>CM041297.1:137688567-138888567 GCA_023052935.1 Piezodorus guildinii | reverse complement strand
ACCATTCACTGCTTCAGTGGAACCTAATATCTTGGAGTTTGTCCAGCGAGTTCGTTAATGGAGTCTAATGATTCCTCTCATTGAAGGTCTAAAATAGAGATACATCCGGTTAAAAATATTTTCATAGCATCAAAAATAACTGATATTACAAAGATTAAATTATATTCCAAAAAAGAAGAATAGAGAAATTCAAGTATTTAGGTTCAATGATAACAAGAAAAATGAAATCCAGAATGAATAAAGTCCTGGTTAAAGGCGGGAATTGCGTGTTATTATTCAGTTGCTAAGTTACTTTTTATAAATTTATAATTTATAAAACTATTATTCATCCGACGGTTCTTTACGGATGTGAAACGTGGCCGCTTACTCTGAAGGATAAACAACGGCTCAAGGTTTTCGAAAATAAAGTATTGCGTAAAATATTTGGTCCGAAGAGAGATGAGGCCAACGGGGAGCTTAGAATGTTGCACAACGCGGGATTGCGAGCTTGTATCCTGTAAATATAATTGAATTGATAGATCAACGGAGAATCAAATGGGCGAGTAAGGTGTTGGGCTCGGTGAGGAACGGATTCCGAAAAAGTTGGTATTTGCTGATCCGACAGGCAGGCGTCCGAAAGGTTGGCAAAGCGTCGATGGGTTGATTGCCTTAAGTTAAGGCTGATCTTGGGGGCTTGGGCTTAAACGGTGAACATTGGACGAGTCTGTGTAGGCGGAATTTAGTTGTATCGGCATCGAACCTTTGTGTTCGGTAGGCCTAATATTACTACTATTGCTTTATCTATAATGCGTTTTAGGATCCCCTGAGTTAAATGATCTGTGTGTGTGCGTGTGTCTGATCAAGGTCTGTGTGTGAGCGTGGTAAGTCCAGCGCGAAAGTGAAAACTTCTGCAAAAAATTATACTCCCAAGATGTTAACAGAAATTTTATCACTATAATCAGCTGCCCGTAAGTGCTACCTCATACGAAAATTTTCAAATTCCAGTTTTCAACGGAAATACACGTTTTAGGGTCCCCTGACTCCATATAACCAAGTTCCGCAAAAAGGTCTGTGTGTGTGTGTGTGGTAACTCCCGGGCGGAAACGGTAAGTCCTATGAAACTGAAATTTCATATTTAAGACTACTATACGCCCGAGACGTGACAAAACTTTTTTCATCAAAATGAGCTTACCAGAAGAGGCACTTTATACCATGCATTTTGCGTCTTTTTTTGATTTTCTCGAAAACGGTTCCGACGATTTTGATTTAACTCGCTATATCGATGTAAAATTTATTGGGCTTTAATATCTTGTAGGTTTAATTTTTATTGAAATAGTCTGTGAGGGTAAATGCCGATATTCATAATTTTCTTCCTCTAATTTATCTTTAATTTTGTAGATTCTAAAAGATTACACATATCATCTTATTAGTATTGATAAAGAACGGCTATATAAACAAGTAGAATGAATTTGATGACTAAATAAACAAGAAGAGAGCATACATATTACTTATCCAAGTTAAATTAGAAAGTGGATCGTTAACGAGGACCTGACATCGCGCAGGCACTGGACCATCTTATTACGTCCTGTCCCTCTCCTTTCAAGGACGACATAACTAAGAATTTTTATTCTAGTTAAAAGGTTTTAAGAAATCCTAGGATCACATGCCAGATTAAAACTCGAGATCTTGGGAATAGAAGATCACTACAACACAGGTGACTCCAGTTATTTACCAATTATTAGTTACCTGACATCGCACATACTCCAGAACATCATTTTACGTTCCCTTCAACATATGACCTGACCAACAAATTAATACTAAAATATTGGGTTGTGTCACATGAAATGTCCGTTTTTAAGGTAAAGGATTTTTATAAAAAATACGATATGAAAACAAGATAATTTTATTCGAGGTATTTACCTTTTTTTTCTACACATTTTTCCCAACGTGACACCAACTTTTTTATCCCCGAACTGAAAAACTCTGAGCTTTGAAGTGAAACAAAATCTGAAAACGCACTTTTCACTTGATCATCATTTTCAAAAAGTTATCGTTTGACGAAGTTGTCTAAATTCCTGAACAGGTGGTAATCTGTTGGAGACAAGTCGGGAGAATATGGTGGGTGCGGAAGAAATTCGTAGCCTAGTTCTTTCAATTTTTGCACGGTATGTTTTGAATCATGGAGTCTTGCTGCCGCTCAGTGAGATCAAGAGGTACCCATGTGTCGAGCTTTTTTACTTTCCCAATACACTTTAAATGTCTGGAAACGGTAGATGCACTTGCATTTAGTTGTGCTGAGAGTCCTTTAACTGTTTGGTAGGGGTTTTCTTCTACTGTATGTTTGAGGACATCGTTGTCTTGAAGTTGTGGTCTTCCTAGGGGCAAGTTTTCCAAGTCGGTATCCCCAGCTGAAAATTTAGCAAATCAACGGCGAATGGTCCGTTCATTAACACTCCCTTCCCCAAACGCCTTGCAAATAATTCTAGCGGCCTTAGATGCTGAATGGCCGAGTTTAAACTCGTACAAAAATGTTACTCGAAAATCGCGTGTTTCTATGTTTATATTTGGAGGTATACTAAAAAGTGGGTAATTGATTAGGAAGCTAATGTTTATAATAAAAAGGTAGAGGATTAGCAACGTTCGGAAGAAAACAACAGAGACCTGCAAAATCCTTTATGTATTTCAGAAACTATAAAAAAGGACATTTCATATGAAACAACCCAATATTAGTATTAATTCCAATATTATTTGTATTGTTATACCTTAAATTTTAATTATATATTTTCGTTGAAATAGTTTTAAGTTAAGCATCTCTCATGGTATGGTTTAAACTCGAGATCTTAGGCATAGAAAGTTGTATGCTAGCCACTACACCACAGGTGACCCCAGTTATTTAATTTACTCTAAAACATTTGGAGTAGATGCTCACCTAAGTTCGATAAAGTAGGTACCAAAAAATACCACCATATTTGGAAGATGTTTTTTCTTTTGTTTAAATCAGCTTACTTCATGATTGATTTTTTTTTTTTTTTTTTATAAGGATAGGAATCTTTCTTGTCCCAAAAGATTATTAATAATTATCAGATTTAAATTCCGTTAGCTTATAATATGTATACTAATGTTAAGATTAAGGGGAATTATAGAGTATACGACTTGGTCATAGAATAATAGACGTATGGTAAATGCTCATGACGATTACTTGTCATTGTTTAGACAGAGCAATTATTGATATGAAAGTAATGATGATTAAGAAGCACACGCCAGAAACGATGATAGTAGACAATGATGGCACTATCAAGCTGTTGGCTGCCTCTTTGATTGTGATAGATAGACCAGTGGGTAGGGAGCTCGAGGATGATAAATTTATCAAGTCACAGAGGATGTCTCTGCTAAGGAGAATCAATCCGTGAAACCTGTCTCCACCGCACGTTTAGCAATCCTCTAGATAAAAAATATTTCTACATTCTTCATTATATCTCTATGCGTATAAATTGATAAAGCAAATCTCCTCTTCCGCGAACTTCTTCTAAACCACGTCATGGATTTCAATATAGTTCCTACTATCATTTTGGACATTCTTTCCTGAAGGTTTATAGGTAAAATACATTGCAATAAAGTTTTCTCTAAATGGAAAATTAAATTTTCTGTAATCAAGGCAACCAAAAATATTTCCTGGAATATGAGGAGTAATATAGACGTATAATATACCGTTGGAAACCACAAGATTTCAGAAAAGTCAATACGCAATAAAATAAGTCGTACAAATCAAGATAATGACATTTTAAGGCCATATATTGGGTTGTTTCACATGAAATGACGGTTTTATAGTTTCTGAATTACATAAAGGATTTTGCAGGTCTCTCTTGTTTTCTTCCGAATGTTTACATATTTAAAGTAAACAGTTAATAATCCTCCACCTTTGTATTATAAACATTAGCTTCCCAATCAATTACCCAACTTGTTAATATACATCCAAATATGAACATGCAAACACGCGATTTTCGAGTAATATTTTTGTACGAGTTTAAACTCGGCCATTCAGCAGCTGAGGCCGCTAGACATACTCGTAAGCCGTTTGGGGAAGGGAGTGTTAATGAACGGACCATTCGCTGTTGGTTTGCTAAGTTGTCTGCTGGGGATACCGATTTGGAAAACTTGCCCGAGGAAGACCTCTGTCCGTAATAGGCAACAATGTCCTCAAACATACAGTAGAAGGAAACCCCTACCAAACAGTTAAAGGAATCTCAGCACAACTAAATGCAAGTGTATCTACCGTTTCCAGACATTTAAAGTGTATTGGGAAAGTAAAAAAGCTCGATACATGGGTACCTTATGATCACACTGAGCGGCAGCAAGATCTCATGTTTCAAAACATACCGTTTTGATAATACATAAGAACTGGGCTACGAAGTTCTTCCGCACCCACCATTTTCTCCCGACTTGTCTCCAACACATTACCTCCTGTTCAGTTATTTAGACAACTTCGTCAAAGGAAAACTTTTTGAAAATGATGAACAAGTAAAAACTGCGTTTTCAGATTTTGTTTCACTTCAAAGCTCAGAGTTTTTTAGTTCAACAAGATAATTTTATAAAAAAGTATTTACTTTCTTTTTCTACACATTTTTCCCAAAGTGACACCAACTTTTTTATCCCCGAACTGAAAAACTCTGAGCTTTGAAGTGAAACAAAATCTGAAAACGCAGTTTTTGCTTGATCATTATTTTCAAAAAGTTTTCCTTTGTCGAAGTTGTCTAAATTCCTAAACAGGTGGTAATCTGTTGGAGACAAGTCGGGAGAATATGGTGGGTGCGTTTTTTCAATTTCAAGTTTTAGTTCTTTCAATCTTTGCATGGTATGTTCTGAAACATGGGGTCTTGCTGCCGCTCAGTGAGATCGTGAGTTACCCATGTATCGAGCTTTTTTACTTTCCCAATACACTTTAAATGTCTGGAAACGGTAGATGCACTTGCATTTAGTAGTGCTGAGAGTCCTTTAACTGTTTGTTAGGGGTTTCCTTCTACTGTATGTTTGAGGACATCGTTGTCTATTACGGACGGAGGTCTTCCTCCGGGCAAGTTTTCCTAGTCGGTATCTCCATCTGAAAACTTTGCGAATCAACGGCGAATGGTCCGTTCACTAACACTCCCTTAACCAAACGCTTTGCAAATAATTCTAGCGGCCTTAGATGCTGAATGGCCGAGTTTAAACTCGTACAAAAATATTACTCGAAAATCGCGTGTTTCTATGTTCATATTTGGAGGTATACTAAAAAGTGGGTAATTGATTGGGAAGCTAATGTCTATAATACAAAGGTAGAGGATTAGTAACTGTTTACTTTAAATGTGTATAAATTCGGAAGAAATCAACAGAGATCTGCAAAATCCTTTATGTATTTCAGAAACTATAAAAACGGACATTTCATGTGAAACAACCCAATATTATCGGATCTAAATCGTTTAGAAAACGAGCTATTATTCGAGTGACTTTAAGAAATGTTAGATGAGCGAGGCAGTTGCTTAGGATTTATTTCTAATCCTCAAGTCGTCATACTGAAGATAAAAGATTATTCAACCCAAGCAAGCTTTTTTTAAAGGTGTCGTCTGGAAGATTATCTTTGGAATTTTCATGGCTTCTCAGAATGCTTCTATTTTTATCTTTGACCTGGGCGAAGTCAAAACCATTTTAAACAATAAAGATGTGACAACGGTGGAATAGGTATTGGTGTTTTGACTATTTGAAATGCATCTCACTACTTGAGATGTATCGTTGTCTGAAAGCATTCCTTAGATGAGATTTCCTACATACACCATTTTTATATATCAGTCATCAACTCTTGTTATCAGAATTATACAGATATCATTTATGGTTCAAATATTTTTTTTTATTTTTATTTTAAACATGTTTATTGATATTTACAACTGTATTAAATAAAAATACATCTAGTAAATGTGATGGTAATATACAAAACTGTCATGAAAAACATGTAGAGACACTGCCCAGTGGCAGCACTCTAAAAATATTCTAAACTAGAAGGTCTCGGGGCCATTTCCTTTTCAGGGGCCTCGGAGGATTATCCAGAATTGAAGAGGATGGAAGGATTGAAACTAGTGGGTTAGAGTAAGAATGGAGTTTGTCATGAAAGGCTTGATACCTGGTCCGGGCCAAATCAGTAACATAGGGAACATTAAGGCCTTTATGGATACGTTTATTCGTGACAAAGTAAGGAGCGTTAAGGATTTTACGAAGGATTTTGGATTGTTAGGATTGGATGAGGGGAGAATTTGATAGTTTAGTAGAGCCCCAAAGCTCTACTCCGTAATTCCAGATTGGTCTTATAATAGTAATGTAGATGAGCCTTTTGTAGTTCAAAGGAAGGTTTGAGCGTTTGTCTAGTAAGTATTGAAGCAGCCTAAAGCGGCGTCAAATATCTTAAATATATTGTGTCTAAGGTTGGTCATTTTAGGCCTATATATTCTAGATACAGGAAATTAGTGAAATGAGATAATAAGAACAGAAATAGGGACAAGGTTTCAATTAAAGGTTTTTTAAAGTTCTATGAGATCATGGCGAGTGATGATAGAATAGGAATTGTATTACACACGACAATTTATTTTCTTACAAATCGTTTATATGATAGTTTTTATTTCACAAAGTAGGAAAAATTATCAAAGCTTTTTACTTTCACTTACACCTATATATGGAATATATAGTAAGGGAAAGTATTGCGGTCGTAAAAATTGTCGAATTCCAGTTTGCAACGGAAATACACTTTTTAGGGTCCCCTGAGTCCAAATGACCAAACCCCGCAAAAAGGTCTATGTGTCTGTGGGTCATGTATTTCTGTGTATGCGGTAAGTCTAGCGGCAAAAACGATAAGTTGTGTAAAACTGAAATTTCATATTTTAAGAGCGTCTATGCCTGAGATGTTACAGCCACTTTTTTCGTCAAAATTGGCCAACCAGAAGATCCACTTTATACCATGGTTTTTGAACGTTCACTATTACAACTATTATTTCAGCCTATCATCTGTCTATTATTCCTCATCGTAATATACCTTGCGGTAAAATCAAATACAAAGCAATCATATAAAACCTCAGAACTATTTTTTTCTTCTTATCACATCATTATTCTATTATTTAATTTGAACAATTTTGTTGAATGCCTAAAAAATGTCAAGAGAACTTCTGAGCTCAATCAGAGATTTATTTGACTGGAATAAACATTAGCTAATTAAACTGAAAGGAAGCAGAGGATATATGATTTACGAATAGAAAAATTTTAAAACCATAAAATCTTTATTAACAGACAAAAAGTACCATATGTCATATAAAACAACTTAAAGTAACTAGGGATAAAGAGAGGAGCTAAACAGTAAATTTCCCAAACAGTTGGAGACCTAAATTTTGCATATCCAGGTTTAATTAGGATAGGGATCTCTAACGAGTACCTGACATCGCACAGGCTCGGGACCATCTTTTTACGTTCCCTTTGAAGAACATCATAACTAAGGACCTTTTACTCCCATAAAGAGGTTCTAAGGCCAGCTGCCAGGTTCGAACCTGGGATCTTAGGCGTAGAAGTCTGATATACTAGACACTACTCCGCAGGGGACCTTCTCCTTTCAAACGTAATTTATCTATTTTATAATTATTTTCACATGAATCGCAAAACTGTGACATTTATTTATTAATTGGAATTTCTGATTGTGAAGTGAGAATGGTTGACTGTGTATATATATGGGAGAAGTTGGTTACGGGTGCAGTCAAATAAACACATAAGTGGAAACTTAATGTAATGGTCCCTACGTTTTGGCCTAAATTTCAGGCCTTCTTCAGGACTATAATACAAAATATAACAACCAGTAGTAGAATACAATATATAAAGATGATAAGTAAAAGAAATTATACTGATAATTAAAAAATAAATAAACAGTAGTCATTATTATTTTTTTTTTATATATTTTTCTTTATATATTTTTTTCTTTCTTTATTTTTTATTTATTTATTTTTTTTGAACCTGATATATATTTATCTTTTACTTATGCTGTTACATTTATTCTTACTAGTGATTATTTTTACAGTTAATTGTTTTCAACTATTTGTTGTTATTTGTTTTAAGTAAAATTATTGTTCATTATTTAACCTAAAATTGATTTATAAAAATGAGTGTCTGGCACTGATGACCGAGATGTTTTGTGCCAATAAAATATAACAACTAACCAAGTAGTCATGATAATTATCAAGGATTATAATAATTAGAAACAAAAAGGCAAAAGAAAAATTTGTTAATTTAATAAAACTATTTTTATTTTATTTTTTACACTATATCTGATTATTTTTCTTTTATTAAATTATTATTTTTTTCTTTTTTTTTTTATTTATTTTTTACTAACTTCTCTCGTATAGAAATTTCTTGTTGTTAATTGCATTTTATATTCTATTTCTTTAATTCTTCCTGAAGAAACCGAATATTGAGAAGACATTTTATTTATTTATTTTACAGACTGATATTTTAAATTTTAATTGAAAAATATTGTTTTATGTTCAACTGATAGTTTTTTTTTGTTTTTGTTTTTTTTTTTTCATTCAATTTGCAGGGGAAGAAAGGTTATACCGTTGCAAAACCCATTTCTCGTAGAAAATTGGAATGAAAAGGTCAAATCCCAGAAATATCTGAGATCAATAGTCATTGAAATTGTAGACATCATTACTGCCATCGTTATGATATGAGCTCAAATCACAACGCTATTATAACTGGAAAATTGGTAGGAGTTCTGAGACATATTTGCTATTTATAATTTTTTAATATGCAATTAATGAAATAAAAAAGACTGATGAGGCTTACTTAAAAATAAAATTTGAAATTAATTATCTGATTAAATACCGTCAGTAATTAAGCACGGTCCATTATATTAATGAACACATTTTATCGTTATATCAGAAAGAATATACCTTAAACGAGGCGTTCTAGAATTAATTGGTTTCAAAATAACATCTGCTTACCTGCAACAAAAAAAATAAAATAAAATAATTTTCATATATTATTAAAATATCAGAGAAATAATTTTGCAGGACAAAAGCGAAAATTAATCAGCTATCAACGAATTGCAATCTAGAAATTCACTGGAAATACACGTTTTAAGGTCCTCTGAGTCCATGAAAACAAAATCTCGTACGAAACTGGAATTTCATATTTTACAAGCTCATATACCTGAGATGTAACAGCAACTTTATCATTAAAATCGTCAAACCAGACGATTTTAAGATAGGTTTGAATGAAACATATTTACTTATCAAAATTGATAGAAAAAAAAGTAAATATATAAGTTTAATATACTCGTATTTGATAATTTTTTTTTTTTTTCCCTAACCTAATAATATTGATATAGATTTATATATACCGTCGGGAATCTTAATATTTTAGAAAAAATATTATTTTGTATACATAGCTGTAAAACGTAAAGGAGAGCAACTAATAGGGTATAAACTTTAGTGATAACGAGAGGTAATGAATCTATGGTAAGTAATATGAAACCATTTTTAACTCTTCTTCTTCTTCCAGTTGCGCGACAGGCCGTGTAGGCCCTGTGCCTCGCGGTGTAAACTCCTGCGAGTTTACACTCACGTTTCACGATGTAATTTTTAGTGTATGTTCATCCTTATAAAAGCCCCGCCAGGGCTGGGATTCGAACTCGGAACCTATAGCATGAGAGCCACGGGTTCCCCTGTAAATGAGGAGTAAATGTTAGAAATATGATAAAAATAATTTTAACTCTTACTTTATTTAAAAGGTCTTTAATTGATATTACCAATGGAGGTAACTGAAAGTCGCTAGTAGTGTCACTACAAAAAAAATGATTCATCTCAGTTTTAAAGACTTTTTAATGGTGAGATAAATTATAAGACATTCGCCTGTTTTTGGTTTCCGAATACATTTCTGAATGAATGGAGAGTACACCGTCATTCAGCTATTGGCTGAAAGAAAAGAACATGCTGGCGTGCTTTTAGTCATTGGTTAGGGAATTAGTAAGTGTGTAGCAATCTCACCGCAGGCAATAGTATAAATAATTGTAATATCAAGATAGTTGATATATTTCGCAATCATTAAATGATCAGGTCTTGCATTAAACTTAGTACTGAGCCACATACATGCTTAGTTATTGACAACAACGATAAAGTTTTGGTTGTTTGAGTTGTGTTGAAAGCTTCCATCTTTCATACATGAGGTGCCATTACCGTAATTAAGCAAATTAATTTTCTTGTTCAACAAAACTTGGGAGTTCAATGCCCTTCGAAACTCTACTAATATTGTAGGTTCACTGATTCTGGCATGATCTTTAACACAAGTACAATATTATGAGGGGGTAAAAGGTGTCTATTTAGAACTGTAAAAATCTGGTGGGACTTTCAATACAAATAAAAAAACTTCAAGAATTTTAAAGAAATTTTTGGGAGGAGTACCGCAAGGATCGATACTTGTTCCTGTCCTATACCTTGTTTACACACATGACATACCAACTAACTCCGCAACATTGATATCTACTTACACACAAGATACTGCAGTTTTAATCGGCGCACAGTAGAAAATATGACAGATTTAAGTTACCTACCTTATGACCAACTATTCATCAAATCTAAAGAAAAAAATGGATGAGCTTTTGGAAAAGCATATAATATCTTGATAATGGGGAAAGAATCCCGAAACGTAGAAACACTATGTAATAAATTGTGAAGAAAAATATATGTTTAGGATCACCGGTAGCAGGGCGGCTAGCATAACAGCCTCCTATGCTAAAGGTCACGGGTTCAAACCCGCTGGTGATCCTAGGATTTTTAATGGGAGTCAAAAATCCTTAGTAACGCCGTCCTTCGGCGGGGACGTTAAAAGGTGGTCCCGAGCCTGTACGATGTCAAGTACTCGTTAAAGATCTCTCTCTATCCTAATAAAACCTGGTTAAGCAAAATTTAGGACTCCCACTGTAGCATCGTACGATTAGCCTCAGTAGCATGAAGTGACGTTAAAAAAATAAACAAACAAACAACATATATGTTAATAATAAATGTTAATAATAATAAATAAACAAACAAAATATATGTGTAATAAATGGAAGTTAAGGAGTGCTTATTTTAGAAGTCGTAAAACTTCCTAAAAAATCATAAAAGAAAATAAATTAATTACTAAAATATTTAAATCAAGGAAATTATATTAACGTGATAAAATAAGCATTTAAAATATTGAAATAAATATACAGTAGGCTTTAAGAGCCTAGTTAAAACTATGGCTTTGCCGGATCCTTAATTTCGCGATAATTGAAATATTTTCAGTTATCTGGTACTGAATTTGAAATATATTATTGAATGATTTTAAATATGATAATCAATGAAACATCGAACACTTTAATTGATAAAATGCGAGAAAGAACTATTTAAAACAAATATATTAAAAGAAATATATAATTAGGTTTGAGGTGAAAGGTAATAAGTTCACTTTTATGGCTTTGTTGTTTCTTAATTTCGCTAATAGCAATGTTGCCAGATCTACCCCATATATTAACACATAATTTTAACTTTTAATCAGTATATAGACATAAATATGCTTTATCTAAATATATAATTATTTTATGAATAAATATATAATTTTTATATTTATATTTATAAACCTAAGTAGGTTTTAATTTTCTAGTTCGCTATATAGCTCTGGGTTTGTCGATTCTTAATTTCGCCATTAGCAATGTTGCCAATTCGACCACTTACATTAACACAAATTTGATTATATTAACGTAAATTACAACTAAACTTAAATTATAACTACGTTTAAATTAGTTTTAAATCAAATATTTAAATAATAATAAAAATATTTCTAAATATATAAAATAATAAATAGTTATAATAGGCTTTTAGATGAGAATTAATATGTACAGTGCTTAGCTCTGGCTAAGGTAATTTATTTGCCTATAATCAGAAATATTCTCATACTTGTAACTGTTCAAATATTTTATTTTCAAGTATAAAATTTTTAATACATACCCAAATATTTACTATTACAAAATCTTAGAATATGATGCAGAAAGGAAAAGAAATATGTCAATTATCATAAATTTAATTATAAAATAATGTGAAATTTTTATGTCTGATAAATATATCCGTTAAAGTAGGGAAGCTAAAATCAAGCAGTTAAAAAATTAATTACTGAAAACTTTGACTAAAAAATAGTTTTCCTTATGTTCTAATATTTTTTCCGCAACCTGAATCATTTTATCTTTTATATTTATCACACGGTCATCTATTGAGCATGCATTAAGTCGATTAAAAATAGACTTATTAATATTACAAAGAAAAATATAGTTAAAATCATAAAGAAAATGACATTAGAGTGAATTAATTATTGTTTATGTGAATAATTTCTAAATTTATATAAATATATAAATAATTAGGTCCAAGTCAAATGCAAACTTTTATGTAATTTAAAACAAAAGAAAAATATAGCAATAATTTCAAAAGTAACATTTTTAGAGGCAATCTACATTTCATAACATATTGATTATAGTTTAAACTTTGAAACAGACACAAAAAAAGAAGTAAACAATCATTACGCTGAGATTTTAATCAAAATTAATCAATATTAGAATTAAAATTGAATTAAATTTCTTTGTTAATAAAAATATTTTTGATTAAGTTTCAGTAAAAATTTCATAGCGTACATATTATATTAAAATACAATATTATTTTTTAAATTTAATTTTCCTTGTTGTATAAATAAAAAGAAATTAATAATACAGATTAGATTAGAAACAAAAGAATATTGGTATAAGGTTCCAATATTAAATAATTCTTATTGTAAATAGATTTGTAATATTTTAAATAATAGTCATTAAGATTTTCAAAATACAAAATTAGGAAATAATATAATAATTTATTTTAATATACATTCCTTTAAAAAAATATATATAGTGTCAAGCATAATTTTAAATTCTTACCTTTATATTGGAACATTCAATATGGCTTCCATTTTTTTAATTCAGTAATGCCTGCCTTCTTCTTTAAAACACACATATTTCGAAACGAAAATAAATAATAAAATGACAGAGCTATTAAGAAACTTAAATAAATCACTTTTTTTTTTACAATTATAACATATTTTGCACACATTCAAAATCAAGTTAGCCACTCGACAAGGACCCGAACCGAACAAGAGTAAATCTAACTGATTATTAAGCGATAGTTGAGTTAAAGAAGCTATTTTGACTTCTCGGCCTCTCATTGGCTGAGTTACCGAACTACTGAACTCAAAACAGTAATTGAAATGATTTCAGCCTCATTTATCTTACTCATCTAATCACAGTGAAATCCAGATTCGTATTTTTATTTATTTATTTATATTAATGCATCTACCCTTATTGGGTCATTAGCATACTATAACAATTTTTGACTTTACAAGTTCATTACAAAGGTGTTAATAATTTTACGTAATTGCTATTCAAATATTACTTATATAAAAAAAAAAGAAAAAAAAAGTATTTTTAATTTGTTATTTTAAGAAGAAAAAGCTAAATCATACCTTATTAATGGATTAAAATTTATAATGAATTTCAATTAATATTATAGGTGTATGTGTTTCATTTAAAAAAATATATAGTTTAAAGAATAAAATATGGTGGTTATATCCGAATAGTCTCATTCAACAACACAATTATAAAGTAAGCACTTAAAAATAACGTTTTTTAAAAATTAAACTAATAGCATGTAAAATTAATAAACAATAATTAACACTCTAACATATTATTGATATAATAACGGACAAAGAGTAGACCTAACCGCACAGACACCAGTTCACAACTAAATGATGTTAAGATAAAAAGAAGGGAGACAGACAGACTGCAAAATGTAAACATTCTATAATTTAATTAGGAAGTTGTTGGTTATGATGATATTGGGTGAGCAGGCATGGAAATATCCTAATTAGATTTTTATTCACTTTTAGAATGTACGTTTTAACATTTTGACTTTTCATTATAAATATCTCCCTCATTATCTTCCAAATGAATACTTGCATACTTACGACTGTAATATATAATTCAGGAGATCTATGGTTTTTAAGTTATTTGAAAATCATTTTTATAAAGGTTGTTTTTTTTTTTGTTTTTTTTTTGTTTTTTTATTGCACAATCGGGGAGCCTGTAGCTGAGTGGCTAGCGGGGCGGGGCTTTTATAAGGATGTAAAAAAAAGTGGATTCACTCACAACCTCTTTCCGGGTCTGTGAGACACGTCAGCCAAAGGGTGGCCACTCACAAAATTAGTCGTAGTGAGTGATGACCCTACACTAAACATAGCATCGTGAAACGTGAGTGTAAACTCGCAGGAGTTTACATCGCGAGGCCCAGGGCCTACATGGGGGGCTGTCGCGCCACTGGAAGAAAGACTTATTGCACATCTAGACGGATAGACGAATCAGAAAACATTTACCTGTCGCATATGTCAGAACTGCTATATCATTTTTATATTTATACAATTGTAAAGTAGTTCTTTTAACTTAAACAAATCTAATTTCCTAATATTTTGAGATATTTAATGAGTTCAAGTTATTCTATAAATATTTTAAGATGTACTAAATTGTACTTCATCAATGTTTACTTTATTAAATTTAATGCTTCGCTAATACACACTTGTAATTTTCCTAAATACTATTGTCATTGCATTCATGTTCTCATATATCTTTATTTAGTATTCTTAAGCCTTACTGTTTCTAATTTATTTGTGCATTTCCAATTGGACGTCTTATGATAAAACTTGTCCATCAAACTTTTATTGTTTCGTAACACGTTGTTCTAAATATTTGTGATCATTCCAATGATCTTATGTAATGTTTCTTAAGCTTCTTATGTTCTCATTGACAATAGTGTTCAATCGTATGTTTAGAGCCTATATTGAAGTATCCCAGCTTACAACATTCCTTTAATTGTTTTTTCTTAAGGGAGTTTTCAACTCTACTCTCATTCTAACCCATCAGTTTCTATCCAACGAATTACTCTTTAATTTCATGATCCTCCAAATCATCTGAAAAGAAGATTGTACTGAGACCTTCTCGTCTGTAATATTTTATGAGTGCTGACAATGCATAGTTTCTTTATAAGTGTATCACGTCACTGTTTAATACTTTTTTTCAAACTTACTTGATTTATTCAATCAAACATTTGCAAATTTTTATACTCACTAAGGTACTACGTAAAATATTTGGTCCGAAGAGAGATGAGGCCACTGGGGAGTTTAGAAGGTTGCACAAGGCGGAATTGCGAAACTTGTATCCTGTGAATATAATTGAGTTGATAGCATCGCGGAGACTCAAATGGGCGAGTAAAGTTGTTGGACTCGATGAGGAGCGGATTCCGAGAAAGTTGGTATTCGCTGATCCAACTGGTACGCGTCCGAAAGGTAGGCCGAAGCGTCGATGGGAGGATTGCGTTAAGGCTGATCTCGGGGGCTTGGGCTTGAACGGTGAACATTGGACGAGTCTGTGTAGACAGAATTTGATGGTATCTGCATCGAACCTTCGGGTTCGCTAAGCCTATTATTATTATTATACTCACTACTTTCACGACATTCAAAATAGAAATTTAAACAAATTTGAACACTTACATCATCTTACTGAAACCCATTTGGACTTAAGCGTCACAGATGTACGAGATATCCAAAAATACGCTCATACGTAAAATTGAAATTTCCCAATCTCCATGACACGTTAGTCAAACCTAAACTAACTATAAGATGGTTGGATGAGCGGTCATAAAAAAACCACACATTAATAGTAACACTTATTTTTATTGTGTGTCAACGTTTCGGCCTTCATCAGGGCTGAGAGAAACAAGATAACAATCCAATATATAATTAATCTAATATCTATAATTCCAATCTTTATTTATTTATTTGACATCACTTTATGCTACTATAGCTAATCGGACGATATTATTCCCACTACATATAATACTTTAAACTTTTATTTGGACTCTAACTGAAGCTTATCGTGCAAACCTTGAGTCATTTGAGATGTGGTTATACCGACGTATTTTAAGAATCCCATGGACCGAACATGTCAACAATCTTAGGGTCTTAGGAAGAATGGGTAAAGAAAAAGAGCTGCTGTTTTTAATAAAATCTCGTTAACTGAAATATCTAGGACATATAATGAGAAACAGCCAGCGGTATTACTTGTTACAGGGCTAGGTGGAGGGCAGGAAGAAGCCTGGTAAGCGAAGGATATCCTGGTTGAAAAACTTACGAAAATGGTATAATACAACAGTGGGCCTTTTTCGTGCAGCAGTAAATAAGGTGCGCATTGCCTTAATGATCGCCAACATCCGTAAGGGATAGACGTGCATTTTTTGTGTTCAATTTTTGTATTCAATTTGTGTGCCTTTATTTTACATGTTATATATATATATATATATATATATATATGTATATACACACATGTATTTATATGTATTTTTCATTGATTTTTGGTTTACTCAATCGCTGTTTCTTACTGTGTACTGTGTTACTATTTGTTATTGTACTTCTATGGAATTGTCGTAAATGAACTCCTTTCCCACACACGGGCTCGCCTTAGTGGGATAGTGACTTCTAATTTTATTTATTTATTTATTTTTTTTATTTAGAAATAATACAATCTGCCACAATCTTGGGCAATAAGTATTAATGCTATAAGAAGTCATTCATTCCTTATATACACTAAATAAATAAATAAAAATAAATGAATACAAAATAAATAAAATACAAAGAAGAATAAATAACCCTAAATAATGATAAAAAGAAAATAAAAGAAATAAATAATAATAATCTTGGTCACATTCATACATATATATACAATATTTACATACTGCCCCTGGGAACTCCGAATCAAACCCCGAGGCTAGGAGATCCCAGCGCCTCTCAGTCACTCGCGTCACCGGTCTAATAAGCCAGTGGAGACCGAGAGGGCGCTAGAGCCACAGACTCTCGGCATGAATGGAGAAGCTGGCCATTGCCAACACTCAGCATTGCTTAGTTATAAGAGGTCTCTAGGCCACTGCCGCTTCAACCTACGAGGAGGGTTATAGGGATGTTTGGAACTAGATAGGGATTGGGATAAAGGATTAGGAAGGTGAGTAAGCCTCTGGTGGAAGTTTAGGAATTTAGATGGAAGAAGATCAATCACAAATGGGATATTCAGGTCATTGTGTAAGGTCTTGAGTGACTTCTACTAGCACTGTAAAAATGTCTGTAATTTGATTTAAATAAAGTCATTTTAAAAAAAGTACCTTTTATGCTACTTTTGCTGATCGGACGCTATTGTCGGAGTCCCCGATTTTTTCTATCCTAGTTTAAATAACATAGCGATCTCTAATGAGTACCTGATATCGTTCAGGCTCTCCGAAGGGAGCTTTTTACTCCGATTAAAACATTCTAGGGCCACCTGCAGATTTGGACCAGTGATCTTGGGCATAGAAGGCTGTTATGCTAGCCACTATGCTACAAGTGATTTTAACAATCGTGGTAAGAATTTTTATTAATTTTACTGAAAACTAGAATAATGAAAAGGATATAACTAGCAGGCATTCAGCAAAGGAACCACATAACACGGAGTAGTTGGTTCCATCTACAGCCCGAACAGGATCATTTATTAAGAAGACGGACTGCAAGAAAAACTCTCGACTATAAGAACCTGGAGCTATCTCCAAGACTAAGCGACTTGCACATCTGGTCTGAGACTCCTTTATTTTGATCTCGCCCAGTGTCCTCTAGAGCCTTCAGGTAGACGGATGGCGTCCGGACACCTGTCGCTAGGAGGGCGGAGGTCTAGGTCAGAACCATATGTTTGGGCTTAATGAGCTACTTAGCGAGTCTCAGGGCTGCTCAAGTATATGTTAATTAGGTCGTGATTATGGCCCCTTGGTTAGTTAATTAACGTTCATCTTTATGGTGCTCGAGGTTATTATATTGAAGTAAAGTTCAACACGATTGTTTTTATTTATTTTATTTTTTATTATTTATTTATAGTAATTTACAAGTGTATTTAAGAACACAATAAGTAAATATGTAGAATGAAAATAAAAAGTAATGAAAATGTCTTGAGATAAAACCCCCCAGTGGTAGCACTTCACGAACTATTTTAATACTGTAGGTCCCGAGGTCACCTTCTTTTCAGTCACCTTGGAGGGTTATCAGGGATATCTAAGAAAGATAAATTACGGACAAGTGGGTTGGTATGGGCAGGGAGTTTAGAATGTAATGAGGAGTATCTATCACGGGCTACTTCTGTAACAAATGGGATGTTTAGGTCATTATGGAGGAGTTGATTTGTGACAAAATAAGGGGCATTCAGGATTTTGCGAAGGATTTTGGATTGTAAGGACTGGATGTGGGAGGAATTAGATGGTTTTGTAGAGCCCCAAAGCTCGATTCCATATGTCCAAATAGGTCTAATAATTGTGATGTAAATGAGTCTTTTGTAATATACTAGAAGTTTTGAACGTTTGTCTAGTAAGTGTTATAGTAATCGATATCTTCGAGCAGTTTCTTATCGTTTCAGTCTTGTGTGAGGATGTTCAGCAGGTTAAAAATGTTCTTATATTTTACTAAAACACATATGTTGTATGGAAGGCACTGGGCTACTATCATATGTATTTATTTCAAGCTCTTGCTCTTAAACGGTTTTCATTAACGTACTTGTAATCAATTGTATTTTGGTTTATTATTTGGTATATTATCAATAATGACCAAACAAATAATCTGCCACGCAGTGGAATATATTACTGATTTAGGTAGACAAAATTCTGAAACTTGTTCAATACCTGTGGGATCCCAAAATAAATAAATATAAGGAGAAATTATAAAAACTAATTAATTTGTTGAAGAGGGAGTCACCTGTGGTCTAGTAGCTAGTTTAACAGGCTTCTAAGCCCAAGGTCGCGGGTTCAAACTTGGCAAGTGGCCCTTGGATTTTTTAATGAGAGTAAAAAATCCGTAGTTATCCCGTCCTTCGGAGAAGTCTTAAAAAAAAGTGGACCCGAGCCTGTTATCGCACAGTACTCTTTAAAGATCTGTACCCTAGTAAAACCTGGATAGAAAAAAATTAGGACTCCTACTATAGCCCGTCTGATCAGGCAAAGTAGAATAAATTTTTATTATTTTTTTTTCTAATATCTTCTTAATTTAAATCAAATTACTAACATTTTTACAGTGCA
The DNA here is from genome assembly GCA_023052935.1 of Piezodorus guildinii. Classification (NCBI taxonomy): domain Eukaryota; kingdom Metazoa; phylum Arthropoda; class Insecta; order Hemiptera; family Pentatomidae; genus Piezodorus; species Piezodorus guildinii. The sequence continues at coordinate 138,869,368 of CM041297.1, read as the reverse complement.
AGTGAAAGTCACTATAAGCCTGTGGGTAGGAAAGGAGTTCACCTGCGGAAATTCAATAAACGTACAATTACAAAAGGTAACATAGTTTACAGTAAGATCCAGTGATTGACTAAACCTAAAATCAATAAGGAATACATTTACATATGTGTTACACTCGATGCTGATACCATTGAATACTGCCTACACAGACTCGTTCAATGATCACCGTAAAAGCCCCTAGATCAGCCTTAACACAATCCTCCCATCGACGCTTCAGCCTACCTTTCGGACGCCTACAATCCCCTTCAACGAATACCAACTCTTTGGGAATTATATTTATTTTGATCTCGCCCAGTGTCCTCTAGACCTGACAGTTCAGGTAGACATGATTGGCGAGCGCACAGTGGTCAAAATCTAAAACTTCTCTACATTTTACGTTTGAAGTCCCAGAATACGAGAAAAATAATACAAAAAAATCTGGTGTGGACAACACACGACTTTCACTTACCTCGATTCTTAAAATCAATGAAAGAATTTTCAAATACAGTTAGAGATAAAAATACGTGAAACTATTAAGGAATTAATCAAATTGAATTTATATAGAAACATGTGTTTTATTTTAAAATCTATTATATTATTATCTAAAATAATCAGTTAGTTTTATCTTCTTCTCATCACTCTCTGTTAACTTCTAAAAGTTTGTGTGTGAGATGATATTTTTTCTAAAATCTTTAGCTTTCCAACGGTATATCATACATGTATATTACTGCTCTTATGTTCAAAAACGAAAAATTGCATTAAAAAAATATTTGTTTCTATTTTCTCTTTTAGTTGGGTATCGAATTTATTCAATTTATATATTTACCTGTTTTATCAGCGTTGTTATTATTATTGAATTTACAAAATTAAAGGTACTTTAGAAGAAGAAAATTTAAAATATCGGCATTTAAGCCCTGTCAGACCATATTTATCCAAATAAAACCTACATGATATTAAAGCCCATCAAATTTTACATCGATATAGAGAGTTTAACCAAAATCGTCGGAAACTTTCGAGAAAATCGAAAAAAGGTACAAAATGCATGGTATAAAGTGCCTCTTTTGGTAAGATCATTTTGATGAAAAAAGTTTTGTCACGTCTCGGGCGTATAGTTGTCTTAAATTAAACAGTTTCATAGGACTTATCGTTTCCGCCCGAGAGGTACCACACACACACACACAGACCTTTTTGCGGGACTTGGTTATTTGGACTCAGGGGACCCTAAAACGTGTATTTCCGTTGAAAACTGGAATTCGAAAATTTTCACGATCGCAATACTTCCCCTTACTATATATAGTAAGTGAAAGTAAAAATCGAATTATGTTATGGCTCGGAGTTGCTGAAACCTGCTAATAGATCTATTTTATATCATCTAGGAAACTTTTCAAATTATAGATTGTGACATTCAAGACATGATTGGCGAGCTCACAGTGGTCAAAATCTAAAACTTCTCTACATTTTACGTTTGAAGTCCCAGAATACGAGAAAAATAATACAAAAAAATCTGGTGTGGACAACACACGACTTTCACTTACCTCGATTCTTAAAATCAATGAAAGAATTTTCAAATACAGTTAGAGATAAAAATACGTGAAACTATTAAGGAATTAATCAAATTGAATTTATATAGAAACATGTGTTTTATTTTAAAATCTATTATATTATTATCTAGCACTAGTCTGCTGTGCTCCGGGTCCTGGGTTCGAATCCCGGCTGTGGCAGAAATATTATTTATTCTGTTAATTCAGTCGGGGGGCGACCCTAGGGTATGGAGACCCTCCTGGGGCAGACCCAGCCTCTATAAAGTGGGTACCCAAATTAATTGGGGAAAAACCTGGCGGCTGAGCGTGATTAAGGCCTAATCACCTCATTGCACTGCCGTTGGCCTAGAAACAGTAAGAATCTCTATATGTACTGAGCCCAAGACCCTTCATGGGTTGTAGTGGTACAGGTTTTTTATATTATTATCTAAAATAATCAGTTAGTTTTATCTTCTTCTCATCACTCTCTGTTAAATTCTAAAAGCTTGTGTATGAGATGATATTTTTTCTAAAATCTTTAGCTTTCCAACGGTATATCATACATGTATATTACTGCTCTTATGTTCAAAAACGAAAAATTGCATTAAAAAAATATTTTTTTCTGTTTTCTCTTTTATTTGGGTATCGAATTTATTCAATTTATATATTTACCTGTTTTATCAGCGTTGTTATTATTATTGAATTTACAAAATTAAAGGTACTTTAGAAGAAGAAAATTTAAAATATCGGCATTTAAGCCCTGTCAGACCATATTTATCCAAATAAAACCTACATGATATTAAAGCCCATCAAATTTTACATCGATATAGAGAGTTTAACCAAAATCGTCGGAAACTTTCGAGAAAATCGAAAAAAGGTACAAAATGCATGGTATAAAGTGCCTCTTTTGGTAAGATCATTTTGATGAAAAAAGTTTTGTCACGTCTCGGGCGTATAGTTGTCTTAAATTAAACAGTTTCATAGGACTTATCGTTTCCGCCCGAGAGGTACCACACACACACACACAGACCTTTTTGCGGGACTTGGTTATTTGGACTCAGGGGACCCTAAAACGTGTATTTCCGTTGAAAACTGGAATTCGAAAATTTTCACGATCGCAATACTTCCCCTTACTATATATAGTAAGTGAAAGTAAAAATCGAATTATGTTATGGCTCGGAGTTGCTGAAACCTGCTAATAGATCTATTTTATATCATCTAGGAAACTTTTCAAATTATAGATTGTGACATTCAAGACATGATTGGCGAGCTCACAGTGGTCAAAATCTAAAACTTCTCTACATTTTACGTTTGAAGTCCCAGAATACGAGAAAAATAATACAAAAAAATCTGGTGTGGACAACACACGACTTTCACTTACCTCGATTCTTAAAATCAATGAAAGAATTTTCAAATACAGTTAGAGATAAAAATACGTGAAACTATTAAGGAATTAATCAAATTGAATTTATATAGAAACATGTGTTTTATTTTAAAATCTATTATATTATTATCTAGCACTAGTCTGCTGTGCTCCGGGTCCTGGGTTCGAATCCCGGCTGTGGCAGAAATATTATTTATTCTGTTAATTCAGTCGGGGGGCGACCCTAGGGTATGGAGACCCTCCTGGGGCAGACCCAGCCTCTATAAAGTGGGTACCCAAATTAATTGGGGAAAAACCTGGCGGCTGAGCGTGATTAAGGCCTAATCACCTCATTGCACTGCCGTTGGCCTAGAAACAGTAAGAATCTCTATATGTACTGAGCCCAAGACCCTTCATGGGTTGTAGTGGTACAGGTTTTTTATATTATTATCTAAAATAATCAGTTAGTTTTATCTTCTTCTCATCACTCTCTGTTAAATTCTAAAAGCTTGTGTATGAGATGATATTTTTTCTAAAATCTTTAGCTTTCCAACGGTATATCATACATGTATATTACTGCTCTTATGTTCAAAAACGAAAAATTGCATTAAAAAAATATTTTTTTCTGTTTTCTCTTTTATTTGGGTATCGAATTTATTCAATTTATATATTTACCTGTTTTATCAGCGTTGTTATTATTATTGAATTTACAAAATTAAAGGTACTTTAGAAGAAGAAAATTTAAAATATCGGCATTTAAGCCCTGTCAGACCATATTTATCCAAATAAAACCTACATGATATTAAAGCCCATCAAATTTTACATCGATATAGTGAGTTTAACCAAAATCGTCGGAAACTTTCGAGAAAATCGAAAAAAGGTACAAAATGCATGGTATAAAGTGCCTCTTTTGGTAAGATCATTTTGATGAAAAAAGTTTTGTCACGTCTCGGGCGTATAGTTGTCTTAAATTAAACAGTTTCATAGGACTTACCGTTTCCGCCCGAGAGGTACCACACACACACACACAGACCTTTTTGCGGGACTTGGTTATTTGGACTCAGGGGACCCTAAAATGTGTATTTCCGTTGAAAACTGGAATTCGAAAATTTTCACGATCGCAATACTTCCCCTTACTATATATAGTAAGTGAAAGTAAAAATCGAATTATGTTATGGCTCGGAGTTGCTGAAACCTGCTAATAGATCTATTTTATATCATCTAGGAAACTTTTCAAATTATAGATTGTGACATTCAAGACATGATTGGCGAGCGCACAGTGGTCAAAATCTAAAACTTCTCTACATTTTACGTTTGAAGTCCCAGAATACGAGAAAAATAATACAAAAAAATCTGGTGTGGACAACACACGACTTTCACTTACCTCGATTCTTAAAATCAATGAAAGAATTTTCAAATACAGTTAGAGATAAAAATACGTGAAACTATTAAGGAATTAATCAAATTGAATTTATATAGAAACATGTGTTTTATTTTAAAATCTATTATATTATTAGCAAAAATAATCAGTTAGTTTTATCTTCTTCTCATCACTCTCTGTTAACTTCTAAAAGCTTGTGTATGAGATGATATTTTTTCTAAAATCTTTAGCTTTCCAACGGTATATCATACATGTATATTACTGCTCTTATGTTCAAAAACGAAAAATTGCATTAAAAAAATATTTTTTTCTGTTTTCTCTTTTATTTGGGTATCGAATTTATTCAATTTATATATTTACCTGTTTTATCAGCGTTGTTATTATTATTGAATTTACAAAATTAAAGGTACTTTAGAAGAAGAAAATTTAAAATATCGGCATTTAAGCCCTGTCAGACCATTTTTATCCAAATAAAACCTACATGATATTAAAGCCCTTCAAATTTTACATCGATATAGCGATTTTAATCAAAATCGTCGGAAACGTTTTCGAGAAAATCGAAAAAAGGTGCAAAATGCATGGTTTGTATAAAGTGCCTCTTTTGGTAAGCTCATTTTGATGAATAACGTTTTGTAACGTCTCGGGCGTATAGTTGTCTTAAATTAAACAGTTACATAGGACTTACCGTTTCCGCCCGAGAGTTACCACACACACACACACCTTTTTTGCGGGAGTTAGTTATTTGGACTCTGGGGACCCTAAAACGTGTATTTCCGTTGAAAACTGGAATTCGAAAATTTTCACGATCGCAATACTTTCCCTTACTATATATAGTAAGTGAAAGTAAAAATCGAATTATGTTATGGCTCGGAGTTGCTGAAACCTGCTAAAAGATCTATTTTATATCATTTAGGAAACTTTTCAAATTATAGATTGTAAAAATTTTGATTTGGAGTGTTGTGTCTGGAACAAATTATGTATCAACAAAAACGCAAAAAAATCGCAAAAATTCTTTGTAATATTTAAATGATTAGAATGACTGTTGAAAAGAATCCTACAAACAAAACCGAAACTACTTTACCATTTTTTTTTAATTTTCCACAAAAATACTAGTCCATGAAACGAAGATCCTAACAGCTAGACGTTGATATCAGCTGGTAATTTTTAAATGGCGGCCGTTTAAAATTGATGTAATTCAGTAGCTCATTTTTTTTTTTTTTTTCATAGTAAAAAAAAGGGTATTAGTGTTTTTTAGCCTGAAGACCACGAATAAATATAAAAAAGGAAAGAAAAATACGCCCATAATTCAGTTATTTTCGTAGATGGAGAAAAATATGTATAGAATCTTTAAAGTGCGATAAAAAAAAAAAAAAAAAAAATGAAAGAAATTTAAATCTTGCCTATATGTAAGCTTTTAACTCCGTTATTTTCGAATATAGAGAAACAAATTTTATTATTGTTACTAAAATAATATATAAAAACAAAAAAAAGATAAATCTCAAGATACGAAGAACCCAAATAACAATTTTTAAAAAATCAGTTTTTTCCTAATTCATAAATAAATAACATTTCCTCTTACTGATATTTCGTGGAGAATTAAATTTCCTACAAAATGAAAAAAAATAATCATTGGAATTGGTTCAGAGATAACAGAGATATAGAATGTTGAAATTAGCTGTGATGATATACCATTTCATATTAGTTAATTACTTATTAACAGTTATATAAACAGTTATACCCTAATATAGTTATTGAGAAATAAAAAAAAACATTGGGTAATAATTTGCTGTTGTTTTTTTTAAAATTTGTATAAAGGGAAACATTTTCCTAAAATCTTTAACTTTCTAAAGGTATATTATACATCTGCATTACTTTTTTTTGATCAGATAATAAAAAAATCTGGTGCGGGAAACACACGACTTTCACTTACCTCGGTTGTTAAAATCAATTTAAAAAGCTAAAAGATATAGTTCAAAAAGGCATAAATGAATATACTTAGTTTTGTTTTTTCATTAAATAATTTAAGAATATAAAATTTTTAACTACAACAATCAGTTAGTTTTACCCGCTTTCCATAGCTCTATTACATTTTACAAATTTGTGTATAAAATATTTTTTTTTTTTTCATTCTTTATAATGTAATATTATTCTATATACATCAACAGCTTCATACACTACACAAGACCACAACACACACACATGCATAATAACGTAATGTTATCTAAATATACAGTGAAAAGCGGTCTATGACCCAATCTATCAGAGCTGTGAAGGCCACAATTAGCTAACCGTCTTGGTAGCATCTAACAGCACGTCAGAATATACAATATAATACACCTATACATATAAATATATATAATAATGGTGGAAAAACGTTTTAAAGAATAATTAGTTTTGTGTTTTCTTTTGGTGTATTTTTTCATGGACTCTGTTTTGTGTTAAGGTTTTTGTAGACTGATTAGTGTTTTTTTCTTACTTTGGATTATTTGTTGTTATTCAATATTGTAATTATTTATTTGTTACTATAGCCAATTCCAATAAATTCCTCCCTATGGGACAGGGTTTTGTTTTATTATTATTATTAATATTATATATATATATATATATATATATATATATATATATATATATAATATATTTCTATAAATAGAATAATCATATGGATTGAGGTCAAACCTCAGATGAGACTGTTGATTGTATCGTAGTTGTAAATAATCTTGTGGTATATTGGTAAATTATATTCATATTCGATTAAATACAAAGTTAATATTCACCTTTGTAAACAGTATTTCTATATTTTTATAAATACACATAAATAATAATCCACACAATGATTAACATTCCGTTTTCATAAAAAACAAAAATATTTCTATTAAAAAAATATATTGTACGTTGTAATAATAATTTCTTGTTCAATTCAATGATTGAGGTAAATACAATAAAATTGTCTAATCGAAGCGTCTGGCAAACAGGATCTTGAAAAAGGCCGAAAAACATATTTTATTAATTCGACGAAAAGCTTCATTACTAATAAAGAAAGAATTGATAAAATCACATTTCACGCCACTTTGAAGTAGGTAATCTTGTTTATATAGACTCTGAAAGTTTTTTATTTAACGTCACTTCATGCTGCTTTGACTAATCGGAGAATCTGGGAGTCTAAATTTTGCCTATCAGGGTTTAATTAGTATAGGGATCTTTAACGAGTACCTGACATCGCAAAGGCTTGGAACAACCATTTTACGTCTCTTCCGAAGGACGACATAAGTAAGCATTTATTACTCCCATTAAAAAATGCTAGGACCGACTGTCGGGTTTGAAACCGCGACCTTAGGCATGGGAAGTCTGTTTCTAGCCACTACCCCATATGTGACCCCAAAGATGCAGTGAATTTTAAAATTAAAGAGAAAAAACAGCTGACAATTTATTATATTGATTGGTGGAAATATCAAAACATATGTGCTATTGTTTTTTTTTTATAATAGAATTTTTTTTCCCGAAAGTCTCTACTTCCCTCAAGCATTACCTAATTTCTTGTATAGTCACTTTTTAGGTTGAAGTAAGATTAATATTTAAAAAAATGATTAAATGTTTAAAAAAAAGTAAAAATCTGTTCCGTTCTCTTCAACTTTTGCTATATAATATTGTATAATAATAATAGTAATAATGATATATAATTGTCCAAAAGATCATAAACATCATATCGATCGAAGTGGCCTATTTAACAGAGACGGGTGCATTGCAGGTCTCCATGCATACTGCACTAACATGCGCGACTGAATAATCTATTTCAATATTATGCATTTAAGGTGTATGTTGATGCAATCAGAAACATTAACATAAATTTCAGTGTGGGATAAAATATATTTTTCTAGCTATTAAAACTGTCTAGGAATAGTTAATATTGCTTTCTTTCTATTTTCCAGAAATTTCATCAGAGGTTTTTTTTTTTTTTTTTTTTTTTTTAGGTATCTAAAATTGGGGAAAACCCCAGCGGCTAACCGTGTTTGAGGCCTAATCATCTTCTTACACGGCCGTTGGCTAAAAAACACTACAAATCTATAATATTTTCTACTGTCATGTTATTTAATCTTAAATAAACGTTTTCTTCGAAACAATATCTTTTTTTTTTTTTTTTTAATAATATGTATATTAAAAAATTCATTAAAATAAGGGAGTTGGGATCACCTGTAGCAAGGTAGCCTAGCATAACAGCATTCTATGCCAAAGGTCACGGGTTCAAACCCGCAGGTGGTAATAGGAGTTTTTAATGGAAGCAAAAAATCCTTAGTTATGCCGTCCTTCGGAGGGGACTTAAAAGGGTGGTCCTGAGCCTGTGCGATGTCAGGTTCTCGTTAAAGATCCCTACCCCAATTAAACCTGGAAAGGCAAATAGCTCCCATTAGTCACAGTAGCATTAAGTGACGTTAAATACAGAAAAAAAACAAGGGATTTAAGTGAATGTTATGTGTTAGTTCTTTTAAAGCATTTTATTTATTTTTTACTTACATATACAATAAATACATAGTAAGTGGAAGTAGTGTGATAGTGAAAATTTTCAAATTCCAGTTTTCAAGGGAAATACATATTTTAGGGTCCTTTAAGTCCTAATAACCATATCCCGCAAAAAGGTCTGTGTGTCAAGCACGAAAAAGAAAAAGTGCATTAACCTGAAATTTCATATTTAAGACTAATATACGCCCGAGATGTTACGGCCAATTTTACTTTAGGTCTTACGACTGACCGGAAGACCTACTTTATACCATGCAGTTTGCACCTTTTTACGATTTTCTCAAAAACGATTTTGATTAAACTCGATGTAAAACTTAATGGGCTTTAATATCATATAGGTTCCATTCTAAAGTAATAAATTTTGTCGATTTAAAAAAAAAAAAATATATCATATTTCTAGGATTGATAAAAAACTAATTAATTCAGAAGTTAAGTGAATATGATTTCCAAAGGAGAAAAGAGCAAAATTATTTCTTTAAGGTTATTTTGTTCTTTTGAACATAGGAACATTAATATATCTTTCGATAATATAATATATTTTTCGAAAACTAAAGATTTAAACTAAATATAATCTCTCACATAGTGTGAAAAGGTAATGAAGTAAAGTGAAAGTCGTTTTTTGCGCGCACCAGATATTTTTCTCTTCGGATAATGCAAAGTTAGAACCATAATACTTATTTTTTTCTCATATGAACAGATTGTAAAGTATCGGAAATTATTGAACCGTGTAATTTCAATTCTTTTTACAGCCTTTACCAAGAAATGTAAATTGCAGGTTTGTGAAATATTTCAATAAAAAATATAGTTTTCTTTTATTATCCTATAATATGAAAATAGTAAAGTTTTATTACAAATTATCAATTAATGTTCTATTAATGACTTTTGTTATTCCTCTTTTTAATTGCCTCGGTGAATGTGAACACTGACAGTGTTGCCAACTGTTGGCAGAATTCTCTTCTATCTTTCGTCACTTCCGGACAGATGTGAGGCCTACAGTGCCCTATGTTTTATAATTTTCGCCCCCTCAGAATTTATTTTGTATAGTTTGTTATTCGTTAAAATGGATTTTTTATTTCGATACTAGTAGAAAAAATATGTCGCGCGAAACTCAGGACTTTCCCCTATCTAAATACCTTTTAGTGCGTTCAAATCATCATTACAAGAATCACCTAAGTGTATAATCTTTTTGTTACTTTCCATCACTTTCAACAACATTATATGTTAAAATATTTAGCTTTCTAAAGATATAGTACACATCTACAATTCTATTCTTATTTGTGAAAAAAAAAAACAAAAACTTAACTTACCTTCAGCAAGATATGAAATTAAAACTGTATATTTGTATGGACCGGAGTTATAAAACAAAAAAAAATAAAAAGTATCTATCTGAAAACGCATTATTAAAAAAAATATAACTAAGCACTTTTATATAGCAATTATAATCTATACTAATATTATAAAGCTGGAGAGTTTGTTTGTTTGTTTGAACGCTAATCTCAGAAACTACTGGTTCAAATTAAAAAATTCTTTTTGTGTTGGATAGTCCATTTATCGAGGAAGCTATAGGCTATATAACATCACGCTGAGACCAATAGGACCGAAGAATCAGTGGAAAATATGGGAAAAAAACAGAGAAAATTGACCTCGAATCTCAACGATTCCAAATGATTTACCTTTTAATTTTAAAATAATTCAATTTCCCGTTAATTTATTTTTTGCCATAACAATTAATAAATCACATGGGCAAGCATTTAAACACGTAGGAATCGATTTACGTCAAGATCGGGTCGCGGAGAAAATCAGTATGTTCTTCTGCCTCAAGAAAATAAAACCAAAAATATTATTTAAGCAGAAATACTTTAAAATATTGGGTCGTCCGAAAAGTTGGTAGAGGTTTTTAAATATAAAATTTACCTTCTGTTTTTTCTACTAATATAAATCACGAGGCTAATGTTTATTTATATGCCTTTAATCCTCATGGAATTAACTACATTTACACACTGAATTCGTCTTTATGAAGGATCAGTAGAGTAGTTTATTGCAATCCAACATGAGTGACGATTCAGTTCATTTTCGAAATAATATGCTGTTCTTTTTTAAAAGAGGGAAAAACGTAGCCCAAACTGCAAGAAAGATTGCTGACAGCACGGTTCAGAAGTGGTTTTCGCGGTTTAGAGGGTCTTCAATTTGGAAGACCAACCCCATTTTTGTAGATTAAATAAACAAATTTTAATTGTTGTCCAAATGTTTCTACGAACTTTCCAGACAACCAAATATATTCTTTTAAAAACGTTTTAATAGCGATCATAATAACTGAAATTGACGCAGACGAAGTCGCGCGCAAAAGCTAGTTTATACTAATATTATAAGCTGAAGAGTTTGTTTGAACGCGCTAATCTCATAAACTACTGGTTCGAATTTAACTTTTAAATTAAACTTAAAACTTCGTTAAAAACTTCTTAATAGCGATCATAATAACAGAAATTGATGCAGACGAAGTAACGGGCAACAGCCTAGTATAAAAATAAAATGAATTTTATTCCCATATTTACAAATTGATAAAATGTTTACAGATGAGTCATTCTTGCAATCAGTAAAATATTTTTGTTTTTTGGTAATTATAATCCTTTAGCCTGAATGACTAACATATGATAAAATCTAATTATATTTTATTTTGTCAACAACTTCATAATTTTATATAACCCACGTTTCAGGATTTTTTCTCCATTTTCAAAACTTTGAATTAATGTGCCATATTTATTAAAAACTTATAATTCCCGTGCTTCCACCCAGAAGCCACATGTCTGAATAGAGGCTTCTGGGTTTAAGCACCCACTCACTTTAGATAAAATTGTCCTTTTGCACCTGAAGATGGCATTTTAGCCGAACGTTATGCATTGATATCTAATAAAAAATCTGGTGCGGGCAAGACACGACTTTCACTTACCTCCGTTTTTAAAATCGATTAAAGAATTTTCAAGTAATGTAAGAAATAAAAATGAGTTAAACCATTAAAGAATTAGTTAAAAGGAATTTCTATACAAACATCTGTTTTATTAAAAAAATATTGTATAATTATCTAAAATAATGAGTTAGTTTTATCGGCTTTTCATCACTATTAACTTTTAAAAGTTCGTGTATGAAATAATAATTTTTCTAAAATCTTTAGATTTCCAACGGTATATTATACATGCATATTACTGTTCTTATGTTCAAAAACGAAAAATTGCGTTAAAAAAATATTTTTTCTGTTTTCTCCTTTAGTTGGGTATCGAATTCATTCAATTTATATATTTACCTGTTTTTCATCGGTAGTAACAAGATAATATAGTCATATTTATAGAATCAACAAAATTGAAGGTACTTTAGGGGAAGAAAATCTAAAATATCGGCATTTAAGCCCTGTCAGACCATTGTAATCAGAATGAAACCTAAATGATATTGAAGCCGGTCAAATTTCACAGCAAAACGTCGATATAGCGAGTATAATCAAAATCGTCGAAACCGTTTTCGAGAAAATCGAAAAAAGGTGCAAAATGCTTGGTATAAAGTGCCTCTTCTGGTAAGCTCATATTGATGAAAAAGTTTTTGTAACGTCTCGGACGCATATTTGTCTTAAATATGAAATTTCAGTTTCATAGGACTTTTTGTTTCTGCCCGGGAGTTATCACACACAGAGACTATTTTGCGGGACTTGGTTATTTGGACTCAGGGGACCCTAAAACGTGTATTTCCGTTGAAAACTGGAATTCGAAAATTTTCACGATCGCAATACTTTCCCTTACTATATATAGTAAGTGAAAGTAAAAATTGGTGAAGTATATATCAGCCTCCAAATTTATTCATATAATTTGACCTTTACCTTGAAGTATATTATATAGTTTAAATATATATACATTTTAACTATACATCACTAGGCCATTTTTTACCCTTAATATTGTAGCAAAATGCCACGTGCCATTTATACGGAATTCCTCAAGTAGTAAAATAAAAATAAAGATTTTCATGCCTAACAAATAAGTCCAAAATCGGTCGAGTCGTTTTGGAAGTGTGCCACCAGAAACGCCGTGATACTAGATTGTTATATATTACATGATCATTAACACAGTTAATGTATTGATAATATATGTTAAGGTTATATATCGGTTGGTTTATTGTATACTTAATGACTTTCGCATTCTAATTAACCTGCTATTGACGGAGATACTTTAATCAAAGGTGCCGACACATATTGAAGCACTAATTGATAGGATGATCCACTTGCGAGGGTTCGGCCTGAAATGGAACGCTGGAGCCTAAGTCGTTAGCCTGGTGTCAGGTGTCACTCTTCTGAATCCTTACAGTAAGGTCTAATTAGATTGTCTTCTAACAGGATCTTTATGTAAGTGTGTTCGAGTCTATTGGACCTCAGATATTTCCAGTTTAGAGAACGAACTACAAGAGACTATGATGCAAAAGGAAACCTCAGAACTCATCACACTACTATTCGCTAACCTTATACTTAATTTTTTTATAAATGAATATTCGTTTTTATTCATTTAAAGAAATTAACAACTGTATTGATTCAATACAAGTGAATGAGATAAGTATGTGATTAATAAACATGATGGTTCTATGAAGAAACTACTCACTGGTAGCACTCTAATGTCTAATTTTGGCCAATTCTTTTAAGTCGCCTCGGTGGATTTTCAGGAATAGATAATCTCCTCCATATCTCACGGATATTGTGCGCTTGAATAGGCAGGGAGTTTGGAATAAAAGAGGTATATATATATATATATATATATATATATATATATATATATATATATATATATCTAATCCAGGCCAAGTCTTCAACTAATGGGACATTTAGGTCTTTATGGATGATTTTAATAGAAACAATTTTGGTACGCGCAAAACACACAACTCTCACTTACCTCCACAATTTATATCAATTAAATAATTTTCAAACACATTTATAAACGAAAATAAATTCTTAAAGAATGATTTACATTAGATTTTAATCGAAATATGTGATTTATTAAATGATCTATTTTATTATTACCTACGACAATCAGTTTGTTTTATCGGCTTTTCATTACTCTCTCTTAACTTCAATAATAGTATGAATAGTATAATATTTTTTCTAAAATCTTTAACATTCCAGCGGTATATTATACATGTATATTACTGTCCTTAAGTCAAAAACAAAAATTTACATTAAAAAAAAATGTTTGGATTTTTTTCGTTCAGTTGGACATGGAATTCTTTCAGCTTATAGATTTACCTGTTTTTTAGCCATGCTAATCAGACGATATGGGTAATTTTTTCGAATCTACAAAATTAAAGGTACTTAAGAGAAAGAAAATTTAAAATATCGGCATTTAAGCACTGTCAGACCATTTTAATCAGAATGAAACATACATGACGTTTAATTAAATTTTACATCGATATAGCGAGTTTAATCGAATTCGTCGGAATCGTTTTAGAGAAAATCGAAAAAAGGTGTCGATCGACTCAGAAGACCCTAAAACGTGCATTTCCGTTGAAAACTGGATTCGAAAATTTTCACGATCGCAATACTTTCCCTTGTTATATATTTCATACATAGGTAAGTGAAAGTAAAAAAAGTTTAGAGCAAGGGAAAGTATCGCGAACTTGAATATTTTAGAATTTGAATTTTAAAAAGTGAACAGTTTAAGGTCTGTTGATACTCTCCACTGATCTGCACATTTTTAAAGATCGTTTTTTATCCGATCCTCCATTTCACGGATCTCCATCTCTTCCTACCTTCAAATCCCGCTTATTTAATTCTCTCATGATCATCCAGTTACAACAGGATTGTAAATAAGGTTCTATTTTTTTCTGTATTTTTTAAATGATTTGAATTTATTTTATATACTCTAAAACACTGAAGCCCAGTTTCCATATTCTGTAAATATAATTCTTATGTGAACAGCTCCAGTATAATAAAACATGTATTAATTATCAAAATTATTGCTAAGTAAATTGCAGAGAATCATAATTTTTCAGCACTAGAGAATAACTGTTTTAAACTTGAGATGGCGCTGAAAATTGTTTGGAAGCTCGTTAAATTTCCCTGAATCTGCATAAAGGTGAAGCTGTTCTTATTCTGTTAAATTACAATTTTACTTTTTAATGCGGACTCCTTCGTTAGAGTTGAGTGAGCTTCCACTTTGCGTCTTCATTACTCGCCTTGCTTCCATCAAGAGTTCCTTCAGGATTACAAATACTCTTGCGAATACAGTCCTGAATTTTTAGTCCTTTGGTATATACTGAACAGCATAATACTTCAGAACTGCATAACCTCAATAAAAACATTTTTCGTTTTCTATGAGCACGTTTAAAATATTTTATAATTTTCATTGGAATATCCTCAACTTTATTTGGACTTCAAGAGTCGTTTTTGAAACAAAACGATGATGGAAATGATATTATACATGTATATTTCTGTTCTTAAGTTAAAAAATAAAAAATTGTATTAAAAGAATATTTTTTTAGTTTTCTCCTTTAGTTGTTTTTCGAATTCGCTCAACATGCATATTTAGCTGTTACTTATCAATGCTAACAAGGTAATATGGTGATTTTTCTAGAATGAAGAAAATTAAAGGTACTTTAGAAGAAGGAAATTTATAATATCGGCATTTAAGCCCTGTCAGAACATTTTAATCAGAATGAAACCTACATGACGGTTAAGCCTATTAAATTTTACATCGGTATAGAGAATTTAAACAAAATCGTCGGAACGGTTTTCAAGAAAATCGGAAAAAGGTGCAATATGCATAGTATAAAGTGGCTCTCCTGGAAAGCTGATTTTGATGAAAAAAGTTTTGTAACGTCTCGGGCGTATATTTGTCTTAAATATTACATTTCAGTTTTATAGGACTTACCGTTACCACACACACACAGAGACCTTTTTACGGGACTTATTTGGACTCAGGGGGCCCCAAAATATGTATTTCGGTTGAAAACTGGAATTCGAAAATTTTCACGATCGCACGATTACTATATATAGTAAGTGAAAGTAAAAAAACTTAGGAACGTAAAAAATATCCGTGTCAGAAACCGTAGCTGTACACCAGCTTAACTTTCATAGTAAAAATAATAAATTAATTAAAGATTAATTTAATCAGAATTGTTTTCAGAACGTATTTACACGTTTTTGTAATTTAACAATAATGTTAATATTATCATTACCTGCATTCCATCCGCTTTCTGTAATATACACGATAAAATAATGTTTGCCACTATTATATACCACATATCACAATAAAAACAGATCCATCGGACTCAAACTACGCACAAAATATTGACACAGTAGACAATGTTTCACAGGCTCACAACAAAAGGGTACTGATATCAGAAAACTGACTGAACGCAGCCCACTCGTCATTATCTAAGAAAAAAATGTCCTTGTCTATCCACATCCGAACACTAACCATGTTTCGCAAATATATCTGTATTGTTATTTTAAAAAGATAACATTTTAAAAAATAATAGTCTAAAATATTATATCTGTGGCGTTCGTGAATAAGTGGTTAAGTCAAAATCTTTCATTTTACAGGTGAGCGACTTAAACTTTACGTAATGCCCAAAATAGAGTTATAACATACAGCTTTCTTTCCACATTAAACAATTTAACACGACGTGGGAGACGGTCTGAGGGAGCGATACTTGGAGTTAACTCATTTTTGACATAACTCGAGTTTTCCAGTTTTTCACGACCGCCATAGATATAATGGGAAATTCCAATTGTTTAAAAATTTTTTTACAATAATGTACTTGAATGATACAAAAAAAAGCATGACTTCATTTTGTTTCTTTTATACATCATAGCTCTAATAGAGACGGGTAAAATAGCGTGGATTCTCCATAAAAAAAATCTTGTTTGCCAAAAACACAACTTTCCTTTTATTATAATAAATATTACAAGTTTTATAGAGAAGAAATTGATTCCGGGTGCAGTAATCAAAACACTTTATTAAGTAGATAACTGAATTTATTTGTGCCAACGTTTCGACCTAAATTTCAGGCCTTCTTCAGGGCTATAAAACAGATGTAGAATGCAATATATAAAGATGATAAGTAAAATAAATTATACAGATAATTAGAAACAAAATAAAACAGTAGTTGTGATAATTAAAAAATATTTTAATAATTAGAAACAAAAGGGCAAAAGAAAAAATATAATAAAAGGTAAATAATTAAATATGGTGCGGGATCACTTGTAGCTGGGTGCTTAGCGTAACAGCCTCCTATGCAAAAGGTCACGGGTTCAAACCCTGTGGTGGTCCTAAGATTTTTTAATGCGTAAAAAAAGTAAAAAATCCTTAGTTACGCTGTCCTTCGGATGGGACGTTAAAAGGTGGTCCCGAGCCTGTGCGATGTCAGGTACTCGTTAAAGATCGCTATCCTAATAAAACCTGGATAGGCAAAATTTAGGACTCCCACTGTAGCATCGTCCGAATAGCCATAGTAGCATATAAAGTGTCGTTAAATAAATAAACAAACAAACAATTAAATATGGTGTTAAAATTTGTTTTAAAATGTATTATATATGACGTAGGAAATGTCAACATTCACATAAAATGTGGGTTTTATGGACACTAACATGAATTTTTGATAAAAAATTGCAATTCGAAAATGTTCACTATCTTTTTTTGCAATTTCGATTTATATTTTATAAAATATGCCTATTCATACCGTTTGTTTGTTTATACATTTAACGTCACTTTATGCTATTATGGCGGTCGATGATACTATCAAAGTCATAAATTTTACCAAACCAGGTTTTATTAGGATAGGAACGTTTAAGGAGTTTCTGACATCGCACAGTCTCGGGACCACCTGTTTACGCCCCCTCCGAAGGACGACACAAAAGAATTTTTTTCTTCTATTAAAAATACAAGGACCACTTACCAGATTTGAACCCGCGACTTCGGACATAGAACACCATCTTGCTTGGGTTGTTAGCCACTACACCACACGTGACCTTTATATTCTGTGCCTCGGTATTAAACTTTGAAATATAGTAATATGTGTTTGTAAATAGCTATTGAAATTAGGTTAGCGTTATTCGGGCCACGTACCTTATGCAAGAAAAGTTAATTACATTTATATGAACATAGTGCTTAAAATGTTAAGAGCACTAACTAATTATTCCTATGTCGGACTATATCAGGTAAACTGAAAAATTAACATATTATTGTTTGTTTCTAAAAATTACATATTGTAGCTACAAAATGCTATGTTATTATAACGGCAAGTTGAGATTTCCAATGACTAATCTATTCTGAGGTTCTTGACTAATTCTAGCCTTGAGCTAGATTAGAGGCAATTATTAACACATAACCAAAATTGCTTGATCCATTATTCAAGATAGCATGCAAGCTTCCCCAAGTCGAAAACATGAAAGTTCACTGTCGCGATAGTTGAAGCTATTTCGAACTACTATATATGTTATCATCTGGAGTGTCTATTTCTTTGAGGCTGTTGATATGAGATGTTTTATTCCTCTTTTTTTTTGTTAATGACCTGAGTGTTTTTGTTTTGTTAGTTCATCTTTTTTTTTATAATGGATTAATGAACAAATATTTTTAAATTTTTGCATTTAACTGATTTATTAGCTTCATCATACAATGTATATGAGTTCCTTTTACATTCAAAATATATACTGTTTAAAAAAAAGTTAAAACCAATCTTTCATAGTCATGAAAAGTCTTTATGATGTCTGAATTGGCGTTAATTAATTAATTAATTATTCGAAAGACAATGATTTTTTTTTTAATATCCTCAATAGTATGGACAGTAGTTGTATTTTTGGTTTGTTATTTTCACTAATGAACCTTTGTAATAGACCAAAACTATATGTACAAAAAAAAAAACCTGCCCCACCTCAAAATTTTAAGATACGTTGAGCCCAAATAACGTACAAAACAAAACCCGTCTATCTGGACTATTTTTTTCAAAATTCGGCACAAAAATATCAGGGCATCCGACGATGATCCTAACGACTCGACGTATCAGCAGGTTAGTTCAATAACTCAGATATTTTCGAAAATATAAAATAAATTATAGCGTTTAAAAAATATCTGTCCATCTTACCTATAATTAAATAAATAAAAACCAAAAAATTCCAACAAAACCAAAAAAGAATCATTTAAATCCGTTAAGAAATAGCAGAGATATAGTGTTAAGAAATTAGAAGGGGTGATAGGTTATTTTCCATTAATTAATTTATTGTTTTTCTTATTAGTTAATTGCCTTTAAATAGCTATATAAAAAGTTATACCCAGGGATCACTTGTAGCTGGGTGGCTAGCGTAACAGCCTCCCATGCTAAAGGTCACGAGTTCAAACCCGCAGGTGGTCCCAGTGGGAGTAAAAAATCCTTAGTTACGCCGTCCTTCGGTGGGGACGTTAAAAGGTGGTCCCGAGCCTGTGCGATGTCAGGTACTCGTTAAAGATCCCTATCCTAATAAAACCTGGATAGGCAAAATTTAGGACTCCCACAAATTAATCGTCCGATTAGTCATAGTAGCATAAAGTGACGTTAAATAAATAAACAAACGAACAAACAAAAGTTATACCCTAATATAGTTATTTAAATTAAGAAACCATTGTGAAATAATTTGCAGCATTTTTTTTACATTTGATCTTGAATTCTTAAACCATAATATGTTTTTATTATGTGAAACATATTTCTAATATAGATTGAAACATATAGTTTGTATTGGAGTGTTTGTGACCATTTTAAACAGAAATATCTTGAAAAGGAATAGCAATTATCATTATTATTTATCTATCACGTACTTTTGATTCAGAGCTAAAATGAGCCTAGAGTTGTATTTTTTATAATATTTTTTATTATTATTTTATTATTTATAATAAACAATTTGAATACAACTGAATAATATTGTATAGAAGAATGCCACTCCGTTCAGATTATTTTGCTTAATAGTAACAAAGGATAATGATACAATCAAATTGGATATATTTAGATAAGAAATTTTATTTAAAAAAAACAAAATTAATTCGTGATTAATTATTATTCAATAAATAATGTCTAATCTTTTTACTATCATAAAAATTAATTATGATGTGTTGTTTCTACTTATTTATCAACTAAACAGGTTACTAAACACAAAAACTGATAAATAACAATTAAATCCAACTATCAAATTTAACCTTTGAACTCTAAAGCCTGATGTAATATTTTTGGTTCGGAAAAATACAAAATCCTTGGTCTTGATACATCACCAATTGATACAACCTACGCCTGTCAAGACTTCTTCATTATATTAACTGTTTAAAACAGAGAAATAAAAATATTACATTACATCGGTATAATAGTTTTTTATAGTAGTTAATCGCAATAAACAATAATTTTAATAAAAAATCTCGTGCACGCAACACACAACTTTAAATAGAATGAGAGATGAAAAAAAGGTTAAAGGATAATAGTTTCTACAGAAACATGTGTTTTATTATTAAATAATGTATTATAATATTATACACAACAATATGTTAGCTTTATCCCCTTTTCATCACTCTCCATTATATTTTATAACTTAGTATAATCATATCAATATCTAAAGCAATAGCAAAAAATCAGATATTATCAACACACGACTTTCTCTTAACTTGGTTCCTATATTAAATTTAAGAACTTTTGAATAATGTTAGAATTAAAAAAAAATTAATGAATTACATTCGTTTTTGTAGGAAACATGTTTTAGAATAAATAATTTAAAATTACACAAATTGTTATGTACAACAAACGTCTAAGTTTGTACCATGTACTTCGCTCTCTACTTTATTTATAAAATAATTTTCTTTCTAATTTATTTTTAGCTTTCCAGCGTTATATTATACATCTATAATACTATTATTAAAAAAAAAAAAAAGGCTCTTTTTCTCCTTAGTTGAAACAAATTCGTTCAACTTGTAAATTTATCAATTTTTATCGAATATGATTGTCTTTAAAATTTAATTTCAGTCTCGTACGACTTCATGTTTGTGCTAGACTTACTACACACCCACGGAAACGGGCATACACACCTTTTCAAATGTGTACTGTTATATTCAAATAATATAACAGTACACAAATTGTTATGTACAAAAAACGCCTAAGTTTGTACCTTCTACTTCACTCTCCAATATCTTCCGCGACTTTATTTATTAAAAAAATTTCTTTCTAATTTTTTTTTTTACTTTCACTTTCTATATATAGTAAGGGGAAGTATTGCAATCGTGAAAATTTTCGAATTCCAGTTTTAAATTCGTGTAACGGAAATACACGTTTTAGGGTCCCTTGAGTACAAATAACCAAGTCCCGCAAAAAGGTCTGTGTGTGTGTGTGTGTGTGTGTGTGTGTGTGTGTGTGTGTGTGTATGTGTGTGTGTGTGTGTGTGGTAACTCCCGAGCGGAAACTGATATTTCATATTTAAGACAAATATACCCCCGAGACGTGACAAAACGGTTCCGATGATTTTGATTAAACTCGCTATATAGATGTAAAATTTAATAGGCTTTAATATCATGTAGGTTTTAGTCTGATTAAAATGGTCTGACAGGGCTTAAATGCCGATATTTTAAATCTTCTTCCTCTAAAGTACCTTTAATTTTGTAGATTCAATAAACATAACTATATTATCTTGTGAACGCTGATGAAAAACAAGTAAATATATAAATTGAATAAATTCGATACCCAACTAAAGGAGAAAACAGAAAAAAAATATTTTTGAGAGAAGTTGGTTGAGGGTGCAGTCAATTTTTTTTTTTTTTTTTTTTTTTATATTTATTGGAATTTACAACTGTATACAGGAATACAACAAGTAAATTAGATGAAATATATAAAGGCATGAAACACATGTAGAGAAGCTTCCCAATGGAAGCACTCTAAAAAATGATTTAAACTAGAAGGTCTCGGGGCCATCTCCTTTTCAGACGCCTCGGAGGATTGTCAGGAATCGAAGGGGAAGAAAGGTTTGAAACTAGAGGATTAGGGTGGGAATGGAGTTTGCCATGAAAGGAATGGTATCTAGATCGGGCCAAATCAGCAACATACGGAACATTAAGATCTTTATGGATTAGTGTATTCGTGACAAAGTAAGGAGCATTGAGGATTTTACGAAGGATTTTGGATTGTAGGGATTGGATACGGGAAGAATTCGATGGTTTAGTAGAGCCCCAAAGCTCTACTCCGTAAGTCCATATCGGCCTTATGATAGTCATGTAGATGAGTCTTTTGTAGTTAAGTGGAAGATTAGAACGTTTGTCTAGTAAGTGTTGAAGTAGTCGAAAACGTCGAGCAGTTTCTTGTCGTTTAAGTCTTGTATGAGGGTTCCAAGTGAGACGTTTGTCAAGGTGCAGTCCTAGATATCGGATCTGTTCAACCGGGACAAGAGGAGTATTATTGAAGGAAACAGTAGGGCAGGATGTCATAGGTTTACGACGAAGGGTAAAGGTAATTTGGTTGGATTTGTTGGCATTTATTTTAATTCTCCAGTGCTGACACCACACTTCAAGGTCTCTGATGTGGGATTGGAGAGTTTGAGAGGCAATAGTTGGATCAGTATTGACTGATAACACACAAGTGTCATCAGCGTAGGTAGAAAGGAAAGTGTTAGGATGGGATGGGATATCAGCTGTATAAACTGTGAAAAGAATAGGTCCCAGGATACTGCCTTGAGGAACACCAGCAAACTGATTAAAAATGGATGAATAGGAATTATTATGATTTACTTTGAAGGATCTGTCAGTGAGGTAGGACTTGATGATAAGGAAGTATGTAGGGGGAAGGAAATTGCGGAGTTTGTAAAGCAATCCCGGGTGCCAGACTCGGTCAAAGGCTTGTTCTACGTCGAGGAATGCTCCCGTGCAGTACAACCCGCGCTCTAATGCAGACGAGACAACGTCCACCACACGATGACATTGCTGGATAGTGGAGTGGGAGGTTCTGAATCCAAACTGGTGATCAGGAATTATGGAATTAGTATCTAGGATGGGATATAAGCGTTTCAGTATAAGTTTTTCCAAGATTTTACCCATGATTGGTAAAAGTGAGATGGGACGGTAAGAAGATGGATTTTCAGGCGGTTTCTTAGGTTTGGGTATCATTTTGACAATGGATAATTTCCAGGAAGCAGGAAAGTATGTGGAACGGAGTACGGAATTATATATGTAAGTAAGATATAGGATAGCTTTTCGAGGAAGGAGTTTTAAAATATGGGAAGTTATAAGATCATGTCCAGGAGCTTTGCGGGATGGTAAACTCTGGATGATGTTAGATATTTCAGTAGGATGGAACGCTTTTGGAGGAAGAACCATTTGGAGTGGGATATCTAGTTCTGCTTCTATAAACTTAATGTGACCGGGATTATGAATATCTGGATGTGGATTAAAGGTTTTAAAAAGGTGCTGACCGAATATCTGGGCCTTTTCTTCATCAGATCTTGTCCATATATGGGATTCAGTTAGGAGTGGATGATTACATTCTTTGTACTTCAGTAACTTTTTTGTGGTCATCCATAACGATCTGTCTGTAATAGTTAGTTTTTCAGTAAAGTTGAGTAAGTTTTGAATTTTAACTTTTCTGATTTCTGATTTTAGTCTGTTAGTAAGTTTGTTATAATAAGTTTTGTCTGAAGGGTATCTAGTCCTATGCCACTTCGATCTTGCTCTGCGTTTTTCCCTTAATAAGATTCGAATGTGCTGTGGCAGGATAGTCTCCTGTGAGTTAGTAGTGTTAATGGTTGTTGTGTTGTCAAGTATACTACTGCTGATTGAGTCAGTCAGTTTTTCAACAGCTTTATCTATATCATGTTTAGTCTTTAGTGGTATTTTTAAGTCAAGTTTGTTTTCCAAGTCATATCTGAATCCGTCCCAGTCTACTCGT
Source organism: Piezodorus guildinii (assembly GCA_023052935.1). Taxonomy (NCBI): domain Eukaryota; kingdom Metazoa; phylum Arthropoda; class Insecta; order Hemiptera; family Pentatomidae; genus Piezodorus; species Piezodorus guildinii. The sequence goes on along the minus strand of CM041297.1, from coordinate 138,845,673 downwards.
CCTGTAATCAGAGTGGGAATGGTGGGCTTAGGAACAAGGCTTGAATGCAAGGAAAGCAGAACCGGACTATGATCGGATGACAGGTCATTTAGGGATTTGATTGTGGATTGGGAAGAAGATATCTGAGAGGAAACAAATATGTCTAGGATATCAGGACGTTTTTTGAGGGATGTAGGCCAGTATGTCGGGTTCATTGGCGAAAGGATTGTATAACAATGGGTGGTGGAGACTCGAGAAAGGAGATTGCCACGGGAGTTGGATGTTCGGCAACCCCATCGCTGATGTTTCGCATTGTAGTCTCCTCCAGCAATAAAGCGCGGTCCTAGGGATCTGAACAGGGTTTCAAGTTGACTATAGGAAAGGGAGTTACCAGGAGGGCAGTATACAGCTGAAATTGTAAGATGGAAAGGACGAGTTGAAATGGATACTGAGGTTGATTGTATGGCGTCAGATGGAGTAGAAGGAATAAGGGAATGAGGTAAGGATTTATGAATGAGGATACATGACCCGGCATGGGAAGTATTGTCTGGGTGGTCTGATCTATAAGTGATGTAGTCACGTATGTAAAAATGTGATCGTCGTGTGAAGTGTGTTTCTGTCAATAGTGCTATATCTATGTGTTTGTCGTGTAGAAATACGTCCAGTTCGTCACGATGGTTATGCAGGCCATTAGCATTCCACAAGAGGATAGTTAGGGGCTTTACGCTCATAGTGGGAGATTGAATGGGATTTGGGAAAGGACTCTAGTTAGAAGATTGATAAGCGGTTGGATGGTATCTCTAAGATCTGAGAGAAAGGAATTTAGAATGGAGTAAATGTTGGATAGATCTGGGTTGGAAAACGGATGTGGATAAGCGTCGTGGGAAGGATAACTTATTTGATCAGGAGTGTTGGCTGAGTGCTGAGCCCGCCGTGGGGTACGAGGGTGTTCAGTCCTCTGGGTCACTGGAGGTTGAGGCTTTGGTTGACTAGGAGGAAGAGAAGGTAGTTCTGGAATTTTGTTAGGGTGCTCTGGGGGTAGTTTGACACGTAAGGGCAGATTATGGGGAAGGATCGGTTGACGGGAAGCTTGTGGTTTAGGGTGGGAGGCTGGAGGCCTGATTTGGGAGTTTGGAGGCGCCTGAATAGTAGTCTGTTTCTTCTTTATGGTGGTGACGTCGGGGAAAGTTTTTCTGGTTTCAGCAGTAGAATCCCTGACTGTAGATGTGGCAGGCTGCTGTTGAGCGAAGGTAGTTGCAGGCTTCTGAAGTTGAGGGAAGGCAGACAAATTGTTCAACTCTGGTCCCTGGGTGCGTGTCTCTTGGTCATCTCTTTTTACATTAATGTAGTGAGATCTTTGTCGAAGATGGGTTTTGTAGACTGTACAACCCCGGTAGCTGGCTGGGTGACCTTCACCGCAAAGAGCACACTGAGCTGGCTCATCTCGAGCTTTCTGGCACGTTTCAGAGGCATGTGGGCCGGCACACTTGACACACCTAGGTGGGTGATAACAGTAGGACTTCGTGTGTCCTAAGGTTTGGCATTTGGTACACTGAACAATTGTCGTCTTTACCCTAGGCTCTTCGAATCGTACAGATGAGTAGACCAGTCTTCTCACCTGAAATATTTCTGGATTGTTTCTGGCTGGTTCGAGGTCTACGAAGAATAGTGGCAAGGGGTATTTTTGTGTATGGTGTGTCACTGAAGAAATGTTTCTTACGTGGTGTCCAATTTCTTCCAGGCCTTCTTTAATGGCTTCAGTGGGGGTGGATGAATGGAGTCCGCGTAAAACCACGCGATATGATTTTTCTTGTTTGAGTTGATAGCAATGAAAGTCGTAGTTTTTTGAGCTCAAATAACTCACGAGTTTCTTGTAATTTTCTTTCGTGTATGTGTTTATTTTTATGTCGTTTGATCGGGAGAAACATTGGAAGTTTGGTTGTCCGATTAGATTGGCGATTTCTTTACCGAACGACATAAAATTACTAATATTTGTTACAAATATTGGAGGTGGCTCGGGATCGGAAAATCCTTGAGGTCCCGGAACTGTATTTGCAGTGTTGACTGTAGCGGCATGGCTAACGATAGATGAAGGAGGTACATTAGTAGGAGACGGAGCGGCCGAAGTAGATGGCGCTGTTGGTTCATGTTGGTTGGCTGCAGTGGTGCTGCGAGTTTTTGGTGGTGATTGTATTGTATTTGGCTGTTGCTTGGACTTGACCGATTTATTTTTTTTTTTGTTAGGAGAATTTCCTCCGGACCCAGTATTGTTCCTGTGGCGTTTTTGGCGTCGCGTTAAATACTTCGAGTCTGATTCGCTTATTTCAGAGAAAGGCGTCTCTTCCCCTGATTCATCGCATGACAATGTTCTATCGAGATCCATAACTCAATAGAATAAGAAAAAAAATGAAAAATAAAATAAACATATAAAGAGATCTATTTGAATTATATAGTGACGTACACTAAAAAAAAAATAAAAATAAAATAAATTTAAAAAAAAATACACTTATAGAGACTTATATAAACTAATTAATAGAAAATTAACCTAAAAGATCTTAAAACTAAACTATTTACAATATATACATAGACAACATACAATAAACAACCATTTCTAATTTAATAAAAATAAAGTCTTAAGAGAGAAAAAAAAAAGTCTTAGAGAAAAAAAAAAGTCTTGGAGAAAAAATAAAAAGTCTTAGAGGAAGAGAACTAAAAGTTTTAAAAAGAATGTCTTGGTTACGAAGTCAGAAATGACAACACTTCCGACCGAGACCTTGTAAATAAAGAGAAGAGGATTAGCCTAGCCGTTATCTCCAGCCTGGGACGGCCACCAGTTTATAGGTGCCTATTTAACTAAACAGCACTCACCTCTCAATTTGTGTTCATCAAACTATGTTATAGTGCTACGACTCACGATTTACAAAGTTTGATGGATATTCACGCAGTATCACACAGATAAAAAGGTAACTAACACAGAGCGATACGTAAATTGAACTGAGCTAGCGGCCATTTTTTCGGAACTCGCAGTCAATTTAACACACAATTAAGCGTAAACTTAATTTATTGGTGCCGACGTTACGGCCTAAATTATAGGCCTTCTTCAGGGTGGTTGTGTGTTGTTGTTGTGGTTGGTATTGTTGTTGACTGACGCCTTTCAGCTCAACCACCCTGAAGAAGGCCTATAATTTAGGCCGAAACTTCGGCATCAATAAATTAAGTTTACGCTTAATTGTGTGTTAAATTGACTGCACCCTCAACCAACTTCTCTCATATATATACACAGTCAACCATTGTCACTTCATAAAAAAAAATATATTTTGTTGATGCAATTTTTCGTTTTTGAAAAATAAGAACAGTACTACATGTATGATATACCGTTGGAAAGCTAAAGATTTTAGAGAAAATATTATCTACTACACAAGCTTATAAAAGTTAATAGAGAGTGATGAAATGAACATAAAACTAACTGATTATTTTAGATAATAATATAATGGATTTTTTAATAAAACACATGTTTCTATAGAAATTCCATTTAACTAATTCTTTAATTGTTCACGTATTTTTATCTCTAACTGTATTTGAAAATTCCTTAATAGATTCTAAAAGTGGAGATAAGTGAAAGTCGTGTGTTGCCCGCACCAGATTTTTTCAATTTTTCTGATCATTGAATTCTCAATTGATGCTATTGTTTCCGCAGTGATTTTTGTTCTCAGAATAGCCAAACTCAAGTTCTTCCTGACTTATAAAAAAAAAAGTAAATTATCGGTTGACATACCCATGATCCATTGTTTTTCCAAGCCAGAGAGAAATATTAAAGCCACGTTTTTTCGTTTTGAAATTCCCTACGCTATGTGGAGTAGTGTCAAACGTTCTCATTACTAATTAACATGGTAATAACGGCCTCAGCTGATGAACCCTCACTGTTATTCCTTAGCAGACAGGTGCATTGTCATCTCCATCTTGATTAAGCAGCGGTACCTGCCTTAGAGTTAATTGAATAGTAGAACAGTAGCTCATCTCAAGGCGGGTGTGATCCTAAACTTCACGGTTATGTTTTGTTTTAATCTATATTTATTGATGAAAGTTTATTTGTTTATCCATTTAACACGTTCATACCGAGGTGAATATCTACGTTTTTCCACATGAGGTCGGGACTGTGTTAGCTGCTTACACTTTGTGAGAAGGGCGACACTGTTGCAAGTTCCGTGTTTAATGCGGCATCACAACTGTTCCAGGCTTCCAACGCGCTAAATCCGAAATTGTAACAGTTTTGACACATATGGCTTGAAGGGTAATTATGGAAATACTTAAAAAAAAATCGTTTATTATTATTTATAATAAAAAATCGGGTGCGGGCAACACACGACTTTCACTTACCTCCGTTTCTAAAATCGATTAAAGAATTTGCATGTACAGTAAGAGATAAACATGAGTTAAACCATTAAAGAATTAATTAAATAGAATTTCTGTAGAAACATGTGTTTTATTAAAACATCTATTATATTATTATCTAAAATAATCAGTTAGTTTTATCGGCTTTTCGTCATTCTCTATTAACTTTTATAACCTTGTGTATGATATAATATTTTTTCTAAAATATTTAGCTTTCAAACGGTATATCATACATATATATTTCTGTTCTTATGTTCAAAAACAAAAAAAATTGGATTGAAAAAATATTTTTCAGTTTTTTCCTTTAATTGAGAATCGACTTCATTAAATTTATATATTTACCTGATTTTCATCAGTGGTAACAAGATAATATAGTTATTTTTATAGAATCAACAAAATTAAAGGTACTTTATAGAAAGAAAATATCGGCATTTAAGCCCTGTCAGACCATTTTAATCAGAATGAAAGCTACATGATATTAAAGCCCATTTAATTGTACATCGATATAGCGAATTTAATTAAAATTCGAGAAAATCGAAAAAAGGTGCAAAGTACATGGTATAAAGTGCCTCTTCTGGTAAGCTCATTTTGATGAAAAAGGTTTTGTAACGTCTCGGGCGTATATGTGTCTGAAATATGAAATTTCAAATTCATAGGACTTACCGTTTCCGCCCAGGAGCTACCACACACACAGACCTTTTGGCGGGACTTGGTTATTTGGACTCGGGGGACCCTAAAATGTGTTTCCGTTGAAAACTGGAATTCGAAAATTTTCACGATCGCAATACTTTCCCTTACTATATATAGTAAGTGATAGTAAAAATGATTCTTATATTATTATTATATTCTTATATCATATTATGGAAATAAAAATAAGAAAAGAAATCACGCACAGCTAAATAAAATTCTTGAAGAAAAGTAATCAAGTGAAATAAACCGATTAGAGTCCTTTTAGGGGGATGTTGAAAGTTATAAAATATTTAATGAATAAACCCTCGTGCTTGTTAATTTCTACAACACATAATGTTGAGAAAAAAGTAAAATAAACTTATTTTATAAAATCAAGTGACTCACCTGTGATGCACGTCGCCCCATGGGATAGTTAAGCGTGATCCACCGGTGGGTCACGCCAGAGTGCTAGCTACTACACCACAGGTGATTCCCTCTTCATTATTTATTTACGTCACTTTGTGCCACTATGGCTAATCGAAAGACGCTAATGCGGGAGTCCTAAATTTTGCCTATCCAGGTTTAATTAGAAACGAGTAGCTGACATCGTACATGTTTGGGACCAACTTTTTACGCCCTCCAGTGAAGGACGGCATAACTAAGGATTTTTTATTCTCATTTAAAAAATCTAGGGCTACCAATATAACTGAATAAATCCCTATTAGTATCGATATATACTTAGTTACTGTAATATGATAAGCGTTTTTGTTTTATTAAAATAGGTAAGTGCGTTAAATCTCTCTCTCTCTCTCTCTCTTTGAACTTAAAAACCAAACCTATAAAATTTGAACTCCCCCTCACACACACCATAAATGATAAATAAATAAAAAGAGTTCGTATCCGCCTGAAGTATTTCAACGTAACTTAGCCGCCTGCAGTTCTCAATTAGTCACGCAGTGAATATGAGAGATGACTCAACGATCAATATTTCAGTCTCGAGAACTCCTGATTTTATTTCAAGATTTTTATATCTATTAAATAAAAATTATAGAATTATAAATATATACTTAATATACAAAACTTCCTCGGAACATACTACATACATAAATGAACATGTAATCTAGTTAATGATAATCTAGTTATCATTGATAAAAAACAGGTAAGTATATAAGTTAAACGAATTTGATATTAAACTAAAAGATAAAACTGCAGACATATCTTTTAATGTAATGTTTTGTTTATGAACATAAGAACAGTAATATACATTATGATTATATTAATCGGAACATTCTCTTCTAATTATGTTTATATATATTTATTTATCATTTTTCCAACTTTTTGTTCAAAAATGAATATGTGATAGTGAAAAGTTAGAATTTAATAGAATGATTATTCATATCTATGAACTTAATATGAAGAATTTATAATAGTAATTGACCTATATTGAGATACAATATGGAAATAAATATAATATTTGAAAATCTGAAGATGAGGCATAGGGTACCTCGAAACGTAATATAATAATCATCTTTGATATGTTATGATAAATAAATATATATAAACATAATTAGAAGGGATTGTTCCCATTAATATAATCATAACCTAAATTACTCTTCTATAATAGTAATTGATATAAAGTAATATACATGTATAATATACCGTTGGAGAGCTAAAGATTTTAGAAACATATTATCTTATCCACAAGCTGTTAAAAGTTAATAAAGAGTGATGATGAAAAGCCGATAAAACTAACTGATTATTTTAGGTGAGAATAAAATAGATTTTTTGATAAGACATATTACTTTCACTTACTCATATATGAAATATATAGTAAGGGAAAGTATTGCGATCGTGGAAATTTTTGTATTCCAGTTTTCAAAGGAAATACACGTTTTGGGGTCTCCTATGTCCAAATAACCAAGTCCCCCAAAAGGTCTGTATGTGTGTGTGTTTATGGTGAGTCCAGCACGAAAACAAAAGGTGTACGAAAATTAAATTTCATATTTGAGAGATGCTACAGTAACTTTTTCATCAAATGCGGCTATCCAGAAGAATAGCAAGAAGAAAACTTGCTATATGGATGTAAAATTTAGTTGTCTTTAATATGTTGTAGGTTGCATTCTGATTGAAAAAGTGTGAAAGGGCTTAAATGCCGATATTTTAAATTTCCTTCCTCTAAACTACCTTTAATTTTACCTTTTAGATTAACCAAATTAATCGCTGAAGAAGGAAAAAAAATCCATTATATGTGGATACCAGGCCAGGGAAACGAAATGGCAGATAAGGCTGCCAAAGAAGCCCTTACACTCCCAGGTCGTGGTAGGGCACTACTGACACCATCAGAGCTAGTACGTCCACTAATAAAAAATGTATTTAAGAAATGGGAAGAAACTTGGAATAACAGCTATCCAAGTAAGCTCAAAACGATTAAGAAAGAGGTAAAACCTTGGAAAACCTCAGGTCGCACCGACCGTAGAGAGGAGGTGGTCTTGGCCCGCCTGAGAATCGGACACACACGGCTAACGCATGGAGGACACATAATATCAAAAGAATTGACCCCAAGATGCAAGCATTGTAGGGGAACCTTGACCATAGCTCACATTTTTGAAGAATGTTCCTTCTACACCAGACAGCTGAACAAAAATATAATACCAAGCAACGTCGCAGATGCTTTGGGAAACAATGAGAAAAGGATTGATGAATTAATGTGTCTCCTCTCTCAAATGGATTTTTACAAGCAGATTTGAACTACTATTGTTTCCATCTTGACTTAATTGATTTTAATAATGAATTTAAATTTAAAATAAATTTTAATATATTTTATTTATTATATATTTTTTATGTTTTTTTTTTTTAAATTATCTATTTACTTATTTTTATTATTCTTTTTTTTCATATATTATAATATATTTTAATGAATATATCTTTTAATGTTCCAACTAATACCTTTTATCTTAAATTAACCTTCTATAAAATGAATATACCTGGCACTGATGACCGCGATGTTTTGTGCCATTAAAATTTTAAAAAACCAACCAACCAACCTTTAATTTTTTACATTCCAAAAGATTAAACATATCATCTTAATTACATTGATGAAGGACGGCTACATATACAAGTTGGACGAATTTGATGACCAATGAATAAAAGAGCAAAATTATTTTTTTATGTGATTTTGGGTTTTTTGATAATAAGAACAGTAATCTAAACGAATAATATACCGTTGGAAAGAGAAAGATTTTATAAAATATATTATCTGATAAAAAAAGTTGTAAAAGGTAATATAAACTAACGAATAGGGAATAAACTTATTACTAATTAATAATTTAATATAGTTACATTATTTAATCTAAATCATATGTTTCCAACGAAAATGAAATCACGTTTTATTAAAATCAGCTTATTGAAGTATTTTTTAAATTTAAGTTTGTTTGTTTATTCGTTTAACGTCACTTTTATGCTGCTATGGCTAATTGGACGATGCTACGGTGGGAGTCCTAAATTTTGCCTATCCAGGTTTTATTAGGATAGGGTTCTTTAACGAGTACCTGACATCGTACAGGCTCGGGACCACCTTTTAACGTCCCCTCCGAAGGACGGCATAACTAAGGATTTTTTTACTCCCATCAAAAAATCCTAGGGCCACCCGCACGTTCGAACCCACGACCTTTGGCATAGAAGGCTGTTATGCTAGCCATTACGCTATGGGTCACCCCTTTTAAATTTAAGTATAGTTAATAGTTTTTTTATTAATTTTAACAGTCGTGATAAGTGAAAGTAGTTAGTTGCCCGCGCCAAATTTCTATCCTAGAAATTCGATTTTAATTAATTCTTTATTAGTTTCACTCAATTTTATCTCTAACTGTATTTGAAAGTTCTTTATTATTATTATTATTATTATGTATAATGCCTTCCAATGCTATATACTATAATGGTTTAGCTACCCACCTTTGATAGAGAGGTTCCTATACCGGATGAGGGTCTGAGATGCCCCGACCATCAATCTAACAATTGTTTTCATCGGGGTCATTCACTGGGCTATATTTAGGTTCGGTTTCTCTTCTCAAAGGTTCTTTTATCTCTTTCATTCGAAAAACTGCTTCAAATTTCAATATTTTAGTATTTATAATTTTAAAAAATTACCTATCTATTATTACTTTATTTTTTAATACTCAGAATTGTTTTTTTTTTTTTTTTAATTTTTGCTTTAAAGAGGAACTAAAATAATACATCATACCACAGTGACTTACGTGTAATAGAGTTATTATTGATTGTGCCATTTTTAATTGACCATTAACTTATAGTATTGAAATTCAGATTCGTACAACGATTTTGGTAACAAATATATAATATGTATAATATTTGTGAAAAGAAATAAAAGAAAATTTAAAATAAATGTAAATAAACAAAAAAATAAAATAAAATATAGTGTAATAAAAGTAAAAATCTGGTGTGTGCAACGCACGAATTTCACTTACCTCCGTTATTAAAATATACACTTTTTTTAAAATACATTTAAATGAATTAATTGAATTGAATTTAAATAGAAACATATGTGTTATTAAAAAATCTATTATATTATTATCTAAAATAATCAGTTAGTTTCATCGTATATTCATCACTCTACATTAACCTTTACGATTCTGTTTATTAGATAATATTTTTTTCTTAAATCTTTAGCTTTCCAACGGTATATCATACATCTATATTAAAGCTCTTAAGTTCAAAAACGAAAAATTGCATTAATTTTTTTTTTTTTTTTTTTTTTTTTTTTATTTCTTTTATTCGTATATATTATAATTTGTCATAATAGACAATAATAATAGTGCTACAGGATCTCATTCATACAATATTTACAATATAAACAAAAGGAAAGTCAAATTACATAAAATAAAATCAAAATAAATAAACGTACACAATAACAAAATTAAGTAGACAAAATAAATACAAATAAATGAAGTTAACAAATAAATAAACAAAACATGTCACATTCATACCTATGTACAATATTTACAATCAGCTCGGGAACCCCGGACGGGGCTTGTCCCCCCACTTGTGGAAGGACAAGCAGAGCCCAAAGGATCCCTGCGCCTCCCTCTCAGCCGCATCACTGGTAAGAGCCAGCGGAAGCTAAGTGAGGGCGCCATAGCCACAATCACACCGCACTTGAGAGGAGAATCTGACCAGTGTCAGAACTCCAGCATACGTATTTACAATATATCTCGGGGCCACTGCCGTTTCAACCTTCTAGGTGGGTTGTATGGATGAGTGGAGCTGGATAGGGATCGTGCTAAAGGATTAGGATGATGAATGAGGTTCTGATGGAATTTGGAAAATTTGGATGGAATTAGGTCTGAAATAAATGGAACATTAAGGTCGTGGTGCAAGGTATAGTTGGATACATAATAAGGAGCATTTACTATTATTCGGAGGACTTTGGATTGAAAGGATTGAATGCGTTTGATGTTAGAACGTTTAGCTGTCCCCCACAGTTCAAGTCCGTAGGTCCAGATGGGCTTCAGTATTGTCTTATAAATTAATAATTTGTTCTCAACTGTAAGTTCAGATTTTCTGTTTAATAGTCTGTATAACTGTCCGAATCGTCGATTGAGTTCTTTTCTTTTAAGTCTTGTATGTGGGTTCCACGTCAGTCTTTTGTCTAGTAGTAAGCCAAGATAGCGGACTGTATCTGAAGGAGGAATAGGAATGGAATTGAAGTAAACTGGCGGACAGGAGTTTCGTCGAAGAGTGAAGGTTACGTGTTTGCATTTGGCCTCGTTCACCTTTATGCGCCAAGCACCACACCAGTCTTCGATAAGACAAAGGTGTCTTTGCAGTATTAAGGATGCTGTTTCGGGATCGGAACTGGATGATAGGATGGCGGTGTCGTCTGCAAATGTTGCCAGAAAGGTGTCAGGATGATTAGGAATATCAGCGGTGTTAAGGATGTAGAGAACGGGTCCCAGGACGCTGCCCTGAGGAACACCGGCCTCAACGGGATAAAAGTTGGAAAATTCTACACCACAGCGAACTTGAAAGGAGCGGTTTGAGAGATAGGATCTTAGAATGAGGTAGAGAGACTGGGGTAAATGCGTTTTAAGCTTGAAGAGTAATCCAGCGTGCCATACCCGGTCGAAAGCTTGCGCTATGTCCAGAAACGCACCAGAACAATACTCTTTGCATTCGAGGGCTGAGGAAATATGGTCTACAACTCGGAGTCCTTGTTGAACAGTGGAATGATGAGAACGGAAACCAAACTGGTGGGAAGGAAGGTTGTGAGATTCTAATATAGGCAGGATTCGTTTTAGAAGGAGCTTTTCGAAGATTTTTGAGAGGATGGGGAGTAGACTAATAGGTCTGTAGGATGAAGTGTTACTGGAAGGTTTACCTGGTTTTAGGAATAGAATGATTGTGGAATGCTTCCATAAGAGAGGAAAATAGGTGGTGCGAAGGATGCAGTTGTAGATGTATGTAAGAAAAATAATGGCTTTCTGGGGAAGTTGTCGCAGGATCTGGGGGGTAAGGAGATCATGTCCAGGGGATTTACGAAGGGTCAGTTTTTGAAGAAGATATTTCACCTCAGATGGATTAATAGCTTTAGGAGGTAGGGAAAGAGGTATTGGTGAGAAAAGGAATTCTTGAACTGTTGTGGTATGATTTCTGTTGGATTCCGGGTGAGGAGTGAATACTTTGGAGAGGTGCGTGGCGAATTCCTCGGCTTTATCTTCATCAGACGCAGCCCAGGAGTCATCACCACGCCGGAGAGGATGGGAAACTTTGTGGTATTTGAGGATCTTTTTGGTCACATTCCACAGGGAATTATCTCGGGCTGATAGAGAGGAGAGGTAGGAATTAAAGGACTGGGAACGGAAGGTCGCCAACTCCCGCTTTAATTGCCTACAATAAAAGTTATAGGAACGGCGATCTGTTGGGTGTCGGGTTCTTTGCCATAATGATCTGGCTCGGCGTTTTGCATGGATGAGGTCAGCTAGGTGTTGAGGTAAATGGTTTTGCTGAGGAGTTCTATTGGAGTGCTTAGGAGAGGAGGCAGTCCAGACAGCTTGCTGAATGGCGGTAGTAAAGGAGTAGACGGAATCATCAAGGTCATCCGGTGTTTTGAGGGTCACACTGAGGTCAATATTATCGGTGAGGATTTGGCGGAAGAGGTTCCAGTTGACAGGGCCTCGGATAAATGAAGGTGGAATGGGTTTCGGAATAGGAGTTAGGGATACTTTAAGGATCAGTGGACTATGGTCAGAGGATAGTTCATCAAGGCGAGTTACGGAATAGTTCAGGGAGCCTAATCCGCTGTGGATGAAGAAGTCGAGGATATCTGGATTACGGTTAGGATCTGTTGGCCAGTAGGTAGGGGAGTCAGGAGGTAGGAGGTTAAAATTTCGGGAATTCAGAGCAGTCAGCAAATTTCTTCCACGAGAATTCGTGGTTCTAGAACCCCACTGCTGGTGCTTGGCGTTTAGATCTCCACCCAGAATAAAATGATTTCCTAGGGAATCCAGGAAGGATGCAAATTCGGTGTTGGAAATGGAGTGTTTGGGAGGGCAATATGCTGATGTAATAGTTACCGGATAGGAAAAAGTCTTGATTACTATTGCTGTGGCTTGCAGGAAATCATAGGTAGGAAGTGGAAGTAAATGATGAGAGAGGGATTGGTGGACAATGATAGCAGAACCGGCATGAGCTTTGCCGTCTGGGTGGTCTGTACGGTATGTTATGTACTGCGGTATTTTGAAAAGCTGTTTAGTGGTTAGTCTAGTTTCAGTAATAAGTGCAACGTCAATTGTTTTGTCTTGCAACAACGCTGTCAGTTCGTCAGTGTGATTTCTAACACCATTCGCATTCCAAAGGAGAATGGATAAGGAATTAGGTGAGGTCATTTATGGTTTTTGTAAGGCAGGAATGAGATTTGATACAAGGTTCGTAAGGAGTGATATTAGAGGCATAACGAGGGATTTGATTTCGGAGATGAAGGATGTCATGAGACTGGTAAGGTCTGTGACATTTGATGGAGAAGGGATATGAGAAATTTGATGTTGAGGAGTTTTTTGAAGAGTAGGTAAACTTTGAGGGATAGATTGTTGTACAATAGATTGAGAAAGTTGAGGAAAAAGTTGTTCCGGCAGTGCCTCGACTTCATGATTCTGGTTTCCACCTCCAAGCAAGTGGGCAAATGATACGTTAGAATTTACAGTTTTAGATGGTTCTCTTCTGCTTCTGGTTGGTACAGCTGTTTCATTCGGATCCTGAGGTTTTTGGTATCTGGTTCTGAGTTTCTTGTAGATTTCACATCCCTTGTAGTTAGCCGGGTGGTCCTTGAGGCACAGAGCACATACAGCGGGTGTAGATCTTGATCTTGTACATTCTTCTGTTTTATGCTGTTCACCGCATTTCACGCAGCGTGGTATGTGATGGCAATAACTATTGCATTAATAGAATATTTTTTTCTGTTTTCTCCTTTAGTTGGGTATCGAATTCATTCAATTTCTATATTTACCTGTTTTTATCAGTGGTAACAAGATAATATAGTTATTTTTAAAGAATCAACAAAATTAAAGGTACTTTAGAGAAAGAAAATTTAAAATATCGGCATTTAAGCCCTATCAGACTATTTCAATCAGAATGAAACCTACATGATATTAAATTACATCGATATAGCGTTTTATACATATAATCGGTAGAGCCGTTTTTGAGAAAATCGTAAAAAGGTGCAGAATGAAAAATTGAAAGTGGCTCTTCTGGTTGGCTGATTGCTATATTATTTAGAGTGTATATAGCGTCCTTAAATATGAAATTTCAGTTTTGTAAATCTTTTTTTTTTTTTTTGTGCTGGACTTTTGTGCTTGGACGTGGTGTATACACATTTCTTTTTTCAGGACTTACTTATTCCGACTCTAAATCCTGTATTTCCGTTAAAAACAGTAATTAGAAAATATTCAGGATCGCAATACTTTTCCTTACTATATATTTCATATATAGGTAAGTAAAAGTTCTTGATTGAATAGGCTGGATAGCTATTTATGTGACTGCTTCAACGGGAACAAAATCAGTCAGAAGTGGCGAAAAATATCTGAGCTTGGTACAACAACACATGCTAAAACATATTCAAGAGACACTTCGATTTTTTAAGAGTCAACTGCCTGACTGACTTTTATCTCTGCAATCTGTCGAAGCAACCAGTCTCGGATGAAAAAAAAAAAAAAATGCCAAACGTCTCGCAACGAAAAACATCTCTACAAAAACCAACTCTGCGAGATTTAACAAAACAGCTGAGGGAGTCGACGGGTTTTTTGGTGGCTGTCGCTGATAAGGACGCGCTATGAGAATGAAGTACAAGAGTAAAAAAGGAGAAGAAATAAGAAAAAAAACTGACAGAGAAAAGAAAAATAAGAAGATAGAAATCTCCATCCCTTTCTTGACAGCTAATTGTAAGTGTCTTCAACGGGAAAGGAAATAGAACAGTTTGAGTTCTTCTTGAATCTTTCACCGAGGGCCAATGATTTATTTATTTCGTTATCTTACTTAAAATATTTATTCAATATCTAATTAGACTTTAATAGTACTAGGTAGGTGTCATTTAAAAAGTATAAGTAAGGCTATTGTATACATCAACAGTGTATTTTCAGGATGTACCTATTTTAACTTCAATACAATTAAGTGTGTTATCAGTCAATAATGATCCTAATATTGCCTCTCAACTCTTCAAACCCACATCAGAGACTGTCTGATGTGGTGTCAGAATTGGAGAATCGAAATCAATTCCAACAAATTCCACCAAATTACCTTTAATAATATTCCGCTTGTCCCGGTTGGACAGATTCGCTATCTAGGACTCCTAATTGCCAAAGTCTAACTTGGAATCCGCACACAAGACTGAAACGGCAAGAAACTGCCCGCCGCTTTCGTTTACTTCAACACATACTGGACAGACGCTTTAACCTACCACTTAACTACAAAAGGCTCATGTATATCAGCATCATAAGGCCTATCTGTACGTACGGAGTTGAGCTTTGGGGCTCCATTAAACCATCAAATTCTTCCCATATTCAATCCTTACAATCTAAAATCCTTAATGCTCCTTACTTTGTCACCAAAAAACTCATCCATAAGGACCTTAATGCCTCATATGTTGCTGATTTGGTCCGTACGAGGTATCAATCCTGCCATAACAAACTCCACTCCCATTTTAACCCTCTAATTTCAATCCTTGCTTCCATTCCTGACAACCCTCCGAGGCATCTGAAAAGAAGATGGTCTCGAGACCTTCTAGTTTAGATTAGCTAGTGGAGTGCTGCCAATGGGCATATTCTCTTCATGTATATTATCTATATAAATTATCAGCTAATTTACTTGATGTATTAAGTAATACAGTTGTAAATTTCAATCAATAAATTTAAAAAACAATAACTATTACGATATTTGGGACTATACTTAGACAAAAGACTGACGTGCAGGACCCACAATAAACTAAAGGGGAGCGGAATATCATTAAAGGACATTGTAGGGCAGGATGTCATAGTTTTACGACGAAAAGTGACGTTAAATGAATAAACCAAACCAAACGTATTCAATAGCTGACAAACTGACCTCTACTTTTTACTTTCACTTACTATATATAGTAATTACTTTCACTTACTATATATAGTAAGGGAAAGTATTGCGATCATGAAAATTTTCTGATTCCTGTTTTCAAAGGAAATACACATTTTAAGGTCGGCTGAGTCCAAATAACCAAGTCCAGCAATAAGGTCTGTGTGTGTGTGTGTGTGTGTGTGTGTGTGTGTGTGTGTGTGAGGTAACTCCCAGGCAGAAACAGTAAGTCCTATGAAACTTAAATTTCGTATTTAAGACAAATATACGCCCGAGACGTGACAAAACCTGTTGCATCAAAATGAACTTACCAGAAGAGCCAGTTTGTACCATCCATTTTGCACCTTTTTTCGATTTTCTCGAAAACGGTTCCGACTATTTTGATTAAACTCGCTATATCGATGTAAAATTTAATGGGCTTTAATATCATGTAGGTTTTATTTAGATAAAAATGGTCTGACAGGGCTTAAATGCCACTGATGAAAAACAGGTAAATATATAAATTGAATGAATTCGATACCCAACTAAAGAAGAAAACAGAAAATATATTTTTATTTTCTTTACTCAAGCTTTTAAAAGTTAATAGAGAGTGATGAAAAGAAGATAAAATTAACTGATTATTTTAGACTAGCTGTTGCGCGCGACTTCGTCTGCGTCAATTTTAGTTATGATCGCTACTAAGACGTTTTTAAAAGGATATATTGGGTTGTCCGGAAAGTTCGTAGAAAAATTGGGACAACAATTAAAATTGGACAGCTTAAAATTTGTTTATTTAATCTACGAAAATGGGGTTGGTCTTCCAAATTGAAGACCCTCTAAACCGCGAAAACCACTTCTGAAAGGTGCTGTCAGCAATTGAATCGCTGCCATACTCGGAACGAATCTTTCTTGCAGTTTGGGCTACGTTTTTCCCTCTTTTAAAAAAGAGCAGCATATTATTTCGAAAATGAACTGAATCTTCACTCATGTTGGATTGCAATAAACTACTCTATTGATCCTTCATAAAGACGAATTCAGTGTGTAAATATAGTTAATTCCATGAGGATTAAAGGCATATAAATAAACATTAGCCTCGTGATTCATTTTAGTAGAAAAAACAGAAGGTAAATTTTATATTAAAAACCTCTACCACCTTTTCGGACGACCAAATATTTTAAAGTATTTCTGCTTAAATAATATTTTTGGTTTTATTTTCTTGTGGCAGCAGAACATACTGATTTTCTCCGCGACCTGATCTTGAGGTAAATCGATTCCTACGTGTTTAAATGCTTGCCCATGTGATTTATTAATTGTTATGGCAAAAGATAAATTGAATTATTTTAAAATTAAAAGGTAAATCATTTGGAATCGTTGGGATTCGAGGTCAATTTTCCCTGTTTTTTCCCATATTTTCCGCTGATTCTTCGGACCTATTGGTCGCAGCGTGATGTTATATAGCCTATAGCCTTCCTCGATAAATGGACTATCCAACACAAAAAGAATTTGATTTTTAAAATGGAGGTAAGCGAAAGTCGTGTGTTGCCCGCACCAGATTTTTTAATTAATTTAATTAACTCCTACTCTCTACCTTCCAATAAAATCAGACCTAGTATAAACAAGCCCTATAAGCTGACGCCATGACACCTTCAGCCATATGGTCTGCATGACCATGTACCAACTAAATCCAATCGTAGTTCAAGAAAGGTTAAAAGGAGGCAAGCCACGCACAGAAGAAATTATAAATTAATTTCCTAATACACTCGGAATCGCAACTGTCATCTGAATCGGCAATAAATCACTTTCTAAAATAATATTAATATTCAGTTTTACGGTCGGGTTGGCCAATGCGGGATACGCTTCTTGGTTCCGTTATTCGTTTGGTTTGACATTCCGAGTGATGGACTTCTCGCGAAGCTATTTAATATTCACGGGAGATCTCCAGGAGCTTCGCCGTGAATTGAAGTCGCTGACAGGTGTACAATAGCCAATCAGAGGGCAGCTGCAGGACTGACGTCGGTTAGTTGGAATCGAAGAGCCATTTCCTCAGTCTGAGGATGTGGAGAGTTGCAGAGCGGAATTTGGTAATGCGTCTGTGGTTGAGATCTGAGTTTTGATGATTTCACAGAATGGATAACGTCATCATTTTCGTTAATAACCAACATAATAATAATAATCGGTTTACCGAACCAGAAGGTTCGATGCCGATACCACCATATTCCGTCTACACAGACTCGTCCAATGTTCTCCGTTCAAGCCCAAACCCCCAAGATCAGCCTCAACGCAATCCTCCCATCGACGCTTCTGCCTACCTTTCGGACGTCTATCAGTCGGATCAGCAAATACCAACTTTCTAGGAATCCGTTCCTAACCGAGCCCAATAATTTTACTCGCCCATCGGAACGGATTCGGAGAAAGTTGGTATTTGCTGATCCGACTGGTAGGCGTCCGAAAGGTAGGTATAGGCGTATAAAATATAGTAGTTTCGTCCGCTTAAGATACATATATTAAATAAGATATGTAAAATTATTTACGCTATAATAATATATAAAAAATAATGGTTATTTTTCCCTAACTTAATAAAAAACAAGAACATAGAAGTATATATATTATAATAAATAACAAAAAAAAAAAAAAAGACAGAGATTATAAGATAATAAAATATAATTGTGAAATGTGCACGTGTAATTGTGTAAAAACAAAAGTCTACCATAAAATTTGTAATTTGTTTAATTGAATGTGGACTTAAAAAAAAAAACTTTCAACAGAAATAAAGTCAATAACTAATGAAAAAATAATAAAAAGAGTTCTAAAACAAGAAACTGCTCGCAGATACCGACTACTACAATATTTATTTGACAAACGTTTAAAACTTTTCCCCTACTGCCAAAAATTAATTCATATTTCATCATTAGTTCTATATGGAAATATGAGATTAAGCTATGGATATCCACAAAACCATCTTATCCCCTCAGCATCTAATCCTCGCAAACCGTATTCCTTAAAATATCTTAAATTCTTCTTTCTTTGTCTCCAATAAAATCATCCATAAAGACCTGAATATCCTGTAAGCTGCAGGCTACGCCCGCCCGCGATGGGTATATCTCCTATAATTCTAAACTTCCCTCCTATTCAAACCCGCTTGTCCGTAAACTTCTCATCTTTATCTATTTCCGATAATCCTCAGGGCCGCCTGAAAAGACGGTGGCCTAGAGATCTGCTAATATAATAATCGTTGAAGTGAAACCACTGGGTAGCTTTTTCTCAAGACTTTATCAAATAAATAATCCTATGATTCACATTTACATGAATTATTATGTACAGTGGTAAATATAAATAATAAAATAAAACTGTCTTTTGCGTTCGTAGAATCAACACTAAATGTAAAAAAAAAAAAAAAAACTCACCGCTATTGGCCTGCAAAATGGTTGTTAGGTACTATGGATTCTTACCTAAAAACAAAACAAAAACGATATTAATTAAAATACATTTCAAATGATGAGAAAACAAATTCAAATAATGAGAACTTCATTCTACAATCCTTGTCAAACCCACTCATGCTTTGCGTAACAGTGGACATTATGTAATCCCTCGACAACCCTACAAAAGAGTTGGAGATGCTTTGTTTTTGTTTAATTAATTTATAATTTTTTTTAAAAATTTTTTTCTCTTCATATTAGTTATGATATTCTGTTTTGTTAATATGAAATTTTATCTACGATAAGTTATGGTTAAACTAGAGTGTTAAAAGTGAATAATATATTTTAGGGTGTTGTTAAAATACTATCTAACTAGCTGTGACCCGCGGCTTTGCTCGCGAATATTTTATTTTGTCATTATTTAATTTTACATAAATACGTTTATGAGTAGTAACTAAACTATAAAAATTATATGATGGAACAGTTTTATGGGGATGTCAAGGGTGGTGATGACAAAGAAACTACCAATAAAACACACTTATTTTATTTTTGTCTTACTGGTGTGTTTTCTTGGTGGCTGCACCCTCAACCAACTTCTCCACCATATAGTCAAAACGGTCAACAACTACTCCATTATTATAAATTTTCAAGAAATATAAATATCATATTTTTAATAATTACATTTCTCGAAGCTGTTATAAATTAAAAATATTGCCATTCGTTGGATCAATGTATATCAATCACATTCATGTTGCAAACATGACCATATACCACGATTACGTTACAGCTCAAATATATTGAGTAATTTTGGGTGTGCTACTTCTACTGGATCGTTATTGTATATTTAACAGAATAAAATGGCAACTTATTAGAGTAAAGTTAGGATTAGGGTTGATGAGGAAAGTTATTTTAAAACAACTTAACCGATTACTATAATTAATTTAATATAACTGTAAATATCTTGTTTCTAATATCGAGATACATTGGAAAAATTGAACAAAAACTACAGATCATCATCTTTGTTATCTTTGTATCTTGATCATTATATTCGCCAATTCAATTTGATTAATAAAATAATTTAAATTTAAATAGCTACAAATTACGAAGGATGTTGATAGTGACTATGTTGAATGAGGTTATATAAAAGCCACATTCAAATTATTCAATAATAGGGGTACTCACTACGTTTGCTATAGCATGATTTTTTGTTTTATTTTGCTAAATCCGTCGAGTTTCTACAGTTATTTCCTGTAGAAACTCGATGGGTTTAGCAAAATAGCACAAAAAGCATGCTATAGCCTATAGCAAACGTAGTGAGTACCCCTAACATCGTTCTATCTTTTAAACATAACCGTTGTATATCATCATAACTCCTTTGCAACTCATAAATTATTGCAAGTCATTCAAATGAGTACTTATAATTTTCCTGAAACGTATAGTAATATGTATTTTATTACAATTGGAAACTATGGAGTGAATGTATATTTTATACCATACTCGTCACCAACTAATATGTATTTTGTTATAACTGAAAACTACAATGTGAAGTCTATTTTATAAATAAGAACGCATAACAACAACCAACACACACTTATATTTCATTTAATAATCATATATATGAATATATGGGAAGGTAACTCACTAGGAACAGTGTTGCCACAGTTAAATAATTTTTTTTTACGTTTTAGAAAAATAAATTTTTTAACCATTTAGAATAGTAATAAAACTATCCTATCATTTAAGTTGGACCAAAT
This sequence comes from Piezodorus guildinii, assembly GCA_023052935.1. Lineage (NCBI taxonomy): Eukaryota > Metazoa > Arthropoda > Insecta > Hemiptera > Pentatomidae > Piezodorus > Piezodorus guildinii. The sequence continues at coordinate 138,824,879 of CM041297.1, read as the reverse complement.
AACAGATACTTGAGAAATTAGATCAAAGTCGGTTCAGTAATTTCAGAGTTTATCGCCAACAAACATTGTGACACGAGATTTTTATATATATAGATGTCTCAGTATAGCAACAGTGTTTTTTCATAGGTCATACCAAGCTTAGAGATACCTAAAAATCTAGTGCGCGAAACATATAAAAGGATTATTTTTACATTTTCAAAGGATATGACCAATTTTAATGTTTTAAAGGCCTGTTTCAACTTTTTTTTCTTTCTTATTGGCGACATTAGGGACCAAGAACAACTATATACAAGTAAGGGGCCTTTCCTATGCAGGCGATTTTACCCTTTTAGCAAAGACGGAAGAAAAGGCAAGGAAACACTGACAAGAAAAAAACTAATTACTACCGACCCAGACTTCAATAAGAAAACTGTACAAAACAAAATATGGACTATGGAAGAAGATGGCGGAAGCGATAAAATAACTAGGAAGTATTTATTGAGCGCTGGAAAATTCAGTGTACGATAGTTTCTAGGCAAAAAGTCGGGATTCAGTTTCTTGTCGATGGATTGAGAGTTTGAAATGCAAGAGATCGTATACATAAGCAGGGTGCTGGTGAGATGATGGTTTAGTATAGAAAAAGATCCGAGGAAATATTGCCTTAGGGTGTGATAGAAAAGTCATATTGACTCGCTAAAAAGTTGCCAAAGGCAAATCTTTAAAAAGTGTTTCACTCATTTCTTCTTCCAGTGCCACGACAGGCCGTGTAGGCCCTAAGTCTCGTGGTGTAAAGTCCTACGAGTTTACACTCACGTTTCACGATGCAATTTTTAGTGTAGTGTCATTACTCCCTACGACTAATTTTGTGAGTGGCTCCCCTTTGGCTGACGGGGAGAGGCTGTGAGTGAATCCCCATTTTTTACGTTCTTATAAAACCCCCACCGGGACTGGGATTCGAACTCAGAACCTGTAGCATGAGAGACTAGCGAACTAGCCACTCAGCCACGGGCTCCCCATTTCAATCATTTAACCAGTTTAATCAAAATTGCTTACAAATACAAACAGGTATAAAATAGATGTTGATAGTTAGCATTTCGGATGAGCTAATTTCAGTAAAATATTTTCTGAAACATCCCAAGTCGTATAATATTTAAAAGATCATGAATATTAAATATTAAATTTAATTTTCGTACAAATTTCCGTTTTTGAGTAAGATATCCCACATTAAGTCAAAAATCTTTTCCAAGTTCCTCCATGATTTAGACGAGAACGACACTCCCAAGGACCCTTGCATTAAGACGACAGGATATTAGCGAGCAGCTGTTGCAGGGGTCCGAAGTGGCAGACATGACGTCATCAAATTAGCAGCGCATCCTTTGATGACTCAAATCGTAGGCGCTGCCGGCTCTCATTAACATCGTCGGCCCGACTAAATGGACCGTCTTCCGGTTCCCAAAGCTCCGGGCCACGATGGGTCCGCTAGATAGTCGGGATATATAGGCCGAAAAAGTGTCGGAAACACGCTATGTTTGGATGATGAAATAATTTTATTCCACGCTAAGCAATGTCCTCTTAGGATGTACTCTTTTCATTTTTACTCTTGTTCCCCTTTTAAGCATAAAAAGAGGTTTTCTCGGGCCAGCGAGTGAGAGCAAGAGACTAATACTACAGTTAAAAGACCCTCTTTCCTCCGGTAATAATTGTACTTCCGTTATCAGGTTGATGGGCAACGGCGCACAGTAGAAAATATGACCGATTTAGGTAGACAAAAATCTGAAACTTGTCCATATTGAACCTTTGGGATCCCAGATTAAGGAAAAAATAATTATTTTTTTGACACGATTGGCGAGCGCAGAGCGGTCAAACATCAAATTTTTTTCTAAAATCTAAAACTTCCCTACATTTTAGGTTTGAAGTCCTAGAGTACGTAAAAAATAATACAAAAGATCTAATTATGGCTCGGTGTTGCTGAAACCTGCTAATGGATGTATTTTATATCATTTGGAAAACTCTTTAAATTATGGATGGAGTGTTGTGCCTGAAAAAAATTATGTATCGCCTAAAACGCAAAAATTCTTTATAATATTTAAATACTAGAAGGATTGATGAAACAATTCCTTGGGGTTGAATAGTTTTTCGTTATTGAATAGGGGCATACATTAACAAATTGATAAATTAAATCTACAGGTAGATCGCAACATATATTAAATAACGAGTTTGGAAATATAATGTCTTACTATCTTATTAATGTCCATTGTTAAATAAAAGCAAAAAGTCTTTACGCTAAACACACCTTGAACACAATAAATGGCTATCGAATAAAGATTATCCCGATTATTAGGCACTTGTGTGAACAGACATGATTCACTCATTTACTATTTATTTGTAAACACGGTATCGTGGGAAATATTAGTATTAATGGTCTTGCCAACTAATAATAAAAAGGTGAAGCACTGGAAAATTCCAAACTTTTGACTTGACTTTTGTCCACCTAAATTGGGGATTTAGCCCACAGTGCGGCGGTTGCAGTCTTGCTTTAACCCATTCGGCCACCATGCCCCAAATCATTAACTAGTGGAGTACAGATATTGTTTACTTTTTATTTATTCATTTTTTTTTTTTTTTTTTTTTGCTTGAGGCTTATAATTTTTTTTTTTTTACTTTCACTTACCTATATGAGAAATACATAAAGGAAAAGTATTGTGACCATGAACATTTTCGAATTCCATGTTGTGACGGAAATACATGTTTTGAGATGCCCTGATTTCAAATTTCAGGCTTTCGTTCATATTTCAAAATTATAGAAATACTTTAAAGCATTTGTGAGAATATCGAAATAATTGATGGATGTATTAGATTCTAATATAATTTCGTACTTTTTTTCTTACTAGTGATCTCAATAAAAACTTCAGGATCTTGCAAATATTGTTAATCATCTATTTATGACCCACTTTGATCTGTTACATGTAGCCATATTGAAGTAAATTTTTGAAATTTGGTCATCATCAACAGTTGAAAGACAAACTATGCGTCTTCCAAGTCAAACTTAGCAAACAACTTAAGGACGTTATTTTCTTCCAAGGCATCGTCGCTATACACACGGCAAATGTTGTTAACCGTCTCTGCAACGGATTTTCCTTTTTAGAAATAAAAAATCATTAAATGAGGAAAACTTTTTTCTCTTACATTTTGAGCAAACAAAATACCACTTAATGATAAGGAATCTCGGTTGCAATGATGCATAATAGCAACTCAACTAATCATTTTTACTTTCACTTACTATATATAGTAAGGAAAAGTATTGCGATCGTGAAAATTTTCGAATTCCAGTTTTCAACGGAAATACACGTTTTAGGGTCCCCTGAGTCCAAATAACCAAGTCCCGCAAAAAGGTCTGTGTGTATGGTAACTCCCGGGCGGAAACGGTATGTCCTATGAAACTGAAATTTCATATTTAAGACAACTATACACCCGAGACGTTATAAACCCCTTTTCATTAAAATGAGCTTGCCAGAAGAGGCACTTTATACCATGCACCTTTTTTCGATTTTCTCAAAAACGGTTACGACGATTTTGATTAAACTCGCTATATCGATGTAAAATTTAATGGACTTTAATATCATGTAGGTTTTATTTGGATAAAAATGGTCTGACAGTGCTTAAATTCCGATATTTTAAATCTTCTTTCTCTAAAGTACCTTTAATTTTGTTGATTCTATAAAAATAACTATATTATCTTGTTACCACTGATGAAAACCAGGTAAATATATAAATTGAATGAATTCGATACCCAACTATAGGAGAAAACAAAAAAAATATTTTTTTAATGCATTTTTTTGTTTTTGAACATAAGAGCAGTAATATACATTTATGATATACCGTTGGAAAGCTAATGATTTTAGTAAAAATATTATCTTATACTCAAGCTTTTAAAAGTCAATGAGAGTGATGAAAAGAAGATAAAACTAACTGATTATTTTAGATAATAATATAATAGATTTTTTAATAAAACACATGTTTCTATATAAAATCGATTTAATTAATTCTTAAATAGTTTCACTTATTTTAATCTCTAACTGTATTTGAAAATTCTTTCATTGATTTTAAAAATGGAGGTAAGTGAAAGTCGTGTGTTGCCCGCACCAGATTTTTTTAGAATATCTAAACATTATTGATCAATATAATGATAAAAGTTGAAATTGATATATTTAAAAACGCTAATTAATAAAGTGGGACATTACAAAAACTAAGTTTGAAAAAAAGAACTTCTTTTGAACTCCAGGCATAAATTCCAGGTTATAATTGAACCTCAGGACTATTACATGAACATTCGAAGAATTTAGAATTTCTGTCCTTTATCTTTGATAATTAAAAAAAAAATGTGCAGAGGTATACAAACAGAACATACGCGAGTCCTTTACGTGACTAACGCAGCTGTGGCACGTAACCTTTTGTGGAGTTCTCAGTCGTTAGTAATCGTGACATTTCTTTCCTTCACCGGAGAACTTCCAGTTCTGGAAGGTGCGCTGAAGAACTATAGAAGGCTATGAAGGACTTCTACACTTCTGGAAAGAACTATAGAGGGCAGTAGTGTTGTGCAAGAGGACTCCTAGATATAGCCACCTGGCCTAGACCTATTGGCCTAGCAATCATCTGCTCAATTGGAACCTGTATTCGATTAGAATCTGCGGTGGGTCCGACTGTGTTACATTCTTTACAATGTATAAAACTCCATACCTCTATGTCTAAATATCTGGTGCTCGCAACACACGACTTTCACTTTCCTCGTTGGTTAAAATCAATTTAAGAAATTTAAAATAAAGTTAGTTTTCAAAAAAGTCTAAAGAATAATATTCAAGTCATTGGAAGCATATGCTTTAGATCAAAGAAGAAAAAATCTGGTGCGGGCAACACACGACTTTCACTTAACTACGCTTTTAAAATCGATTAAAGAATTTTCGAATACAGTGGGAGATAAAAATAAGTGAAACCATTAAATAATTACTTACATCAAAGTTTTATTGAAACATGCATTTTATTAATAAATAGAATATATTATTATCTAAAATAATCAGATAGTTTTATCGGCTTTTCATCACCTCTTTATTAAATTGTATAAGCTATTATATAAGGTAATATTTTTTCAACAATCTTTAGCTTTCCAACGGTATATTATACATGCATATTACTGTTCTTATGTCCAAAAACAAAAAATTGCATTAAAACAATATTTTTTAATTTTTCTCCTTTAGTTGTTTTTTTTTAATTTGTTCAATTTGCATATTTAGCTGTTAATTGTCAATGCTAACAAGATAATATGGTTATTTTTTATAAAATCTACAAAATTAAAGGTTCTTCAGAGGAAGAACATTTAAAGCATCGACAACCGTTTTTGAGAAAATCGTAAAAAGGTGTAAAATGCATGGTGTAAAGTGGCTCTTCTGGCTAGCGGATTTTGATGAAAAAGTTTCTGTAACATCTCAGGCGTATATTTGTCTTAAATATGAAATTTCAGTTCCGTACGACTTTTCGATTTTGCGCTAGACTTACCACACACACACAGACCTTTTTTCGGGACTTGGTTATTTGGAGTCAGGAGACCCTAAAACGTGTATTTCCGTTGAAAACTGGAATTTGAAAATTTTCACGATCGCAATACTTTCCCTTACTATATTTTTCATATAGAGCTAAGTGAGGGACTTCAGCACAGAACATATGGAGATTATTACTGTTTTTAACTCCCGGGCGGAAACGGTAAGTCCTATGAAACTGAAATATCATATTAAAGACAAATATACGCCCGAGACGTTACAAAACCTTTTTCATCAAAATGAGCTTACCAGAAAAGCCTTATTAAACTATACATTTTGCACCTATTTTCGATTTTATCGAAAATAGCTCTAAGGAATTTGATCAAACTCGCTATATCGATGTAAAATTTTTAGGCTTAAACTTCATGTAAGTTTCATTCTGATTACAATGGTCTGACAGGGCTTAAATGCAGATATTTTAAATTTTCTTCCTCTAAAGTACCTTTAATTTTGTAGGTTCTGTAAAAATAACTATATTATCTTGTTACCACTGATGAAAAACAGGTAAATATATAAATTGAATGAATTCGATACCCAAATAAAGGAGAAAACAGAAAACTATTTTTTTTAATGCAATTTTTTGTTTTTTAATATAAGAACAGTAATATACATGTATGATATACCGTTGGAAAGCTAAAGATTTTAGAAAAAATATTATCTTATACTCAAGCTTTTAAAAGTTAATAGAGAGTGATGAAAATAAGATAAAACTAACTGATTATATTAGATAACAATATGATAGAGTTTTTAATAAAACACATGTATTCAGATTCGAAGCTAAAATTAGACACTTGATAATATGACTGTAAAACACACTAGGAGGCTAACTGCTATAGATTAGATTTTTATGGCACGAATTATGACTTTAACGGTTCAATTTTTCTTATCCGGATGAAAGGAGAATATAACAATTACCCGAAAAATTTAACCTAAAGTGAACCTTAAATTAATGCACCATTCACGATAATCAGTGACTCATAGGTCGGAAAAATTACTACCTTAATATTTCTGGACAGCGATAACCCTCTATTTTATAACAGCAATATCTTCTCGACTATATTATTTAAAACCACCTTTAAACCCTCGAGATCTGAAGAAGCAGGCAATGGTTGAAGCGATCTCGTTAGAGCGAAGGGTGAGAGGAAGGAGTTGGAACTGAAGAAAGATCGACCTCTCTCTTCAAGGGTCTCTTGAGGTCTTTGTTAGCGGCTTTGGCTGCTCAGGTCTCTGCTTAGGGGTTTATGCTGCTTTCAAAATATATTCCGCATTTTAAAAATAATTTATATATACATGCATATCTCAATAAATTATTATATATGGTATTAAATAGCGTCTTAAACTACTATATTCACTTTTTTTTTTTAATCTTACAAACTAACAAGGAGAGTAACTCTGTGTCTCACTGAATTTGGCGAACTTTAAGGTAATACTACAGATTACATCATTAGACTCATCGCAATATTAGGGACCAGCACTACCCAGGGTAGTGTGAAAAAAATCGGAAAGTTTGGCCGCGAAAACCACATTTTATTTAATATCTCTGGTTCTAGTAAAGGTAGATAAATACGTTTGTTGCCATAATTACCTTATTTTAAATCGAAAGAATTTAAAAAATAAGCCATTACAATATTCAAGTTTTAGAATAACCCTAAAAGTACAAAAGATATTAAAAACTTCCACACTCAAAAAAAAAAAAAAAAAAAAAAAAGGAATCTGAATCTCAGCACAGTTTAAAAAAAAACATTATTAAATGTATTGTTTTGACGAGATTATTAATATATTTTTTTTTTTTTTTGGTAGCACGATAGGCCGTGTAGGTCCTTATCCGCGCGGTGTAATCTGTTGGGAAAAACTTTCGCGTTTCTCGAAATTTATTGGGTGGGGTCATCACTCCCTATGCCTATTTTTGTGAGTGGCCACCACTTGGCTAATGGGTCTCACATACCCAGGAGAGAGGCTGCGAGTAAACCCCATTAATTAAATGCTTATAAAATCCCTCCTCGAACTCACAATCTTTGGCGTGGGAGACTAGCGCACTAGCCACTCAGCAACGGGCTCCTCTATTTAAATTTTCAGGATTATTAAATATTTAATGGTTTATTTTTGTATTTGGTTGTGTCACATGCATTTTCCGTTTTCAAGGTAAAGGATTTTTATTAAAAATACGATATGAAAACAAAATAATTTTATTCGAAGTATTTACCTTCTTTTTCTACACATTTTTCCCAACGTGACACCAACTGTTTTATCCCCGAACTGAAAAACTCTGAGCTTTGAAGTGAAACAAAATCTGAAAACTCCTCAAAAAGTTTTTCTTTGACGAAGTTGTCTAAATTCCTGAACAGGTGGTAATCTGTATAATCTGCGGTGTAGTGGCGAGCATAAAAGCTTTTTTATCCCCGAACTGAAAAACCTGAGCTTTGAAGCGAAACAAAATCTGAAAACGCACTTTTCACTTGATCATCATTTTCAAAAAGTTTTCCTTTGACAAAGTTGTCTAAATTCCTGAACAGGTGGTAATCTGTTGGAGACAAGTCGGGAGAATATGGTGGGTGCGGAAGAACTTCGTAGCCCAGTTCTTTCAATTTTTGCACAGTATGCTTTGAAACATCAGTGAGATCATGAAGTACCCATGTATCGAGCTTTTTTACTTTCCCAATACATGTCCGGAAACGGTAGATGTACTTGCATTTAGTTGTGCTGAGGGTCCTTTAACTGTTTGGTAGGGGTTTCCTTCAACTGTATGTTTGAGAACATCGTTGTCTATTACGGACGGAGGTCTTCCTCGGGGCAAGTTTTCCAAGTCGGTATCCCCAGCTGAAAACTTAGCGAACCAACGGCGAATGGTCCGTTCATTGAAACTCCCTTCCCCAAACGCCTTGCAAATATTTCTAGCGGCCTCGGCTGCTGAATGGCCGAGTTTAAACTCGCTACAAAAATATTACTAGAAAATCGCGTGTTTCCATGTTCATATTCGGAGGTATACTAAAAAGTGGGTAATTGATTGGGAAGCTAATGTTTATAATACAAAGGTGGAGGATTAGTAACTGTTTACTTTAAATATGTAAACATTTGGAAGAAAACTTCAGAGACCTGCAAAATCCTTTATGTGTTTCAGAAACTATAAAAACGGATATTCCATGTGAAACAACACAATATTTATTCCGAGAATCGTGAAAAAATATTTGCGACTTCCCATCTATATAAATCTGGTTGAGAAAATTATGAATTTGGGTAAGTTATGAGATTGATTACAAAAAAGTTGTATAGGACTATGAGGACTTTAAGTAATTTTTAACTTAAGTCCGAACAGTTCCTTAAATATTTTTCTATGCAATCAAAATAGACAGATATTAGAGTTATTATTGTATATATAATAGCGGAAACATATAACATATCGTATACATAGAGGACACGACAAAGAGATGGACCGCAATGCGGAAGTAGCCCTGCAGGTGTCGGTATCTACAATTCGCGGCCTTGTGCATTTCAAGTCTATATCTGCTCTCCAGCTGGCTATTTATAACTTTGTATTTATGTTTACTGAAATTTCAATGAACTCGGTGGATTATCAACCCAATCATGGATTTTATCCCCTAATATTTATTTTTTATTTTACTAAATATTTGCTTCATACCCAATAGCTTCTTTCAAGGTTAGATGGTATTTTGTTTATGCATATCGTATAAAATAATTCATATTCAGCGACTTCTTGGCGCCTGTCGTAGATAACATATATGTGTTAGTTTTATATTTTTTTACTTCAATTTTTTTTTATATTCACACATTGTTATCAATGGTAGTAAGTAGAAATATTTAATTATTTATAAAAAAAAAAAAAAACCTATAAGTGGCTTTAGTATTGCGTAATGCATCAATATAGTGGGTTTTAAGGCGGCGATACACGGTGAGAATTAGGGTATTTGTAGGTGAGGTGAAATTCGTGATTCGTAGGTGAAAGTGAATATCACATAATTTCAACATATTATAATAAATATTCAATTACCGAATTTGCTATATTACTTCGTCATTTATTTTATTTACCTTTTATTATAAATGATTTTTAATTTCTTAAAATAGAGTTGTTTTTTTTTTTTTGATAAACTTCTTTATTCGAATCAAAACACAGACATATTACAGTGCAAGTAGAAGTCACTATCCCACTTAGGCGAGCCCGTGTGTGGGAAAGGAGTTCACCTGCGGCAACTCAATAAAAGTACAATAACAAACAGTAACAGTACACAGTATGATACAATACAATACTTAAATAATATAACACAATTTTATAAAGAAACAGTAACACACTATACAGCAAAAAAAAACTATATAATACATAAGGAATATAAAATACAATTATAAAGAAAAAGTAACACAGTATGAAGCAGTAATTGACTAAGCTTAAAAGCTGTAAGAAATAACACATATACACATATATATAAGATATAAAATTGAGGCATGCAAATATAAAATAGAATTACATAATCTCTAATTAATACAAAAAACAATTATAAGAAACAGTTAAACAGTACACAGAAATAAACTGTAATTGACTAAACCAAAAGCAATAAGGAATAAAAATTCATATATTCAAGATATAAAATTAAATCAAGTAATTAAATACAAGATTGAATTACATGATAAGCAATATAAAGATACATAACATAGTACTTTAGTAGTAACATAGTAGTTTAGATTAAAAAACATGTTTTCATGATGTGTATATTACACTTGTTTGTTTTGATATAACTTTATCATCCAGTTTTAGTATCTTTAAAAAAAAATAATATTTAATGATATTGTAGGATTTTTCTATTAGCAATATTTGATGTCATTATCCAAATTTATTTTTTTTAAAAAAGCCTTCCCTCTCTCATACTACTTTCGTGAACACATACAATATTTGCTTTCAACTCACCTAAACATACCCTAATTCTCACCGTGTATCGCCGCCTTATAGTTATAGTATAAAATAGTACTTCCGGTTAGCTGGTTATGGTATAATTTTTTTTTTTTAAACATATTTATTGAAATTTACAACTGTATTAAAAAAAAAATACATCAAGTAAATATGATATTAGAAAAATGACATGAAAGAGACTTGTAGAAGAACTACCCAATGGTAGCACTCCTGTAACTATTCTAAACTAGAAGGTTTCGGAGCCATCTCCTTTTCAGACGCCTCGGAGGATTGTCGAGAATTGAAGAGGAAGAAAGGATTGAAACTAGAGGATTAGGGTGGGAATGGAGTTTGTCATGAAAGGAATGGTATCTAGATCCGGCCAAATCAGCAACATACGGAATATTAAGGTCTTAGTGGGTCAGTTTATTAGTTACAAAATAAGGAGCATTGAGGATTTTACGAAGGATTTTGGATTGTAGGGATTGGATACGGGAAGAATTTGATGGTTTAGTAGAGTCCCAAAGCTCTACTCTGTAAGTCCATATAGGCCGTATGATAGTCATGTAGATGAGCCTTTTGTAGTTAAGTAGAAGATTGGAACGTTTGTCTAGTAAGTGTTGAAGTAGTCGAAAATGTCGTGCAGTTTCTTGTCGTTTCAGTCTTGTATGAGGGTTCCATGTAAGGCGTTTGTCAAGGTGTAGTCCTAGATATCGGTTCTATTCAACCGGGACAAGAGGAGTATTATTGAAGGAGACAGTAGGGCAGGATGTCATTGGTTTACGACGAAGGGTAAAGGTAATTTGGCTGGATTTGTTGGCATTTATTTTAATTCTCCAGATCTGACACCATACTTCAAGGTCTCTGATGTGGGATTGGAGAGTTTGAGAGGCAATAGTTGGATCAGCATTGACTGATAACACACATGTGCCATCAGCATAGGTAGAAAGGAAAATGTTAGGATGGGATGGGATATCAGCTGTATAAACTGTGTAAAGGATGGGTCCTAGGATACTGCCTTGAGGAACACCAGCAAACTGACTAAAAATGGATGAACAGGAATTATTATGATTTACTTTGAAGGATCTGCCAGTGAGGTAGGACTGGATGATAAGGAAGTATGTAGGAGGGAGGAATTTGCGGAGCTTGTAAAGCAACCCTTGGTGCCAGATTCGGTCAAAGGCCTGCTCCACGTCGAGGAAGGCTCCCGTGCAATACAAGCCGCGCTCCAATGTAGACGATACAACGTCCACCACACGATGACATTGCTGGATAGTGGAGTGGGACGTTCTGAATCCAAACTGGTGATCAGGAATAATGGAATTAGTATCTAGGATGGGTTATAGACGTTTCAGTATAAGCTTCTCTAAGATTTTGCCCATGATTGGTAAAAGTGAGATAGGACGGTAAGAAGATGGATTTTCTGGCGGTTTCTGAGGTTTGGGTATCATTTTGACAATGGATAATTTCCAGGAAGTGGGAAAGTACGTGGAGCGGAGTACGGAATTATATATGTAAGTGAGATAGAGGATAGCTTTTCGAGGAAGTAGTTTTAAAATATGGGAAGTTATAAGATCATGCCCAGGAGCTTTGCGGGGTATAAAATTAACTTGACATTATTAAAGTAATATGTAAAATACGTACTAATATTCATAATTGAGACTTTGATTTCCAAAAGGTACTAAAGGACATTTTTTACAAAATTGATATTTTCACATATTTTTATTCTCATCATTTAGGCTTATCTAAATCTTCAATTTGATTTTATTTAATGAACTCTCAAGTTTTCTAAAAAACGCTATTTAGAAATGCAGTTTTTTCTTCCTAAGAGCACTAATTAGGCAGTTATTTTTGTTCTAAATCAAACTAAAACATCTGACTCCATAACTATAATATAGTAGTGTTATTATTACAGTAAAAAAACTACTTTAGATTCTGAATCTAGATCAACTAGATTTTAATGCGAAAAGAATTAAATAAGTTGGTTTAATAATAGAATTCTAAAAGTTACTATATTCACTTTAGGAATTTTACAGTAAACACAAATATCGACTCATTGATTTATTATTGGACCAATTTACAGGATTTTTTTTTTGGAATTAAACTTGATTTTTTACCATAGTCAATTTCGTTAGAAACAAATGATTTAGATTAAAAAATATAACAATATCAAATCGTTATTATTATTTTTTCTCCTCTAGTTGATTATCCAATTCGTTAAACTTTTGCATTTAAGCGTTTTCTATCAATCTTAACAGAGGAAGAAAATGTAAAATTTTGGCATTTAAACAATCTCAGAGTATTTAAATCAGAATGGAACCTACATTATATCGATGCACATTAAATTATACATAGACATAGTGAGTGAAATCAAAATCGTTAGAGCCTTTTGCGAGAAAATCGTAAAAAAGTGCAAAATGCATGGTATAAAATAGCAATTTCGGTCAGCTGATTATGGCAAAAAAGTTGCTGCAACATCTCAGCGCTCCGAAAATATTGTAATATATTGTTTTTGAGTTAGACTTACTACATACACACATATAGACCTTTTTGTGGGACTTGGTCACTTGGATTCAGGATACCCTAAAACGTATAATTTCGTCTAAAATTGGAATTTGAAAATTTTCACGATCGCAACACTTTCCCTTACTATATATAATTATATGAAAGTAAAAATATTTATGTCATTTATTATATGGTCCCCAAATAAATTTGGGCCTTAGTACGTACTATAGAATATTATGTATGCCTTGTTTTTTTTTCTTTTAATATTACGCATGAGTTCCGAAAAAATGGCCGCTAGCTCAGTTCAATTTACGTATCGCTCTGTGTTAGTTACCTTTTTATCTGTGTGATACTGCGTGAATATCCATCAAACTTTGTAAATCGTGAGTCGTAGCACTATAACATACTTTGATGAACACAAATTGAGAGGTGAGTGCTGTTTAGTTAAATAGGCACCTATAAACTGGTGGCCGTCCCAGGCTGGAGATAACGGCTAGGCTAATCCTCTTCTCTTTATTTACAAGGTCTCGGTCGGAAGTGTTGTCATTTCTGACTTCGTAACCAAGACATTCTTTTTAAAACTTTTAGTTCTCTTCCTCTAAGACTTTTTATTTTTTCTCTAAGACTTTTTTTTTTCTCTAATTCTTTTTTTTTTCTCTCTTAAGACTTTATTTTTATTAAATTAGAAATGGTTGTTTATTGTATGTTGTCTATGTATATATTGTAAATAGTTTAGTTTTAAGATCTTTTAGGTTAATTTTCTATTAATTAGTTTATATAAGTCTCTATAAGTGTATTTTTTTTTTAATTTATTTTATTTTTATTTTTTTTTAGTGTACGTCACTATATAATTCAAATAGATCTCTTTATATGTTTATTTTATTTTTCATTTTTTTTTCTTATTCTATTGAGTTATGGATCTCGATAGAACATTGTCATGCGATGAATCAGGGGAAGAGACGCCTTTCTCTGAAATAAGCGAATCAGACTCGAAGTATTTAACGCGACGCCAAAAACGCCACAGGAACAATACTGGGTCCGGAGGAAATTCTCCTAACAAAAAAAAAAAATAAATCGGTCAAGTCCAAGCAACAGCCAAATACATTACAATCACCACCAAAAACTCGCAGCACCACTGCAGCCAACCAACATGAACCAACAGCGCCATCTACTTCGGCCGCTCCGTCTCCTACTAATGTACCTCCTTCATCTATCGTTAGCCATGCCGCTACAGTCAACACTGCAAATACAGTTCCGGGACCTCAAGGATTTTCCGATCCCGAGCCACCTCCAATATTTGTAACAAATATTAGTAATTTTATGTCGTTCGGTAAAGAAATCGCCAATCTAATCGGACAACCAAACTTCCAATGTTTCTCCCGATCAAACGACATAAAAATAAACACATACACGAAAGAAAATTACAAGAAACTCGTGAGTTATTTGAGCTCAAAAAACTACGACTTTCATTGCTATCAACTCAAACAAGAAAAATCATATCGCGTGGTTTTACGCGGACTCCATTCATCCACCCCCACTGAAGCCATTAAAGAAGGCCTGGAAGAAATTGGACACCACGTAAGAAACATTTCTTCAGTGACACACCATACACAAAAATACCCCTTGCCACTATTCTTCGTAGACCTCGAACCAGCCAGAAACAATCCAGAAATATTTCAGGTGAGAAGACTGGTCTACTCATCTGTACGATTCGAAGAGCCTAGGGTAAAGACGACAATTGTTCAGTGTACCAAATGCCAAACCTTAGGACACACGAAGTCCTACTGTTATCACCCACCTAGGTGTGTCAAGTGTGCCGGCCCACATGCCTCTGAAACGTGCCAGAAAGCTCGAGATGAGCCAGCTCAGTGTGCTCTTTGCGGTGAAGGTCACCCAGCCAGCTACCGGGGTTGTACAGTCTACAAAACCCATCTTCGACAAAGATCTCACTACATTAATGTAAAAAGAGATGACCAAGAGACACGCACCCAGGGACCAGAGTTGAACAATTTGTCTGCCTTCCCTCAACTTCAGAAGCCTGCAACTACCTTCGCTCAACAGCAGCCTGCCACATCTACAGTCAGGGATTCTACTGCTGAAACCAGAAAAACTTTCCCCGACGTCACCACCATAAAGAAGAAACAGACTACTATTCAGGCGCCTCCAAACTCCCAAATCAGGCCTCCAGCCTCCCACCCTAAACCACAAGCTTCCCGTCAACCGATCCTTCCCCATAATCTGCCCTTACGTGTCAAACTACCCCCAGAGCACCCTAACAAAATTCCAGAACTACCTTCTCTTCCTCCTAGTCAACCAAAGCCTCAACCTCCAGTGACCCAGAGGACTGAACACCCTCGTACCCCACGGCGGGCTCAGCACTCAGCCAACACTCCTGATCAAATAAGTTATCCTTCCCACGACGCTTATCCACATCCGTTTTCCAACCCAGATCTATCCAACATTTACTCCATTCTAAATTCCTTTCTCTCAGATCTTAGAGATACCATCCAACCGCTTATCAATCTTCTAACTAGAGTCCTTTCCCAAATCCCATTCAATCTCCCACTATGAGCGTAAAGCCCCTAACTATCCTCTTGTGGAATGCTAATGGCCTGCATAACCATCGTGACGAACTGGACGTATTTCTACACGACAAACACATAGATATAGCACTATTGACAGAAACACACTTCACACGACGATCACATTTTTACATACGTGACTACATCACTTATAGATCAGACCACCCAGACAATACTTCCCATGCCGGGTCATGTATCCTCATTCATAAATCCTTACCTCATTCCCTTATTCCTTCTACTCCATCTGACGCCATACAATCAACCTCAGTATCCATTTCAACTCGTCCTTTCCATCTTACAATTTCAGCTGTATACTGCCCTCCTGGTAACTCCCTTTCCTATAGTCAACTTGAAACCCTGTTCAGATCCCTAGGACCGCGCTTTATTGCTGGAGGAGACTACAATGCGAAACATCAGCGATGGGGTTGCCGAACATCCAACTCCCGTGGCAATCTCCTTTCTCGAGTCTCCACCACCCATTGTTATACAATCCTTTCGCCAATGAACCCGACATACTGGCCTACATCCCTCAAAAAACGTCCTGATATCCTAGACATATTTGTTTCCTCTCAGATATCTTCTTCCCAATCCACAATCAAATCCCTAAATGACCTGTCATCCGATCATAGTCCGGTTCTGCTTTCCTTGCATTCAAGCCTTGTTCCTAAGCCCACCATTCCCACTCTGATTACAGGACGAGTAGACTGGGACGGATTCAGATATGACTTGGAAAACAAACTTGACTTAAAAATACCACTAAAGACTAAACATGATATAGATAAAGCTGTTGAAAAACTGACTGACTCAATCAGCAGTAGTATACTTGACAACACAACAACCATTAACACTACTAACTCACAGGAGACTATCCTGCCACAGCACATTCGAATCTTATTAAGGGAAAAACGCAGAGCAAGATCGAAGTGGCATAGGACTAGATACCCTTCAGACAAAACTTATTATAACAAACTTACTAACAGACTAAAATCAGAAATCAGAAAAGTTAAAATTCAAAACTTACTCAACTTTACTGAAAAACTAACTATTACAGACAGATCGTTATGGATGACCACAAAAAAGTTACTGAAGTACAAAGAATGTAATCATCCACTCCTAACTGAATCCCATATCTGGACAAGATCTGATGAAGAAAAGGCCCAGATATTCGGTCAGCACCTTTTTAAAACCTTTAATCCACATCCAGATATTCATAATCCCGGTCACATTAAGTTTATAGAAGCAGAACTAGATATCCCACTCCAAATGGTTCTTCCTCCAAAAGCGTTCCATCCTACTGAAATATCTAACATCATCCAGAGTTTACCATCCCGCAAAGCTCCTGGACATGATCTTATAAGTTCCCATATTTTAAAACTCCTTCCTCGAAAAGCTATCCTATATCTTACTTACATATATAATTCCGTACTCCGTTCCACATACTTTCCTGCTTCCTGGAAATTATCCATTGTCAAAATGATACCCAAACCTAAGAAACCGCCTGAAAATCCATCTTCTTACCGTCCCATCTCACTTTTACCAATCATGGGTAAAATCTTGGAAAAACTTATACTGAAACGCTTATATCCCATCCTAGATACTAATTCCATAATTCCTGATCACCAGTTTGGATTCAGAACCTCCCACTCCACTATCCAGCAATGTCATCGTGTGGTGGACGTTGTCTCGTCTGCATTAGAGCGCGGGTTGTACTGCACGGGAGCATTCCTCGACGTAGAACAAGCCTTTGACCGAGTCTGGCACCCGGGATTGCTTTACAAACTCCGCAATTTCCTTCCCCCTACATACTTCCTTATCATCAAGTCCTACCTCACTGACAGATCCTTCAAAGTAAATCATAATAATTCCTATTCATCCATTTTTAATCAGTTTGCTGGTGTTCCTCAAGGCAGTATCCTGGGACCTATTCTTTTCACAGTTTATACAGCTGATATCCCATCCCATCCTAACACTTTCCTTTCTACCTACGCTGATGACACTTGTGTGTTATCAGTCAATACTGATCCAACTATTGCCTCTCAAACTCTCCAATCCCACATCAGAGACCTTGAAGTGTGGTGTCAGAACTGGAGAATTAAAATAAATGCCAACAAATCCAACCAAATTACCTTTACCCTTCGTCGTAAACCTATGACATCCTGCCCTACTGTTTCCTTCAATAATACTCCTCTTGTCCCGGTTGAACAGATCCGATATCTAGGACTGCACCTTGACAAACGTCTCACTTGGAACCCTCATACAAGACTTAAACGACAAGAAACTGCTCGACGTTTTCGACTACTTCAACACTTACTAGACAAACGTTCTAATCTTCCACTTAACTACAAAAGACTCATCTACATGACTATCATAAGGCCGATATGGACTTACGGAGTAGAGCTTTGGGGCTCTACTAAACCATCGAATTCTTCCCGTATCCAATCCCTACAATCCAAAATCCTTCGTAAAATCCTCAATGCTCCTTACTTTGTCACGAATACACTAATCCATAAAGATCTTAATGTTCCGTATGTTGCTGATTTGGCCCGATCTAGATACCATTCCTTTCATGGCAAACTCCATTCCCACCCTAATCCTCTAGTTTCAAACCTTTCTTCCCCTTCGATTCCTGACAATCCTCCGAGGCGTCTGAAAAGGAGATGGCCCCGAGACCTTCTAGTTTAAATCATTTTTAGAGTGCTTCCATTGGGAAGCTTCTCTACATGTGTTTCATGCCTTTATATATTTCATCTAATTTACTTGTTGTATTCCTGTATACAGTTGTAAATTCCAATAAATAAAAAAAAAAAAAAAAAAAAAATATTACGCAACTCGGAACGCTTTAAATTTTTTTTAAGTTCTTCTTTTTCTAGTTTTTTTTTTTTTTTTTTTTTTTTAAAACTAGGCCTTATTCTATGTAAGTCATTAACCCTGTGGAAGTTATTGATGTTAGTCGCTGACACAGAACTAACAGCTTGCCATGTTCCCTTCAGTCCTTTCATGGCTGCCTTACAAAAAAAAAAAAAAGATAATTAATGTCAAAGCTTAGAAATCTTGCTGAGTTTGTACAGAACGGCCGTAGAATTTATGTTTTTTTAACTGCCTAGTTTTAAACATTGTTTTAAGAGTATTTTTTTGGTATTTATTACTGTTAAAAACATAATAAAATAAAAAGAAATAAGACTCTGTACGTTTTCTTTGAGAGATGCAATAACAACCAGAATTAAATTATTAAATTCATTCCACCTCAACCCCCCCAAAAAAAAAAATAAAACACACTATGCGCTTCCAAAGATGTATTTAAAAAATAAAAAAAATGAAATATATATTTACTTACTTATATTTAAAATATATAAAATAAGGGAATTTTGATATAATAAAAAAATTTAGAATCTAAAAATACCTTTATTTCCCATCTTGAGTACAAATAACTGGAATAATCCTTTAATGACGATTTCAATATATATTTTATATCAATACATAATATACATTTAGGTCGGGTAAATCTTCAAATGACTTGGTACAGGTTACTTCTTAAAAGTTTTTTTTTTTTTTTTTAAATACATTTTTATTGAAATTTACAACTGTACAAAACTACATCAGGTAAATATGCTGAAATGTTATAACACATGAAATAAACATGAAGAGAAACTGCCACTCTTTGGTAGTGAGTCTAAACAAGAAGGTCTCGAGGCCATCTTCTTTTCAGACGCCTCGGAGGATTATCGGGAACTGAAGAGGATGCAAGGATTGAAACTTATGGATTAAAGTGGGAGTGGAGTTCTTCATGTAAGGTGTGATACCTGGTACGGGCCATATTCTAAATAGTAACCTTAATTTTGGCATTGTATTGTATATTTATTTGACCTTTATGCTGCTGTGGCTAATCAGACAAAGCTACAGTGGGAGTCCTAAATTTCGCCAATCAAGATTTAATTAGGATAAGGGATCTTTAACGAGTACCTGACATCGCACAGGCTCGGGACCACCTTTTAACGTCCCCTCCGAAGGACGACATGACTAAGGATTTTTTACTTCCTTTAAAAAATCCTAGGGCCACCTGTGGGTTTGAGGCTGTTATGCTAGCCACTATACTTCAGGTGACGCTACAGTTGACCCCGTATTATATTAGTTTCAAAAGTGAAGAAGATCGGATTGTTATTCTGTACTGCAGGCTACAATTTAATCAAATTTTAATTTAGTAGCCAAGAAAGTTGAATCTAAGATTTCAAAATTTTATTAATAGAATTTTGGCTGAAATAATTAACTTAATATGAATTATTTTACCATCTTCAGGCAGCTCGAAAAACCGTTACCGAACATATAAAGAAGATTATAGAGTGATGAAAAAACCCCATCAATTTAAGTGATTTTTATAAATAGTTATTTATATCCTACATAATTTGATAAAACATAATATTTCCAAACATATAATTAGATTTCTTTTATATTGATATGTATTTAAATATAATGTAATTTGCGCAATAAAGTTTTCATGCCAAATTTAATAATGACACTCTTCGAAAAAAATACCCTCTTTATTTAAATTTAAATAATAAACATTCCCTCTGAACTATCCTTAACAATTTCAACCCCGAAACTTTGTGAAGACAGCTATAACAAAGTATAAGAGCTGAACGTATCAAAGATTATAATAGGGGCGCCTTTCATAGAAAGAATTTCCCTCCATTTCACAGGAAAAGAGTGATAAATTTCTTTGGAATGAAATTGGATGGCCTCAATCTAGGTTAGGCGTGATACATTACCGCCTATCTCCTCCTCCAATTTGTTCCAAATTTGTTTCTCTTCAAGGAAATATAAATTTCTTTTAGGTTTACCTTTTAAGAGGAAGATATTTTTATCCAATTTATTTAAATTATTTTTAATTTTCATTATCATATTTAAAAAACGTTTACATAGAGAAATTAAAATCGATAAAAAAAGAAAAATAAATTCCAGGCCTATCGTGTAAAAACACCCAGCTAATTAAAAATAAAAAACAAATGGTGCGCACAACGCAAGACTTTCACTTATCTCTGTTGTAAACATCAATTTAAGATTTTTTAAATGCATTTAAAAATAAAAATAAATTGTTAAAGAATAATTTAATTTTATTAAATAATCTATTATATTTTTATCTACAAAAAATCAGTTAGTTTTATCGGCTTTTCTTTACTCTCCATTACCCTTCACAATTCCGTGTATCAGACATTTTTTCTAAAATATTTAGCTATCCAACGGTATATTATACATCTATATTACTATTCTTGTGTTCGAAATAAAAAAAAAAAATGTTAAGACTTTTCTCCTTTAGTTGTTTATCAAATTCGCTCAACTTTCATATTTAGCCGTTATTTATCTATACTACTAAGATGATGTACCTAATTTTTTGAAATATACAAAATTAAATGTACTTTAGTGGAAGAAATTTTAAAATATCTGCATTTAAGCCCTGTAAGACTATTTCAATCAGAATAAAACTTAATTGATATTAAAGCCCATTAAATTTTAAATCAATATATATAGTTTAATCAAAATTGTTAGAGCTGTTTTTGAGGAAATCGTAAAAAGGTACAAAATGCATTGTATAAAGTGGCTCTTCTAGTTATCTGATTTTGACGAAAGAGTGCTTGTTAGATCTCGGGTGTATATTTCTCTTAAATGTGAAATTTCAGTTTCATTGGACTTTTCGTTTACGCTCGGGAGTTACCACACACACACATACCTTTTTGCTGGACTTGGTCATTTGTACTCATGGTACCCTTAAACGGGTATTTCCGTCGAAAACTGGAATTCGAAAATTTTCACGATCGCCATACTTTCCATTACTATATATTTTATATATACATAGTTAAGTGTAAGTAAAAATATTGTTAATTTTTTACAAAAGAACATACTTCATTTTTCTATTATTTGAGGTTTTTTATATTATTCCAAAAATGTGTTTATTAAATGAATGGAGTACTTGTTGTTATCATCATGTTTCCATATTTTTATGTGATGGGTTTTATAAAAAAAAAACAACCAAAAAACCGTTTTTTCAAATTCCCTCTGGGGATCCTCCAAAAAATAATGGGTGTATGTGGTAAGTATATCTCGAATAAGAAAAGGTTTATAAAAATGTAATTTCATATTTTGGTAACGCATATTGCATAAGAAGTCGCAACAAATATTTTAACATCGACGAACCAGAAGATCTGCTTTAAACCACCCATTTTTCAATCCTTACAATCCGAAATCCTTCGCAAAATCTTAAATGCTCCTTAGTTCATCACAAATAGAATCATCCATAACGACCCTAATATCCCATTTGTTGCAGACATTTCTCGTTCCAACGCCCAACTCACATAAAATCTCTTGTCCGCAACTTATCAACCTTACATATTCCTGATAACCCTCAGATTTATGATATATATATAAACCCGCAGATAGTACTAGGTTTTTTTAATAAGAGTTTGAAAAATCCTTAGTTATACCGTCCTTCGGAGAGAACGTTAAAAGGTGGTCCAGGGCCTGTGCTATTTTTTTTTTTTTTTTAGGATGGGGGTTGAATTCTGAAACATAAAAATCTGGTGCGGGCAACACAAGACTTTCACTTACCTCCATTTTTAAAATCAATGAAAGAATTTTCAAAAACAGTTAGAGATAAAAATACGTGAAACTATTAAGGAATTAATTAAATTTAATTTATATGATAAGAAACATGTGTTTTATTAAAAAATCGATTATATTATTATCTAAAATAATCAGTTAGTTTTATGTTCATTTCATCACTCTCTATTAACTTTTAAAAGCTTGTGTATGAGATAATATTTTTTCTAAAATCTTTGGCTTTTCAACGGTATATCATACATGTATATTACTGCTCTTATGTTCAAAAACGAAAAATATTTATAATACAAAATATTTTTTCTGTTTTCTCCATTAGTTGGGTATCGAATTTATTCAGTTTATATATTTACCTGTTTTTCATCAGTGGTAACAAGATAATATAGTTATTTTTATAGAATCAACAAAATTAAAGGTACTTTAGAGAAAGAAAATTTAAAATATCGGCATTTAAGCCCTATCAGACCTACATGATATTAAAGCCCATTAAATTGTACATCGATATAGCGAGTTTAATCAAAATCGTCGGAACCTTTTTCGGGAAAATCAAATAAGGTCCAAATGCATGGAATAAAGTGCCTCTTCTGGTAAGCTCATTTTGATGAAAAAAGTTTTGTAACGTCTCGGGCGTATAGTTGTCTTAAATATGAAATTTCAGTTTCATAGGACTTACCGTTTCTGCCCGGGAGTTTTATATATATATATATATATATATTAGTATAGTAGAATCATCCAATAAAATATAAATAAAAAAAAATTATATATACGAAAAAAAAAACCATATCGGCTTTTATAACCATTTATAACCATCAGGTAAATATATAATTCGATATCCAGGGAGAAAAAAGCAAAATATATTTTTCAATAATTTGTTATTGTAGGTGATAATATAATAAATTATTTAACAAAACAAATGTTTCTATCGAAACTCTATGTAATTGATTCCTTAACAATTTTTCATTTTTAACTGTGTTTAGAAATACTCAAATTGGTTTTATCAACGAAGTGAAAGTCGTGTGTTGAGGAAACATTTTTTTTTAAGTTTTTGCTTTGTTCCATTTAATACAGAAGGAAAATGGAAAATTTGTATCAATTTGTATACTAGCTTTCTTATATTAAACTTGGATTAATGTATTTGAATGTTTCAAAAATGTAACATTTTTTCGTCTACTACCGTGATGCGCACTTATCTACCCCTCATTATGTCAAGAAATATCACAAACGCAGTAAAACTGAAACGAATCGTCGAAAACTACTTGTTCGGCTCATACTTAATTGATACCGGATTGAAATAAAAAAAAAAAAAAAGAAACGACATTCTCAGATTGTTGTTTACCTACATGAGACTGTTGTGCAAGCTGCAGAGACGCCCATGGACGCACTATATTCCCGGCACACTAAGGGGATCAAGGATTCTCCCACACTCGTACTACGGTTCCACGAACATTCAGTCTTTATCTCTAGTTAGAGCAGACTCTTTTACTAATTGGCAACAGCCTTCGGTCCTCATCGCCCTCCAGGCTCCTTGTTCAGAGCTAATTGCAGGGCAGGATTACCGAGGGGCTATCGTAGTGGAGCTAATGAATGTCGTGTCGATGTGTGAATAAGGAGTGTAAGTGGGATGATCAACATGGCTAACGAACCGTCTGAAAAAGAAAATGAGACGCCTTCTTCAAATATAATTTTTTTTTCTATTCATATTTTTATTCACACCTGTCAGAAGCTCTCTGACAATCAGTAAATGTGCTGTACAAATGTGAGATGAGACATGGAAGGCATAGGAAAGGAACGTCCCCAATCAGTACCCCTTCCTTGGCTTTAATTTAGCAGAGAAGGTCTCTCATCCAGCTTCTCTTTAGCCTTCTTCTGACTGCCATTTCAGCTGCTGGTATATTGTTAATCAATCTATTGTCGTGTCCGTTAAGTTTACTGTGAAAACGACAATAGAGTGTTCGTATATGTTGGTAAACTGTCGGTTGTTGTAAGTCCGTATGTAGGGTTCTGTTGTTTACGTACGTATACGAATCCTAAAATTTGTTATCGAAATGATTGCATTTTTTGTATTTGACTCTTTTTTGCAGAACCAAAAATCTGTAAAGCGTAAGTCCATGTTGGCTTAAGTAGGTATACGTATGTATTCAGTTTCTGTCTAATTTTTAATTTTTATGATTTGGATAAAAGAGAGTATATTACTTTCAGCCGGTATTCGAGAATCTGCCATTTCATCTTGACATGTGGGCCCCAAGTCATCCTTCGAACGGGTGTAAGTCCTAGGTAATGTACAGAGGTTGACAAGTGTTTTGTCGTAATTTGAACGTTACGTGTTTTGATTTGTTGCTGTAGCATTAAGTGATTTTGTCAGTGAGGCATTTGAGTCAGAGAGGCCAGTATAGGATCGCCGTTTGATGTTAAAATTGCAGTATCGTCCGAGTAAGTAGCAGTCAATATAATTTTTTATTAATTATAAATCTAAAAATAAATATCTAATATATATATATATATATATATATATATATATATATATATATATAAATCTGGTGCTCGCAACACACGACTTTCACCGATTTTAAGATCATTTTAAAAACTTACAATAAAGTTAGATGTTAAAGAATTATATTGAGTTACGATAGAAATTTGTGTTCGATTTTTTTTTTTATTTATTTAAAGAAATTTACAACTGTATTAAATAAATACAACAAGTAAATAGGCTTTATATATGATTAGTACACAGGTAGTCCTGAGAAGAAACTACCCATTGGTAGCACTCCAATGTCTTATATCTGATATAATGTCGTATATCTGTAACGGGCCAAGTCTTCAACTAATGGGATATATAGGTCTTTATGGATGATTTTATTAGTAACAAGTAAGGAGCATTGAGGATTTTACGAAGGATTTTGGACTGCAAGGATTGGATGCGAGAGGAATTCGATGGTTTAGTAGACCCCCATAGCTCAATGCCATAGGTCCAAATAGGCCTGATAATTGTGATATAAATAAGTTTTTTGTAGTAAGTAGGAAGTTTTGAGCGTTTGTCAAGTAAGTGTTGTAGTAATCTGTATATACGAGCAGTTTCCTGACGTTTCAGTCTAGTATGAGGATTCCATGTTCGGCGTTTGTCGAGGTGGAGTCCTAAGTACCGAATCTGTTCAACAGAAGTAAGTAGGATATTGTTAAAGGATACGGTGAGGCAGGGAGTCATAGGCTTACGACGTAGAGTGAAGGTGATTTGATGGGATTTATTAGGATTTATTTTGATTCTCCAGTTTTGACACCATTCTTCAATGGCTGTTAGTGTTAGATTAAATAATCTATTATAATATTTTACACAATAATCATTTAGTTTTAACAGTTTTTCATCAATTTTAATTACATTCCACAACTTTTTGTATAAGATAATACTTTTTCTAAAATATTTAGCATCCGACCTGATATTATCCAACTACATTACTGTTTGTTCGTTTATTAATTTAATGTCACTTTATCCAGCTGTTGCAAAGCGAAGGATGCTACAGAGTAAGTCTGAAATTTTGCCTATACAGGTTTAAATTGCCAAAATATACTCCCACTCATTTTCTTCATTTTGAAACAACAATAGATCCAATATTTATATTCACCCTAAAGATGCATTTCGATTATATTATTAAAATTTTGAATTTACCACCACATAGATATCCAAAGATATTAGCATTACATATAATTAGAAAAAAAATAGCATGGTTCAAAAACATACTTTATCTGAAAGAATCGCATGGATTAAATTTTAACTTAAATCTATTTAACTGTGATGATATTAAGTTATGGAAAAATAGTCTAGCAGCATTAAGGGTTCAAATGCAAAAAGATATTTATACGCAAAATATTATTAAAGTTAAAAATTCTAAAACTTCTCCATTTTATCCACATTTAACCACAGTAAATTACATTACTGACAATTGTTCACTGCAGGTGATTAGATGGGTAATTAAAATCAGAGCTGATGTATTAAACCTGAATTACAAACATTTCATGAAAACAAATAATAAATGTAGTTTGTGCAATACAAATGAAACAGAAGATCTTTTTCACTTTTTGGCTGCCTGTCCGATACTAACTGAGTTCAGAAAAAAATATTTTAATTCTAAACATTTAACGTGGGATCAAGTTTTAGAGTTGATAAATGGAAAAGATTGACTGGCGTTAGTTAATTTCTCCAGATCGGCTTTCTCATATAGAATGTTACTAACGAGAGAATTTAACTATTAGTGAATTTGTTAAATTAAATTTAACTAATTGCTTATTGGCTATTTGATGTAATTTTGAAAAATAAAAACAGACTTTTCTATCTATCTATCTAATAATGGTTATACTAGCCACTATGCTACAGATGACGCTGATATAGTATGCAAACATTAGACTCATATTCTAATATTCAACTATTAAGCTATTCATATGGCACTTGTCATGATAAGAATCATAAGCGAGAGACAATTAGAATTAGTTTTAGATTTGGTGAATAAACTTGTAATTTTATTTACCTTAATTTATTTTATACCATTGTATACTACTAAATATGTCTAATACTTATTATAATACTAAAATACTTTTACATAATGAATATTATCTTGTTATTCACCAACTTACAAGTAAGTATTAAAATCATTCAGTAGGTTGCCTTGATCTTTTGCTTTTGTGTATTTTTGCTGGTGTAACTTATTCAAAAACACTTCTCTCCAGCTGTCACTTCCCCAGCGAAATAAGAATCCATTCTAGGCAATATTTTATGAGAAATGTTCCGAATGAATATTTCCTTGGGAGAGAAAGGCAAGATATAGTGCAGCCGTCGAGTGACAAAATACAAGGAAGGTGTATTCCATCAGATATCGACGAATGTCAACCTACTTCAAGTTTTATCCCGTTTCTTCCAAATATGGAATCTAAGATACCACTTCCAACTTCAGGGACAGCTCCATTTTTTTTTTTTTTTTAATGGTCAAATTTCTGTATTCATAAACAGGTTTTTATGCCATCGACAGGAATAAACTTACATATGAAAATATTCACTTCACTAAGATCAAAAATAATCCAGCGAGTTCATCAGTTTTAGTCGGGAGGAACTTCCGAGAAAACTCAACCAACCATCCTAAATTCCGCCACCCGTGGTAATTCGATTAGGGTACTATATTTTAGAAATTTGGACTTCTGTACAATATTTTAGAAACCCATGGTTTGGACGTTCCCCCATTTATATTTTAATATTTTCTTTGAAAAAAAAACAAACTCCAAATTAAAAAGGTTTGGATACCAGTTAGACAAAAATATCAGTCGAGCTAATTTGAATTTCCGATCCCTTCAGTTCTTCCCATAAAAAGAATTTGGCTTAAACAGTGGCATAGTACAAATAGATAAGCAGGTGTTGTCTGCCTGCCCACATTCTTTCTAGACCCATAACTATGCATTTCAGTCTTTATATATATGTGAGTGTGTGTAACAATCTTTATTATTACTAATTTGTATTTTAACAAAAATTAACTGACTTCGTCTATGGTAATTGAACGACTTGTGTAATTAACAAAGCAATCGTCAGACATAGAACTTAAAAAAATAAAATAAACTTTAACTAATCAGAGTAGGGATCACTAGTAGCTGGGTGGCTAGCATAAAATCCCCCTATGCCAAAGGTCACGGGTTCAATCCCTAGTTGTGCCGTCCTTCGGAGGGGACGTTAAAACGTCCCGAACCTGTGCGATGACAGGTACTCGTTAAAGATCCCTATCCTAATAAAACCTGGATAGGCAAAATTTAGAACTCCCACTGTGTTTTAAACAAACTATATTTATTGGTGTAAAATTTAATGGTCTTTAATATCATGTAGGTGTTATTCTGATTAAAATAGTTTGACAGGGCTTAAATGCAGATATTTTAATATTTCTTCCTTTAAAGTACATTTAATTTTATATAGTTCAAAAAATTAGGTACATTATCTTATTAACATAGATAACTAACGGCTAAATATGAAAATTGAGCGAATTTGATAAACAAATAAAGGAGAAAAGTACAAACAAATTTTTTTTATACAATTTTTATGTTTTCGAACTATATAGATGTATAATACACCGTTGGAAAGCTAAAGGTTTGAAAACAAATATTATCTGATACACGTATTTGTAAAAGGTAATGGAAAGTGATGAAAAGCCAATAAAACAAATTGATTTTTGTAGATAAAAATGTAATAGATTATTTAATAAAACACATGTTGAACTATTGAAATCCAAGTTAATTAATTTATAAACAATTTATTTTTATCTCTAGATGTATTTAAAAATTCTTCAATAGATTTCAACAACGAAGGTAAGTGAAAGTCGTGTGTTGAGCGCACCAGATTTTTTTTGTATTATTCCAATAATTTAAACACTTATTTTGTCCTCTTTTTAAGGTTTTCGATCATCGTTTCTCTATTATGTTGTATATATATCGTTTCCTTGACAAGCACTCGATACATACAACAAACAAACCCTCCTCCTTTCAACATTTCTGCGTTAACAGATCGCAGATGACGATGCCTAATCATACCATATACCCACCAGCTGACATACTCCGCTTCCCATATGCGCGCAGATGCTTATCCACTGTTTTGTTGAGTACGCTTCAGCGATCTTTTTCAAGATAACTTTTGAGAATCGTTGTTGGCCTAAATAACCGTTCAGAATCTCATCCTGTTTACATAGTATGCAGCTAGAAAAATATTCATTTATGGATACTTCTAGACTGGCATGCATTTCAGATTCACGTTTTTTTATTATCCAATTTAAAATTAAACTAAAATGTTTCATGAATGAAACAAACACCGTTAGAGTATAGATAGTTAGCAAGTGTTTGTTATTAATAATGAATATTTTGGTGAGTATATACTGTCAACGTTTTAATCCTTCACAAACGTTTGAAATTTCTGATATATAAAGAGTGAAAACCCAACACTTTACGAATTAAAGCTATAGGTTATGCCAAAGATTTAACATAAAATAACTGAACTATCGCAGATTAACAATTTTTTTTTTTGGGGGAGTTATTTTAACAACTAATTATTAGTTATTAGTAATAAATTTTGAAATATCAATGTTGTAAATCGGCAAAGATCATTGCTGTGGATTGCCTATCAAGAAAATAAATAATACATCCTATTATAAGAATAATATACGAATTAAGCATAGGTTTAGAAAATTAGTGAACATGCCGTCACTTGACAAATGTTTTACTCAGATAATATTTCTATATTTCGCGATAAAGCAGACCAACATACAAGACAAATCCTTGAATGCACTAATAAACCATGAACCAACGAATTTAAATAAGATCCAATTTGCTTTAATAATTGAAAATACTTTGTAGATGGCCAATTACAACTTGCCAAAAACATATATATTTTTTTTTTTATACAAAATAAAAAATAATATAAGGTAATATAATAATAGTAATAGTAAGATTTAATAAAATACATATTACTATATATGTTAGGTGTATTGGGTTGTGTCACATGAAATGTCCGTTATCAAGGTAAAGGATTTTATTAAAAATATGAAACCAAGATAATTTTATTAGAAGTATTTACCTTCTTCTTCTAGACATTTTTCCCAACGTGACACCAACTTTTTTATCCCCGAAATAAAAAACTCTGAGCTTTGAAGTGAAACAAAATCTGAAAACGCACTTTTCACTTGATCATCATTTTCAAAAAGTTTTCCTTTGACGAAGATGTCTAGAAATATTTGCAAGGCGTTTGGGGAAGGGAGTGTTAATGAACGGACCATTCGGCGTTGGTTTGCTAATTTTCAGCTGGGGATACTGACTTGGAAAACTTGCCCGAGAAAGACCTCCGTCCGTAATAGACAACGATGTCCTCAAACATACAGTAGTAGAAAATCCCTACCAAACAGTTAAAGGGCTCTCAGCACAACTAAATGCAAGTGCATCTACCGTTTCCAGACATTTAAAGTGCATTGGGAAAGTTAAAAAGCTCGATACACGGGTACCTCATGATATCACTGAGGGGCAGCAAGACCCCATGTTTCAAAACATATCGTGCAAAAATTGAAAGAACTGGGCTAAGAAGTTCTTCCACACCCACCATATTTTCCTGACTTGTCTCCAATAGATTACCACCTGTTCAGGAATTTAGACAACTTCGTCAAAGGAAAACTTTTTGAAAATGATGATCAAGTGAAAAGTGCGTTTTCAGATTTTGTTTCGCTTCAAAGCTCAGAGTTTTTCAGTTCGGGGATAAAAAAGCTTTTATGCTCGCCACTACACCGCAGATTATACCTTTTTTTTTGGATGAGGAACACTGAGATTCCGTATTGGTGCAATAAGGACACATTCACGGACTTTTATACAGGAAGCTTAGATGTCTGGGGATTAGTTTTAGACGAGACATTAAAAAAAAAATATATATATATATCAACACTTTAAGGACTTTAAACAAATAAATACAACCATATGCTTGGATCTTGGCCAGCGTAGGATCGTTTGACTCTTCACTAAAAAACCCTTCAATGGAGACAACTTGGACGAATAACCCGAAATAGATGCCTCTTTTAAGGGTTTTTAAAAGATAAATTTAATAATATTAAACCATTAAACTGCAAATTGTTGTCAAAAATTAAAACCATTAAAACCTCCTGGAAGATTACGCTCTCGTTTCTCAATGTATTTTATAGTGTAGAGTCATCACTCCCTACTCCTAATTTTGTGAGAGACCACCATTTGGCTAACGGGTCTCAAATACCCGGGGAGAGGCTGTGAGGGAATCCCCATTTATTAACTGCTTGAAAAAGTCCCACCGGTACTGGGATTCGAACTCTTGGCGAGAGAGACTAGCGCTCTATCCACTCAGACACGGGCCCCCCTTCAAGATACATAGAAAGCGAATTCCCTAGAAGGTATAAAAAAAATCGTTGACAAGTTTTGTAAATTAATAGCAATGGAGAAGGGCAATTTTTCTTTGATTAATTTATCGCTTTTCATATTAGTTAGTGGTATTTCAGCAGCTATATGAATTTTTTTGATATAGTTGTTTAGAAATAATAAACCATGTTTATTTGTAATTTTTTTTCTTCAAATTTTCAATGCAATAGACACCAACACAGCTTGTTTGACACACGTCAATAAAGCCCGAACATCTAACAAAAATAATAAAATGTTACTTTTTTCATTCGAACCATTATAGCTCTTAAACGGTGGGTCCTAGCGAAAAATGTTATATAAAAAAATATTCTAAACAAAATGTTTGGCAAGAAACTTTTGTTTCCGATCTAGTAACACAGAGGTAGGGGTGTCAAACTAGTACTTGAAAAAAACTTTACACAATGAAAGTTACATACCCTCAGTCAAAAGAAAGATCAATATATAAAATTACGTGCACATTTTCTTTATAATGCATTAACTTGGCCTTGTAAGGTGCCGTACATAACGGCGCCTATTTGAGCACACGTCATGAATTTAACATTGGCAAGGTTACCTTCAACCGTGAGACTCCAAAAACAAAAGGTTTTCGTATAAAAATGCAAAATTCATAAGATGGAGTGTTGTTGCACCTCCTTTGGCAGCATGCCTTACCGCGACAGAAATACTGAATCCCGTTACGGGCGAGTTCTGCCAAATGTTCTCACCCATCAGGACTTTCCTGGCTTAGTCCTGTATTACTTCCGTTATGATTTTATTCTTTAAAAACAAAAAAAAATTGGTATAATCATCACAAGCTCAATCAACTCTCAACTGCTATTATACAAGAAGGAAACAAAAAGTCCCGTTTCATTTTAAGGAATTTTATTTTCATGTTATAAGTTTGTATATTATAGGATGTTCTGTATGGTAAGGCGAGGTATTCTGGGGAGAATAGAGGTGTCAAAGCAGACCAAATTAGCCATATATAAATCGACATTTCTTCCTATCCTATCGTACTCCTCAGAATCGTGGACTCTTACCTCAAAACATAGGAGGCAAATCCAGGCCATGGAAATGAGGTATCTCCGAAAAAAAGAGAGAAAGACAAGGAGAGATAGGATACAGAACGCCACTATACGGGCTAACCTTGATGTCAAACCGGTCAGACAGTTCTAGAGGAACACAAACTGAGGTGGTTTGAACATCTTCTTAGGATGGATCCGGAGAGAAGTGCCAGGAAGACGTATGAGACCCGCACAGAGGGAAAAAGGCCCAGAGGAAGATCCCGCATCTCCTGGGAGGACGGTGTAAAGGAAGCATGCAGGAGGCGCGGGATAGACAAGAGTAGGAGAATGGAGTTGGCACAACAAAGAGACATATGGTCCAGACTCTACAGGCAGGATCCTCACACCGAACAGCGGTAGAAGAGGAAACGATTATGATGATGATGATGTTTTTAATTTTATAATCATCCATAGCTGCATCCCAAAATCATTAATACCACATGAAATATCTTGAACGATGGTATCAAAATAGGAGGATTAAAATAAACTCCAAAAAAACCCACCAAATGACCTTTACCCTTCCTCGTAAACCTATGACTTCTTGTCCTTTATTATCATTTGATAATACTCCGCTTGTCCCGAATGAACATATCCGAAACCTAAAGCCGTGTCTACATTAGGCCACTAGAAATATTTGCAAAGCGTTTGGGGAAGGGAGTGTTTATGAACGGACCATTCGCCGTTGGTTTGCTAAGTTTTCAGCTGGAGATACCGACTTCGAAAACATACCCCGAGGAAGACCTCCGTTCGTAATAGACAACGATGTCCTCAAACATACAGTAGAAGGATACCCCTACCAAACAGTTAAAGAACTCTCAGCACAACTAAATGCAAGTGCATCTACCGTTTCCAGACATTTAAAGTGTATTGGGAAAGTAAAAAAGCTCGATACATGGGTACCTTATGATCTCACTGAGCGGCATGTTTCAAAACATACCGTGCAAAAATTGAAAGAACTGGGCTACGAAGTTCTTCCGCACCCACCATATTCTCCCGACTTGTCTCCAACAGATTACCACCTGTTCAGAAATTTAGACAACTTCGTCAAAGGAAAACTTTTTGAAAATGATGATCAAGTGAAACGTGCGTTTTCAGATTTTGTTTCATTTCGAAGCTCAGAGTTTTTCAGTTCGGGGATAAAAAAGTTGGTGTCACGTTGGGAAAAATGTGTAGAAAAAGAAGGTAAATATTTGGAATAAAATTATCTTGTTTTCATATCGTATTTTTAATAAAAATCCTTTACCTTGAAAACGGACATTTCATGTGACACAACCCAATAAAATCAACACTTGCTCACTTTTCCACTTCATAACTTGAATTTCAACAATAAAAACCCGTAGTCAAACACCATGAGTGAAAATTAGCATAATTCACGTTAGTTTGAACCTGAGGTTTGATGTTGATTGAACCGAGGTTTGATGCTGACTGAAGCCGCAATATCCTCGGCCCGAGTCAAACAAATGGCAAGTCCAAATGGCTTCCTTTGATCCGTACTAGCGGATTTGGTCCTTTTGGACTCTGCGGGTTGGAATCGGCATGGCCTGAGCCGGGTTTTTCCATCCCGGCATAGGCGCCCGGATTCTCTACACCAACGCGGCACAGCCCACCCAGGTCTAACTTTTCCTCCTGACTGGATTGAACATTGAAACGAAAAGAAACTTCCCAAGGTTTTCGACAACTTAAAGACAAAAATCCTACCATTCCACATAACTATAAAATCCTCACTTACATGACTAGCATAAGGCATATATGGACTGAGTTGAGTTAAGGGGCTGTAATAAACCATAGGATTCTACCCGTGTGCAATCCTTACAATCTTTAATCCTTCGTAAAATCCTCAATGCTCCCCAATGTTTAACGAATAAACTCATCCATAGAGTCCCTTTTGTTGTAAATTTTATCCGTATCCTGGTACCATTCCTTCCATGACAAATTCCATTACCACTCTAAACCACCAGAACTTACTTCCTCTTCGTTTTCTGATATTCCTTCCAAATGTCTGAAAAGAAGATGGCCGTGAAGTTCTGCTTTAGAATATTTATCGGAGTACTGCCGATGATAATATGCTTGTCATTGCCAAAACAACTATTTTGGTTTTTTTAAATCAGCCTCTCAATCGTTTTATATTTTAAATCAAGTGGTTCTTGTATGGTTGAAATTAAACTGTAAAAAATTGTGAACTTTTTTACTGATTACTACAGCGAATAAGTTCTTAACTGAATAAATGGGAATGAAAAACCAAATAAAAGGAAACGGCGGTCTACGAACGGTTATCAGTTAGGTTATCACTAGGCCTCTTTTCGTTATAGCCCTGGAGCAAACACTGAGATACACTTATGCGTAAACTTGTCTCTATTAATATAGGGTATATAACTTTTTTTTTTTTGAAATTGTATTTATTTAATTGTTTTAGTAAAATTGCTATTGTACAAGCAAATATGTTAAATTCTGAATTAGTGGTTGATTCTTAGGAACTCGTGTCAAAAGTCTCCGAGGTGAGTTGTATTTAAGTGTTTGAGCTGATGGGTTTATTTTGTAAGTCAGTCTGTTGTGCAAATTGGTATTATATTCTGTGGCAGTATCCGTTAAGGTGAGTATGTCCAAGTCCTTGTGAAGTTATTTTTTTGTCCCATAAAATGGTGCATCCACGATTTTTGTAATAATTTAGATCAGAAAGACAGAATTCTTTGGGTGTTGGAAGTTTTTGCAGGGCCCTATAGCTCTATTCTGTGTGTCCATTAGGGTTTTATGAGTACTTTGCAAACAGTAATTTTAATGCACATGCTTTATTTTGATCGTTTATCAAGTAGCCTGGATAATAGTCCAAATCCTTTGTTCAACTGCAATGTAAAATCGAAAAGAAAGAAATGTAAAATCGATATAGCGAGTTTAATCAAAATTGTTTGGGACGTTTTTGAGAAAATCGTAAAAAGGTGCAAAATGCATGGTATAAAGTGGCTCTTCTGATTTACTGATTTTGATGAAAAAGTTATTGCAACATTTCGGGCGTATACTTGTTTTAAATATGAAATTTAGGTTTCAGAGGACTTTTCGTTTATGCGCTGGAGTTACCACACACAAACAGACTTTTTTGCGGGACTTGGTCATTCGTACGTAAGGGACTTAGGGGACCCTAAAACGTGTTTTTCCGTTGAAAATTCTTACGATCGCATTACTCTTCCTTACAATATATTTCATATATAGGTAAGATAATATAATAACTCTTTATTATCTGGTGTTTTACGAAGCTCTGAAGATGGTCCAAACTCTGAGCCGAAACATTTACTTCCTTTACAGACTTTTACTAAATACAAAAAGGATGTTGGATCTTGACTCAACGTCCAAAAAAAAAAAAGAAATATAGTTGTTTCCAGACTCTGTCAGACCTTTAGGTTAGGATCCAAACAATAAGAAGGGTCCTAAAGCGGTCCTAAATATACCGGCGAAGAGCGGAAAGGGGTTCACTGCCCTCAATAATTGCCGCGCCAATTCCATCTCACTCCGGGACCAGTCAGACCCTCTGTTGTGGCCACTGAATGGAGGGTGTGTCTCTGTGGTCCAACAGTCTGCCATGAATCGAGGCAGGTCACCAATCCTAATAGGCAACTCCTTAGGCTCTAAAACTCCGATTCATAACGGCGCAAACGACCAGAAACGTTTGTGTCTGATCTTGGAGTAACAGAAAAATAGTTTTTATACCATTTTAAATCTCAATTTTTTTTTTCTTGAACATTTTATGGGTCTTTACAACTGTATTAACAAAAAAAAAAAAAAAATACATCAAGTAAATGTGATAGCAATATAATACAATGGCATGATATATATATACGGAAGCTTCCCATTGGAAGCACTCAAGAAATATTCTTAACTAGAAGGTCTCGGGGCCATCTCCTTTTCAGGCGCCTCGGAAGATTATCAGGTATTGAAGAGGAAAAAAGGATTAAAACTAGTGGGTTAAAGTGAGAATGGAGTTTGTCATTAAAGGACTGATACCTGGTCCGGGCCAAATCAGTAACATAGGGAACATTAAGGTCTTCATGGATGAGTTTATTCGTGGCAAATTACTCAAAAAAAAAAATAAACAAAAAAAATAAAAAATAAAAAAAAAAATTAAAAAAAACTGTGAATTATTATACAATGGTTTATTATTTCCAAATAACAATATCAAGGTATAACTGTTTGTATAGCTGTTTGACATTCAATTAAGTAATATGAAAAGCAATAATTTAAAGGATAATGTCATATCACTACAGCTGAATTCAAAACACAATATCTCAGCTAGTTGTAAACCAATTTCAATGATTCTTTATTAATTTTGTCGAACATTTAATTTCCTATCAAATGTCACTAAAAAAGCAAAATATTTGGTATTTATTTACTTATTAATTAGAAGAAACAGATTTCTTTTTTATTCGTTATTCGGATTCTACGCATCTAGAAACGTAAGCTCTCAAATTTTGAGGGAGGGTATTTCTTTTTTTTTTTTTTTTTTTTTTGTTTTAGTCAATTATTAGGTTCATTATTGAAAACAATGAACCAAAAACTACTCCTATCATTGTAATAAAAAAATTTACCCCTTAAGACAGCTCTTCGGTAGATAAATAATAAAACCGAACATAGGGACTCACAAAAACCAAATGTTGACCAACACATAATAATAATAATAGGCTTACCACCAAACTCCGCCTGCATAGACACGTCCAATATTCACCGTTCAAGCCCCCGAGATCAGCCTTAACGCAATCCTCCCATCGACGTTTGGGCCTATCTTTCGGACGCCTACCAGTCGGATCAGCGAATATCGACTTTCTTAGAATCTGATCCTCACCGAGCCCAACACCATTACTCGCCCATTTGAATCTCCGCGATGCTATCAACTCAATTATATTCACAGGGTATAAGCTCCGCAGTTCCGCGTTGTGCAACCTTCTAAAGTCCCCAGTGGCCTCATCTCTCTTCGAACCAAATATTTTACGCAGTACTTTATTTTTAAAAACCTTAAGCCGTTGTTCATCCTTCAAAGTAAGCGGCCACGTTTCACATCCGTAAAGAAGCGTCGGAAGAATAATCGTTTTATAAATTCTAATCTCTAAGTTTTCAGACAGAAGCCGCGAGCTAAGTAATTTAGCAACTGAATAATAACACGCATTTCCCACCTTTAACCGGGACTTTGTTTCTTCCGGGATTTCATTTTTTTTTGTTATCATTGAACCTAAGTACTTGAATTTCTCTACTAGTTCAAAAGTATGCCCTGATATATCAATATCTGACCAACACATAGGAACTCTTTATACGTGTTTTCATAGAAAATGGAAACTACTATAGACATATAAATTACATGCCAATAGCTGAAATGTCTGTTAGATGTTGGCTGAAAAAAAGCTGGATGAAAGAGCTCTTTTGCTGAATTAAAGTCAAGGATTGGAGGGCTGCTGAGCGTTTCCTGTCCTATGTCTATCATGCCTGCTTCTGAAGTTTTATTGTTAGCTTTCTTCTGACAGGTGCAAATAAAAAATTATGAAAATAAAAAAAATGATTGTATGTTTTTAAAGACGCTGGAATTACCTGCCATACCTGCTTATACTCCAAACACTAAATCTCTCACTTGTTGCCTTTTAATCCCGGGTTAATAGAACTACAGTTTGCTGAGCTAGCTTGGGGTTGTTGAGCCGAAGATCAGATAGGGAAGTATAAACACAAGACGAAGTTACCCTTAGGATAAGGCGAGATAAGGTGAGCTAACCTATTTTTAGTCGCCAGATTGCGTGAGAGTCTGTTTTCAGCTTCGTTTCCTAGTTGTTAATTTATTCAACATGAACTCGTTATTCTCTTCGTAGGCTCATTGATTTCCCAATTCAGTTCTTTTCTTATTCACTCAGCTATTTTTAAGGTAGGAGCCGAAAATTTATTACAATACGTAGTCATAAATATTCTACAACTAATAGCGCAATAAATTTCTTATTAATGTTTTTATTGGGTTGTTTCACATGAAATTTCCGTTTTTATAGTTTCTGAAATGCATAAAGGATTTTGCAGGTCTCTGTTGTTTTCTTCCGAATGTTTACATATTTAAAGTAAACAGTTACTAATCCTCTACCTTTGTATTATAAACATTAGCTTCCCGATAAATTACCCACTTTTTAGTATACCTTCAAATATGAACATGGAAACACGCGATTTTCGAGTAATATTTTTGTACGAGTTTAAACTCGGCCATTCAACAGCTGAGTCCGCTAGAAATATTTGCAAGGCGTTTGGGGAAGGAAGTGTTAATGAACGGACCATTCGCCGTTGGAAAATTTGCCCCGAGGAAGACCTCCGTCCATAATAGACAACGACGACCTCAAACATACAGTAGAAGGAAACCCCTACCAAACAGTTAAAAAACTCTCAGCACAACTAAATGCAAGTGCATCTACCGTTTCCAGACATTTAAAGTGTATTGGGAAAGTAAAAAAGCTCGATACATGGGTACCTTATGATCTCACTGAGCGGCATGTTTCAAAACATACCGTGCAAAAATTGAAAGAACTGGGCTACGAAGTTCTTCCGCACCCACCATATTCTCCCGACTTGTCTCCAACAGATTAC
The DNA here is from genome assembly GCA_023052935.1 of Piezodorus guildinii. Taxonomy (NCBI): domain Eukaryota; kingdom Metazoa; phylum Arthropoda; class Insecta; order Hemiptera; family Pentatomidae; genus Piezodorus; species Piezodorus guildinii. The sequence continues at coordinate 138,786,145 of CM041297.1, read as the reverse complement.
CACCTGTTCAGAAATTTAGACAACTTCGTCAAAGGAAAACTTTTTGAAAATGATGATCAAGTGAAACGTGCGTTTTCAGATTTTGTTTCATTTCGAAGCTCAGAGTTTTTCAGTTCGGGGATAAAAAAGTTGGTGTCACGTTGGGAAAAATGTGTAGAAAAAGAAGGTAAATATTTGGAATAAAATTATCTTGTTTTCATATCGTATTTTTAATAAAAATCCTTTACCTTGAAAACGGACATTTCATGTGACACAACCCAATAAAATCAACACTTGCTCACTTTTCCACTTCATAACTTGAATTTCAACAATAAAAACCCGTAGTCAAACACCATGAGTGAAAATTAGCATAATTCACGTTAGTTTGAACCTGAGGTTTGATGTTGATTGAACCGAGGTTTGATGCTGACTGAAGCCGCAATATCCTCGGCCCGAGTCAAACAAATGGCAAGTCCAAATGGCTTCCTTTGATCCGTACTAGCGGATTTGGTCCTTTTGGACTCTGCGGGTTGGAATCGGCATGGCCTGAGCCGGGTTTTTCCATCCCGGCATAGGCGCCCGGATTCTCTACACCAACGCGGCACAGCCCACCCAGGTCTAACTTTTCCTCCTGACTGGATTGAACATTGAAACGAAAAGAAACTTCCCAAGGTTTTCGACAACTTAAAGACAAAAATCCTACCATTCCACATAACTATAAAATCCTCACTTACATGACTAGCATAAGGCATATATGGACTGAGTTGAGTTAAGGGGCTGTAATAAACCATAGGATTCTACCCGTGTGCAATCCTTACAATCTTTAATCCTTCGTAAAATCCTCAATGCTCCCCAATGTTTAACGAATAAACTCATCCATAGAGTCCCTTTTGTTGTAAATTTTATCCGTATCCTGGTACCATTCCTTCCATGACAAATTCCATTACCACTCTAAACCACCAGAACTTACTTCCTCTTCGTTTTCTGATATTCCTTCCAAATGTCTGAAAAGAAGATGGCCGTGAAGTTCTGCTTTAGAATATTTATCGGAGTACTGCCGATGATAATATGCTTGTCATTGCCAAAACAACTATTTTGGTTTTTTTAAATCAGCCTCTCAATCGTTTTATATTTTAAATCAAGTGGTTCTTGTATGGTTGAAATTAAACTGTAAAAAATTGTGAACTTTTTTACTGATTACTACAGCGAATAAGTTCTTAACTGAATAAATGGGAATGAAAAACCAAATAAAAGGAAACGGCGGTCTACGAACGGTTATCAGTTAGGTTATCACTAGGCCTCTTTTCGTTATAGCCCTGGAGCAAACACTGAGATACACTTATGCGTAAACTTGTCTCTATTAATATAGGGTATATAACTTTTTTTTTTTTGAAATTGTATTTATTTAATTGTTTTAGTAAAATTGCTATTGTACAAGCAAATATGTTAAATTCTGAATTAGTGGTTGATTCTTAGGAACTCGTGTCAAAAGTCTCCGAGGTGAGTTGTATTTAAGTGTTTGAGCTGATGGGTTTATTTTGTAAGTCAGTCTGTTGTGCAAATTGGTATTATATTCTGTGGCAGTATCCGTTAAGGTGAGTATGTCCAAGTCCTTGTGAAGTTATTTTTTTGTCCCATAAAATGGTGCATCCACGATTTTTGTAATAATTTAGATCAGAAAGACAGAATTCTTTGGGTGTTGGAAGTTTTTGCAGGGCCCTATAGCTCTATTCTGTGTGTCCATTAGGGTTTTATGAGTACTTTGCAAACAGTAATTTTAATGCACATGATTTATTTTGATCGTTTATCAAGTAGCCTGGATAATAGTCCAAATCCTTTGTTCAACTGCAATGTAAAATTGAAAAGAAAGAAATGTAAAATCGATATAGCGAGTTTAATCAAAATTTTCAGAGGACTTTTCGTTTATGCGCTGGAGTTTTTGCGGGACTTGGTCATTCGTTCTTTAGGGAATTAGGGGACCCTAAAACGTGTATTTCCGTTGAAAATTCTTACGATCGCATTACTCTTCCTTACAATATATTTCATATATAGGTAAGATAATATAATAACTCTTTATTATCTGGTGTTTTACGAAGCTCTGAAGATGGTCCAAACTCTGAGCCGAAACATTTACTTCCTTTACAGACTTCAAAGGAAAATTCAAAAAGAATGTTGGATCTTGACTCAACGTCCCTAAAAAAGAAATATAGTTGTTTCCAGCCCGGTTAAACCTTGAGGTTAGGACCCGAACAATAAGAAGGGTCCTAAAGCGGTCCTAAATATACCGGCGAAGAGCGGAAAGGGTTCACTGCCCTCACTAATTGCCGCGCCAATTCCATCTCACTCCGGGACCAGTCAAACCCTCTGTTGTGGCTACTGAATGGAGGGTGTGTCTCTGTGGTCCAACAGTCTGCCATGAATCGAGGCAGGTCACCAATCCTAATAGGCAACTCCTTAGGCTCTAAAACTCCGATTCATAACGGCGCAAACGACCAGAAACGTTTGTGTCTGATCTTGGAGTAACAGAAAAATAGTTTTTATACTATTTTAAATCTCAATTTTTTTTTTCTTGAACATTTTATGGGTCTTTACAACTGTATTAACAAAAAAAAAAAAAATACATCAAGTAAATGTGATAGCAATATAATACAATGGCATGATATATATATATACGGAAGCTTCCCATTGGAAGCACTCAAGAAATATTCTTAACTAGAAGGTCTCGTCCTTTTCAGGCGCCTCGGAAGATTATCAGGTATTGAAGAGGAAAAAAGGATTAAAACTAGTGGGTTAAAGTGAGAATGGAGTTTGTCATTAAAGGACTGATACCTGGTCCGGGCCAAATCAGTAACATAGGGAACATTAAGGTCTTCATGGATGAGTTTATTCGTGACAAATTACTCAAAAAAAAAATAAACAAAAAAAATAAAAAATAAAAAAAAAAAAATTAAAAAAAACTGTGAATTATTATACAATGGTTTATTATTTCCAAATAACAATATCAAGGTATAACTGTTTGTATAGCTGTTGACATTCAATTAAGTAATATGAAAAGCAATAATTTAAAGGATAATGTCATATCACTACAGCTGAATTCAAAACACAATATCTCAGCTAGTTGTAAACCAATTTCAATGATTCTTTATTAATTTTGTCGAACATTTAATTTCCTATCAAATGTCACTAAAAAAGCAAAATATTTGGTATTTATTTACTTATTAATTAGAAGAAACAGATTTCTTTTTTATTCGTTATTCGGATTCTACGCATCTAGAAACGTAAGCTCTCAAATTTTGAGGGAGGGTATTTCTTTTTTTTTTTTTTTTTTGTTTTAGTCAATTATTAGGTTCATTATTGAAAACAATGAACCAAAAACTACTCCTATCATTGTAATAAAAAAATTTACCCCTTAAGACAGCTCTTCGGTAGATAAATAATAAAACCGAACATAGGGACTCACAAAAACCAAATGTTGACCAACACATAATAATAATAATAGGCTTACCACCAAACTCCGCCTGCATAGACACGTCCAATATTCACCGTTCAAGCCCCCGAGATCAGCCTTAACGCAATCCTCCCATCGACGTTTGGGCCTATCTTTCGGACGCCTACCAGTCGGATCAGCGAATATCAACTTTCTTAGAATCTGATCCTCACCGAGCCCAACACCATTACTCGCCCATTTGAATCTCCGCGATGCTATCAACTCAATTATATTCACAGGGTATAAGCTCCGCAGTTCCGCGTTGTGCAACCTTCTAAAGTCCCCAGTGGCCTCATCTCTCTTCGAACCAAATATTTTACGCAGTACTTTATTTTTAATAACCTTAAGCCGTTGTTCATCCTTCAAAGTAAGCGGCCACGTTTCACATCCGTAAAGAAGCGTCGGAAGAATAATCGTTTTATAAATTCTAATCTCTAAGTTTTCAGACAGAAGCCGCGAGCTAAGTAATTTAGCAACTGAATAATAACACGCATTTCCCACCTTTAACCGGGACTTTGTTTCTTCCGGGATTTCATTTTTTCTAGTTATAATTGAACCTAAGTACTTGAATTTCTCTACTAGTTCAAAAGTATGCCCTGATATATCAATATCTGACCAACACATAGGAACTCTTTATACGTGTTTTCATAGAAAATGGAAACTACTATAGACATATAAATTACATGCCAATAGCTGAAATGTCTATTAGATGTTGGCTGAAAAAAAGCTGGATGAAAGAGCTCTTTTGCTGAATTAAAGTCAAGGATTGGAGGGCTGCTGGGCGTTTCCTGTCCTATGTCTATCATGCTTGCTGCTGAAGTTTTATTGTTAGCTTTCTTCTGACAGGTGCAAATCAAAAATTATGAAAATAAAAAAAAAATGATTGTATGTTTTTAAAGACGCTCGAATTACCTGCCATACCTGCTTATACTCGAAACACTAAATCTCTCACTTGTTGCCTTTTAATCCCGGGTTAATAGAACTACAGTTTGCTGAGCTAGCTAGGGGTTGTTGAGCCGAAGATCAGATAGGGAAGTATAAACACAAGACGAAGTTACCCTTAGGATAAGGCGAGATAAGGTGAGCTAACCTATTTTTAGTCGCCAGATTGCGTGAGAGTCTGTTTTCAGCTTCGTTTCCTAGTTGTTAATTTATTCAACATGAACTCGTTATTCTCCTAGGCTCATTGATTTCCCAATTCAGTTCTTTTCTTATTCACTCAGCTATTTTTAAGGTAGGAGCCGAAAATTTATTACAATACGTAGTCATAAATATTCTACAACTAATAGCGCAATAAATTTCTTAGTAATGTTTTTATTGGGTTGTTTCACATGAAATTTCCGTTTTTATAGTTTCTGAAATGCATAAAGGATTTTGCAGGTCTCTGTTGTTTTCTTCCGAATGTTTACATATTTAAAGTAAACAGTTACTAATCCTCTACCTTTGTATTATAAACATTAGCTTCCCAATAAATTACCCACTTTTTAGTATACCTTCAAATATGAACATGGAAACACGCGATTTTCGAGTAGTATTTTTGTACGAGTTTAAACTCGGCCATTCAACAGCTGAGGCCGCTAGAAATATTTGCAAGGCGTTTGGGGAAGGGAGTGTTAATGAACGGACCATTAGCCGTTGGTTTGCTAAGTTTTCAGCTGGGGATACCGACATGGAAAACTTGCCCCGAGGAAGACCTCCGTCCATTATAGACAACGACGACCTCAAACATACAGTAGAAGGAAATCCTTACCAAACAGTTAAAAAACTCTCAGCACAACTAAATGCAAGTGCATTTACCGTTTCCAGACATTTAAAGTGTATTGGGAAAGTAAAAAAGCTCGATACGTGGGTACCTCATGATCTCACTGAGCGGCAGCAAGACCCCATGTTTCAAAACATACCGTGCAAAAATTGAAAGAACTGGGCTACGAAGTTTTTCCGCACCCACCATATTCTCCCGACTTGTCACCAACAGATTACCGCCTGTTCAGGAATTTAGACAACTTTCGTATACTTATAACTTCGTCAACGGAAGACTGTTTGAATATAATAATCAAGTGAAAAGTGCGTTTTCAGATTTTGGTTCACTTCAAAGTTCAGAGTTTTTCAGTTCGGGGATAAAAAAGTTTGTGTCATGTTGGGAAAAATGTGTAGAAAAAAAAGGTAAATACTTCGAATAAAATTATCTTGTTTTCATATCGTATTTTTAATAAAAACCCTTTACCTTGAAAACTGACATTTCATGTGACACAACCCAATATAAACCATGCGGACCGACGTCATCAACGAAAAATAGGGCGAGGTTTTTGCACTAACAACACTCACAGCGTCCCGTAGTAGAATAAATTGCAGGAAATGGTGAAGGGCCGTCAAGCAGAAGTCACTTGACGATATGGTGCCTCTCCCTTCACAGAAAAAAAAAAAAGCAGAGGGAGAAAAAATTTTCAAGAAACCACTCAACGTGATCCAATGGCATAATCTTGAATAGACATACGCATTGCAGTTTATTTTAAAATCAAGAATTTATTTTAAAATTGTAATATTTAAGTTCTTTAAACTTTTGAACCTATTATGTAAATTTTAATAAGACACAGATGGCAACATGGACGAGGTCTTGATGGAGGCATGGTGATCTAATGACGATTTCGGTATTATTTTCAATTTTTCGTATATAATTATTGAATTGATAAATTATTAAAAATATATGGACCGGAGAGACCATTGCTGAGTGACTAGCCTCCCACGCCAAAGGTAGTGAGTACGAATCCCAGGACCGGAGGGACTTTTTCAAGTATTTAATAAAATGGGGATTCACACACCCCCGGGTGTGAGACCCGCCAGCCAACTTGTGGGCACTCTCGAAAACGGGCGTGGGGAGTGATGACTCTACCTTATAAAATTACATCGAGAAACGCGATTATTCTCCCAGCAGATTACAGCGCGACCAAGTAAAGCACAAAACGCAGTATAATGCAGGGCACCGCAGTATAATACTACTTTTTTTTTTTTTTTTTTTTTTTTATTTATAGAGAAATATTACAATTTGTTACATAATTAACAGTAGTAATAGTTATGTATAACACATCCATACAATATATACAGAAATGTCATGACAGAGTCAAATTACATAAAATCGGAAATAAATAAATTCAAATATATACAAAAAAAAATAACAATTAATAAAAACAAAAGACATCAAGAAACAAATTAAAACAACAACCTGTAGTAGAGATAAATACAAGTTGGGAAATAAATAAAAATCATACAAGCACACTTAACTATGAACAAACTGCTAAAGGGACCCTAGACTCGGCTGCTCCCTCCACAAGTGGGGGGAGAAGCCGAATCCAAGAGATCCCAGAGCCTCTCAATCAGCGCTTCACTGGTGTAAGCCAGTGGAGACCTAGCTAGGGCAATACTACTTTAATGCTATAATTCTGTAATATATTACCATTACTTTATTGTTTACATTGTTTTTGCCTTTTCATTGGAACGTCTTGAATCACCGTTATTATTTTTATCAATAGTTTTAAACTAATATTCAGTTTTTTGGTTTCTCTGAACAATTTAGGCGCGTCGCTTTAGTTATGGTAGGTCTCAATGAAATTACGTTATTTTATAGTATTTTTTTCTAGCACATAAATTTGGGTAAAAAATGTTCAGAAACTCACATTTTAAAGGAATAATGGTATTTTATCAGGAAAATGGTTGTAATTAGCATTCTTTGTCTTTGCTAAATATGAGAAGAAAAACCGTGCCTGATCCAAGTTATTAGAAATAAATAAATAAATTGAAAAAGGTAAAAACACTCCAAAAAAAAAAACCTTAAAGATTATTCATACTGAGTTAACATTTTAAGTACATTTGCTAAATTCACAAGAAATATTAAATAAAAGTTCAAAACAATCTTCACAACTCCATATTTTTTATTATAGTGCCATAAATAAATAAATTTTCCTTTGAATATTCGCTTTCTTTGGAAAGAATAGAAAACCAAAGGTGTAATGTAATTAACCAATAAAGAAAGATATTTCACTGGGGTAGAATAAAAAATTATACATTATTTATTAATCAACACAATAAATACGATAGTTATAAGTATTTATTTATAGGAAGGATATGGTGACTGTAATCGCGCGTTATATCCTTCCATAAAGTTCTATATCCCTTTCAATTCGTCCAAAATAAGCACTGTATTCACGTTTCATTCCAAACTGTACTCTATCCATATTATATTGTTTAAAGTCAAGCGAAAAGTGCGATAATTTGCAAAAATAAATTATTAATGCAGTAAAAAAAAAAATGTACCTTGAATAACAAAGGAATCAAGAATATTGGTCCAATAATAAAGGATTGTACCCATTTTTGCGTTTCCTGTAAAAGTTCCGAAAATCTTCTGAAAAAAATATATATGTATATATACAGTGAAAGTAAAAAATATTCGGAATTCATTACAGATTCATTGCGTAGCCCTGCAAGCCCATATTTGCGTTTATATGTGACGATAGATGCATTACTATTTCCGTTTCAATTTATAATAAATACAGGTTTCTACACAAAAAAGATAAATTTACTGACTTTATATACTTGAGGGCTAGCCATCACAAGCTAATATGCTTCTGGTTTAGAAGGGTCGGAGTAGCTTTTAGTAGCCCACAGAGTTTGTGGGTGTCCTTAATAAATAAACAGCGAATCCTTTCAAAGAATAAAGAAGAAAGTTTATAGTTCATCAGCTAATGGTATTCTCTAAGGTGCCAACTAATACAATTAAGTCCATTCTTGATTCAGATGAGATTCAGGAATCAACATCCTGGAAGCAAACCATCAAGGAATCAATATTTTGGGGGGAAAAAATATTATCTTCTACACAAAATTGTATAAGGCAATAGGAGAGTGATGAAAAACGGATAAGACACAGCAACGGTTGTAGACGTTACTAAATCTTTTTCACCAAAATGAGCTTACCAGAAGAGCCACTTATTACCATGCATTTTGCACCTTTTTTCAATTTTCTCGAAAACGGTTCCGACGATTTTGATTAAACTCGCTATATCGATGTGAAATTTAATGGGCTTTAATATCATGTAGGTTTTATTCGGATTAAAATGGTCTGACAGGGCTTAAATGTCGATATTTTAAATTTTCTTTCTCTAAAGTACCTTTAATTTTGTAGATTCAATAAAGATAACTATATTATCTTGTTAACGTTGATAAAAAACAGGTAAATACATAAATTTAATGAATTCGATACCAAACTAGAGGAGAAAACAGAAAAAAGATTTTTTTAATGTAATTTTTCGTTTTTGAACATAAGAGCAGTAATATACATGTAGGATATACCGTTGGAAAGCTAAAGATTTAAAAAAAAAAAATTATCTCATACTCAAGCTTTTAAAAGTTAATAGAGAGTGATGAAATGAACATAAAACTAACTGATTATTTTAGATAATAATATAATAGATTTTTTAATAAAACACATGTTTCTATATAAAATCAATTTAATTAATTCTTTGATAGTTTCACGTATTGTTAACAATATTTTTATCTCTAACTGTTTTTGAAAATTCTTTCATTGATTTTAAAAATGGAGGTAAGTGAAAGTCGTGTGTTGATCGAACCAGATTGTGTTAAAATTAGAAAAAAGTCAAGAACGCCAAAATATGAGATATGCAATTGGCAAATGAGACATACTACATTCTAGAAGAGTGCCAGGTATGTGAGCACTACTTTTAAAACTTTAATATATAAATAAAAACACAAGTATTATAATGGGAAATAATAAGAACGTAGAAATATTATCGCTCCCCTTTACAAGAAACACAGTGCATTAAAAAAATCGGGAAGTTTGCGCGCGAAAAAACACATTTCATATAATATCTATGGTCTTAGTGAAGGTAGAAAAATATGTTTGGTTTCAAAATTGCCCTATTTTTAAGGGAAATAATTAAAATTTCGTCAAAACAGTAAGGTTTCTTAAACACTGTGCTCAAATTAAGATTACGTTGTAGGATTGAGGAACAATACATTCAAGAAACCTAATTAAAAGTAATGTTTTGACGAAAGTGTTTGTATTTGCAGGGTTGTTGCCAAAGAAAATTCTTAACAAACTGAAATTTTATATTTACATGTTACAATAATATTTCTATAAAAATCCGCGAACCAGCAGAGACACTATATGCTGTGCATTTCGCACTTTTTTTACGATGTTCTCAAAAACAGATCGAACGTTTTTCATTAAACTCACGTCATCACGGTTAAATTTAATAAAGCTTGTTAAGATATATAGGTTTCTTCCTGATTTAAATAGTCTTACAAAGGATAACTCCCGATATTTTAAATTGTCTTTCCCTAAAGTACCTTTAATTTTGTTGATTTCACAAAATAAGCCATATCATCTTATTAGCATTGCTAAAAAAACAGCTAAATATGCAAGATGAACGAATTTGATAATCGAATAAAGTAGAAAAAAAGCAAACATGTTTTTTTTATGTAATTTTTGTGTTTTAGAACATAAAAGAGTAATATAGATGTATCGTGTTGTGTCACACGAAATGTCCCTTTTCAAGGTAAAGGATTTTTATTAAAAATACGATCTGAAAACAAGATATTTTTATTCGAAGTATTTACCTTCTTTTTCTACACATTTTTCCCAACTTGACACCAACTTTTTTATCCCCGAACTGAAAAACTCTGAGCTTTGAAGTGAAACAAAATCTGAAAACGCACTTTTTACTTGATCATCATTTTCAAAAAGTTTTCCTTTGACGAAGTTGTCTAAATTCCTGAACAGGTGGTAATCTGTTGGAGACAAGTCGGGAGAATATGGTGGGTGCGGAAGAACTTCGTACCCCAGTTCTTTCAATTTTTGCACGGTATGTTTTGAAACATGGAGTCTTGCTGCCGCTTAGTGAGATCATGAGGTACCTATGTATCGAGCTTTTTTACTTTCCCAATACACTTTAAATGTCTGGAAACGGTAGATGCACTTGCATTTAGTTGTGCTGAGCGTCCTTTAACTGTTTGGTATGGGTTTCCTTCTTCTGTATGTTTGAGGACATCGTTGTCTATTACGGACGGAAATCTTCCTCGGGGCAAGTTTCCCACTTTGGTATTCCCTGCTGAAAACTTGGCAAACCAACGGCGAATGGTCCGTTCATTCACAGGCCCCATATCATACTCTCCAAACGCCTTGCAAATATTTCTAGCGGCCTCAGCTGCTGAATGGCCGAGTTTAAACTCGTACAAAAATATTACTCGAAAATCGCGTGTTTCCATGTTCATATTTGGAGGTATACTAAAAAGTGGGTAATTGATTGGAAAGCTAATGTTTATAATACAAAGGTAGGGGATTAGTAAATGTTTACTTTTAATATGTAAACATTCGGAAGAAAACAACAGAGACCTGCAAAATCCTTTATGTATTTCAGAAACTATAAAAACGGACATTTCATGTGGAACAACCCAATATAATATACCGTTTGAATGCTATTGATTAAAAAAAAAAAATATATATATATATATATATATATATATATATATATATATATATATTACTCAAAATTGTAAAGCCAATTTCATTAATTCTTTGACATTTTATTTTCATCTTTAAATGTATTTTAAAATACTTAAATTTATTTTAAAAACGGAGGTAAGTGAAAGTTGTGTGTTGCGTACACCAGATTTTTTGAAGCTACGGCGGCCCTAGAAAAGAAGTTCATAAACATAACACCATTTTGTTGTCAGTGTTCCACAAAGTAATTGACTTGAAATCTCGAGGCTACAAGATCCAGGAATAGATGGCGATACTCGAGAAAATTAGCATTGTTTGGAATGGGCGGGGCTTGCATGTCTCTATGGAAAGGTGCCATCGATTTCGAGAAGGCATGCGATCCTTTCTGGAGCGTCGCTAAATCTTGTACAGGAGATATCTCTTTGTTGTCGGAGCTCTTGTGATAAGGTCGATGTATTGCTATTTGCTGAAAAGGTATCACTATTTATCTTGGAAAAACATGAACAAGTGAATGCTAGAGGTAAGTCAATGTAGGAGAAAACTTTTCAGCGAGAGACTTAAAAAAAAAACCTGTACCACTAAAGGTGAAGGGTTTTGGGCTCAGTACATATAGAGATTCGTAATGTTTCTAGGCCAACGGTCGTGCAGTGAGGGGATTCGGTCAAGATCACGCTCAGCTGCCAGTTTTTCCCCCATTTTCGGCTACCCACTAGATTGAGGCTGGGTGTGCTCTTGGAGTGTCTCCATAGCCTAGGGTCGCCCCCCGGCCGAAATAACAGAATAAATAATATTCCGCCACAGTCGGGATTCGAACCCAGGACCAGGAGCACAGTAGACTAGCGCTCTACACACTAGACGACGCCGCTCCCCCCATCTTTCCTCCCAGAGACTTATGTCTTTCTTAAATATAATGTTATAATCAGTTTGACTTTTGGTTTTTGAGGTCGACATACCACACACTAATAGCATTTTGCTATACGTAGTGGCTGAGGGAAGTATTAAACTAACCACTAACTAAAACTTTTCAAGATCCAAAAACTTTCTTTCACTATACAGATAATTAAAAATAAAAAGTAGACAAATAGATTAGATGTTTCGTGAATTAAGACGTTGATTTGTAAAAAAATATTGTTTGTTAGTTTATTTATTTCATGTCCCTTAATGCTGCTGTGGCTAATCAGACGATGCTACAGGGGAGTCCTAAATTTTGCCTTTCAATGTTTAATTAGGATAGGGATCTTTAACGAGTACCTGACATCGCACGGGATCGGAACCACGTTTTTACGTCCCCTTCGAAGGACGGCATAACTAAGATCATAAGTATTGCGAACGTGAACATTTTTGAATTCCAGTTTTCAACGAAAAAAAAACAAAAACGTTTTTGTACCGTCTTAGTCCAAATAACCTAGTCGCGCGAAAAGGTCTTTGAGTTTTGTGTGTGTGTGTGTGTGTGGCTATTTTACACAAGTTAAGCACGAGATGTTACAGCAACTTTTTCATAAAATTCAGCGAACTAGAAGTGCCACTTTATACCATGCATTTAACACCTTTTTTCGATTTTCTTAAAAACGGCTCTAACGATTTTGATTTAACTCGTTATATCGATGTAAACTTTAATGAGCTTTAATATCATGTAGATTCCATTCTGATTAAAATGATATGACCGGGCTTAAATGCCGATTTTTTAATTTCCTTTTTAATCTGTAAAAAAAATTAACGTACAGTTTTTAGAATTGATAGAAAAAGGGCTAAATATACAAGATAAACGAATTTGATGACTAATTTAAAGAGAAACAAGAAAAAATGTTTTATTTTTTACTCCTATTAAAAAATCCTAGAACCATCTACGGGTTCGAGCCCGTGACATTTGGCATAAAGAATGCTATGTTAGCCACTCTGCTACAAGTGATCCCTACAAAGGTATTAAAGGACCTTTTGTATTAATTTGAAAATTTGACAAGATAATAATAATAAATTGTATGCGTTTGTTTAATTCTTAAATTTTACTTATTTTTTAGTGTTTCACTTTGAAGTACGGAAATTTGGACACCAAATTGTTTTTCTATCACCACTAGAACCAACGATATTAAATAAATTGTTTTCCGTGCATGAAAATATCGATTTTTTACACGACTCCTGAAAGTGTTGGCCTCCAATATTTTTCCCAATTATCACAAGGTTACCTAAAAAAAAAAAAAAAAAAACACATCAAAATCATTAATCTCTCCATGATAGTTTTATCTAGGGACACGGACAGAATTTCATCAGATGAAACATCATAATTAGTCAAAAATGCATTTATTTCCAAAGGTTACTAATTACACGAATAATGGCCACAAACATTATCCACTTTAATCAGAAAAAATAGGTAATTAATGAAATAAAGAAATTATTTAATGACTCTGGAATCATTAAACCTATTGAAAAATCTTAGGGCCAAATGCAGAATTAAACCCGTGAACTTGGGCAGAGAAGGCTGTTATGCTAGCAACTAAGCCACAAGTGACCCCAGTATTATTATTATAAATGAAAGAATATCCATGATTCTTTGCATGTTTAAGTTGTGTGCGTATATATAAACTGTGTTTATATATTTCGCTGCACGAATTTCATGGTTTTTACTCCACAATTTTGCACGTTTTGAGGTTCTTACTACTATTTTTTTGTTTTTTTACTAAACTCTCCAAATTTGAACTATTAATGTAGTTTTTATTAACTATAACATCACTTATAAATGAATATTATTTCTTACCAATACCGAAGAGGAATATCTAGCGGCTCTGAACTTAATTTATTTTCTTTCTAACTATATCCGTGGTGATGGAACATTTGACAGCCATCACTAGAAATAAAGAGAACCACAGTGAGAGGTTCTTTTGTTTGCTTCCTCAGCCAGCTGACATCGGACTCGACAAAAAATATTTTTTACCAGCCCTAGGGTTGGGTGAGGTCGCCACACAGACCGTGTCACTTGTGAATAACCCTTCCCACTGAATATCTCACCTGATCTTATACAAATATATATTTTATGATTCCTAAAAATACAAGGTAAACATTGGGTTTAAACTTGAAAAAAAATAAGAAAGTAAACTAAGCACAAACCAAAAATTTTAAAATGTAGTAATCTTATTTAACTTGACTTACCTATATATAATCTACATATATTATATAGTGAAAGTATTGCGTTTGTGAAAATTTCAGAATTTGAGCTTTAACAAGAAATTCATCTCTTAAGGTCCCCTGAGTCTAAATGACCTCAAAATCAAAAATATGTATAAAACTGAAATTACATGTTTTAGAAGCGTTTATGTCTGGGATGTTAGAGCATGTGTATGACTATGAGTAATTTAAGTCCAATAAGGAAACGAAAAGTCGTAAAAAACCGAATTTCCATAATTCATACATCCGTGATTTTTTTACCAAAATCAGCTGACCGGAAGTACCACTTTTTACCATGCATTTTGCACAAAAATGGCTCAAATGATTTTGATTGAGCTCGCTATATCGATTTAAAATTTATTATAGTCTTTCATATGATACAGGTTTCATTCTGATTCAAATAGTCTGACGAGGCTTAAATGCCGATAACTTAAATGTTATTTCTCTAAAGTACCTCCAATTCTGTAAATACGAAAAAATAACCATATCATCTTATTAGCATTAGCGACAAAAAAACGGAAAATATAAGTTGAACAGATTAAATGACACTATAGGGGAAAAGAACAAGCATTTTTTAGTGAATTTTTTCGAACATAAGAATCGTAAGATAGATGGATAATATACTGTTGTAAAGCTTAAGATTTTAGAAAAAAATATTATTTCATTCACAAAGTTATAAAATGTATGATGAAAAGAGGATACAATTGACTGCTTGTTGTAGATATTTTTTTATTCTTAAATTATTCAATCTAAAACATATGTTTCCAACGAAACTAAATATCATTTTTTAAACCTTCATGAATTTCACTCATAGTGTAGTTGCTAGCATAACAGCTTTCTATGCCAAAGGTCGCAGGTTCACACCTGAGGGTGGTCCTAGGATTTTTTAATGGGAGTAAAAAATCCTTAGTTATGCCGTCCTTCGGAGGGGACGTAAAAACGTGGTCCTGAGCCTGTGCGATGTCAGGTACTCGTTAAAGATCCCTATCCTAATAAAACCTGAATAGGCAAAATTTAGGACTCCCACTGTAGCATCGTCCAATTAGCCATAGTAGCCTAAAGTGACGTTAAACGAATAAACAAACAAACAAACTCTATAAATTCCACCATCCAATCCTTGCAATCCAAAATCCTTCGAAAAATCCTCGACGCTCCTTACTTTGTCACTAATAAACTCATCCATAGAGACCTGAATATCCCACTAGTTGCAGAAATTGTCCAAAACAGATACACCTCCTTTCATTCCAAATTACCGGCTCATACAAACCCGCTTGTCCGTATCCTCTCATCGACATATATTCCCGATAATCCTCCGAGGCGTCTGAAAAGACCTGCAGATCAAATAAACCTTGAAGTGCTACCGGGTAGATTTTCCTCATGACTTTTTCAAGCCAATTTTCTGTAAATAGCTCATTTACTTATTAAACTATTTACCGTTTTAAATTTCAATAAAAGAAAAAAAAACTCTATTTATTAGTTTGATTGATTGATATTGATTTAAAGAAGGTAAGTGAACGGCGTGTGTTGGCTGCACCAATTTTTTTTTTTTTTTAATATTACTCATTATATATAGATACATACATATATATAGATATATAGATTGATAGATTGTGAGCCCCTATATACCTAAAGCTTATCCTAGGTTGAGAACGGACCCCTGAGAAATGTCAACTGGTTAATGGTCTGGGGGGAAAGGTTAACTGCTCCACAGGTCCTCTTCATCGGGCTGTCCCTCCACTGTACCTTCACTTCCCAGATATTCATCAATTCTAAGTTAATTAGCCAAAAGAATATTTATTTCTTTAAGTAATAATATAAATAAATATAAAGCCGAAGGTTCTATGCCGATACCACGAATCACTGTTTACGAACTTCATCCAACATCAAACCAATGGCAAGCGTCGATAAGATTTTTTTTTTTTAAATCATTTTTTTGGTATTTACAACTGTACTAACAAAATATACATCAAGTAAATGTGATGTGTTATATAATACAATGGCATGATATACATGTAGAGAAGCTTCCTATTGGAAGCACTCTAAAAATATTCTAAACTAGAAGGCCCCGGGGCCATTTCCTTTACAGGCGCCTCGGAGGATTGAAACTAGTGGGTTAGAGTGCAAATGGAGTTTGTCATGAAAGGATTGATACCTGGTCCGGGCCAAATCAGTAACAAAGGGAACATTAAGGTCTTTATGGATAATTTTATTCGTGATAAAGTAAGGATCGTTGAGGATTTTGGATAGTAAGGATTGGATGCGGGAAGAATTTGATGGTTTAGTAGAGCCCCTCTCTTAGAGCTCTACTCCGTAAGTCCAGATTGGTCTTATAATAGTCATGTAGATGAGCCTTTTGTCGTTCAGAGGAAGGTTTGAGCGTCTGTCTAGTAAATGTTGAAGCAGCCTAAAGCGGCGACGATAAGATTTAGAGAGGAAATTCGGCTTGTTCTTGGGTATATCAACATAACTCTTACTTCAAATGACTAAACTAAAGAATGACTGACTTCGAATTTCGGTTTAAACTATTTTAAAATAACGTCACTTTATGTTATTGTTCGGGCGATGATACAATGGGAGTCCTAAATTTTGCCTACTATGGGTTAATTAGGATGGGGATCTTCAACGAGTACATGACATGGCACAGGCTCGGGACCAGCAGTTTACGTCCCCTTCAAAGTACGTCAAAACTAAAAAATGAAAAAGAATGAGATAAAAACTGTACCTCTACAACCCATAAAGGGTATTGAGCCCAGTACATACAGAGATTTCTACTGTTTCTAGGCCAAAGGCCATGCAATGAGGTGATTAGACCTAGATCACGTTTAGCCGCCAGGTATTTCTTTAATTTTGGGATCCCACTTTATAGAGAGTGTCTCTATATCTTAGTTTCGCCCCTCTGCCGAAATAACAGAATAAATAATATTATGCCACAGCTGGGATTCGAACCCAGGACCTGGAGAATAGCAGACTAGTACTATAAAACTAGATCATGCCACCCCCAAAAGATTTTTTACTCTCTTTAAAAAGTCCTCGGGCCATCTGCCGGAATTGAACCTGCGACTTTGGGTATAGAAGGCTGTTATACCATTACACTACAGGTGACCCTCACTCCAATGGTTTCCAAATCGGGTGTTAGAGGGAGTAATTCATCTTGGTATATGGTTCCTAACCCTTACGGTAAAATACTTAATTATGCTATAGTTAAAATTGGCGGACCTCAAACTTATCGTTTATATAATGATTATTTAAAAAATACCATTAAAATTTGTCGAATCAAATCAGAAATATCTACGCCAATTTTTATATACAACACTAGCGCTTATGTGGTAATTTACACAAACAATAGAGTAATTTTGAACAACGGTCGCTTAGTTGTTTTCACGCACTTAAAGAGCAGATTTTACGCAATCCACCCACTTAAGCTTTGGTCTAGGACTTTTTCTTAACAACGTTCTATTATTTAATAACAGTCGTCTCAGTGCTTATCAGCATTTTAGTATTTTTGTTCTATACTATTCCGAACAACCTTAATATGGCCAATACTCAATTATACTGCCAGGTACATGGCTTGCAATTCTGTGTGGTCAAACCTCCAAAAGTCTCCAGTGGACCCATTCTTCTTCAGACCAAATACACCTTAAATGAGGTGCTATAAAGCTAAATTTCATGAAATATCTGAAACCAAAGTCATTCGTTCCAAGCTCAAATATTAAACAGAAATAATTTAATTTAATAAATATACATAATAGTTCATTTTTTTTTTCAGTTGTCTTATCTATCGCAATATTCTATTAAATTTCTGGCTCTTGATAGAATTTAAATAGTGATACTCGGAGAATCATCAGAAATTAAGGCAAGGATGAATGGTGTTTGAAAGTTCTGAAGGCTTGAGTGTTTATGGAGTACGTCTTGAAGTATTCCGACCAAATAAAAAACAAAAGAAGTGTGACAAGTGGGAGTCTTGTCTAAACCTTCATAGACTCTACTAGCCACCGACTCCCTTAGCTCACTCAAGACCATAGCCAATGGAACCTCCGAAAATGCAATAGTACGGAAAATACACAACTGTATATGGGAAACGCTAGAAAAACAAACTATTGACATTGTGCTAACCTGGGTACCCTCGCACTGTGGTATCCCTGGAAATGAAGCAGCTGATAGGGCAGCAAACCTTGCCAGAACGACAACGAATGATACCACTATAGTGGATCAAACGACCGTAGGAGACTGGAGACACTGGTGCAAAAAAGCCTTAAAAGAACACTGGCAACAAACATGGAACCAAACTCCCAGCAAGCTCCAAGAAATTAAGCAAGACACTCTTCCATGGAAGACCTCTTCCAGACAGTCTCGCTCTGAAGAGGTTATCTTAACAAGACTGCGAATTGGACACTCGGCATTCACCCACGGATACCTTATGAGAGGCCTAGAACCACCGATTTGCGAAACATGTAAAACACCTCTGACCATAAAACACATTGTAACCTCATGCAAGATATACACTAACACCAGAACAAACACGATATACCCCTCTCTATGACCAAAACAATCACCGACGATGAAGAAAAAATAACAAAAGTTATCAAGTTCATAAAAGCTATTAAAATGAACCATCTTATATAAATACCATTGTAATGTAATATTAATGTAAATATTGTAAAATTGTAACAGACTGTAAATGTAAGAATCTGTAAATAATTTATGTTATAAAGTAATGTCCGTATATAATGTAATGTAATATATATATGACCCGCTTGGGTAGATGCGGAATATTATAAAATAAATAAATAAAATAAAGTGTGACAAGTCAGAGTGTTGAGGATTTCGGAATGTCAGGATTGAATCTAGGAAAATTTTTAGACTTAGGGGAACCCCAGAACTCGGCTAATAATAATTTAAAATATGATTTAGTCAAAATTATTATGAATAATGAAAGTACTATAACCTAACAACGCTATAAATTAACAATAACGAATCTATTGAATAACATAACAGCATTCTATGCCAAAGGTCACGGGTTCAAACCGGCAAGTGATCCTAGGATTTTTTATTAGGAATAAAAAAATCCTTTTTCCTTCGGAGAGGACGTAAAAAGGTGGTCCCGGGCCTGTACGATGTCAGGTAATATTTAAAGATCCCTATCCTAATTAAACCTGATTGGCAAAATTTAAGTCTCCCACATCGTTCGATTAGCCAAGGTAGTAGGGGTGGGCATAATCGAATTATCGTCATAATCGAATGATCGGACTTCGATGATTTAAATAATCGAATGATAGAATGATTAATACGCTTTCTGAGAGGCAATATGCCAAAATTCCCGTCCTTATGATGGGTGCAAATGTGCATATAATTTATGTGACGTGGAAAAAAAAAAAAAAAAAGTTGTTTTGATTATGCGAGCTCCTTGTAATCTCTCGATTAACGTTAAACAAATCAGTTCGAATGATTATTCGTTTCTCCACACCGATCCTATAATCGATTAATTCGGATGATTGAAGTAATCGAATGATCCGATAATCGTCATTCGATTATGCCCTCCCCTACAAGGTAGCATAAAGTGACGTTAGATAAATAAACAAACAAACGAAAGGACAAATAGTCATGTCTAATATTTGTATAAACAAAGTTTACCTCACAATCGATGACAATGTTGATCTAAAGAACGAAAATTAAAGTATTTTTCAAGGTCTAAAATTAACTGGACAACATTTTATACAGGTAAATATCACATCATACAAAATAAACAAATAATTCGAATAATTTCATGGCCTTATCAAATCATTTAATGCTTTTCTTTATTTTCTTTATATTTGATTGAATTTTACAACTGTATATTACATAAATACAATAAGTAAAAGTGATGAATTATAATAAAAGGCGTAAAAGTATTTAAGTAAGTAGATCCCGAGGCCATCTTCTTTTCAATCACCTCGGAGGGTTGTCAGAAATATGTGAGGTTGATAGATTGCGGACTAGAGGGTTTATATGGGTTAGGAGTTTGGAATTAAAAGTGGTATATCTGGTACGAGAAAGGTCTGCCACAAATGGGATATTAAGGTCGTTATGGATGATTTTATTTGTGACGAAATAAGGAGCATTTAGGATTTTGCGAAGGATTTTGGATTGTAAGGATTGGATGCGGGAGGAACTAGATGATTCAGTAGAGCCCCAAAGCTCGATTCCATCTGTCCAGATCGTTTTGATGACAGTAATATAAATGAGATTTTTGTAGTGAATTGGAAGTTTTGAACGTTTGTCTAGAAAGTGTTGTAGTAATCGGTATCTACGGGCAGTTTTTAATGCTTTTAAAAATAATTTTGAATTATGGAATGTGGTCATTTCTTTTTTTACCGACAGGAAAAGGAATTCATTATAAATATGTCATTGGACGTGAATGTCATGAAGAATGTTTTGATTCTCGTCAAATGAGTCAGAGGCTCGTGTGGTTTGCTTACGCTTCTGCTCATTTCCTCAAACAAATTATGGTAACATAGTCATTTTTTCTCTTTTTTTGTTTGGTTTTTTTAATGTTCTGACTGTGGGTCTATTTAATGTTTTCTGTTGCCATAATTTTGTTCCTATTATATTTGGATTTTTTTTTTTTTGTTGCTGGTAAACTATTTTGTAAAAAAATAAATAATTCTGCTCTTTGCCATACGCTTTAGGATATTTTATTTTTTCTACACTCACATACACATAAAATATATAGTAAGTAGAAGTATTGTGATATTAAATTTTAATTGAAACTGGAAAAAGGTAAAAGAAGATCTATGGAAACTTGTTTCAGATTAAATAATCTAAAAATAGATTATCTACAACAATTATTTACAATGAGACGAACTCAAACTTGTCTCACCGATTTTTTTTTTTTTTTTTTTTTTTTTTTACGTTAAACTATACACTAAACCATTAGATTCTGCAAAAATATTATAGATCAAGACTCTCCAGTAGTCACGTAAAAAAATCGGAAAGTTAGCGTGCGATAAACAAATTTTATTATAACTTAAATAATTTTAGTGTAAAAATTACCCTATTTCAAAGCGGAATAATTAAAAAAAATCAAGCCATTAATATATATAAGATTTATGCTTAGTAATAAACCCAAACATATAAGTAATCTCGTCAAAACACTACTTTTAATAAGATGAGGAAGATGGTTGTGGGTGCGATCATTGAATAGAAACACACATTAAAACAAGTGCTATTTTAATTATGTGCCGACGTTTCGGCCTACATTGTGGGCCTTCATTAGGGTTGATTCTGAGACGGTGACTAAAGAAGTCTAAAGAACTCATCTAATTTCTCAACTTTCAACAAAAACTCAATCACTAGTTTTAAAAAGGTTTCTTTATAACTATAAAACTAGCCTTTATTTGTATATCTAATTCGTTCAACTCATATATTTACTTTTTTTTTCTCATCATTGTCGTAATTGTTCTTTTGTTTGAATATTTGTTCGATAAATATTAGGCCGTTTTATAAAAGAATTCTTGGATATATTTTTTTAAACAATTTAATTAATTTCCAGTCATCGCAACGTTTCAGCCTCTAGGGCCATTCTCAAGCTTCATGCATATCCATGTTACATATCATTTCATTTCACCGCTTTTCAGCAGCGTCGTCATAATTTTTAAAAATATCATTTTTCAATAAAACTCAACAGTTTACAATCGCGCACGAGAACACCTATAAGACGGCCGAAAAATGTTGACTTTTTTGAAAAATGATATTTTTAAAAATTATGACGACGCTGCTGAAAAGCGGTGAAATGAAATGATATGTAACATGGATATGCATGAAGCTTAAGAATGGCCCTAGAGGCTGAAACGTTGCGATGACTATAAATTAAATAAATTGTTTAAAAAAACATATCCAAGAATTCTTTTGTAAAACGGCCTAATATTTATCGAACTCATATATTTACCCATTTTTCATCAATAATAAGAAAATCATATGGGTAATTTATTCAAATCTATAAAATTAAAGGTAATACCTAAAAGTAGAGAGAAAAGACCAGCCTGGGATTCCTATAGCAGTTGTATATATTGTACATAGTTATGTTTATTTATTAGCCAACTTTTTATTTATCTCAATTATTGGTTGTTGTTTTGTTATTTTATTTATTATTATTTTATTGTATATATATGAATTTATTTATTTTATTAAAAAAAAAAAAAAAAAAAAAAAAAAAAAAAAAAAAAAAAAAAAAACCTGTACCACTACAACCCATGAAGGGTCTTGGGCTCAGTACATATAGAGATTCGTACTGTTTCTAGGCCGACGGCAGTGCAATGAGGTGATTAGGCCTTAATCGCGCTCAGCCGCCAGGTTTTTCCCCAATTAATTTGGGTACCCACTTTATAGAGGCAGGGTCTGCCCCAGGAGGGTCTCCATACTGAATTAACAGAATAAATAATATTCCGCCACAGCCGGGATTCGAACCCAGGACCCGGAGCACAGCAGACTAGCGCTCTATCCACTAGACCACGCCGCTCCCCTAATATATCTCAAAAAAAATAAATAAATAAAAATAATACCGAAAAAAAAAAAAAAATTTAACCCTCAGCAATTAAGATCTGTCTACCTATTCCAATTAGAATCAACCCTACATGATATTAAATCCCCTTATATCTCAGATCGATTTAGTTTAACCAAATTCGTAACCTAAATGAATGGTATAAAATGGCTCTCCTGGTTCGCCGATAAAAAATTGGCTGTAATATATTGGGCGTATAGTAGTCTTAAATATAAAATTTCAGGTTTGTGTTAGACTTTACCACAAACTCACAAAAACCAAGACCTTTTTGATGGACTTGGTAATTTGGACTAACAGGAACCTAATACGTGCATTTCATATATAGTTAAGTTAAAGTAAAAAAAAAAAAAAAAAAAAAAAAAAAAAAAAAAAAAAAAAAAAAAAAAAAAAAAAAAAAAAAAAAAAAAAAAAAATGCTGACTAACTCCTGATTATTTCTATCTATTATAATTTTTCTTGAGTTTCTCAAAATTATTTAATTATTGAACACTTTATTTAAGACTTTCGCAAAAAAAATAATAATTATAATAAATAAATAAAAAATAATATTTCTGTACAAGACTATAACGTTGCCAATGCTGAGGAATGCTGATAACAACATGGTTCATTGCGGTATTCATAAATCGTGTCCCACAACAATGGATTCGGGGAAACGAAAACACTCAAAATTTATTATCTTCAGGCAAGAGTAAAATAAACAACTCGAAATAAATTCCTAGGGTTAAAATGAAAGAGATGGTAAATCGTAGAAGTGGTGTTGATATGATTTAATATTATATTAGTTAATCAAAAGATTGCTGAGTAACTATGATTTTAATGGAAGATAAGATGGTTTGAGTCGCAGTCAATGGAGGTGTAAAAATCTTTATTTTTTTTATTTTTTTATCTATTTATTTAAAGAAATTTAATAAATACAACAAATAAATATACTTTATATATAATTAGAACACATGGTAGTCCTGAGAAGAAACTACCCATTGGTAGCACTCCAATATCTCATTTATGTTAGGAGGTCTCTTGGCCATCTTCTTTTAAGGTACCTCGGTGGGTTGTCGGGAATAGATATGGAGGAGAGGTCACGGATAAGCGGGTTTGAGTGGGCAGGGAGTTTGGAATGAAAAGAGGTATATCTGTAACGGGCCAAGTCTTCAATAATGGGATATTTAGGTCTTTATGGATGATTTTATTGGTAACGAAGAAAGGAGCATTGAGGATTTTACGAAGAATTTTGGACTGCAAGGATTGGATGCGAGAGGAATTCGATGGTTTAGTAGACCCCCATAGCTCAATGCCATAGGTCCGAATAGGCCTGATAATTGTTATATAAATGAGTTTTTTGTAGTATGTAGGAAGTTTTGAGCGTTTGTCGAGTAAGTTTTCTAGTAATCTGTATCTACGAGCAGTTTCCTGTCGTTTCAGTATGAGGATTCCATGTTAGGCGTTTGCCGAGGTGAAGTCCTAAGTACCGGATCTGTTCAACAGGAGTAAGTAGGATATTGTTAAAGGATACGGTGGGGCAGGAAGTCATAGGCTTACGACGTAGAGTGAAGGTGATTTGATGGGATTTGTTGTAAAAATCTTAATTTTTCAATTGATAATTTTACAGTACTGTACTTTCAACAGTACATTCAGAAAGTAGCAAGAGATAGGGAACGCATGATAGAACTCTGTATCCTTTGGTGCAGGCAGGATTTTCGTAAGAGGGAGGAGGGATCTAGCATAACTAGCATAACAGGCTTATATACCAAAAGATACGGGTTCAAACTGGGCAGATTTTTCATTATTTTAAGGGATAAGAATCATTGGTTATGGTGCGATGACATATACTCATTTCAGATCCCTAACCTAATAATGATTTTTAATAAAAATTAGATGGTTTAAGTTGCATTCAACAAATGTTTACAATAAATCAGTTTGGTTTCTAAACGATTTGTAAAATCACGCTTTGTAAGGCATATAACATAACTGAATATTCTATTGATCTAGACAAATTTCAGATGAGAATACTGCGATCATCATAAATTGGAGTTGAACAAACTGAGACAAACATGTTGGAAACAAATCATCAACAAACTCATCAGAAGACAATGCACAACACAGGATTAGCATAATGACCCTTTTGATACTTAGCAGTTCCAAGTCGTTCCAAGCAGTACAACTGATACTCGAGCATTAAGGAACTGCTCGATGTAATCAATGCTAATGTTAGTTCCGTGAGGATTAGGGAAAAATAGTTCCACATTCAGTACTACTTCCAGAGGGGTAAACCCTTGAATATAGAGATACAAATGATGTTTTATAAGAAGATGAAAGTTACGTTATATATATATATATATATATATATATATATATATATATGAGATAATAAACATTGACTAACATTATGCTTAGAATTTGTATAAATGTTCCTATATAAACAATAGGTGGAACAGACGAGTGTATGTTAACGAACAGTTGACTGAGGTTTTAGCAAAATAGAAAAAACCTGTGCCACTACAACCCATGATTTTATAGGCCAAAGACCGTGGAATGAGGTGATTCAGCCGAAATTACGCTCAGTCGCCAGGTTTTTTCCCCATTTTTGGGTACCCACTTTATAGAGGTTGGGTCTACGCCAGGAGGGTCTCCATAACCCAGGATCGCCTCCGGCAGAAATAACAGAATAAATAATATTCCGTCACAACCGGGATTCGAACCCAGGACCCGGAGCACAGTAGACTAGCGCTCTATCCACTAGGCCATCCCGCTCCTCTTTTAGCAAAATACGCGATGATTACTTTCAGAAAGTAGCAAGAGATGTGAAAATGCATGATAGTAGAACATCCTATATATACAAGGACAGTACTGTCATCTAAGACATCGCTATACTCACTGAAAAATACAACTTACAGATAAAGAATCTCGGTTAAAACTTATGCATAAAAGCCCTTTAACTAAACCTTTTTACTTTCACTTACTATATATAGTAAGGGAAAGTATTGCGATCGTGAAAATTTTCGAATTCCAGTTGTCAACGGAAATACACATTTTAGGGTCCCCTAAGTCCAAATAACCAAGTCCCGCAAAAAGGTCCTGTGTGTGTGTGGTAACTCCCGGGCAGAAACGGTAAGTCCTATGAAACTGAAATTTCATATTTAAGACAAATATACGACCGAGATGTTACAGAACCTTTTTCATAAAAATGAGCTTGATGCAGGATTCATTCTGATTAAAGTGGTCTGACAGGGCTTAAATGCCGATATTTTAAATTTTCTTTCTCTAAAGTACCTTTAATTTTGTTGATTCTATAAAAATAACCATAATATGTTGTTAGCATTGATAAATAACAGCTAAATATGTAAGTTGTTTGAATTTGAAAAACAACTATTGGAGAAAACTGAAAATATTTTTTTTTAAAGCAATTTTTTGTTTTTGGACATAAGAACAGTAATGTACATGTATGTATACCGTTTGAAAGCTAAAGATTTTAGAAAAAATATTATCTCATACACAAGCTTTTAAAAGTAAAGAGAGAGTGATAAAAAGCAGATCATACTAACTGATTATTTTAGATAATTATATAATAGATTTTTTTAATAAAACACATGTTTCTATAGAAATTCCATTTAATTAACTCCTTGATAGTTTTAATAATTTTTATCTCAAACTGTATTTTAAAATTCTTTAATCGATTTCTAAAATGGAGGTAAGTGAAAGTCGTGTGTTGCCCGCACCAGGTTTTTTAGAATATTGAAAGATTATTGACCAAGTAAACATGATTTTATGAACACAGAGAGGATTAAATTGAAATAGTGAAAAACGCTAATTACTTATTTTACAACAAAATAGTTGTGACTACAGACGAAACACATGTGGACCCCTTGCAGTCCTATACCCCGCGGAGACTAGTGTAGATAATCGTATTTTTAGAACGCATCTGTGCATCTATTTTTTCTGTTTTGACCTTATTTTCATTATAAATAAATGAACTAAAACCATTTTTTTTTTTCAAAATAAAGTTTATTTTCTCTTCCTTTGAGTACAAACAGGAAGGGACTTGGAGATGACGCATTGTCTCTGGAAGACGAGGACTTCCGGAATGGTCTTTGTTACCCGCGGACTATTCTCATTGGGCGACCCGATGACTTTGTTGGAACAGGCGGAAGTATATTTCTGGAAGGATATTACTTCAAACTGCAGTCGGAGATGTCGATGCTATTTGTAGTTCTTCAAAGAAACGTTCTGCTGCATCAGTTCCGCTTGCACTTTGCTATTCCAGGATCCCGACGACTTACAGAAAATCCAAGGAGTTGAAATGACGCTAAAGTGTTTCACTTATTTTATTAAGTATGTTAAGACTAATTTACCTATATATTGGGTTGTTTCACATGAAATGTCCGTTTTTATAGTTTCTGAAATACATAAAGGATTTTGCAGGTCTCTGTTGTTTTCTTCCGAATGTTTACATATTTAAAGTAAACAGTTACAAATCCTCTACCTTTTTATTATAAACATTACCTTCCCTATCAATTAACCACTTTTTAGTATACCTCCAAATATGAACATGGAAACACGTGATTTTCGAGTAATATTTTCGTACGAGTTTAAACTCGGCCATTCAGCAGCTGAGGCCGCTAGAAATATTTGCAAGGCGTTTGTGGAAGGGAGTGTTAATGAACGGACCATTCGCCGTTGGTTTGCTAAGTTTTCAGCTAGGGATACCGACTTGGAAAACTTGCCCCCAATTTAAAGTGTATTGGGAAAGTAAAAAAGCTACATGGGTACCTCATGATCTCACTGAGCGGAAGCAAGACCCCATGTTTCAAAACATACCGTTCCAAAATTGAAAGAACTGGGCTACGAAGTTCTTCCGCTCACACCATATTCTCCTGACTTGTCTCCAACAGATTACCACCCGTTCAGGAATTTAGACATCTTTGTCAAAGGTAAACTTTTTGAATATGATGATCAAGTGAAAAGTGCGTTTTTAGATTTTGTTCCACTTCAAAGTTCAGAGTTTTTCAGTTCGGGGAAAAAAAAAGTTGATGTCACGTTGGGAAAAATGTGTAAAAAAAAGAGGTAAATACTTCGAATAAAATTATCTTGTTTTCATATCGTATTTTTAATAAAAATCCTTTACCTTGAAAACGGACATTTCATGTGACACAACCCAATAACTTACAAAATGTATTGTGTATAGCCAAGCCAGGCTCTATTTGTAAGGGGAATACCCCAAAGACAAATAAAATCTATTCTATTCTATATAAAGTTGCGGAAGGTAATGTAAAGTGAAGATGAGGGCATATACATAGGTGATTGTTGTACATAACAATTTTAAACTGTTATTAAATGTAAATCATACGTTTCTAACGAAAATTAATGTAATTCTTTAAACTTGTTTGAGCTTTAACTTTATTTAGGCAAAAGTTCTCAACAACAGAGGTAAGAGAAATTCAGCAGGGATTATGCTCATCAGATTTTTTTCTTTCTAATCCAATTTTTAGATCGAAAACCAATTTCCTGAAATGCGGTTTAAACACTCAGCATAATAGACAAGAAAGTCTATTTATTGTGATTGTAAAGTGACTAAAAGTAAAACTGTAAAAAAAAAAAAAAAAGTGACTAAAGAGAAATTGCAAATTTATGGCAAATCCTTGGAGTTCTTTCTCATAATTTTACTGAAATAAGCTTAATAGAAAATTTCACGTCTCCTCCAAAGGACATCAAAACCAAAGATATTTTACGCCCTTTAAAAAATTCTAGTTATGTTTGATCTTACGACCTTAGGTATAGAAGTCTGTTATGTGAGCCACTACACCATAGGTGACCAAAATATAATTGATTTAATCAGTTAAATAACACAATTTTGTATCCTTGAACAAATAGCAATAGTTAACTGTGTTTATTTTGTTTTCCTCAGTCAGTGCGACCCGATCATTGAAAGGGAATCAATAAAATGCATAGACTATTTGCATTCGGCTCAACTCCAAACATCTTTGGAATCATTTCAAAAGGTTTCTCTTTGGCATCTGATTTGGCCATGGTTCAAGTTATTGTGTTAAAATAAATAAATTATTTTATTATTAACTGTAAGATTATCACGTAAAAACAATTGATAATACTTTTTTCTGTGTTTTTACTTTCACTTACTATATATAGTAAGGGGAAGTATTGCGATCGTGAAAATTTTCGAATTCCAGTTTTCAACGGAAATACACGTTTTAGGGTCCCCTGAGACCAAATAACCAAGTCCCGTGTGTGTGTGTGTGTGTAGTAACTCCTGGGCGGTAACGGTAAGTCCTATGAAACTGAAACTTCATATTTAAGACAACTATACGCCTCAGACGTGACAAAACTTTTTTCATCAAAATGAGCTTACCAGAAGAGCCAGTTTATACTATGCATTTTGCACCTTTTTTTCGATTTTCTCGAAAACGGTTACGAAGATTTTGATCTAACTCGCTATATCGGTGTAGTATAGTGGTTAGCATGATAATGTTCTATACCTAAAGTCGCTGGTACAAATCCGGCAGATGACCTTAGATTTCTTTAAGGGAGAAAAAAAATCCTTTGCTATGCCGTCCTTCGCAAATGACGTAAAATAGTGGTACCCGGCCTGTGCGATGTCATGTACTCGTTAAAGAACCCTATCCTAATTAAACCTAGAAAGGCAAAATTTAGGACTCCCAATGTAACATCGTCCGATTAGCCAAAGTAGCAAGCATAAAGTGACGTTGAATGAATAAAGAAATAAACAAATTAAAATGGTCAATTATTAATTATTTAAATTTTAGATTTAAATTATTTAAAATAAACTAAATTCTAAAGATACTTTAGAAGAAGAAACTTTTAAAATCTCACATTTGAATTCTGTCGTACAATTTTATAGAGTATTATATTTACGCCATAGTTAAGACCATTGACTCATACATTTCAATGAGGAGTTTAATTAAAATCGTTTGAGCAGTTCTTTTTGTAAAGTACAACTTATGTTTAGTCGATTTTATTTAAAAAGGTGCTGTAACATTAAAAAATAAACAACATAAAATAAAAAATTTCAATTCCTAACTATTTTTGTTAAATTACTTAACTCGCGGCTTCTGTCAAGAAACTAGAAGATTTGAATTTATAAAACTATAATCATCCCGAAGGTTTTATACTGATGTGTAACGTGGTCTTTATTTAAAGGATGAACGCCTTGAAGTTTTCGAGAATAAGGTACTACATAAAATATTTGGTCCGAAGAGGGATGAGGCCAATGGGGAATTAAGAAGGTTACTCAACGTGGAATTTCGGATCTTGTACCCTGTCAGTATAATTGAGTTGATCAAATGGGCGTATTAAGGTATTAGGTTCAGTGAAGAACGAATTCCGAATTTCAGGACGAGACGTCTTTGGGAGATTCTGTTAAGTCTGATCTCGGGGGCTTGGGCTTGAACGGTGACCATTTGACGAATTTGTGTAGGCATTTGGTGGAATCGGCATTGAACTTTCGGGTTCGCGAAGCCTATTGTTATTACCATTCTTGTAAGTTATACCCAAATCAGATTATTTTGTTAAGTTCGATTATTGGTTTTGGATTGGTTAATGGTTAAGATTTTGACTTAATAGTCCCTAAAATGCGCATTTTTGTAGAAACTCTTAAACAAATTGTAATTTCGCTTAAAAACTGTTAACTTTCCCTTAGATCATATTTAATAAATAGATTAGTAAAGTTAAAAATAAACAAACATTTTCAAAACAATTTTCCAACGTATTAGATGATAGAGAAATCACATGTTTTCTCTTTTTATCGGAATGATGTCATAGTTATCTTTTGGTAATTAGAGAAATCACAAATTTTAATCTTGGTTCTACTTTCGGAAAGTTAAAAAATAAAAGTAATGTGATAAATGTTGTGAAATCCTCTAAGAAATTATGTTTTATTTATTCGTTCGTCAGATACATCATATATATACATATGGGTCAACCCATTTGAAATCGTCTAATTTCCATTAATTTTGCCGTTCAACATTTTTGATTTTGGTCATTTTTTTTACCGTTCTCTATCCCTTCCTAAATATAAAACCGTATATAAAAAAAATTCTGGCTAATGCTTTTACTGTTGCAGCCGTTTCAAGTCTGCTTCGCGGTTTAAAACATGTTTTGTGAAAATCTTTCTGATTCTTCTAATTTTGTGGGTATCAAATCAAAACAAAAACTAACTATAAGATAAGGTCATGCTTTGTATTTTTGTCCCTCATAACTCATTATGTAAATATTAAATTTCTTTTCTTTTTTAATTTTTTTGGAAGTTTTTCTTTATATAAACACTTTTTTTTTTTTGTCCACCCCTACCTCGCCTTTGAAGGCTATACGGGGTTCTCTCGGGACAGGGGGTGAGGGCGGGGGATATATGCCGAGATAAAATCCCCTAGCACGAGAGTCGAACTCGTTATTATTTGGTTTTCAAATTTCGGTTATCTGTTGCTAGGCAACGCGTGCTGACAGCAACGCGCGCTAAAACGCTCGGCCACCCCGCCCCTAACTAGGGATCACTTGCAGCTGGGTAGCTAGCGTAACAGCTTTCTATGCCAAAGATCACGGGTTCAAATCCGCAGGTGGTCCTAGGATTTTTTAATGGGAGTAAAAAATCCTTAGTTACGCCGTCCTTCGGAGTGGACGTTAAAAGGTGGTCCCGAGCCTGTGCGATGTCAGGTACTCGTTAAAGATTCCTATCCTAATAAAACCTGGATAGGCAAAATTTAGGACTCCCACTGTAGCATCGTCCGATTAGCCATAGTAGCATAAAGTGACGTTAAATAAATAAATATAAACACCTAATGAGCACACATTAACTTCCTTTTGTCACTTAATTACTTTATTTCTTAAGCCTTCATATCTGTCAACGTTTCGGGGCTGTTTCCCCATTTTCAAGACTTATTTTTTTATATAAATGCTTTTTCACATATAAC
This sequence comes from Piezodorus guildinii, assembly GCA_023052935.1. Taxonomy (NCBI): domain Eukaryota; kingdom Metazoa; phylum Arthropoda; class Insecta; order Hemiptera; family Pentatomidae; genus Piezodorus; species Piezodorus guildinii. Next base: position 138,754,542 of record CM041297.1, on the reverse strand, counting down.
CCATTACTTTATTTCATAGCACACTGCTATTTGTCCTCGTGGGTGTTCATTGGCTTACTTTTTTTTCAGCATTTCATCTTCATTCCTATTGTATATGTCATTTTTATGATTGGGTATTCATTTAATATGTTATTGGCATTAAGTGATGTCGTTTTGTTGTTAATGTTATTACTTATTATTTTAGGTATGTCTGGTTTATTGGTTTTGGGTTGTTTTATATTCCTAATGATTTTTTTTATCTAGATTACCTTTCAATATAGGAAAACTGTTGTCATTGAATTCACTTATGTGCCTAAAAATTATTTTGTTAAGTTCTTCCGGTGTGTGATAATATTCAAATTGTACGGTTTTAATCATTTTATCTATTTTTAATTTGATTTTGTTAATCAACCAGTACGTTTGTTTTAGTTCTAAATTAATAATTTTTTTGCTAAGATTTGTGAATGTGTCTGTTGTAGTTGTTAACCAAGAATTGGTTGCAAAACAGGTTATACAGACTTTGTAATTTATAATATATATGTGGTGGTATTATGTTGTTTTTTAAATTTTGTTTCAAAAATAAATTTTAGATTTGTATTTTATTAAACAGTAAGCCAATGAACACCCATGAGGACAAATAGCAGTGTGCTATGAAATAAAGTAATGGGTGAAAAAGCATTTATATAATGAAAAAAATAAGTCTTGAAAATAGGGAAACAGCCCCGAAAGGTTGACAGATATGAAGGCTTATGAAATAAAGTAATTAAGTGACAAAAGGAAGTCAATTTGTGCTCATTAAGTGTTTAAATATTAAAGAAAGTGGTTTAAAAAATTCGAAAATCGAAATTTAATAAAAAAACGAGCCTTTTAGCGAGATAAAAGTATATATAGGGAAAAGAGATACACCTTAGACTATTTTTCCTATATAGCTTAGTCATCGTGTTGTAAAGATTTTGATCTTGAGAAGATAGTCCGTTTTTTAATATGAATTTTTAAAATTAGTAATAATTCAAATTTCGCTATGTTTACACAGAAATATCTCAAAAATAACTGAGTGAAAAATTATGAAACTAATACAGAGTTGAGCTAAGCTGGTTCCGGAGTTATAAAATTTTCTTCACTGTTAAAATCACGTTTGTCTTAAAAAATATTAACTCGGGTAATTCTGTATATTTAAGAACGAAACGAAAATTAGAACGATGATGAGAGTCTTTTATATAATTTGGGTTCTTACAACGCATTACCTAATTAGCCTAAATATGGTATAAAAAAATCACAAAAATTAACATAAAATGAAACTTTCGTGCGCTATAACATAGAAAGTTAAGGATTAAGAAGTCTCAGATATATTTTTTTTTTTGTATAGTCTTTTCATTGCACTACTTGTAGAAATTTTGATCGTAAAAGCATTGTCCTTTTTTCAATATCCTTTTTCAAAGACGGATTATTGCCAAGTTGAGCTAAATTAAAATTAATGAGTTGTGAAAACAAAAAATACATGGCATGTCCTTATCTTATAGTTATTTTTATCATTATTTTTTTTTTATATATCTAAAAAACTACTAAAAGTAGAACGATTTTTCCAACACATGTTTTCAGCCGCGAAGGTGACTTGAAACGGCTGCACACTAAAGGTATAGGGTAGATTTTTTTTTATTTTTTTTTTATTTACTGTTTTATATTCAGAAATCACGAAAATCAAAAACGTCGAGCGGCAAGGTCTGGACAATTTCGAATGGTTTGACCCAAATATTTTTTTTTTTTCATTTAATTTTTTTTTTTTTTTTATTCTTGTAAAAAGCTAAATTATACTTTAAAAAATATATGCACAGTAAATATGAACCCTTTACTATATTTTTTTAGTCTATCATTTCTAAAATTAGTAGCAACGAAATGATTTAAATCATCATATTTTATTGTATTGTATAATTACTTTATTTGATAATTATAGATTTTATCGTGTGCATACATATGATATGTCAAAGTAAATATGTAAATACATAAATAAACGTTGATTTTGTGGAGTTATTTCGGTGAAAAATAATGATGGGGTATAAAAATAATTAATGTAACTAAATAATATAAATATATATAAATATATATATATATATATATTATAATGATATGCAGTAAATATGACTTAATTACAAACGGATTTTTACTTTCACTTACATATTTATAAAATATATACCAAGGGAAAGTAAATGAAATGATGAAAATTTTCAAAATTTATTGTTTTTGGAAAATCTCAATTTTTAATGTAAATACACTTTTCAGTGTCTCCTGAGTACAAATGATCAAGCCTTTGTAAGTCCTACTCTAAAAACAAGCCGTGAGAAACTGAAAATTCGCATTTAAGTTAACCAAATATCTGGGATGGAACAGCAACTTTTTACAATTTCATCAAAAAACCTCAAGTGATTTTTAATAAACTCAATGTATTAATGTGAAATTAAATGGGGTTTAATTCATCTGAAGTATCTTTAATTTTGTTGATTAAATATATATATATATATATATATATATATATATATATATATATATATATATATATATATATATATATATATTTATATTTAGCATTCAATTAGCATTGGTTTTAGCATTTTAGCATTCAATACTAGAAACGTTAGAGATAATAAATAAAGAAGTCGTTGAGTGAAAAAAGTGAGTCACATTTATATTTTCAAAAAATGTAATTAAAATTATTTTATAATTTTTTTGGAAGCTTCATTAGATATTTCATATTTAAAAAAGCAACTCATTAACTTCCTGTTCTTAAAAATTTATTTTTCTTCAACATCTATAGACATCAATTAGGACGAATAGCATTAAGCTAGCTATGTAATAAAAAATGATAAAAAAGGTAAATCATATTAATAGGTTTTAATTAATAATGACTATTAGATAATTTTCAAAAATAAATAATCAAATAAGGTAATTTTACTAATTAAACTATAAACATTGTTTTAGTATTGATAATGGGGACAGAACCCCGAAACGTAGAAAATCATTTTCATAGATAGTGAAGAAAAATAAATTTGTAAGAAAAGGAAGTTAATGAGTGTTTTTTTAAATATGAAAAATTAAAATTATTCAACCACTCATAAAGAAACAAAAACAAAAAAATATATATAATTCAATTTAATAAAATATATAATCTAAATCATATCATACGAAACTGTATATAATTTTCGTTATTAACACAAAAAATGTTTAAACTTTAAGTTTATCTAATAGTTCCTTAATGTATTTAAATAGCTGAGGTAAGTATATATCTTATATATGATAAATCTTGTGTATATGAAATTGTATTCTTTATTGCCCTTGGTTTAATCAAATACTGTTTATTACAGTGAACTGTTTTACTGTTTCTTATAATTTTTTGTTTGTATTAATTAGGCATTGTATAATTAAATTTTGTATTTGCATGCATTAATTTTATATCTTGTATATATGTATATGTATTCCTTATAGCTTTTTAGCTTAGTCAATTACTGCTTCATACTGTGTACTGAGTTATTTTTTTTTTATAATTGTGTTTTTATATTCCTTAAGTATTATATTGTTTCTAGCTGTGTAATGTGTTACTGTTTCTTTATAAAAAAATGTATTATATTATTTAAGTATTGTATTGTATCATACTGTGTACTGTGTTACAGTTTTTTATAGTACTTTTATCGAATTGCCGCAGGTGAACTCCTTTCCCTCACACGGGCTGGCTTTAGTGGGATAGTGACTTCTACTTGCACTGTAAAATCTCTGTATTTTGATTTAAATAAAAAAGTTAAAAAAAAAAAAAAAAAAAAAAAAAAAAGTGAAAGTCGAGTGCACCAAAAAATTTTTTTTTAGTTGACAGTTTTATAGCAGGCTTTATCAGCTGATTGATAAGTGTTTAAATATTGCCATGGTAACTTGGGACTTACCAAATCTGGATTACGCCTCAGAGGAGCTGAAAATACAGAGATGAGAAGACAGAGAGCCAGCACTAGCCTGGTACATGAGAGCATGGTGTAGACGACATGATCCTCACTATCGCAACACTACACTATCACGTCCGTCATAAGTCCGGCCCTGGGGAGCCTCAGGCCCATACTGTATTGTGGGGCGGCGGGGAGGGAGCTGGTGTGGTGGAGTGGGAGGCTGTGGATGGGAGGATCGGGTAGGGAGCTTTGGGATGATCTTGTCCAGATAGGGGTGGGGGGTGAAAGATCTTGGGCCTCTCATCTAGCATCTTTCACTAAACGCTACACTTAGGTAGTTGAAAATTGTTAGTCTTATGAGAGTTCACCAAAGTAAGCGGGATAGGGGAAAGGCACATTTTTACTTTCACTTACTATATACAGTAAGGGAAAATATTGCGATCATGAAAATTTTAGAATTACAGTTTTCAACGGAAATACAAATTTTAGGGTCCCTTGAATCCAAATAACCAAGTCCCGCAAATAACAACGCCACTCCCATAAATCAATAAAAAGATAACATTCAATTTCGGTTTGAAAATTTGAAACGAATAAAATCGATTCTATATAGGAGCATTTACGGTATGCCGGTTTCTTGAAATTTTATTTATAATGTAACAGAAGCGATTTACTTTTCGGTTGGCGCGACAGTCCTTGTAGACACTAGATTATCTTTCGTAAGAATCCAATACTCGATGATATTTTATAGGGATGGGGCATCACTCCCTCCACATATTTTTGTGAGTGGCCACTAGTTGGCTGACGGGTCTCATATACGGGAGGGGGGGAGGTTGTGAGTGAATCCCCATTTAATTACATGTATTAAAAAGTCCTCCTGGGATTAGGCTAGCCACATAGCCACGGACTTTTCACACATACATGCATATATTTTTAGAAATACTTGTTTATTTTGATACTTGGTAGCTTACCACGCGGCTATTTCCACTGAAAACACGAACTAGAAAATTTCGTATAGTGTCAAAAAATATGCTTTGGTTGGAATTATGAATCAGTTGGACTCGAGGCGATTTGGTTTATTTCCTGCGCATTATCACTACACTGTGTTTCCTCGCAAGATAAAGTTTACAGGAAGTAAAATGGTGCGTGTGAGTACCGTTCCGGCCTGCATTGTGTACATTCCAGGAAGTTAGAGTAATGTATCCGATACTTGGAGGGGCCCCATCTTCTCATGGCTCATCGCCTACGTGCTTCCATATATATATATATATATATGTAAAAAGGCTGGGCTATCCGTGAAACAATATTACTTCCAACTGACAACTCAAAATTGAGGGTGGTTCTATTGAAATAAATAAGTGGACTGTATAGATTTAAAAAAAAAAAAAAAATGAAAGCAAACGACGAATCACAATACATTTAATACAATGAAATGTATATAAACAAGATAAGAAACAAATTAATCTAATAAATTTATATAAGAAAAAATCTGGTGCGGGCAACACACGACTTTCACTTACCACCATTTTTAAACTCAATGAAAGAATTTTCAAATACACTAAAAGATAAAAATACGTGAAACTATTAAAGAATTAATTAAATTGAATTTATATATAAACATGTGTTTTATTAAAAAATCTATTGCATTATATTATGATAATAATAATCAGTTAGTTTTATGTTCATTTCATCACTCTCTATTAACTTTTAAAAGCTTGTGTATGAGATGATAATTTTTCTAAAATCTTTAGCTTTCTAACGGTATATCATACATGTATATTACTGCTCTTATGTTCAAAAACGTAAAATTGCATTAAAAAATATTTTTTCTGTTTTCTCCTTTAGTTGGGTATCGAGTTTATTCAATTTATACATTTACCAGTTTTTCATCAGCGTTAACAAGATAATCTAGTTATTATTATTGAATCTACAAAATTAAAGGTACTTTAGGGGAAGAAAATTTAAAATATCGGCCTTTAAGCCCTGTCAGACCATTTTTATCTAAATAAAACCTACATGAAATTAAAGCCCATTAAATTTTACATCGATATAGCGAGTTTAATCAAAATCGTCGGAACCGTTTTTGAGAAAATCGAAAAAAGGTGCAAAATGCATGGTATAAAGTGCCTCTTCTGGTAGGCTCATTTTGATGAAAAAAGTTTTGTCACGTCTCGGGCGTATAGTTGTCTTAAATATGAAATTTCAGTTTCATAGGACTTACCGTTTCCGCCCGGGAATTACCACACACACAGACACACACACACACACACACACACACACACACACACACACACACACACACACCTTTTTGCGGGGCTTGGTTATTTGGACTCAGGGGACCCTAAAACGTGTATTTCCGTTGAAAACTGGAATTCGAAAATTTTCACGATCGCAATACTTCCCCTTACTATATATAGTAAGTGAAAGTAAAAAATTAAACTAATTAAAATTAAACAGCTGTAAGAAAATGTAGGAAACAAAATAAACCTAATTAAAATATTGTAGAAAATAGAAGAAACAAACTTAACTTAATTAATGCTTAAAGATGTAAAAAAATAGTTATCAAAATTAAACAGTTTCTTGAATTAGAATTAAGAAATTAAATGTTCCGTTAATAGATAAGCTGTATTCACGTGAAAAAGTCCAGTTGGTATTGTAGAAAATCTCCTCAGGGCGGCTTGGACGAAGTTTCTCAGGTATGTCGAATGACCGCAGGGCGGCTTTTTCAAGTTCCAAGGGGAACGATGAAGAAAAAAAACTTCGTTTGCAAACGTACTAAGTAAGAGCAGACTCGGGTCTAAGGCACATCTACCCTTTAGACCCTAGCTTAAAACCCCCCGCCACTAGGCGGTAATAAAAACAATTGAAGTACGATCGTATTCTTTTTATTTCTCTTCTATTCAAAACTTTTAATTATATTTAAAAATAACTATTTTTTAAACAGATAAAAAAATAAAGATTAACAAAAAATGATCTATTGAAAATATCGTAAAAATTATAAGTTTTCCTTTTGTTTTCATGAAACAGTCATGAAACCTCTTCAGGCCATAACATATGGCGTGAACATATATATATGTATATTTCTTTATAATAATATCATTCCAAATAAACACAGGATTTAGACGAGATGACGGCCAATCACCGATTCTGTTTAATGTTGTGTTGGATAAGATAATGAGGATCTTCTGGGAAATGATGATGCAGGTGCTATAATTGAAACAAAAAAAGACAACGTGAGAGTAAAGTGTCTGGCCTTTGCAGATGATCTAGCCCTGCAAGCGGAAACAGAGGAGGAAGCTATAAAACAGATAAACACCCTAAAAGAATTTTTTTTTTTAAACATATTCATTGATATTTACAACTGTATTAAATAAACATATATCTAGTAAATGTTATGGTAATATGTAAAACTGTCATGAAATACATGTAGAGACACTACCCAGTGGCAGCACTCTAAACTAGAAGGTCCCGTGGCATTTCTTTTCAGACGCCTCGGAGGATTATCAGGGATTGAAGAAGAAGAAAGGATTGAAACTAATGGATTGTAGTGGGAATAGAGTTTTTCATGGAAGGAATAGTACCTGGTTCGGGCTAAGTCAACAACATATGGAATATCAGCAATATTGGAATAGTCCTTATGAATGAGTGTGTTTGTGACAAATAAGGAGCATTGAGGATTTTCCGAAAGATTTTGGATTGTAAGGATTGGATACGAGAGGAATTCGATGGTTTAGTAGAGCCCCATAGCTATACTCCGTAATTTCATATCGGTCTTATGATGGTCATATAAATGAGTCTTTTGTAATTAAGTGGAAGGTTGGAACGTTTGTCCAGTAAGTGTTGAAGTAGTCGAAAACGTCGGGCAGTTTCTTGTCGTTTAAGTCTTGTATGGGGATTCCAAGTTAGTCGTTTGTCAAGGTGGAGTCCTAGGTATTGAATCTGTTCAACAGGGGCTAGTGGAGTGTCATTAAAGGATACTGTAGGGCAGGAAGTCATTGGTTTACGACGAAGGGTAAAGGTTATCTGGTTGGATTTGTTAGAATTAATTTTAATCCTCCAATTCTGGCACCACACTTCAAGGTCTCGGATGTGGGATTGAAGAGTGTGGGAGCCAGTAACTGGATCATTATCTACTGATGACACACACATGTCATCAGCAGGAATGTGTTTGGATGGGTTTGGATATCAGCTGTATAGACTGTATAAAGAACGGGTCCTAAGATGCTGCCTTGAGGAACACCAGCAGATTGAGAAAACAGGGAGGAATAGGAACTATTGTGATTTATTTTGAAAGATATATCAGCGAGGTAGGACTGGATAATTAGAAAATAGGTAGGAGGGAGGAATAGACGGAGCTTGTAAAGCAATCAAAGGCCCTAAAAGAAATAGCTAAGGAAACATATCTCCAAATTTCCTACAAAAAGACGGAGATGGTGACAACAAATGCAAGTTATGACAAGAAAATTTTGGCCACAAAATATAGACAAACAAAAGTGACCAAAACGTTCAAATACCTAGGGGAGATTATATGCAACAACGGGATAGATAAAGCAGGCCTAGATGAAAGATTAACCAAACTATAAAGACTGTACTTTGCAACTAGAAGCATGTACAGTAAGAAAAGTTTATCCTCCAATGCAAAAATAAGGCACTACTGCACAGTAGTAAGACCAACAATATTGTATAGCATGGAAACAGTTTGCCTTCCGAGTCTTGAGAAATTTCTCAAGATTGAGAGGAAAATTCTTAGGAGGCTTCATGGACCAAAAATAACACAAGAGGGCTACAGGCTAAAATCCAATGAAGAAATGTATAGAAATTTGGAAAACCTTGAAGTAGTCATCAGAACTAGGAGACTGAGGTTTTATGGCCATATGGTAAGAATGAACAATCAGAGGCTGAACAAACAGATTTTTGAGAAAGTTCTTGGCTATAAGAATATGGGTGGTTATATGCAGAGATAAATAAAAGAGGAGCTCGATAGGTTAAAAATCAAGAAAATAAACTGCTTAGATAGAGAGCTTTTCGGGAAGAAAATAGAAGAAGTTGGGGTTCTTACAGGAAAAACAAAGAAACAATGGAGAAAGGAAGAACGGGAGGAACAGTCCAGGAAGATGAAAAAATATTGGAGAAAAAGGAAGATGAAAGATGTGAAGAAGACAGAATGATATTCACGTAGTCATTGATGGCCAATTCGTGCAAAAAAAATAAATCATATATCTTTATTGATATAGTTTTCATTACCAAAGGTTCTAAGGCTAACAAAATGAGTTACAAAGTAAAGCCTCTAAAAAATATTATCATTCCATACACATTTTATCGAACAAAGAACTGAAATTTTAGTTATTAAAAGTTCAAAATAGAAACTTTTAGAAAACAATTAGTATGCTCATCGGATATTTTTATAGTAACCCAAAGCGCTGCATTCATTCGCACCTTTAAGAAGTTATCTGACAATTAGAAAATGTGCTATAGGAAACTTCAGCAGCAAACATGATAGTTAAGGGAAGGATAGTACTCAGCAGAACCCCTTCCTTTGCAACAAAAGGTAGGTCTCTCAATAAGCTTCTTTTCAGCCTTCTTGCAACAGACATTTCAGCTGTTGACATGTCGGTTATTGTCGTCTCCGTGCAGTCTACTATGAAAATTTTGTACCAGCATTTTAATATTTCTTTACTATTATATAAATATGGTAAAATCTCAGAACCGTGTTGATACCAATTATAAAGTTAAACGGCGCACAGTGGGCAATCTGACCGATTTAGGTGGACAAAATTCTGAAACTTGTCTATATTTAACCTTTGGGGTCCCAGATTACGGGAAAAAAATATTTAAAAAAATTATGAAAACTAATAATTTTTTTGACACGACTGGCGACCGCATAGACCATTCATATACCGCAATACTGATTTTTCAACTATCAACGTTTCAATTGTGGTTAAAATAGTCTAACAGAGTTTAAATTCTTCCTTGAAAGTATCTTCAATTTTGTAGATTTAAAAAAATTAACCATTTCATGTTGTTATCATTGATAAAAACCGAGTAAATATGACCTTACCCTATAAACTTTCATCGTGAAACGTGTATGTATTCACCTAGCAGAGTAGACTACGCGGACAAGGGTCTACACGACCTGTCGCGCCAGTGGATATATTTATAAATATATATATATATATATATATATATATATATATATATATATATATATATATATATATGGTTGGAAAGCTAAATGTAAAGCTTATTTACAAAGAAGTTTGTTTTTCTATTTATTTAACGTAACTTTATGATACTGTGGCTAATCGGACGATGCTACAGTAGGAGTCTTAAATTTTGCGTATTCAGCTTTTATTATGATAGGGATCTGTAACGAATACCTGACATCGCGCAGGCTCGGGACTACTTTTTTACGTTCCCTCCGAAATATCCTAAGACTACCTGCGGTTTTGAACCCGTGACCTTAGGTATAGAAGGCTGTTATGCTAACCACTATGGTACAGGTGATCCCTTTACAAAGTTGTATAAGGTAATGTAGAATGATGAAAAGGGAATCAAACTTTTATTATTTTATTTTGCTAGATTGTTAATCTGAAACCCAAAATTTTAAGATATTTCCTTATCCTTTATTCAACTTAAAAGTATTATAACTTTAAATTATTTCAGCCATGAAGGTAAGTGAAAAACATGTGTAGCGAGCACCAGATTGTTTTTTGTACTTAAACAGTGTTGGCGCCAAAAAACAAAAAAAAACAACCTTCCTTATGTTTGTTTGTTTATTCGTTTAACGTCACTTTATGCTACTATGGCTAATCGGACGATGCTAGAGTGGGAGTCCTAAATTTGCCTATCCAGGTTTAATTAGGATAGGGATCTTAAACGAGTACCTGACATCGCACAGGCTCGAGACCACCTTTTAACGTCCCCTCCGAAGGACGGCATAACTAAGGATTTTTTACTCCCATTAAAAAATCCTAGAGCCACCCACAGGTTTGAACCCACGACCTTTGGCATAGAAAGCTGTTATGCTAGCAACTACGCTATGGGTGACCCACTTTCCTTATGTTTAAAATATTTAAAATAAAAAATATTTAACTGTCTTATGGAGTATTATATAATAAATAGTTTTATTGCGAAGCTGGCGCCAAACTTTGACCGTATTTCAAGGCTGTTTGTCGCTGCTCCCAACGTCCAAGTAAACAACCAGGCTAAACACAGTTTCTGAGATAACTCCTCACCAATTGTGACTTACTAGGGTGGTTTAGGAATCCTGGTTTGTCAATAAGTAATCATATATAGGTTTTTTTTTGTTTGTTTATTTATTTAAGTTCACTATGCCATTGAAGCTAATGGCTAACAAATGACAACAGATTTTTTGAAGGAGGCGGATCCATGAGGTGTACAAGTTTATGGGTTGGTATTCCGTTTTTAATAAATGGACAGAGGAACGTGTGATAAGCATATCGAGAATATAAGAAGTTTTTCGATTTGAAAGGGAATGCGGACGGAAAGACGGATAGAGCCACTTCAAATCGTTATACCTACTAGAAATATGAGAGCGTCTAGGAATTCCACTCATGAACTAAATAAAACAATTCATTATACTCTTGAGTCTCATGAAGGCCTTTCAGGCAGTTATGTTCCGACCCAGGATACATACAATGAGAGATCGGTCGAGTTTCATGGATTATTTTACAATCTGGAAACATTGTTGCAGTTCCTGATGACGTAGATATTTAAGTTTTATTGGCTGCATTTTATCAACAGATCTAGGAATTTATTTTCTGAAATCAGCAAAAGGCAAAACACCTAAAAATATAAATTGTTTATTCATTTAACGTCACTTTATGCTACTATGGCTAATCGGACGATGCTACAGTGGGAGTCCTAAATTTTGCCTATCCAGGTTTTATTAGGATAGGGATCTTTAACGAGTACAGGCTCGGGACCACCTTTTAACGTCCTCTCCGAAGGACGACATAACTAAGGATTTTTTTACTCCCCTTTAAAAAATCCTAGAACCACCTGCGGGTTTGAACCCGCGACCTTTGGCATAGGAGGCTGATATGCTAACCACACAGCTACAAGTGATCCCACAAAATATAAAGGAAAAGTGAACTAAATTGTACTGTAGCTTGCTAAAAATGCAGTGACAACAATCGCACTAATCCATCGCATATTAACAAAAGTATTGGGGACGATATGAACAAGGGAATGTACATTTTGTATTTTTCATGTAATATAATAATTTAAAAAAATCACGTCATTTATTTGTTACTAAAAAAATGCTTTATCTTTCTTAAGAATTTTAAATTCCACTTACTCCATCCTAGCACAGTCCTCACAACTTACGCGGATGACACTTGTGTGTTATCCATCCATAACGATCCAACCGCTGCACCCCAAATCCTTCAGTCCCACATCACAGCCATTGAGGAATGGTGTCAGAACTGGAGGATTAAAATAAATCCTAAAAAATCCCACCAAATTACCTTACCCTTTGTCGAAAACCGATGACCTCCTGCCCTACCGTATCCTTTAATAATACGCCACTCATACCTGTAGAACAAATCCGATACCTTGGACTCCATCTTGACAAACATCTTACATAGAACCCTCACAAGAGACTAAAACGACAGGAAACTGCCCGTAGATACCGATTACTACAACACTTACTAGACAAACGTTCAAAACTTCCAATTCACTACAAAAAGCTCATTTATATCACTGTCATCAGACCCATCTGGACATATGGAATCGAACTAATAAGCCATCTAATTCCTCTCGTATCCAATCCTTACAATCCAAAATCCTAAATGCTCCTTATTTCGTCACAAATAAAATCATCCATAACGACCTTAATATCCCATTTGTGGCAGACCTTTCTCGTACCAGATATGCCACTTTTAACTCCAAACTCCCAACTCATATAAACTCTCTTGTCCGCAACCTATCAACCTCACATATTCCTGACAACCCTCCGAGGCGATTGAAAAGAAGATGGCCTCGGGATCTACTTACTTAAATAAACATCGAAGTTCTACTGCTGGGTAGTTTCTTCACAAGCCTTTCAGGCCCTTTCCTCTAATTCAACAGTTTTACTTATTGTATTTATGTAATATACAGTTGTAAAATTCAATAAAATATAAATAAAAAAATCCACAATTTCCACTTATATAACAAAATGACCAACTCAACTAATTGTCAACATTTTAAAAAAATTATTTTCAGGTAAAAAAAAATAATATAAACAATTATATACAAATATTATTTATCGTATACTACACGAAAATCATTATTCAAAAATTGGTTTTCAATGGTACTATTATATAAAACAAAGCCCTTTTATAATTTTTTATTTATTTTTTCATACGAACATATTATTATTAAATATTATGAATGTCTTAACTATGAATGTCACAATCCAACGATGGCAATACGGAACCTAATAGATGATATATAATAATAATAATAATATAGGCTTACCGAACCCGAAGGTTCGATGCCGATACCACCAAACTTCGCCTCCACATACTCGTCCAATGTTCGCCGGTCAAGCCTAAGACCTCTAGATCAGCCTTAATGCAATCCTCCCATCGACGTTTCGTCCTACCTTTCGGATGCCTCTCAGTCGGTTCAGCGAATACCAACTTTCTTGGAATCCGTTTCTCAGCCATCCCAACAACTTTACGCACCCATTTGAGTCTCCGCGATGCTATCCACTCAATTATATTCACAGGGTACAAACTCCGCAATTCCGCGTTGTGCAACCTTCTAAACTCTCCAGTATATAGATAATATGGAGAATAATATTAATGGTAGTAAAAAATCCTTTGTTATGCCGTCCTTCGGAGGGAACTTAAATAAATGGTCCCGAGCCTGTGCGATGTCAGGTACTCGTTAAAGATCCCTATCCTAATTAAATTAGACCGGCAAAATTTAGGACTCCCACTGTAGCATCGTCTGATTAGCCACAGCAACATAAAGTGACGTTAAATGAAAACTTTTCTATTTTTTTCATTCATAAGAACCTTCTTCTGAAAACAACACAAAAAAAAAATTGCGAAATAAGTCAGCCGCTCGCCCGTTATGCCGTGACCAATGGAGATTGATATATATTTAATTATATATATATAATGTGTATACACATATAATCTATAAAAATATCCATCACCTAAGTCTTACACTTACAAAGAACCTACAAGCTCTAAATATTCTAAGCACTGTAATACCTAGTAAATAATCAAAGAGACCATTTGGACGGCTATAACTAGGGCACATAAGGTGTGATATAGCCGTAGCTTTATCCTCCTTAGTCCCTCTGGGGCAATATAGTCCTCTGTGGCTTCTAGTCGGATCAATGCCAGTGTCTTAGCTTGCAATCAGTGGCGTAACCTATAACCATACAGTCTTCTCAGTCAATCATGACATAAACTTTACTAAGTGTCATCTCTGGTTAACTGTTCATTACTTTCAATAATGAATCTTTGTAATCAAGAAATGAAATAACCGTGCAAGATCGCAGGTTCAAACCCGTCAGATGGCTCTAGGAATTTTTAAAGGGAGTAAAAATCTTTTGGTTATGCCATCCGGCGTAAAACGGTGAGTTTTGTCAGGTACTCATTCCTTAAAATTGAAAAAAACAAAAAGAAAAAAATCTGGTGCGTGCACCACACGGCTATCACTTGCCTCTGTTGTTTTCAGTTGATTATTATTATTTGGTCAGCTCCACAACCCGCAGGCGAGTCTTGGCTTCCTCAACTAGCAATCGCCAAGCCCCAACTACTTCCACTGCCTTACTCCGATGGTCCTTAAATCAGCTGCAACACAAGTCGACCACCGCAACTACTGCTCCGTCAGTATTTTCTTCGGTATTGAATTATCAAGCATCCGTGCGAGGTGTCCTGCCTATCTTAATCTCTCTGCCTCGATAATTGCAACAATGCCAAGCTCGCTACAGATGATAATCTTTCTGGCTTTTAAAAGAAATATATGCCCGAGATGTTACAAGAACTTTTTCATCAAATCGGTAAACCAGATGAGTCACTTTATACCATGCATTTTGCGCCATTTTACTATTTTCTCATTTATGAATCGGTCATAATTACTCCGAGAGATTTGAGGTGCGATCAGGTTTGAAACAGATGACTCCCTTTCACCTGTTTTGTTTAGTATAGCTTTAGGATATGTCATAGAAAATGTGATGTGTACTGAGAAAGGCTTAAATATGGGTGACAAGATTCCGGTTTTAGGGTATGCCGATGATTTGGTACTGCTAGGTGAAGACACGGAAACCATACAACTAAATACAAGTGCGTTAATAAAAACCGGTAAACAAATAGGTCTCGAATTAAATACCGATAAGACGAAATATATGATTAGTTGCAGAAATGGTGGCGATTTTGATGATATTAATATTTCAGGTCATACTTTTGAACACGTAGAGAAATTCAAGTATTTAGGTTCAATGATAACAAGAAAAAATGAAATCCAGGAAGAAATAAAGTCCCGGTTAAAGCTAAATTAATTAGCTCGCGGCTTCTGTCTAAAAACTTAAAGGTTAGAATTTATAATAATAATTAAACTATTATTCTTCCAACGGTTCATTACGGATGCGAAACGTGTCCGCTTACTTTGAAGGATGAACAACGGCTTAAGGTTTTCGAGAATAAGGTACTGCGTAAAATATTTGGTCCGAGGAGAGATGAGGCCACTGGGGAGTTTAGAAGGTTGCACAACGCGGAATTGCGGAGTTTGTACCCTGTGAATATAATTGAGTTGATAGCATCGCGGAGACTCAAATGGGCGCGTAAAGTTGTTAGGCTCAGTGAGGAACGGATTCCGAGAAAGTTGGTATACGCTGAACCGACTGGTAGGCGTCCAAAAGGTAGGCCGAAGCGTCGATGGGAAGATTGCATTAAGGCTGATCTTAGGGGCTTGGGCTTGACCAGTGAACATTGGACGAGTCTGTGTAAGTTTGGTGGTATCGGCATCGAACCTTCGGGTTCGGTAAGCACTTTATTATTATTATTATTACTATTTTCTCAAAAACAGCTCGAAGGATTTTTATCAAACTCGCCATATCAATGTAAAATTGTATAGGCTTTAATATCATATAGTTTTCATTTTGATTGAAATAGTTTCACAGAGTTTAAATGCCGATATTTTAAATGTTAGCATTCATAAAAAACGGGTAAATATATAACTCGAACAAATTCGATATCCAACTAAAAGAAAACAGAGCAAAAATATGTTATTTTTATGCAATTTTAATGTTTTTGAACATAATGACAATAATATACATCTATAATATACCGTTGGAATTCTAAAGATTTAAGAAAAAATAATATCTTATACACAAGCCTGTAAAAGTTAGTTTATAGTGATGAGCAGTCGATAAATTCAACTAATTGTTTTCAATAATAATATAATAGATTATTTAATGAAACAAATGTTTCTTTCGTAGCTCAATGTTATAAATTCTTCAAACTTGTTTCATCATTAACTGTGCCTAGAAATTTTTGAATTGATTTTAACGACGCGCAGTGGAAAATATGACTGATTTAAGTGGACGAAATTCTGAAACTTGTCCATTTTTAACCTTCTGGTCCCAGATTTCGGGGAAAAATATAAAAAAAATTATAAAAACTAATTAATTGTTTGACACGATTGGAGAGCGCACCGTGGTCAAACCTCAAATTTATTTGCTAATATCGAAAACTCCCCTACACTTTACGTTTGAATTCCCAGAATACGGGAAAAAATAATACAAAAAACCTATTATGGCTAGGAGTTGCAGAAGCCTGCTAATAGATCTATTTTATATCATTTAGGAAACTCTTCAAATTATAGATTGTAAAACTTTTGATTCGGAGTGTTGTGTCTAAAAAAAAAATATGTATTACCCAAAACGCTAAAATTCGCAAAAATTCTTTGTAATATCTAAAGACTTGAAGGATTGATGAAACAAATCCTTGGGGTAACTTGGGGTTATATAGTTTTTCATTATTGAATAGGGGCATTCATTTACAAATTGCTAAATTAAACTTCCAGGTAGATTGCAATGTATATTCAATAACGAGTTTGGAAATATAATGTCTTATCTGTCTCAGCAACGTCCATTGTTAAAAAAAAGCAAAAAGACTTTGAGCTAAACATACCTGGAACACAATAAATGACCACCGTATAAAGATGATCCCACTGCCGGTTATTAGGCATCTGCGTGAACAGAAATGATGCACTCATTTACTATTTATTTGTAAACACGGTATGGTGGGAAATATTAGTATTAAGGATCGTGCCAACTAATAATAAAAATCTGGTGCGGGCAACACACTACTTTCACTTACCTCGATTTTTAAAATCAATGAAAGAATTTTCAAATATAGTTAGAGATAAAAATACGTGAAACTATTAAGGA
Source organism: Piezodorus guildinii (assembly GCA_023052935.1). NCBI lineage: Eukaryota > Metazoa > Arthropoda > Insecta > Hemiptera > Pentatomidae > Piezodorus > Piezodorus guildinii. Next base: position 138,737,226 of record CM041297.1, on the reverse strand, counting down.
ATTAATCAAATTGAATTTCTATAGAAACATATGTTTTATTAAAAAATCTATTATATTATTATCTAAAATAATCAGTTAGTTTTATCTTCTTCTCATCACTCGCTATTAACTTCTAAAACCTTGTGTATGAGATGATATTTTTTCTAAAATCTTTAGCTTTCCAAGGGTATATCATACATGTATATTACTGCTCTTATGTTCAAAAACGAAAAATTGCATTAAAAAAATATGTTTTCTGTTTTCTCCTTTAGTTGGGTATCGAATTTATTAAATTTATATATTTCGGCATTCAAGCCCTGTCAGACCATCTTTATCCAAATAAAACCTACATGATATTAAAGCCCATTAAATTTTACATCGATATAGCGAGTTTAATCAAAATCGTCGGAACCGTTTTCGAGAAAATGAAAAAAGGTTCAAAATGCATGGTATAAAGTGCCTCTTCTGGTAAGCTCATTTTGATGAAAAAAGTTTTGTCACGTCTCGGGGTATATTTGTCTTAAATATGAAATTTCAGTTTCATAGGACTTACCGTTTCCACCCAGGAGTTACCACACACACACACACACAGACCTTTTTGCGGGACTTGGTGATTTGGACTCAGGAGACCCTAAAACGTGTATTTCCGTTGAAAACTAGAATTCGAAAATTTTCACGATCGCAATACTTCCCTTTACTATTTATAGTAAGTGAAAGTAAAAAGGTGAAGCACGGGAAAATTCCAAACTTTTGACCTGACTTCTGTCCACTTAAATTGGTAATTTTGCCCACTCTATGACGGAGATTAGGGAAAGTCGTGTGTTGCGCGCACCAGATTTGTCACTTATCGCATCCCCGTTTTTTTCTTTTCCTACAACCCACTTCACACTTTCGGGAATACCCATCTTCTCAAGTAATTGGTTGTTATCTCTTCTCCTTTTCCCTCTTCCTTTCAAGAAATAATGTCTCATTCATTTTCCTCCCTGCCTCATAGGTGATACTGTTGATATGATGTAGCAGTAGCTCCATGCACACAAGTTGCAATATTTTTAGGAAAACCAATGTTTCGGCTTCCGAATGGCATGCAAAGTACTAATGTAGGAACAGACGTGTACTCGCATATATTAACAATCTCGAAGCCGGTAGGGAAATGGTCAATGAATTTCAACAGCGAAATTCGTGCCACACTACTAACCTCCTCAATAGAAAATCAAGTCTCAAACCCGAAACAATTTATTTATAAAACTATTTTAAGGCTACAACTCATGTATGATTGTGAAGGGTGGGAGTTGCTTCCTCAACGAAAAGAAAAAAATTACAAAAATTCCAAAACAAAATATTAAGAATAGCCGTAGAAGTATCATGGTTCATTAGAAATAGACTACTACACCGTGAGCTATGAATTGAATGCATCGAAGAATTGATTGAAAACCGCTTCAACAAATATCACTCCCGGCTCACACTGAGCAAACTCACCAATTGAGACGTTGATTTCCAAAAGGTACTATATCCATTCTAGGAGATTTTACAGGAGGCGCAAAAATCACTAATTATTATATTATTAAATTAGCTAATTTGATCCTTTTCTCATTAAAATCCAGAATTGTTTTTTTAGTATATTAATAACATCATATTAAACATATGAAATGAGATGTTTTGGTATAATTTGGAACGAAATTAAATGTGTAATTATTTCCTTTAGAAAATAATTATATTTATAAATTTCGTTTATAAAGGGCTTGGGTTTTCATTAGATAAAATCAAAAAGGAGATTTAAATATAACTAATTGATGAGAATACAAATATGTAAAAAAATCAATTTTGTAAAAAATGTCCTTTAGTACTTTTTGGAAATCAACGTCTCAATTTAGGTAATATAAATACATATATAATACAAAATTAATAACAAGTATGTTACAAGTAAAGTCAACATGTCTGGCCAAAATACATTAAATAAATTTAATTATTTACAAGCTTAAATACTTCAACATTTTTAATGAAATAGAGGAAAATATATAAATAAAATAATAGAAAGTTAAAAAACAAAAAATCGAAAGAAGTTTCTTTCTTTATTCGTTTAACGCCACTTTTATGCTAACATGGCTTATAGTATGATGCTACGGGGGTAATTTTAAATCTTACCTATCCAGGTTTAAGAGTCTTTAACGAGTACCTGACATTGCACAAGCTCGGGACCACCGTTTTAAGTTCCCTCCGAAGGCTGGCATAACCCAGGATTTTTTAACTTCCATTAAAAAATACTACGGTCACCTGCCTTGTTTGAAACCACAACCTAGGGGATAGATGACTGTTATGCTAGCCACTCACCGCAGGTGACCCAAATCGAAAGAGGAGGTTTTGACATTATGGCCACCACACAGAGAGGGAGCAGAAGAGGAAGTAGTTTGTATGAAGTAATTACCTCATCACAATAAGTAATTAAATGTCAAGGCAATCACACCTTATGAGTACTTCGAACTTATTTTTTTTTTTTTTAAAGAAATTTATAACTAAATTACACAATAAAATACATTTAGTAAATGTGTTAATTGATCAAATGTGCTTTATACAGGCATGTGACGAAACTACCTAGCAGTAGCACTTAAGTGTTTATTTAATGTAGTAGGTCGCGAGGCTATCGTCTATTCAGCCGCCTCGAGGGATTATCAGGAATAGATGGTGATGAGAGGTTGCTGACGAGTGGGTTGTAGTGGACGGGTGATTTGAATTAAAGGAGGTATATCTAGTTCGGGCTAGATCTGTGACTAATGGGATATTTAGGTCTTAATGAATTATTTTATTGGTTTCAAAGTAAAGAGCATTTAGGATGTTTCGGATTGCAAGGATTGAATATGGGAAAAATTGGATGGTTGGTTGGATCCCCATAACTCAATCCCATATGTCCAAATAGGCCTAATGACCAAAAAAAAAAACCTGTATCTCTACAACCCATCAAGGGTCTTGGGCTCAGTACGTATAGAGATTCGTACTGTTTCTAGACCAACGGCCGTGCAATGAGGTGATTCGGCCGAGATCACGCTCAGCCGCCAGGATTTTTCCCCATTTTAGAGTTCCCACTTTATAGAGGCTGGGTGAGCCCCAGAAGGGTCTCCATACCCCAGGATCGCCTCCTGTAATAACAGAATAAATAATATTCTGCTACAGCTGGGATTCAAACCCAGGACTCGGCGCACAGTAGACTAGCGCTTTATCCACTAGACCACGCATCTCCCTCAAATAGGCACTAATGATATTAATATGTTTTAATGTTTTGTTGTATGTGGAAAGTTTTAATCGTTTGTCAAGTAAGTGTTGTAGTCAACGGTATCTACCAGCTGTTTCTTGTCGTTTCAGTCTAGTGTGAGGATTCCAAGTAAGACGTTTGTCTAGATAGAGTCCTAGGTACCGGATCTGTTCAACTGGGGTGAGTGGAATATTGCTAAAGATGTAGTGGGAAGGGTAAAGGTAATTTGATTTGATTTAGAAGGGTTGATTTTAATTCTCCACTTTTCAGACCATTCTTCAATGGAAATAATCTGGTGCGGGCAACACACGACTTTCACTTACATCCGTTTTAAAATTCGATTAAAGAATTTTCAAATATAGTTAGAAATAAAAGTGAGTGAAACATTTAAAGAATTAATTAAATTGAATTAATATAGAAACATGTGTTTTATTAAAAACTCTATTATATTGTTATCTAAAATCAGTTAGTTTTATCGGCTTTTTATCAATCTTTATTGACTTTTACAAGCTTGTGTATATGATTATATATTTTCTAAAATGTTTCTCTTTCCAACGGTATATTATACGTCTATATCTATTACTGTTGCATTAAAAAATATTTTTTTCAGTTTTCTCCTTCAGTTGTTTAGCAAATTCGCTCAACTTGCGCATTTAGCTGTTAATTATCAATGGTTACAAGATAATATAGTAATTTTTATAGAATCTACAAAATTACTAAGTACTTTAGGAAGGAAAATTTAAAATATCGGCATTTAAGCCCTGTCAGACCATTTTAATCCGAATGAAACCTACATGACGTTTAAGCCTATTAAATTTTACATCGATATGACGAGTGTAATAAAAATCTTCAGAACCGTTTTCGGGAAAATCGAAAAAAGGTGCAAAATACATGGTATAAAGTGGCTCTTCTGGTAAGCTCATTTTAATAAAAAATGTATTGTAACGTCTCAGGCGTATATTTGTCTTAAATATGAAATTTCAGTTTCATAGGACTTACCGTTTCCGCCTGGGGTTACCACACACATACCTTTATGGGGGACTTGGTTATTTGGACTCAGGAGACCCTAAAATGTGTATTTCCGTTGAAAACTGGAATTCGAAAATTTTCACGATCGCAATACTTTCCCTTACTATACATAGTAAGTGAAAGTAAAAATGTGAGACTGGAGGGTTTTGGAAGCAACAGATGGGTCATTATTTACAGATAACACACATGTGTTATCTGCTTAAGTTGTGAGGGCAGTACCAGGATGGATCGAACTTATTTTGAAATCAAATATTTTTATTTATTAATTGTCGCTATGAATATTTCAAATTTCCGAACACACGTTTCAAACAGGTGCAAAGCAGAAGAATAATTCATGGTATTTCATTTAGTTCATCTTCCCTCCGGCTGACCGCCCGAAGGAAATGTTTACATTCCGAATTAGCGAACTGTTTTGTCTCCGCCGCGATAATTTGTTTTCGCATAAGGCCTTGGAAGATGTGACAGCCCTTGTGTATATAGACGTTTCGAAATAATGTTCAAATCCCAGTCTTCTACAGTCAGCCATCATGGGTCCAGTAATCGTAAGTAGCTTTGATCTTGTATGAGATATACTCATAATATGATATGAATTAGAATACATATCTCGTATTCATTATAAAATTAACTGGTGGGAGAGAGCGACATTGGAAATGTTAGTCGGTATAAACTAAATATAGGGAGAGGCACAAAATGGCATAAACATAAGAAAAAATCTGGTGCGCGCAACACATTTACTTCCGCTGTTAAAATCGATTTAAGAATTTTTACTTTTACTTACTATATATAGTAAGGGAAAGTATTGCGATCGTGAAGATTTTCGAATTCCAGTTTTCAAAGGAAATACACATTTTAGGGTCCCCTGAGTCCAAATAACCAAGTCCCGCAAAAAGGTCTGTGTGTGTGTGTGTGTGTTAACTCCCGGGCGGAAACGGTAAGTCCTATGAAACTGAAATTTCATATTTAAGACAAATATACGTCCGAGATGTTACAAACCTTTTTCATCAAAATGAACTTATCAGAAGAGCCACTTCATACCCTGCATTTTGCACCTTTTTTCGATTTTCTCGAAAACGGTTCCGACGATTTTGATTGAACTCCCTATTTTGATGTAAAAATTGAGTGGGCTTTAAAATAATTTAGGTTGCATTCGGATTAAAATGGTCTGACAGGGCATAAATGCCGATACTTTAAATTTTCTTTCTCTAAAATACCTTTAATTTTGTTGATTCTATAAAAATAAATATATTATCTTAAAATTAAAAAAAAAAAAAATTAAAAATGGCAAAAACTCGTTTTTCTAGACGTTTACATGGAAATTTCTATTTAAACTCGAAGTTTTAATTGCTTCTGCATTTTTCATCTCTGTTTTTGAAAATCCTTTAATTTATTGCAGCAACGGAAGTAAGTGAAGTCGTGTGTTGTGCGCACCAGATTTTCTTTTGTATAGCCAACGTTATAGTCATAAGATTGATACCAGGCCTTGAACACAAATACTATTTTAAAACCTTCAGTTCGATTTTACAGGAAATATATAAGGGAAATGTGGAATGGATAAAGGTAAAACAGAACGCTAAAGGCTGGAAGGTAGTTTTGTGTCATTGCTGAGAATTTTCTCTTCTTCCACTAACTTATATATCTCTCTTCTTGTGTTTGTAACTTCCGTCATCTTACGCTTGGAAGGGTCTAAAGCAGCTTTAGGAGATCAAAAGATCTTTCATGAGACAGTAAATCATGAAAAGTGTTTTCCCGGATGTAAGAGATTTATTGATCAAAGGAAATAATTAATAGGAGTGTCCTGTAGGAGATCGTATTTCGAGGCAATCGATCGGAAAACCTATACTCCAAGCGAACAAGATACGAGTAGTGTCGTTTTCCTTATTGGTAACGATATAAAACTTTTAGAAAAGTAGTTTTATATGTGATATATAAAGTATTTTTGTTTGAAAAATATCTAAATTATTTAATCGTATTGGTATTTAAAAAATCTGGTGTCCTTAACAAATGACTTTCGGTTACCTCCTCTGTTAAAATCAATTTTAAGACATTTAAAATTAAGTTAATTTTCTATTGTTTTTTGTTCACCCCTACCCCGCCTTCGTAGGGTATACGGGGGTTTCCCGGGCCAGGGGGATTAAGATGATTAATGTCGAGATAAAATCCTCCCGCACCGAGATTCGAACTCATAATTATTTTAACTCTATCAAACTGGTGCTTGGCAACGCCCGAATTGTCCACCTGCGTCAACCAACTCGGCTACCCCGCCCCCCAAGAGTTGAAAAAATAAAAACGCTACAAATAATTACACAATGGTTTATTATTTCTAAAGGTTAATTTATTTATTTGTTTTGGGGAAAATCCCCCATACAAATAGAATTGGTCAATGTTTGTAATACAAAGTTATACATTGTCTTGATATAGTTATATAACTGAGGTTTTATTGTAAAAATTATAATAAAAGTTTTCACAAATGAATATACAACTAACATATATATATATATATATATATATATATATATATATATATATATGGATTAATATTCATTAATAAAGGAACTTATTATTAAAATGTTAGTTATATAGGGCGGCTGAGTGGGTTAGAGCGCGTTGCTTTGAACTCGCGTTGCCTAGCAACCGCAGACAACCAAAAATTGGAACCAAATAATAACGAGTTCGCGTCTCGCTGCTGAGGGTTTTTTATCTCGGCATTTATTCCCCCCCCCTTCCTCATCCCTCGAGAAACACCCATATCGCCTTTAAAGGAGAGTTAAGAGAAGAGTCTTGGGTTCAGTGCATACAGAGATTCGTACTGTTTCTTGGCCAACGATCATGCAATGAGGTGATTAGGCCTTGATCATGCTCAGCCCTCAGGGTTTTTTCCCCCAATTCGGGTACCCACTTTAAAGAGGAGGGTCTCCATTCCCAGGGGTTATACAAGAATTTTTGGTTTAAATTTCAAGAAGAACATCATTAGAATATGCATTGGTTATTTAAATGCTCACACGCCAGTGTTAATTTTTGTCTTTTGTTAGTGTTGAATCAGTATAATTTTAAGCCTAATATTGTTTTAGTATAGTTAATTCTATTTTAAAAACATATTAATTTCTCTAAATTATATACCCCAGAATAAATACCAATTTTATAGGTAAAAAAAAATGTTAGGTTACTTCAAACTGGCAAAAATTGAATCACTAAAATTTAAAACTAATCCAGGATAGATAGATTTATTCAAGTACTCATAACGAAATCAAATATTGTCCATTATTTTAGGCCAAGTTAAATCCGTTCTTTAAGTTCATAATTTTAAAAAATGCCAAATTCAATGATTGTGCAGTAGCAGTCACTCGTCAGTGATCACTAGCAACTATTTCACTTCAAATGTTGATTTTGTCCCAATACTTTTGTTATTGTTATTATTTTAAGTCAAAGCTTCATAAATATATTAAATCTAGATATTTTAAAATATTTTCGCAATGACATCTCGCGGACCTTGACATTGTCTGTGGACTATAAGGGGTGTGGAGACCTCTAGCTGAGAACCACTGCTCTAGAAAATTGGGAATTAGGAAGGATAAATGAATTTAAATATCTTGGGAGATTGATAACTGAGAATGGCAGCTCTTCGAAGGACATCATGGAAAAAATTATGAGAGGAAGGTGGGTAATTTGAACATTAAACACTGTGTTATAGAACAAGCAGGTGAATCTCTAAACCAAAAAAAAAGGATATACCATTCCTTTTTGGAAAGCGTCGCATCACTCTATACTTATCAGAAACTTTTTTTTTTTTTTTTTTAGTTCTCCACTACCTCGCCTTAGAAGGCTATACGGGGTTTCTCAGGCCAGGGGGTGAGGGCGGGGGATAAATGCTGAAATAAAAGCCCCCCACAGCACCTCGTCTCGAACTCGTAATTGTTTGGATTTCAAATTATTTGGTCCTCTGTGTTGCTAGGCAACACGCATTTAAAGCAACGCGCGCTAACCCACTCAGTTACCCCAGCACCCATATGGATCAGAAACGTGGGTGATTACCAAAAAGGAGGAGACAAGATTGTTATGGAATTTTGGCAGTGCTCTTGTCTCATTCCAGACTTCAGCATATTCCCAAGGCGGAATTGCCAACAAGAAACAACTATACTCTAAAAATATAAATTAAAAGGTTGAAATGGTATGGACATTTACAAAGAATGACAAAGGAGTGATGGCCAAAACTGACCTTTCTGTATAAACTGATTGAAAAGTGAAAAAGAGGAAGATCCAGGAGGAGATGGTTACAGAATGTGGAGGAAAGCATGTCTACCAGAGGTCTTCGAGAAGGAGACAGGCTCGATCAAAAGAAGTGGCAAGAAAATTTAGGATTGGGAAACAACTAAGTCGTAAAAAATGATTAATAAAAAGAAACATTTTTTACCATAAAGAATATACAGATAAGAGTCTTAATTTACACAATATATATACACATATAAAATTAAATAAATAAAAAAACAAACCTCTACCTCTACAACCAATGAAAGGTCTTGTGTTCAGTAGTCATATGGATTTGTAGTATTTCAAGGCCATCGGCCTTGTAAGGATTAGGCCTTGACCAAGCTCAGCCAATTTTAGCTACCCACTTTATAGAGGCCGGGTGTGCCCCAGGAGGGTCTCCATTCCGCAGGGTAGCTTCACGGCTTAAAGAAAAGAATAAATAATTCTGCCTTAGCCGGGGTTCAAACTTGGGACCCAGAGAACAGTATACCAGTGCTCTATCCACTAGACTTTTCTTATTAAGGTTGATTTAGGGCTGAATAATTCTTCCATTAATACTGATCATTTATTTCATGACGTTTCGGGATATTCTCCCATCTTCAGAAGTCTACAAAAAATTTTTTTTAAGCAATTTTACCATCACATTAAAAATCACTATAATGAAGTGAATGGCTTAAACAATTTATAAATTAGGAGTCAATTGATAACAAACATTTTAAAACTATTAATTAACAAATTTTAAAATCATATGGAGGCAATAAAAGCAAAAATTTAACAATGTTGCACAGTACTTAGTTAAATAAATAAATAAATATTATAAAGTTACCTCGTTATATATTCAGTAATCCAACATTTACACTAGTCACACCTTCAGCCAGGTAAAAAAATAAAAACGAAGTCAAATTCTAAACATTTCAGATCTGAGCAAGAGTATTGCTCAGATCTTTGTCCTCAACTGGATTAAGGATTAGACCAATTTTTAACTTGTATATAGTTATTATTATTTCATATTGTGAAATTCTTTACAAATTTTTTATTAATTATTTATATTATATTTTTAATTTATTAATTAAATCGGAATAGTGGTAACTTAAATGTCTTGAGTCAGTTTTAAAATTCACAGTTTTATCTATATTTTTATTGATATATATATATATTCAGCCCTAAATCAACCTTAATAATTAAATGAGATCTTCCTTGTTTAGAACATATTGATATAGACTTTTCTTATTTTATTGAAATAAATAATCTATATTCATAAAGGAAAATACCATTTTACTCACTTTTCCGGTCACACAAATAATTATGGTTGGGGAGCTGACATTTTTACTGAGGGTTCGTTATGGCATTATGTTAGAAGGTATGCTTCTAGATGTACAATAAGGTTCGATTTGGGAAAATGTATCACCTAATTTTTTTTTTTTTAATATATTTTTAAAACCTATTACTGAATTGGTTATCAAATAACTCAAAAAATATATGTCTTCTGAAAAATTATATGTACTCATTTGAAAAATAATCAAATTTCTATTCACATGAAAGAAAAAATCGTCTTTTTTTCCATTCTTATTCCTCTTGCACAGCAGCTTCAATTTGGCTTATTATGCGCTGTCTGTTATCCTGTTGATAGAGGTCTATTGCCTTAGTGAATCTGACTAAACTGTAAGGATTGATCAGTTAACACTGCTTAGGATCCGAAATACGATCATTGCCAAAATGCTAAAACTGTATCCTAGCTATCTCTTCACAATTATACATCACATGATAGGCAGTTCTATTGCCAGCAGCCACCTTGATCAGACCTTTTGCATAGCTAACTTATTCCACAAACAGGCTATCGGCTCTCTGTTGTTGTTTGCGCATATTTGAAAGAGAAACTAATTGGCTGATAAAATGAACTTTTTATAAAATATACATATTTACAACTGTAATATGAAATATATATTGTAAATGTGATACAATATTAACTAAGTCATGATTCACATGTAGGGATACTACCCATTGGCAGTACTCCAAAACTATGCTAAACTAGAAGGTCCCGTACCCACCTTCTTTTCAGACGCCTTGGAGGATTGTCAGGGATTTTAGAGGAAGACAGGATTGAAACCAGTGGCTTAGAATGGGAATGGAGTTTATTGTGGTAGGAGTGGTACTTGGTTTAGGGCAAGTCAGCAACATATGGAACAATAAGGTCTTTATGGATGACTTTATTTGTGACAAAATAAAGAGCATTGAAGATTTTTCAAAGGAATTTGGATCTTAAGGATTGGATATGAAAAGAATTTGATGGTTTATTACAACCCAAAAGCTCTTCTCAAAAATTCCTTCCCCTCCTACCCCCCCCCCCCAAAAAAAAAAAAAAAAATCTGAACTATAATAATACATTAAAAGGTAGCTTCTAATAAAAATAATTCTAATAATTAATAACAATACTGAAGAAAAAAATAAAACAGAAAAATATGTGCATATTAATTATAAATTTTAATTAAAAGAGTTCTACAACATTGGTGAGATGTTAATGAAATAATATAGTTAAATTTGGAAATGCAACACAAAATAAAATATTATTTTTAAATTGTCGTTTATCTATGTTTTATTAATAATTTGTATTGAAATTTCCACATCTATTATTGGTTCTTTAGGGATTTGAGAGAGGGGAAGTGATTGAATAGAAGGGATTTGAAGGTTGGAAGAGTATCAGAGTGATGAATATTTGAAAGGAATTGAATTCCAAACAAACAAGGAGTGGATAATGAATGACCTATTGAAAGATACGGTTCAATCCCGAATTTGAGTGGCTACCTCAACTTCGCTGAGTTGCTATGAACCAGTATACTGTATCAATCCTGAGGTTAGGGGCGGGGTAGCTGAGTTGGTTAGCACGTGTTGCCTAGCCTCTATAGGTAACAAAAAACTTGTGAAACCAAATAATTACGAGTTCTAGTCTCGGTACTAGGGATCTTTTATTTCAGCATTTATCCCCGCCCTCACTCCCTGGCCTGATAAACCCTCCTATAGCCTTCAAAGGCTCCTTATCAATCCTGAAGAAAATTTGTAAAAAACAAAAAGATAGAGATGGAGCTAGAGGAATGTTCAAAGCCATATCAGAAATATCAAAATTGATCTTGGTATTAGCAAATCCATCCTAGACCTTAGGTGCAAGATTCCTAGAGAGTTCAGAATTGATTTCAGAATTCTCAGCCATGTTCTGGAACTGATTCTTTTGAACCCAATCTTTTCCAAAAATATGCCTCCCTGCTTCCAAACCAAAGCTCTTTAACTGTAAATGATGTTTTGTGGAACTCATTATGAAACTACTCTTTCAGGTAGGATAAAATACAATAGAATACATTTTGTATATATATTTTATTATTTTTCTTTGCATTGTATTGCCCATTTCCCGATTGTTAGATCCATTTTTATTTGTTTTCATTTGTAATTAAGGGATTTACTATTAATGCTTCATTTTCTATGGCACTGAATACAAAGGTATCCACAAGTCTAGTAGCTTGCCATTGGTACCAAGGCAAAACCATTCTTGAAATCATGTATAGTTCTTTCTGTCTAGAAGTTCCATTATCTGCTTTTTAACATGTGGACAAATAGCAGTAAGCTATGGAGCGAAGTGGTGGGTTATATGTGAGAAAATATTTTTAAAAAAATAACTCTTGAGAATGGGGAAACAACCCACCCAACTCACTTATAATGACATCCCTTAAATGAAATCTGATGAGGGGTGGGTTTCAATGTATGGGTTATATATACATGGTTTTTAATGCATATTTTTGAACTTAAGGGGATCTGGCCAGGATACTGATTGGATCAAGAGGTTTGTGTAAAAAGTGAATAAAATAACGTGCTTCTCATAACCTGCTCAAAGGCACAATAAAATTAAAAAGCAGTTTCTTTTCTTTTTTAATTTTTCTAGAAGGTTTTCTTAATATCAACACTTAAAAAACCCGCAAGCTTTTGGTTTGCTCACTAATATTCCCCCACTTTGACTACTGTTGCGCGGTGTATGGGGGTGTCTCTGGGGATCATGAAGCTAAACTAAAACGATTATTTAACTGTCTGGTACGTTTCATCTTTGGGATATCCAGGGACACCTCTGTAACCCGATTCTACGAGGAGTTAAAGTGGCTTTACCCATCATACCGTTCTAAGTACTTCCTGGCATCCTTTCTCTTCCAAGTTCTCCGATCCCAACGTCCATCGTACATCTCTGATATACTTTCATTTAAATCCTCCATCCACTCCCGCAACACTCGTTCACGGTCTTCAGACCTGTATATAACGCCTCATCGAACCGCAGCTTTCGACAGATCTTTCCTTATCCGATCCTCGTCCATATGGAATTCTATTCCTTCTTATATCCGTCATTCCAATACTCTCCCTACCTTCAAATACCGTTTATTCAAACATTTCCTGGCTATACAATTTTCAAATGACCTCAAGTGATTTTCAAATTTCAATAAAAATCGGCAGAGAGAAACGATTATTTATCACATTTTATGTTGTATATTAAAGATTTATGAATTTTATTTTATGCATAATTTATTTTGCAATGTATACTTATATGAAGATATTTTTATTTTTTTATTCTTGTCTAATTTGTTTTGTTTGTTTTTCTAAATTATTATAAGAAGCTACCTATGAATTTATAACTATTATTCATTTTCTTTGTCATTTCTGTTGCTTTTTATTTATTTATTTTATTATATATGTATATATATATATATGTATGTGTGTGTGTGTATATGTGTATATATATATATATATATATATATATATATATATATATATATATATATATATATATGTATGTGTGTGTGTATATATGTGTATATATATATATATATATATATATATATATATATATATATTTTTTTTTTTTTTATTTTTTATTTTTTTTTATTTTACTCTAAGACATTGAAGCACTAATTTAATTTGTCTGTAATATTATTCCGAAGGGTCTTGTCCCAGAATAAATAAAGAATTTATTATTATTATTATTATTATTATTATGATTAAATGAGCACACCTTAACTTCCCTTGGCCAATCATCCACTTTATTTCACAACGATTCACATCTATCAATGTTTCGGGATTGTTTCCCCATTCTCAAGACTTATTTTTTTAAAAACATTTTCTCACATATAACCCACCACTTCACTCCATAGCTTACTGCTATTTGTCCACATGTTCATTGGCTTACTGTTTCTGGTTTCAGACGACCCCGAAACATTGATAGATGTGAATGGTTGTGAAATAAAGTGGATGATTGGCCAAGGGAAGTTAAGGTGTGCTCATTTAAGTGTTAATATTAAGAAAACCTTCTAGAAAAATTAAAAAAGAAAAGAAACTGCTTTTTAATTTTATTGTGACTTTGTGCAGGGTATGAGAAGCACGTTATTTTATTCACTTTTTACACAAACCTCTTGATCCAATCAGTATCGTGGCCAGATCCCCCTAAGTTCAAAAATATGCATTAAAAACCATGTATATATAACCCATACATTAAACCCCCCCCATATCAGATTTCATTTAAGGGATGTCATTATAAGCGGTTTTGAAAATTGAATTTCTTTCCAAAAAGTACTAACATCACGTTCTATTTCATTTTATTTATCCATTTAAGCATACTAAAACATTTTCCTCCATACAAAAAAGTTATATTAACATGGTAAAAAAAAAAGTATAGATTTTAAAGTAAAAATAATCAAGTAAATTGATTTAATAAAAAAATAATGAATAATAAAATGTATATGGCACTTATGGAAAATCATCTTCTAAATTTGAAGTCTCATCCAATTAACAGAAACCAGTTTTTGAAATAATGGACAAACAATTCAGGGCCTGCGATTGAAATAAATTGTTAAAGATAATTCAAGATGATATATGCAAGAACGGCCTACTATCCGTGAAATATAGTACTCAATGAATTACTAAAATTTATAAATACAATATAGGTCCTTATTTACTATCAGTTACCTTGCAAAATTGAATGTGCCAATTTGAATTTCAATGATTATAAAATATATCAATACAAAATTGGAAGCTGTAATACCACTTTACCACTTTTATTAAATAATGCGCAAAATTTTGGCTAAAAAGTCATCTTCAGGTGCAAAAAACAATTTTTATCTTTAATGTGTATACAGCTGATATCCCTATCCATCCAAGCACTTTCCTCTCTACTTACGCTGATGACACATGTGTGCTATCCGTAAATAATGATCCTATTGTTGCTTCCCAAGTCCTACAGAACCATTTATCCGCCATTGCCGAATGGTGTCACAATTGGAGAATCAAAATAAATCCTAATAAATCCCACCAAATCACCTTCACTCTACGACATAAACCTATGACTTCCTGTCCAGTTGTTTCCTTTAATCATACCCCACTCATCACTGTAGAACAAATACGATACCTTGGACTTCATCTTGACAAACGTCTTACATGGAATCCTCATACAAGACTTAAACGACAGGAAACTGCTCGTAGATATCGACTATTAAAACACTTACTTGACAAACGATCAAAACTCCCTCTTTACTTCAAAAAACTCATTTACACAACCATTATTAGACCTATCTGGACTTATGGCATAGAGCTATGGGGCTCCACTAAACCATTGAATTCCTCCCGCATCCAATCCTTACAATCCAAAATCCTTCGTCAAATCCTAGACGCTCCTTACTTTGTTACCAACAAACTCATCCATAGAGACCTGAATATCCCATTAGTTACTGAAATCGCTCAAAAAGATACACCTCCTTTCATTCCAAATTACCCACCCATACAAACCCGCTTGTCCACATCCTCTCATCGACATATATTCCCGATAATCCTCCGAGGCGTCTGAAAAGACGGTGGCCTCGAGACCTGCTGAACAAATAATCATTGAAGTGCTAACGCTGGGTAGATTCTTCTCATGTCTTTTTCAAGCCAATTGTCTGTTTTTAGCACATTTACTTATTGTACTGTGTAAATTGTACAGTTGTAAATATCAATAAAAGAATTAAAAAAAAAAATAAAAAAAAAAAAATCTTTAATGTGTGTGGTTGATTCATATAAGCCTCCTATGGCAAAGGGTACAGGTTCAAACCCGCAGGTTGTCTTAGGATTTTTTAATGAGAATAAAAAATCCTTAGTTATGCCGTCCTTCTGAGGGGACGTTAAAAGGTGGTCTCCAGCCTGGGCGATGTCATGTACTCGTTAAAGATCCCTATTCTAATAAAACCTGGATAGGCAAAATTTAGGACTCCGACAGTAGCATAAAGTGACATTAAATAAACAAATTTTAAGGTGTGTGGTTATTCAAGAAACCTTATATCTAGACTCAGCTTTTTAGTTTTTTTAGACAAAACGTACATTACTTAATAAAAGTGATGAAGAGGTATTGCACCATCCAATTTCATATTTAATAATTTTAAATTATCAACACTTAATTACAAACTATATCAACAATTGAGACAATGATTTCCAAAAGGTACTAATTTTTTAACATATTTGTATTATCATTATGTTATATTAAATTATAACACTCAAACCTTATTAAAATGCAATCATTTTCTAAAGGTACTAATTAAACATTTAGTTTCATTCTAAATCATAATAAAACATTTCATTCCACAACTTAAAAATAGTTTTATATATATAGTAAAAAAAATTTATATTTTAATGCAAAAATAATGAAATAAGTTGGTTTAATAAAATAGCAATGAGAGATTTTTGAGCTTCTGTAAAATTTACTAGAATGGATGTAGTAACTTTTGGAACTCAACATCTCAATTCTGAATAACCAAAATTACTTAGTAAATATTATTAATTTTAGTAAATAAAATGCAAAAATTCATCTACGGTAATTTATTTTAATAACTACCTGTAACCCACAACTTTTCTCGTAAATATTTCATTTTTTTGTTAATATATAAACATTTATAGTAACAGTAAATATCAATCAATCAGTTTCTCTTTCAACTATTTTTTATGCTCAACTAATAAAGTGTTGTTAATTCCATTCTATGGTTTTATATGTTAAATAAGTTTTTTCTTTTTTAAAATATTCTTCTTTTTAGTTGTATAATATAAATTAATAGTTAGAAAAAACATCAACACTAAATTTAATTCTTCTACATTAAAATTTTCATTTATTTAAAGATTCTATCATTCATTTTACTATTAAGAAATCAGATAGAGCTACAATAATGTATTAATAAATTTGATTGTATTTTAATTTAAAAAATCTAGCTGAGCTCTTCTTACAATTGAAATCATCCACATTTCATTAATTTTTCCTCTTAACAATTTTGATTTTCATGATTTTTTATCTGTTATTTCTTATTGTTTTCTGAATTTAGGTAATAGTACTTTAGATAAAACATTTTTATGGAAATACTTTTATCATAGTGGAACTAATTAGTTGACAGTTGAGAATTAGTGGAAGGAATTTGTCCGGGTGGCAGTCAGTAAATTAAACAACTAAATAGTTTCAACTATTTATTGCTTGCCAACGTTTCAACCCCCCATTGTGGGTCATCATCAGGGCGTATGGTGGGTGAATTATCAGTTTCCATTCACTTACAATACCATTCATTACCAGCAATGAAACTATTTAGTTGTTTCGATTCCTGACCGCCACTCGGACTAATTCCTTCCAGAAAATCCTTTTAGTATTGCAGCTGTTAACTTAAAGTCAACTTAAGGCTGAAAGCATGTGATGGGAAAAAAATTAGTAGTTCATATAATTCATATATAATTCATTATATAGGTAATTCGGGAAGGAGGGAGGGAGAGAGTAATTTTTTTTTTTTTTTGTCGATTACAAAGGTTCATTATTGAAAAAAATATACCATAATAACTGTCAAGAAAAAAGAAATATACGGAATCTGGTATATAAAAGATGATGTAAATGATCTTTTTACTTTCACTTATCTGTATATGAATTATATAGTAAGGGAAAGTATTGCGATCCCGAAAATTTTTGAATTTCAGTTTTTAACCTAAATACACGTTTTAGGGTCCCCTGAGTCTAAATAACCAAGTCCCGAAAAAAGGAGTGTGTGTGATAAGCCTAGCGCGAAAACGAAAATACGTACAAAACTGAAATTTCAAATTAAAAAAAAAATACGCCCGAGATGTTACAACTTTTTCACTAGAATCGGCGGACCGGAAGTGCTACTTTATACCATGTATTTTGCACCTTTTTACGATTTTCTCAAAAATGTCTTTAACGATTTTGATTAAACTTGCTATATCGATGTAAAATTTAATGTTCTTTAATATCATGTAGGTTCCATTCTGATTGAAATAGTCTGGCAGGGCTTAAATGCAGATATTTTAAATTTTCTTCCTCTAAAGTACCTTAAATTTTGTAGATTCTGTAAAAATAACCATATCATCTGATTAGTATTGCTAAATACGGCTAAATATATAAGTAGTACGAATTTGATAACCAACTAAAGGAGAAAAGGGCAAACATATTTTTTAATGGATTTTTTTTTTTTTTTTAATATAAGAACAGTAATATACATGTATAATATACCGTTGGAAAGCTAAAGATTTTAGAAAAATTATTATCTTATATACAAGCTTGTAAAAGTTCATAAAAAGTGATGAAAAGCTGATAAAACTAACTAGGAAGGTTAGTGAAATCTATGTTGGGTACCATATTTTTTAAAACTATTATTCATTTTTTTTAACTATGCCTCTCCATTTCGGCTTCCTCCATAAGAGATTTTAAAACTAAATGAAACAAATCATAAATTTCAAAAATGCAATTCCTGTCACTAGAATGCATATAATTAAGTACTAAGCTGATAATTAAGTTTCCAGTGCTGCCTCTATGTAAACAATAGATACAGGAAGCCATATCAAGGATACACTGCCAACCTTATCTAAAAAAAAATACCCCGAAGGAAGCAAAGAAGATTGCACTATAAATGGCCTTGACTAACAAACGATGGAAATAAAATAAGTCAGTCAACACTAGCACAGGGGAGGATACTCATACTATTTTCTCTTGTCCAACAAACCATGGTACTGTATTTTAAAGACTTTATTAACACTTAAAAATATGTATTTTTAATTTTGAAAAGATAAATAGATAGATTACTGCAGATAATGCAAGAGATTTCAATCAATATGAATCATACTGGTCAGGCAAGGTAATTAGTCAGAAACAGATTTTATTTATAAAATATAAGAGAGTATTAATAAAATTTACTTTAAACGGCTAGTTATAAAAGAACAATATAATTTTTTCTCAGAATTTGGTTTCAAGATACGTAAAATCCGAATAACGAATAAAAAAAAAAATCCGTTTGTCTGCCGTTGGCGGCTTTTCTCCGAAACTACTGTACCATTTTTTTTTTTTTTTTAATTCACTACAAAAATACTAGTCCATGCAACGTTGATCCTAACACTTAGACGTTGATATCAGCTGGTTATTTTTAAAATGGCGGCCGATTAAACGTGATTTGTTTGTTTGTTTATTTATTTAACGTCACTTTATGCTACTACGGCTAATCGGACGATGCTACAGTGGGAGTCCTAAATTTGGCCTATCCAGTTTTTATTAGGAAAGGGATCTTTAACGAGTACCTGACATCGTACAGGCTCGGGACCACCTTTTAACGACCCCTCCAAAGTACGGCATAACTAAGGATTTTTTACTCCCATTAAAAAATCCTAAGAGCGCCTGCGTGTTTTAAACCGTGACTTTTGGCATAGGAGACAATTATGCTAGCCACTCAGCTACAAGTGATCCCTAAACGTGATTTAGTTTGATAACTCAGTTATTTTCGAAGATAGAGAAAAAAATTAAACAGGGGATCACTTGTAGCTGGGTGGCTAGCGTAACAGCCTCCCATGCCAAAGGTCACGGGTTCAAATCCGCAGGTGGTCCTAGGATTTTTTAATGGGAGTAAAAAATCCTTAGTTACGCGGTCCTTCGGAGGGGACGTTAAAAGGTGGTCCCGAGCCTGTACGATGTCAGGTACTCGTTAAAGATCCCTATCCTAATAAACCTGGATAGGCAAAATTTAGGACTCCCACTGTAGCATCGTCCGATTAGCCATAGTAGCATAAAGTGACGTTAAATAAATAAACAAACAAACAAACAAAAATTAAACAGTGTTTTCTAACCAAAAACCCTGAATAATTACATAAAAGAGAAAAAAGAAAAGAAAACATTATTAAAATTTACACACAAATACGCTCATAACTCAGTTAATTTTGACGATAGAGAAAAGTGTGTATAGAGTTTTAGAATCAATAAAGCGCGATAAAATAAAAAAAGTTGTTTCTTGCCTATATATACGCTTATATGTTTTAAAAAATCCGTTTCTTCTAATTAGTAAATAAATAAATACCAAACATTTTAGTGCCATTTGATAGAGAATTAACTTTTCTACAAAATGAAAAAAAATCATTGAAATTGGTTAACAACTAGCTGAGATATTGCGTTTTGAAATCAGCAGTAGTGATATGATATTATCCTTTAAATTATTTTTTTTATTTACTTAATTGCCTGTCAACAGCTACATAAACAGTTATACCATAATATTGTTATTTTTAAATAATTAACCATTGTGTAATAATTTGCAGCTTTTTAAGATAGAGACAAAACAGTAGTTTTAGAATCAGGATACAGCAACGAGAGAGAAATGCTTTATTTATTTTGCAATGCTGCCCAAATACATCGGGTTGCTTAAATAACACAGAATACTTTATCAATCCCTTGGACATATTTTACATACAATTATGTTTTTTTCCTATTCTAATACAAATTTATAATATTTACAATTTTTTTCTATTTTAGCTATGTACATTATTTTATTTTTCTCTACCACTATATTTGAAATTTAGACCTCTGGTGCGCGCATTACATGATCGAAATATATTTAAATTTTTTTTTTTTAAATCTTGCCTCTATATACAAAACGAAAAAATAATAATTGAAATCAGTTAATAAATAGCAGAGATATATTGTTTTGCAATCAGCAATAATGACCGATAATTTTACTTTGAATAATTTGTTCTTTTTTATATTATTTAATTGCCTTTAAATAGCTATATAAACAGTTATACCCTAATGTAGTTATTTGGAAATAATAAACCATTGTGTAATAATTTAATGCGCTATTTTTTTTTTATTTTGCTACATTTATGTTGTATCTTCTTATATTATTATTCTTAAAGGTTTAATTTTGTCTAATTTAGTTATTTTTCTTTTATTCTGTTTTTACTTATCCCTTTTAGTTTTCTTTTCTTCCTCTGTGTAAATATAAAGAAAATAATTATTTTTGTGGATGTAATTAGTTGACCGTTGAGAATTACTGGAAGGAATTAGTCCGGGTGGCGGTCATTAAATGAAACAACTAAATATTTTCAACTATTTTATTGTTTGCCAACGTTTCAACCCCCTTTTGTGGGTCATCATCAGGGCGCATGGTGGGAGAATGGAAACTGTTTCCATTCTCCCACCATGCGCCCTGATGATGACCCACAAAGGGGGTTGAAACGTTGGCAAACAATAAAATAGTTGAAAATATTTAGTTGTTTCATTTAATGACCGCCACCTGGACTAATTCCTTCCAATAATTATTTTTATTCCACTAATCCAAACTTTGTTAATTAATTAATTGATTTTATCTTTGTAATTTTGTTTACTTTAACTATCTTGATTTTTATTTTTATTATATACTCTTCTTTTTACACCATTGTTAGTAATAATTGATTCTGTTCCAGTGATCTCTTGGAAAGATATATTGTATTGTATAAATAGAATTATTTATAGAACACAATATGCCAGAATAAAGTTATTTTTCTACTTCTATTTCTAAATGCTGTGTCAATAAAACTTACGTCATAAGCTATATTTATAAATTATCTCGTGTAATCAAGAAAAGCTGTAATTATTTATTATAGATTGTTAGTTTATTCATGTAACGTCACTTTATGATACTGTGGCTAATTGTATGATGCTAAAGTGAGATTCGCTGATTTTTCCTGTCTAGATTTAATTAGGATAAGGGTCTTTTACGAGTACCTGACATCACATAGACTCAGGATCACCATTTTAAGTCCCCTTGAAGGACGGCACAACAAATGATTTTTTACTACCTTTAAAAAATCCTAATGCCATCTGTCGGGTTTAAATTTCTGACCTTTAGTATAGAAGGCTTTAATGCTAGCTACTACACTTTAGGTGATCCCTGAAGTATTTAAAAATTTATTTTAAATATATATTTTTTCAATTTATCTTTATTATTAATGCTTCATAATTATGTATTTATAAAAAATAAATAAATTATTATTGTTTTGATTGAAAGATGACAAACCAATGAAAGAGAGGGATAGTGTACTTTTTTCTAATTTCTAAGTATCACTTCTGTTGACAAGGGTATGGTCCATGTTATTTTATACTGTTTTGAGGTTATTACTATGTACTCACCCTACCTAAATAAAAAAATATCAATATATTAGATATTGATTATAATAGCATCATACCCGCAGAGGTGGCTCTTGGATTTTTAAATGGAAGTAAAAAATCCTTAGTTATGCTGTCCTTCGGAGGGGACATAAAAAAGGGGTGGTCTTTAGCCTAATTAAACCTGGAAAGGCAAAATTTAGGACTCCAGCATCGTTCGATTAGCCATAGTGGCATTAAGTGATGTTAAATGAATAAACAAACCAACATTATAATCAAATCTAACAGTAATGTTTCGGCAAGGAAATTTATTTGTTCTTAAGACTTGGATTTAATACACTTTGGCTTATAATAGTGATGATATCTGGAGGTATATTGTTGACTCATCATAATCAGTCCAGCGCTACAACTCGGTGAGGGTCTCCTCTACCAGCTTTCTCCAGTCATTTATATTTTGTGCAGCTGTCATCCAGTTTCTCACTCCAAGGATATCCCTTGCATCTGCTGTCACTCCATCCGACCATCTAAGTTTCGGTTTCCATCTTCTTCTGATGCCATGGAGAGGTTCAGTTAAACGGCCTTAGGGATCACCTCGCCCTCCAATCTAGCCACACGACCAGTCCACTACAGTCTGCCAAGCTTCAAGGTCATAACGACATCATTGTTCTTAAACATATATAAAGTTCATTATTGGTCCACCTTCTCCAATTTCCATTGAGATAAACTCCTCCAAAAATTCTTTGAAGTATTTTTCTCTCACAGACTTGTAGGTCCTGTTCAGTTCTTTTATTAATAGTCCATGTTTCTAATCCATAAAACAGGACTGGGCCAACAGCCTGTCTAGAAGCCGTGAGGTGAACTCTCTTTGGAGGCCAAAGTAGCACCTGTTTGCCATCAAAATATTGTTGACTAGTTTCTCAATAATGAGAATTACAGAAAAATATATGTTTTGGTCCCTACCAACTTCGGTTTAGGCAGGATAGGTTAGGTTGAGGTCAAGTTTCACTGACTGCTGTAGCTTCATACTTTTAAGGGGAAGTTTTGACAATTCCAGCCACTGCAGCATTAATATATTTTAATTATTTGAGATTTTTTTTAATATATAAAATAAAATAAAGCAAAAAATTAAATTAAATTCATTGTTATTCTAGACACTGGTACTGCTCAGCTTTCTTCTAACTTTAGATGGACTCGCAGCTTTACCGAACAGGCTACAGGCTGAGTATGAACCAAATATTTTTTTAAATTATTTTTTTATTTATTTGTATTCCTTGTAACAGTTTAAATATTTTGTTTTTTCTTTACATTCTCAAATGAATAGTAGAGTCAATATAAAATATTTACCTGAAAACTTATACATTTATTTTATGAAAACAATCTGTATGAATCAATTCATTTGAAATTTTAATTAACTTCCTACTCAAAATTTTTGATTTTCATGATTTGTTAACTAGTTATTCTATATCCTTTCCTGAATAAAAAAAATGTTGATAACATTTTTCTGATGATCTTTTAGTCTTGCAGCCATTTTAAGTCACCTTCGAAGATGAAAACGTGTTTGGAAAAAATCTTTCTAATTCTAGTAATTTTGTAGATATCAAATCAAAACATGAATTAGCAATACGATAAAGATATGTTTTACTTTATAAAGCACTTAGGACAAAAAATATAAAGCATATTTTTATCTTATTGTTAGCTGTTGTTTTGATTTGATATCTACAAAATTACAAGAATTAAGAAGATTTTCCCAACACATGTTTTCAACAGCAAAACTGACTTAAAATCAACATAAAAATAATTAGAAAAAAAATTATCTTTGGTTTTTTATTCAGGAAAAGACAAAGAATAACAGGTAAACACATTATGAAAATCAAAAATGTTGAGAAGTAAGGTCTTAATGGTTTCGAATTGATTGATCTATGTCAGTTTATTTATCAGAATAATACTTTAAATACTTCTAATTAACTTAAGTTACTATATATTTGAATTATATACATTTAAAGCTTTATTAGATATATTTATATTTTGCATCATTACTCCGTTTCTTACTTATTATCAAAAGATATTTTTTCCAGAATACCTTGTGAAAATTGCACTTCAACTGATATCTCTCTAAACTCATCAGAAATATCTACTGAGAGCTCAAGGTAAAAGGAAATTATTAATTTAGAAATATTTTTAAATAATTTTATTTACTTGATATTTTTATTGGATGAATTAATTTTAATATGATAATACAATTTTAAATATGTAATTAGAATATAAATTCAATTTATTGTAACTAATAATTATAGATTCAGACAATCATGATATTACATTTTACAGTAAGGGAAAAATACAAAACAAAAAAAAGAAAAGAACATCGTCCTTTAACAAATATTTATTTTATTTTTATTTTTCAAACTTGAGGAAGTCTCATTTATTTTTTTAAATTTAATAAGCAGTTTTATCCTTCCAATTACAACTTATAACAATGTATTTGATGTTTCGGTTTGTTTTTTTTCCCCCATTTTCAAGTTTTCTCTATTATATTGACCCGATACATTATCCATTTTTTCTTTAAGATCCAAAGAATTCTTTATCATATGTTTATTGCTGCTATCCAATATTCAATTTCTTAAACTTGAGGAAGCTTTATTCATGTTTTTAAAATTTAATTAAGAAATTTTATGCTTCCAATCATATTTTATTATGTTAACATATCACAATACATAGTCGAGGTTCAGATTTTTGTTCACTTTTTCAAGATTTATATATTATGTTGACCTAGTTGATTAATCATTTTTTTCTTTAAGATGTAAAGAATTCTTCACCATATGCCTATTGTTTTTATTCGTATTATATTTTTTCTTTCTGTTTTTCAAAAATGATTTTTATTTTAGAAGAATAAAATTGTTTGATGAAATTCAAAAAACATAAATGAAACTTCCTCAAGTTTGAAACATAGAAAGAAACAATATCATAATATAGATAGTAACACAAACTATAAGGTGAAGAATTTTTCGCAACTTAAAGAAAAATCGCTGCAAATTATTTATTACATAATGGTTTATTATTTCCAAATAACAATATTAGCGTATAACTGTTTAAAAAGCTGTAGATAGGAAATTAAGTAGTATGAAAAGCAATAAAAAAAGCATATCACCACTGCTAATTTCAAAATACTACATCTCTGATAATTCTTAATCAATTCCAATGATTCTTTTTTCATTTTGTAGAAACTTTAATTTTCTATGAAATAGCACTAGGAGAAAATATTTTGGTATTAATTTATATACTGTTATGAAAAATGGTTATTTCTACATATAGGCAAGATTTCAAATATTTTCCTTTTGTTATTTTTGTTTATCGCACTTTACTGATTCAAAAACTATATACATATTTATCTCTTATTTAAAAATAACTGAGTTATGGTGTATTTATGGGTAAAATTTTTGGTACTTATTTATTTATTAATTTGGAGAAACAGATTTTTGTTTTAGTCATTATTCGTTTTAGTTATTATTCTAGGCATCTTATAACGTAAGCCCTCAAATTTTGAAGGGAGATAATTTTTTTATTTTTTTGTCGATTATGAAGGTTCATTATTGAAAATACTAAACCAAAAATGGATAATCTATTGGGTCAATATGATATAGAAATATTGCAAACAGAGAAAAAAATCCTAAATGTCGACTATATATTGGGATAAGTTGTTAACAGTAACAATTAATTTAAAAAACAAATATTTATAAATATTGTAAAGCCTTCTGTTTGGAATATGGATTTGGGTCATCAAATGGATAGAGTGCTGCACTAATGACCTCTGAGGCTCAGGTTTGAAACCGGGTGTTGACAAGATAATTATGTATTCCATAGTTAAATACAGTAGTTGTTTATTATATTTTTCATGTCAAATAAAGCAGATAAGAAAAAAAAAGTGTGACGTGCGACACTTACTTTTAGGTTTTGAGGGTTCGACTCCTCCTTCTAAGAAATTTTCTCTTCTTTTATTGTACCACTTGTTTTTCTGTTTGTGCACACAAAGTAGATATATTTGAGTATTTGATATATTTCTGAGGAAAACGATGATAGCAACAAAAAACTCAAAATTTGATTTTCCTCCCTAACCTTCGAAAATTTGATTGTGGGTCATATGACCTTTTTTGTTCCTATTAAGTTCTACAATAGTATCTGCTTCCATAATATGACTAGACATTTATGAGATATAATGTATATAAACTATTATTTTTAGTTTATAAATCTTTTTAGTTGAAAAAGGTTGCAAAAACCTTCCAATAGCTACTTCTATTTGCCTGCTATTGTTTTAGTAAAATAAAACAAGTAACATTATATGATCATTGCATGTTTCAGATCGACTACAGTTAAAGCTTCAACAGAAAGCCCATCCATTTTAATAGTGTTGGAAGAAGATAGCTCAAGGTTTTTTTGTACATTTTTTTTTATTTTTTATTTGTTATTTTTTCTTCTTTTCATTTTTATAAAGATTCGTAATGTGGATCTATCTCGGTGTTGCTTCTCACCTTCACTGCCATATCAATAATATTAATTTAGGTTTTACATAATATAATGGTGTATAATATATATAAAATACCTAGCATAAGATGACTAACTAATTCTGTTATTGATTAGCTATAACTATTTTTTTTTTCTATTTTTGATTAATGTTTTTATATTTTTTTTTGTGTTAATATATTTTTATAATATACATATAGAAGTGTTATTTTTCAAAATTATTAGTGTCCCTCACCCGTCTGGATCATTATGAAATAAACATCACAGTTGGCTTCATACATTTCTAAAAATTTCTGAACATTGAGTGTTAAATTAAAAAAAATCTTTTCATTAAAATTAACTTACACTCAATTAAAAATTTTTTCCATACAACCAAATATAATTGTATAAATGAATCAGAGAAATTTGCAACTTTTGACCTTCCATCTATCCCAAAAATATTAAATTTGGATTCGTCTGAGAATATTACCCTTTTGAGAAAATTGATGGGTTTATTAAAAAAATTCCTGGCAAGTTACAGCTGCTTCTACTGGTATATCTTACTCATGAAGGCCTTTCTTTTTGTGACTCGACCACTGTATCCTTTCCTTCTTAGACTATTTCTGACTGGACTTGAGTCCCACAGTCCCAATTTATTTTGATGGCAAATGAGGTTGTGGCAGTGTGAGGGTTTGCATGGACTTGACCAAGGATGGCTCGCCTGTGGTGATTATCCAGTTTCCTAGGTCTTCCAGGACTAAAATATCCTCTAGAGATTTTAACTCTCTATGTCTCTTTAGTATACACTGTACGGTAGCTTGCAACTTATTCAACAGATGTGCAATTTTTCTTAGAGATATGCCTTGCATTTGGTAACGAACCATAAGCTCTCTCAAATCACAAGAAACGCGCATATTGAAAAGCTAATACTGAACTAAGGGTTGAGTATAGAGATAAGATTTATACAGATAACAATGGAAAGATGGTCATAGTACAACAAATATAATTAATATTTAAAGTGGATAGAAATTTTTTTAACCTATAATTAACAAATGATATTCTACTTCTTTGATATTAATGTTGAAACGAAAATAAATATATCTTTTTTCTTTCACTTACTATATTTAGTGTGGGAAAGTATTGCGATCGTGAAAATTTTCGAATTCCAGTTTTCGACGGAAATACACGTTTTAGGGTCTTTCGAGTCCAAATGACCAAGTCCCGAAAAAAGGTCGGTGTGTGTGTGAGTGTGGTAAGTCTAGCGCAAAAACCATATGAAACTGAAATTTCATATTTAAGACAACTATACCCTCGAGATGTTACAGCAACTTTTTCATCAATATCCGATGACCAGAAGAGCCTCTTTATACCTTGCATTTTTCACCTTTTTTCGATTTTCTCAAAAACGGCTCAAACGATTTTAATTAAAATCAATATATCGATGTAAAATTTAATGGGCTTTAATATAATGTAGGTTTCATTCGGATTAAGATGGTCTGACAGGGCTTAAATGCCGATATTTTAAATTTTCTTCCTCTAAACTACCTTTAATTTTGTTCATTCCAAAAGATTAACCATATCATCTTAATGGCACTGATAAAGGACGGCTAAATATTAAAGTTGAGCGACTTTGAAAAACAACTAAAGGAGAAAACTGAAAACAGATTTTTTTAATGCAATTGTTTGTTTTTGAACAAATGAACAGTAATATACATGTGATACACCGTTGGAAAGCTAAAGATTTAAGAAAAAATATTATACACAAGCTTTTAAAATTTAATCGAGAATGATGAAAAGCCGATAAAAAAAACTGATTATTTTAGATAATATTATAATCGATTTTTTAATAATACATTTTTCTATAGAAATTCATTTTTACTCCCATTAAAACATTCTAGTGCCACCAGTAGGTTTGAACCCGGGATCTTTACCAAATAAAGCTGTTATACTAGCCACTACGCTATGGGTGGTCCCTTTTTTTATTTTATTTTTATTCGTTATTCACGTTCCATTGGTTTGTTTCACATGAAATGTCCGTTTTTATAGTTTCTGAAATACATAAAGGATTTTGCAGGTCTCTGTTGTTTTCTTCCGAATGTTTACATATTTAAAGTAAACAGCTGAGACCGCTAGAAATATTTGCAGGGCGTTTGGGGAAGGGAGTGTTAATGAACGGACCATTCGCCGTTGGTTTGCTATGTTTTCAGCTGGGGATACAGACTTGGAAAACTTGCCCCGAGGAAGACCTCCGTCCGTAATAGACAACGATGTCCTCAAACATACAGTAGAAGGAAACCCCAACCAAACAGTTGAAGGACTCTCAGCACAACTAAATGCAAGTGCATCTACCGTTTCCAGACCTAACTAAGTAGGCATAACTAAGGATTTTTTACTACCCTTAAAAAATCCTAGGGCCACCCGCAGGTTTGAACCCGCGACCTTTGGCATAGAAAGCTGTTATGCTAGCCACTACGCTATGAGTGACCCCTATATAGATAGATAGATAGATTATTATTACCTTAGAATATTAATATATATACATTTCTTTATTTTTCTTTCATAAGATCCTTATCATGACTGTTATAAACACACAAAAAAAGAATTAGCGTAATTGGTCAAGCCGTTCACACGTGGTGCTATCACCAAGGGAAAGGGGTTCATTTTGTGTATATATATATATATATACATATATATATATATATATATATATATATATATATATATATATATATATATAGAGAGAGAGAGAGAGAGAGAGAGAGAGAGAGAGATTGATTGATTGATTGATTTTTATTGTCTTAGGGCCAGAGGCCCTTTCTTACAGACAAAATTATAAACTTTTTACGTACAAATGTGCCATTTAAAATATAATTGAATTACTTATCTACTAATTTGACAATATTTATGTTTATAATTAACAGAAAATTTTTTACATATTATCTTTTCCAAATTTTAGAAAAATATGAAATAATATATAGGCAATATGCTGAAGGAAGATAAAAAAAAAAAATAAAAAAAAAGAATGATGCTAATAATAAAGGAAAATGAATAGGAATAATAAAGTAGAAGGAATATCAGGAAAGGGATAGGAAATGGCAACTGGTTTACAGAGAGCATAAGGCTTCAAGGCGCACTCGTCGAGTCTCCGTCTAGAAATAGTCGAATGCATGCCCTGCGGAAGGAGGATGCGAACCTGATCTCCACCGGAAGCATGTTGAGCTCTCTCGCGGCCGCAGCGTGGAAAGCATTTCTAAAGGTCTCGGTTCTGCAGGCTGGTAATTGGAATTGACCCTGCATTCTATCACTCCGCACCTCCACGAATTCACTTCTTAGTGCCTCCGGAATCCCTGTATCTAGTATTTTACGTGCTAGGCACATTAGGTTGATTCGGCGATATTCTTTGACACGCAGCCAGCCTAATTCTTTCATTAATGGAGTTATATGCTCGTCCCATTTGGCGCTAAAGATAAATCGGATTGCGGTGTTAAGGGCTCTCTGAATCCTGCTGTCCTCCGCGTCAGTAATGTCCAAGTAAACCGAATCGTAATACCATACTAGAGGGCATATAAGAGCTGATACTATCCTTCTTTTGACCTCGGCTGGCAACAAACGTTTCCATCGAGAGAGGGAATGCATCACACCATGGACTCTGCTCACGACTTGACTTGCGTGGTCTCGCCAAGACAAGGTACTGTTGATAATTACACCTAAGACCCTCATCTTGACACAACGCGGAATAATTTGGTCAAGTATCGTCAGTGGAGGCAGCAATGCACCCTTTTCAGCTTTCACCACCAGTTTAGGACTGCCGATCAGCATCCAGCTTGATTTCTTGCTGTTGAGGTAAAGCCTGTTTTTAGTTGCCCAGAGCCGAACTTCTTCTAAATCATTTTTCACTCGCTGCAAGGTCGAGACTACGTCTTCAGGAAACGCAGAAGCCCAAATAAATACGTCATCTGCAAACATATGTACTCTACAGTTTCTGAGTGTATTTGCTAAGTCGTTGATGTAACATAGGAACAATAATGGTCCCAAAACTGAACCCTGTGGTACACCAGCACTGCACTCCAACCATCCCGACGCGTCACTTAGTGTCCTTACTTGTTGTGGCCGCTCGCTAAGATACGACTTGAGCCATTGCAAGACCGGCTCCCCAACACCAAAGCTTCCGAATTTCCGTAACAGCGTAACATGGTCGACCGAATCAAATGCCTTTGTAAAGTCTAACGAGACAAATATTGTTACCATTCGATCGTCCGTAGCTTTCCTTATATCCTTCAGAATAGTGTGGAGCGCCGTACATGTGCTACGACCCTGTCTAAAGCCCGATTGATGTGGAGACAGAAGGTGGTTGTCTTCTAAGAATTTCCTTAGGTCCCTCTCAACCAATCTCTCAAGAACCTTCGACAAAACCGGCAATACAGCGATCGGTCGATAATCCGATAGTTCACTAGGCTTTGTTTTCTTGGGAATAGGTCTAATAATTGCACGTTTCCACGCATCTGGGAACCTATATTGCTGAAGAGATGCATTTAGTATGTTGACAAGCACATGTTGACAAGAGAGAGAGAGAGATAGAAGAGAGAGAGAGAGAGAGAGAGGAGAGAGAGAGAGAGAGAGAGAGAAGAGAGAGAGAGAGAAGGAGATTGTTATTACCTAAAAAAAAAAAAATCCTATCTTCCAAATTAACTTTTCTGTTGTTTTCTTCCATAAGATCCTACTCATGACTGTTATAAACACAACAAAAAAAACAATTAGCGAAA
Organism: Piezodorus guildinii; assembly: GCA_023052935.1. Classification (NCBI taxonomy): domain Eukaryota; kingdom Metazoa; phylum Arthropoda; class Insecta; order Hemiptera; family Pentatomidae; genus Piezodorus; species Piezodorus guildinii. The sequence continues at coordinate 138,706,037 of CM041297.1, read as the reverse complement.
TCGGTCAAGCCGTTAAAAGGCGATTCATTTTATATGCATATGATTGAGAACCTGACTGAGTCAAAATTAATTGGTTGTATGAATCATTATGACTAATTACAGTATGCATCATGGAAAAGTTTTCTTAGCTGAAAAACAAAAACATTCTACCTCGACAATCCATCAAGGTCTTGGGTTCAGTTTATGTAGAGATTTGCAACTATTGTGAGAGTGTTATCACTTGCTTGTGTATATCATATGTGCAACCTTAAAATTAATAAAATATAGATAGAGAGATGGAAATGTTTTATTTTCATATTTAGTACAGTAAAATTAGGTATTAACCCGAACATCCAAAAAAAAAAAAAAAAAAAACTCGTCAGAAACTGGGACGTTGATTTCCTAAAAGTACTAAAGAACATTTTTTTTTTAATTGATATTTTGAAATATTTGTAATCTATATCCGTCATCAAATTTTATCAAAGAAACATAAAAATCCTTTAGAACGTATTTAAAAATTGAATTTCATTCCAAAAGGTATTATACCCTATATAAACAGATATAACCTTTCCTTTCATTTCCTTCCAAAAGGTACTATATTTCCTACTATACGGCAGAAGTAACTAATCCCGTAATATATCACCATTAATTTATTGTTTCCTTCATTTTGAGCATTTTTATTGGTACATTTAGCACGTCTTGAATCACCGCTATTATTTTGATCGATGGTTTTAACCTAACAACAGTTTTTTGGCTGTTGACAGTACATATACAATTATAGATTAGATTGTTTATATCGTGTTGTTTCACATGAAATGTCCGTTTTTATAGTTTCTGAAATACATAAAGGATTTTGCCGGTCTCTGTTGTTTTCTTCCGAATTTTTACATATTTAAAGTAAACAGTTACTAATCCTCTACCTTTGTATTATAAACATTAGCTTCCCAATCAATTACCCACTTTTTAGTATACCTCCAAATATGAACATGGAAACTCGCGATTTTCGGCTAATATTTTTAGTCTAGAAGAATAATTACCTGCGATGAAAAGTGGATCGCATATGACAATCAGCGTCGGTCAGGGCATTGGTTGAACACCGATGAAACCCCGGGGCAAATGCCAAAACCGAATTTGCATCCCAAAAAATGATGGTTACAGTATGGTGGTCCATGGCTGAAATAATTCATTATTCCTTTTTACCTAGAGGTGAAACCAATATCTCTACAATATACTGCAATGGAAATGACCAAAAGCACACAAAATTATTTAAAAAACAACCTAGATTGGTAAATCGGAAGGGTTCTATACTCTTACACGACAAGTTAGACCCCATGTTTCAAAGCATACCGTGCAAAAATTGAAAGAACTGGGCTACGAAGTTCTTCCGCACCCACCATATTCTCTCGACTTGTCTCCAACAGATTACCGCCTGTTCAGGAATTTAGACAACGTCGTCAAAGGAAAACTTTTTGAAAATGATGATCAAGTGACATTTGCGTTTTCAGATTTTATTTCACTTCAAGGCTCAGAGTTTTTCAGTTCGGGGATAAAAAAGTTGGTGTCACATTGGGAAAAATGTGTAGAAAAAGAAAGTAAATACTTCGAATAAAATTATCTTGTTTTCATATCGTATTTTTAATAAAAATCCTTTACCTTGAAAACGGATATTTCATGTGACACAACCCAATATATACACACCTCATATCGTCGATTCGCTAGGTAGTATAAAAAAAAAAAAGAAAAAAAAAAAAAGAAATGTCAATAGAAGTACTTAAGTACTTTAGTAAAGTTACATGGTTTAAAACTATAGCAGTTTAACACTCTTAAACATCAAAACTTATTAATTCTTTATAACATCATTTCTGTATATTATATATTCAATTGTTTCAGTGATTCATCCGAAGAAATTATTATTGGAGAGTTAATCGAAGAAGAAAACAAGTAAGCATTATTTATAATAAAACTTTTAAATTGGATATTACTGTAAATATATAAGAGCTATGCAATAAATAGACTATTATTCTTATATTTCAAAGTTATAATAAATAGTACTAAGACACTCTCATTTAAAACATTAATTAATAACTTTTTGAAGCTTTCTTCGACACAGAATGATATTTGTCTATAACAATAGAAAATACAGGGACTTAAAAAAGCAACAAAATTTTTAGATATCTAATAGAAAAAATAAGATTTTTTTCTTTTAAAACTAGTTTTAAAACTAATTTATTAGTTGGAACAAGCTGATAATAAGATTATGCTTAAGGGCCAGTCACTCTAAAACTATAAATATTTAAAGGGAAGTTGATTCCGGGTGCAGTCAAATAAACACTTAATTAAGTGTAAAATTAATTTATTTGTGCCTAAGTTTTAGCCTAAATTATAGTCCTTCTTCAGGGCAATTGAAGGAGGGAGATCATTACAATCAATTAAATCAATTATTTTTTGGCCTATAATTTAGGTCGAAATGTTAGCACAAATAAATTGAGTTTTCTACATAATCAAGTGTTTATTTGATTTCACTCGGAATCAACTTCTCCCCTATATATAAGTGTGTAACCATAGTGAGAATGGTTGACTCTGTAGTTAACCATTCTTACTACACTATAAATATATAAATTATAAATAATAATAATCCGCTTAGCGAACCCGAAGGTTCGATGCGGTAAATTCCGCCTACACAGACTCGTCCAATGTTCACCGTTCAAGCCCAAGCCCCCGAGATCAGCCTTAACGCAATCCTCCCATCGACGCTTCGGCCTACCTTTCGAACCCCTACCAGTCGGATCAGCGAATACCAACTTTCTCTGAATCCGCTCCTCATCGAGCCCAACAACTTTATTCGCCCATTTGAGTCTCCGCGATGCTATCAACTCAATTATATTCACAGAATACAAGTTCCGCAATTCCGCGTTGTACAACCTTCTAAACTCCCCAGTGGCCTCATCTCTCTTCAGACCAAATATTTTACGCTGTACCTTATTTTCGAAAACCTTAAGCCGTTGTTCATCCTTCAAAGTAAGCGGCCACGTTTCACATCCGTAAAGAACCGTCGGAAGAATAATAGTTTTATAAATTCTAACCCTTAAGTTTTTAGATAGAAGCCGCGAACTAAGTAACTTAGCAACTGAATAATAACACGCATTTCCCCCCTTTAACCGAGATTTTATTTCTTCCTGGATTTCATTTTTTCTTGTTATCATTGAACCTAAATACTTGAATTCCTCTACGTGTTCAAAAGTATGCCCTGATATATCAATATCACCAAGATCGACACCGTTTCTGCTACTAATCATATATTTCGTCTTATCGGTATTTAATTCGAGTTCTATTTCTTTACCGGTTTTTATTAACACACTTGTATTTAGTTGTATGATTTCCGTGTCTTCACCTAGCAGTACTAAATCATCGGCATACCCCAAAACCTTGTCACCCATATAAATTATAAAAAACAAACAAATTTTAAAATATATTTTACTTAGTTATTTGATAAGACAATATAATACTCTTTATCACTATTAGATACCCTAAGATAGTTGCCTGGCATGATGGAATCATTACCAGCCATCAAAGTAAGTACATACATATGGCCATATTTAAATTGACTTTCTAGAAAAACGAAAAAACAAAGAAAGAAAAAATAACCTGTACCTTTACAAGCTATGAAGGAACTTGGGCTTAGAACTAATAGATTTTTTTTTTTTTTTAGAAACAATTCTTTATTGAACAATATTACAATCTGTCCAAGTATTGCGATCGTGAAAATTTTCGAATTCCAGTTTTCAACGGAAATACACGTTTTAGGGTCCCCTGAGTCCAAATAACCAAGTCCCGAAAAAAGGTCTGTGTGTGTGTGTGTGTGTGTGTGTGTGTGTGTGTCTGTGTGTGTGTGTGTGTGTGTGTGTGTGTGGTAACTCCCGGGCGGAAACGGTAAGTCCTATGAAACTGAAATTTCATATTTAAGACATCTATACGCCCGAGACGCGACAAAACTTTTTTCTTCAAAATGAGCCTACCAGAAGAGGCACTTTATACCATGCATTTTGCACCTTTTTTCGATTTTCTCAAAAACGGTTCCGACGATTTTGATTAAACTCGCCATATCGATGTAAAATTTAATGGGCTTTAATATCATGTAGGTTTTATTTAGATAAAAATGGTCTGACAGGGCTTAATTGCCGATATTTTAAATTTTCTTCCCCTAAAGTACCTTTAATTTTGTAGATTCAATAATAATAACTAGATTATCTTGTTAACGCTGATGAAAAACTGGTAAATATATAAATTGAATAAATTCGTTACCCAACTAAAGGAGAAAACAGAAAAAATATTTTTTTAATGCAATTTTTCGTTTTTGAACATAAGAGCAGTAATATACATGTATGATATACCGTTGGAAAGCTAAAGATTTTAGAAATATTATCATCTCATACACAAGCTTTTAAAAGTTAATAGAGAGTGATGAAATGAACATAACACTAACTGATTATTTTAGATAATGATATAATAGATTTTTGAATCTAACACATGTTTCTATAGAAATTTAGTTTAATTAATTCCTTAATAATTTCACGTATTTTTATCTCTAACTGTATATGAAAATTCTTTCATTGATTTTAAAAATGGAGGTAAGTGAAAGTCGTGTGTTGCCCGCACCAGAATTTTTAATTTGTTAATCTTTTAACATTAGTGATTCTGAGCCAAAACTCCTTTCATGCTAAAGCAAAAATTAAAAGCATAATCACAAGCTGTTTTCCTAAATGCATTTTAAGAAAGAACAAAGTAAATTGTACTGCATTTTTACATAAATATACTGTGGTATAAATTTTCATGAGCATGAAAAACAGCTTCAAAACCATGATTTAGATAAATATTTTACTTTGTATTTTTTTAAACAATTATTTACATGCTATGTTCATATATGTTTTAAAGAGACGAAGACTGTACTAGCAAATATTTTTGTAATTGATCAAGTTATTGGTCTTCTGTTAGTGTTACAGAAATGAAAAATATTTTTCCTCATTTTGTGTTCAAGTGGCGAATTTCTTATTGGAGTAATTCAACTTATTTATAATACCAATTAACTTATTTATAATATAGGTATAAAAAAAAACCCTGTACCACTACAACCCATGAAGGGTCTTGGGTTCAGTACATATAGAGATTTGTACTGTTTCTAGGCCAACTGACGTGCAATGAGGTGATGAGGTCTTTATCACGCTCAGCCTCCAGATTTTCCCCCAATTTTTTTGGATACCCACTATATAGAGGCAGGGTCTCCATATCCTAGGGTCCCCCGCCCCCTCCAAGTGAATTAACAGAATAAATAATATTCTGTCACAGTCGGGATTCGAACACAGGACCCGGAGAACAGTAGCACTAGAGTTCTGTCCACTGTACTTCACCACTCCCTTATAATATATGTATACCAAATATATATTGTAGTCTGACAAAACTGTTATTATCAATAATTGATGATGACAGAGAAAGCTTGACTTCATATAACAGTCAAGAAAGGTTGACAGAGTCTGAAATGGCTGACAGATTCAAATGGCAGAATCTATTAAAAATAGCTTTCTGCCATGTCAGTATCTGTCAAATATTCTTTTGTGTTTGTGTATATATTATAAAATCTGTGCCTATCTGTTATTAAAGCTTGTATTTCTGTGTTTTATTTGTGAACTTCTTGAATACTGTTGCACTGCTGTTACTATAAGCAGTAAAAGGCCGAGATACAGGGTGAGAGTACAGCCAGGTGTAGGTGAGGTGAAATTCGAGAGATTTGGTGAAAGTGAATTATCGTACACTCTCACATACTTTCAACATCATAATAAATATTCAATAACTGAATTTCCTATATTATTTCATTTTTGTTTTCATTTTTTTTGCTCGAATTTGCCATCAAGGACCACGTGAATATCATTCTGTCTTCTTCACATCTTTCATCTTCTTTTTTCTCCAATGTTCTTTCATGTTCCTGGACTGTTCCTCCCGCTCTTCCTTTGTCCATTTTCTCCCCTGTTTCTTTGTTTTTCCTGTAAGAACCTAATTTCTTTTATTTTCTTCCCGAAAAGCTCTCTATCTAAGCAGTCTATTTTCTTGATTTTTAAACTATGACAAAAATGTGTTTGTTCAGACTCTCTTTTTTTACCTTTTATTATAAATAATGTTTAATTTCGAGTTTCTATATTAAAAAAAACATGTTTTCATGATGTATATATTTCACTTGTTTGTTTTGATATAACTTTATCATTCAGTTTTTTAAAAATAATATTTAATGATGTAGGATTTTTCAAAAAGTAATATTTGATGTCATTGTCAAAATTTATATTTTTTAAATAAGCCTTCTCTCACAATTTCTTGAACTTCACAAGATCTCGCTTTCACCTCACCTACACATACCTGTTTTCTCACCGTGTATTGCGGCCTTAGGTGTACCTCACCATGAGTGTTAGCAGGAAATTCTTATAGGGGTCATATGGATTAAAAATCATTAGTGGAGGAATCAAAGACGTATGTTACTTTTCCCCCAAACTATATAATTAAACATATAAATTTGAAAATGTTTAGCCTTAGATGATTCAGATTTGATGACCACTTAGTAAAAGTTGATGACCACACTATTATTATATTGAATTATTTCATTTGTTCCAGTGGAACTTTGACATCATCAGAAGAGATAATTGATCCTAAAAAAATAAAAAGGTAATACGAAAAATATATTTTTTTTATTTTTAAATTTATTATTATAAAATAATCTTTATACACAAGATGTTCAAAAATTAATAAAATATTTGAATTAAATAAAAAACACAGTTATTGGATTATTTTTAATAATGAACCTTTGTAATCGGCCAAAAAAAATAACTACCCCTCCTCTAAATTCCCGAATAACGAATTTTTAAAAAACCGTTTGCCCGCCGCACAATGGACAATATGACCGATTTAGGTGGATAAAATTCTGAAACTTGTCTTTATTTAACCTTTGGGGTCCCAGATTACGGAAAAAAAATTTAAAAATTATAAAAACTAATTAATTTTTTGACACGACTGGCGAGCGCACAGTGATCAAACATCAAATTTATTTGCTAAAATCTTAATCTTTCCTATATTTTACGTTTGAAGTCCCAGAATACGGGAAAAATAATACAAAAAATCTAATTATGGCTCAGAGTTGATAAAACCTGCTAATAGGTGTATTTTATATCATTTAGGAAATTCTTGAAATTATAGATTGTAAAACTTTTGATTCGGAGTGTTGTGTCTGAAAAAAATTATGTATCACCTAAAACGCAAAAATTCTTTGTAATATCTAAAGAGTAGAAGGATTGATGAAACAAATCCTACAAACAAATCATTGGGGTAACCTGGGGGTTATATAGCTTTTCGTTATGGAATTAGGGCATATATTTACGAATTGCAAAATTAACTCTACAGGTGAGATTGCAATGTATATTCAATAACGAGTTTGGAAATATATTGTCTTACCTGTCTCAGCAATGTCCATTGTTAAATAAAAGCAAAAAGACTTTGCTCTAAATACACCTTGAATACAATAAATGACCATCGAATCAAGATAATTCCACTGCCGGTTATTAGGCACTAGTGTGAACAGGAATGATTCACTCATTTATTATTTATTTGAAAACATGTTATGGCGGGAAATATTAGTATTAATGGTCTTGCCAACTAATAATAAAAAGGTGAAGCACTGGAAAATTCCAAACTTTTGACTTTACTTTTGTCTACCTAAATTAGTTATTTGGTCCTCTGTGCGCCGTCCGCCTTCCGCGGCTTCTCCGAAACTACTGGACCAATTTTTTTAAATTCGTCACAAAAATACTATTCCATGCAACGATGAACCTAACACCTAGACATTGATATAAGCTGGTAATTTTTAAAATGGCGGCCGATTAAAAGTGATTTAATATATAACGAATTTATTTTTGAAGATAGAAACAAAATGTATTAGTGTTTTTAAACCAAAAACCCACGGATAATTATAAAAAGAAAAAAAAAAAAAAATTATTCATAAACACGCCCATAACTCAGTTTTTTTTAGATAGGGAAAAATATGTATAGAGTTTTAGAAGCAGTTAAGCATAATAAACAAAAATAAAATAAATAAAAAAGGAAAACAATTGAAATCTTGCTTATATATACGCTCATAACTCAGTTATTTATGAAGGCAGAGTAAAAATGTAAGCGTATTTTTTAACCAAAAAAATGCGAATAATTATAAAAAAAAGTAAATAAAAAATTGTATCCATAATTACGGCCATAACTCAGTTATTTTTGAAGATACAGAAAAATATGTATAGTTTTAGAATCAGTAAAACAAGATAAAAAAAAAAAAAAAAAAAGTTGATCTGTATATAGCTTTTTTCAGTCAAATCCATAATTTTTTCAGTCAAGTTCATAATTTTTTCAGTCAAATTCATAATTTTTTCAGTCAAATTCATAATTTTTTCAGTCAATTTCATAATTCCTTGAACCCATTTTATACAGTTAATTTAATGAGGTTTTGCTACTATGAACTTCACATTTTTATTAAATCTTATTGTTGTTTATCCATTTAACGTCACTTCAAGTTACTGTGCTTAATCCGACGGTGCAGCGGGAGTCCTAAGTTTTGCCTATCCAGGTTTACTTAAGATAGAGAGGGATCTTTTACGAGATCCACTTTTTAAATCTTTTAAGAGTCACCTATGGGGCACAAATATAGGGCGGTCTGCTGATTTGGACTTGCGACCTTAAGCATAGAAGGCTGTTATGCTAGCCACTGCTTCACAGGTAACCCTGTATGCTTCAGCAAGGTGTTAAAGATTAATTGTCCAAGGTCTCGGGTTCAAACTCGGCAGATTCAAACACCTTGTTGAATGTATCGAGGGTCACCTGTGGAGTAGTGGCTAGCATAACAGCCTTCTATGCTTAAGGTCGCAAGTTCAAAACCAGCAGATCGCCTCATATTTGTGCGCCACAGATGACTCTTAAAAGCTTTAAAAAGTGGAACTCGTAAAAGATCCCTCCCTATCTTAAGTAAACCTGGATAGGCAAAACTTGGGACTCCCGCTGCACCGTCGGATTAAGCACAGTACAGCACATGAAGTTACATTAAATGGATGAACAACAACAAGGTTTAATAGAAATGTGAAGTTCTTGGTAGCAAAACCTAATTAAATTAACTGTATAAAATGGGTTCAAGGAATTATGAAATTGACTAAAAAAATTATGATTTTGATTGAAAAAAACTATATTATAGTCACAAATTATAAAAGATGTAATTCCACCAAATATAGGTTATTATTGAAGATAGAGAAAAATCGAAAACATTTTCGAGATCAAGACAACGCGATAAAAAAAAAAAAAAATAATAATATATATATATATATATATATATAGTCTAGCCACAACTTATAAGAAATGTGATTCCCTGATAACTCGGTTATAATTGATTATAGAGAAAAAAATGTAAAAAAAAAAATACCAACATTTAGTGTTCTTAGTCAGGTTTCATATATAATTAATTTTCCTACAAAATGAAAAAAAAAAAATCAATAAAATTGGTTCAGAACTAGCAGAGATATGACGTTTTGAAATTAGCTGTGGTGATATACCATTTTCCTTTGAATCATTTATTACTTTTCATATTACTTGATTTCCTATCAACAGCCATATAAACAGTTATGCCTTAATATTGTTATTTGGAAATAATAAACCATTGTGAAATGATTTGTATTGTTTTTTTCTCTAAATTGTTATTTATTTAATTAAATCATAAACTACACATAATAGTATGGCATAACTCATCTAGCAAATCCAAGATCTTTAGAAAAATACAAACAAATGTCTCTCTTTTCTGCAAACGTACATTCATTCATCCGTTCAACATTCAGCATTAGTCGATATTTACCGTTTTAAGTCAAAAAATATTCAGTTAATATTTCTGACATACACCAAGGGTCTGTGTGAAAATACGTATTCTCCATATTTCAGTTTTTCACAATACCATATTCACAGATATATGTATGTATATTTCCGATATAGTTAATGAAGGTAAACTAAGTTTTTAGGTTCTTTTTAAATAAAACGATTTGGCTGTGAAAATAATTGTGCAATTAATTAATTAGACCAGGATAAAATTTTTTAATTTTATTTATTAATTTATCTAAATTTACAACTGTATTAGTAAATACATCAAGTAAACTTAAACTGGCTCATACTATAGCTAATATACATCAAGAGAATATGCCCATTGGTAACACTCCACTAGGTAATCTACACTTGAAGGTCTCGAGGCCATCTTCTTTTCAGACGCCTCGGAGGATTGTCAGGAATGGAAGAGGAAGCAAGGATTGAAACTAGTGGGTTAATGTGGGAGTGCAGTTTGTCTTGGAAGAAATGATACCTCGTACGGGCCAAATCAGTAACATATGGGACATTAAGTTCTTTATGGATGAGTTTGTTGGTGACAAAGTAAGGAGCATTGAGGATTTTTCGAAGGATTTTGGATTGTAGGGATTGAATATGGGAAGGATTTCATGGTTTAGTAGAGCCCCAAAGCTCAACTCCGTACGTCCAGATAGGCCTTATGATGGTAATATAGATGAGCCTTTTGTAGTTAAGTGGAAGGTTGAAGGGTCTGTTCAGTAAGTGTTGAAGTAAGCGAAAGCGTTGGGCAGTTCCTTGTCGTTTCAGTCTTGTGTGCGGATTCCAAGTTAGTCGTTTGTCAAATAGGTGTCCTAGATAGCGAATCTGTTCAACCGGGACTAGCGGAATATTATTAAAGGACACTGTAGGGCAGGATGTCGTAGGTTTACGACGAACCAGGATAAAATAAAAATGATTTAACAATCTATATAAAAAATATTAAGTTAATTGTTATTTGGTGTATTTTTTTAATAAATTGTAAGTAAATATAAGGAAAAATAATGTTTCTAAGATCGAATGTTGTTAAAAGTGAACGGATATATTACCTTAATCTAGTAGATAATAACAAGCTGACAAGGCTGGTTTCAATCTAAATTTTGTATTTTTTATGACGTGACAATATATATTTTTATATATGCAATATACAGGAATAATTAAAGATATGTAAAATGTTTTATAACAGTGTGAATACTACAAGTTGATTATTTTTTAATTTTAAAATAAATTATTTTGGTAGGATCCTTGAAAATGTAGGAGCCTTTGAAAAAAAAATCCAAAGGCCGAAACGTAGGAGAGAGAAAAAAAGAAATAAAAAGATTATTGAGTGTAAAATGGATCGTCTTTTTATCTAAAAAGAACCTAAAAATGAATTTATTCACTCAAACAGATTACAATTATAATAAAAATGAATAAAATATTGAGTTTTTTTCATGTATTCTGATTTTTTCTTTTTATTTCAGCATGACATTAATTGTATGAATGGAAAAACAAGAAGGCTTGAAAGGTACAACATGATCTTATCAAACATCACGACACCTGTTCCATGGAATCAATGTTAACTTTTATTTTGTAAAATACAAAGAGATTGAATATTGAATGCAATTTCTCGTCATGACCTTTATATCCTCGTACACACCCACACATACTCGTATTAAGTATTCAAACTCAGTTGATGGAAAAAAAGTTTAAATTTGGGTTATTCCAACAAACCCTACCAAATTACCTTTACCCTTCGTCGTAAACATATGGCTTCCTGCCCTTCAATATCCTTTAATAAGTCTCCACTAGTCTCTGTTGAACAAATCCGATACCTAGGAATCCATGGTCTCTGTCGTTTTCTTCCGAATGTTTACATATTTAAAGTATACAGTTACTAATCCTCTACCTTTGTATTATAAACATTAGATTCCCAATCAATTACCCACTTTTTAGTATACCTTCAAATATGAACATGGAGACACGCGATTTGCGAGTAATATTTTTGTACGAGTTTAAACTCGGCCATTCAGCGGCTGAGGCCGCTAGAAATATTTGCAAGGCGTTTGGGGAAGAGAGTGTTAATGAACGGACCATTCGCCCTTGGTTTGCTAAGTTTTCAGCTGGGGATACCAACTTGGAAAACTTGCCCCGAGGAAGACCTCAGTCCGTAATAGACAACGATGTCCTCAAACATACAGTAGAAGGAAACCCCTACCAAACAGTTAATGGACTCTCAGCACAACTAAATGCAAGTGCATCTACCGTTTCCAGACATTTAAAGTGTATTGGGAAAGTAAAAAAGCTCGATACATTGGTACCTCATGATCTCACTGAGCGGCAGCAAGACCCCATGTTTCAAAACATACCGTGGAAAAATTGAAAGAACTGGGCTACGAAGTTCTTCCACACCCACCATATTCTCCCGACTTGTCTCCAACAGATTACCCCTGTTCAGGAATTGAGACAACTTCGTCAAAGGAAAACAAACGAATTAAAAAAAAAAAAAAAAAACCCCGTCCGTTAAATGAATTTTCTCGTGTTATTACTATTAAATAAGAACCGAATTCTCTACAAAAACAAAAAAAGTATTGCAGAATTTGTCAAGGGATATCATTTTGAAATTAGCAGAGGTGATAGGCCATTTTCCTTTAATTAATTTATTGATTTTCATATTAGTTTTATGACCTGTAAGCAGCTATATACATTTTTATACCTTATTATAATTATTTGGAAATAATAAACCATCATAAATAATTTGCAGCATTTTTTCCATTTCATTATTGAAAGTACAACTAATACTCTCACTCAGAAAAGTTTCTAATCAACACACTATAAATTTGCAGGTCTATTTATTTTCAACTTAAAATTTCCCAAAGTACTAATTATTAATACTAATATTTGATAAAAAAAAACCTGGTGCGGGCAACACACGACTTTCACCTACCTCTGTTTTTAAAACCGATTAAAGAATTTTCAAATACAATAAGGGGAAAATGAGTGAAACCACTTTAAAATAAATTAAATGGCATTTCTATAGAAAAATGTATTATTAAAAAATCGATTATAATATTATCTAAAATAATCAGTTTGTTTTATCGGCTTTTCATCACTCTCTATTAACTTAAAAACTTAACTCTTTAGCTTTCCAATGGTATATCATACATGTATATTACTGTTCTTATGTTAAAAAACAAACAATTGCATTAAAAAAATCTATTTTCAGTTTTCTCCTTTAGTTGTTTTTCAAAGTGGCCCAACTTAGATATTTAGCCGACCTTTATCAGTGCCATTAAGATGATATGGTTAATCTTTTGGAATGAACAAAATTAAAGGTAGTTTAGAAGAAGAAAATTTTTTTCTTCCGAATGTTTACATATTTAAAGTAAACAGTTACTAATCCTCTACCTTTGTATTGTATACATTAGCTTCCTAATCAATTACCCACTTTTTAGTATACCTCCAAATATGAACATGGAAACACGTGGTTTGCTAAGTTTTCAGCTGGGGATACCGACTTGGAAAACTTGCCCCGAGGAAGATCTCCGTCCGTAATAGACAACGATGTCCTCAAACATACAGTAGAAGGAAACCCCTACCAAACAGTTAAAGGACTCTCAGCACAACTTAATGCAAGTGCATCTACCGTTTCTAGACATTTAAAGTGTATTGGAAAAGTAAAAAAGCTCGATACATGGGTACCTCATGATCTCACTGAGCGGCAGCAAGACTCCATGTTTCAAAACATACCGTGCAAAAATTGAAAAAACTGGGCTACGAAGTTCTTCCGCACCCACCATATTCTCCCGAATTGTCTCCAACAGATTACCCCTGTTCAGGAATTTAGACAACTTCGTCAAAGGAAAACTTTTTGAAAATAATGATTAAGTGAAAAGTGCGTTTTTGTTTCACTTTCAAAGCTCAGAGTTTTTCAGTTCGGGGATAAAAAAGTTTGTGTCACGTTGGGAAAAATGTGTAGAAAAAGAAGGTAAATACTTCGAATAAAATAATCTTATTTTCATATCGTATTTTTAATAAAAATCCTTTACCTTGAAAACGGACATTTCATGTGACACAACCCAATACAATAGGTTCATGTATATTACCATCATAAGACCGATATGATGTACTTACGAGGTAGAGCTTTGGGGCTCTACTAAACCATCGAATTCTTCTCGTACCAAATCCTTACAATCCAAAATCCTTCGGGAAATCCCCAATGCTCCTTATTTTGTCACATATAAACTCATTAATAAAGACCTTAATATTCCATGTTGCTGACTTAGCCCGAACCAGGTACCGTTCCTTCCATGACAAACTCCATTACTACTCTAATCCATCAGTTTCAATCCTTGCTTCCTCTTCGATCCCTGAAAATCCTATGAGGCGTCTTAGACTCTAAGACTTTTTGTTTTTATATCAGCTCAAAAATTAAAGCTTATTCAATGTCCATTAATTTATATTATAATGAGTATTTTCGTATAATTCTTGGTTCCTGTGATATTTACCTTCATAACGTTAAAATTAGATCCATTTTCGTAGTTAGAACACAATGTATTATAATACAATATGGACTAAGATATCTCGATACCTACAAGACCTATAGACGTATATAAGTTCTCGAATTGAAGCTTATTTCATGTCCATTAATTTATTTTATAATGAGTATTTTCGTATAATTCTTGGTTCCTGTAATATTTACCTTTGTAATGTTAAAATGAGGTCAATTCCTGGATTTGGACCGTTTTGGATGTACCATTTTTGATTCAGACCAGTTTGAGGTGACAGACAAAAACATTTTGTACAAGTTGGCTAAAATTTGATAATCACATTTAAAATTTTCTTCTTATAATACGCATTTTTCGGCCCCAGCTCTAGGACTATACAAATATAGTTGAGCTGAATTGACATTTCATGTGACACAGTCCAATAGAAAATGTTCACGATCGCAATACTTTCCCTTACTATACATTTCATACATAGGTAAGTGAAAGTAAAAATATGTATATTTTTCTGAAATCCTTTGCGTAAAGATAAAGATATAAAAACAGAACTTATTAAATAAGTTTTATTATATTATAATTTACAGAGTAATCCATTTTATATAAGTCAATAATAATAATTTAATCACAAGTCATTATTTATTAAATGCATTACATACGAGTTCAGAAAATTTGCTTTTCGGAATAGAATTCTGGATATAGTCCGCAATCTGAGTCTCAAGAGGCAGGATGTCTTTCGTGTGTGAATTAGTCAAATACCGAATGAAAGGAGTTAAGAAATAATGGAAGATGCCAGCAGGAGTGATATCGATCTGGAGGCGTCCTAGTTTGACGTATATCGTCGAGATATCAGCCAAGCATTGGTTCACTGAATTAATATTTATGATAGCCTCAACTTGAAAGTAATGTTTTCCCGTGGCTGTAACTGTTCCAGAAGACCAAAACAGAATCAGATACTTCAACAGGTAATCGTATTGTACGAAACCATTCTTCAGCTCGAAGGTCGCATTGACATAATAAGTCCTACCTCTGTCACTGACTAGTGTGTTTATCGAAGGTAGAGTATTCGGCTTGATTCGAATCGTAGAAAGATCTCCTAAGTGCACTTTGCTGATTGTAAAAGAATAGAATACACTACTTATCTTGTTATCCTCGAACTGCAGATTTTGGTATTGGTTTTCTAAGTTGTACTTGTTGATGTTGGTCAGTGCTTCGTTGATCACATCTTCGGGTGCTCCATTTAGAATTGTGGCGCCCGAACCAGGATGGCTCAGCAGAACCGCGAACAACGCAATAACTATCATCTTACCGAATGGTGGAATCACCTTTTCAAAATACTATATATACGAGAAGGGTGTGGAACTTTTTATATCCGACCAATCAAAAGAAGTCTTACTCATCGATAAAGGTTTATGAGCTTAGTTTTCCTTAATTACTTATCTAATTTTTTTTTTTACTATAGTTTCCAAGATAATTTATGTTGTAATCAGTACCACTTAAGATTATATTGATAAATAAATAATTTCTCTCTCGACTTACTTAAAAGTACTTATTTCAGTTTTAGAGAGCATATCCTGATTAAATATAATTATTAAAAAAAAAAAATGTTAAAATACGTTTAAAGAAGAAATAAGAGTCCCAATATTGATAACATTGAATACTAGGGAAGTGCACCTATCAATTCAATTGTTCTACTCGTTGCTCAAATCACATAGCTGTAAATTTCATGTATTCTATTTTATTATATTACATGTATTCCATATATTTATTCTGTCACTGGTTCAAAACCGCAGGTCTAATAGGAGTAAAAAATCCTTAGTTATGCCGTCCTTTGGAAAGGACGTAAAAAGGTGGTCCTAAACCTATACGAGGTCAGATACTCGTTAAAGATCCCTTTCCTAATAAAACGTGGATAGACAAAATTCAGGACTCCCACTGTAGCATCGTCCGATTAGCCATAGTAGCATAAAGTGACGTTAAATAAAATAAACAAATATATGTATTCTATAAATATTAAATCTTTATACTTTCCTTTTATGTGTGAAATATTGGGTTGTTTCACATGAAATGTCCGTTTTTATAGTTTCTGAAATACATAAAAGATTTTGCAGGTCTCTGTTGCTTTCTTCCGAATGTTTACATATTTAAAGAAAACAGTTACTAATCCTCTACCTTTGTATTATAAACATTAGCTTCCCAATCAATTACCCACTTTTTAGTATACCTCCAAATACCATTCGCCTAAAAAATTTATCAACCGACCTCCAAAAAATCTATTATATTATTATCTAAAACAATCACTTAGTTTTATCGGGTTTTTATCGTTCTCTATTAACTTGTAAAAGCTTGTGTATGAGATAATATTTATTCTAAAATCTTTAGCTTTCCAACGGTATATTATACGTGTATATTACTGCTGCTATGTTCAAAATACAAACAATTGCATAAAAAAAATAGTTTTTCTGTTTTCTCCTTTAGTTTTGTATCGAATTCATTAAATTTATGTATTTACCTGTTTTTCATCAGCGGTAACAAAATAATATAGTTATTTTTATAGAATCAACAAAATTAATGGTACTTTAGGGAAAGAAAATTTAAAATATCGGCATTTAAGCCCTGTCAGACCATCTTAATCCAAATGAAACCTACATGATATTAAATCCCATTAAATTTTACATCTACATACATATAGCAAGTTTAAGCGAAATCGTAGGAACCGTTTCCAAGAAAATCGAAAAAAGGTGCAAAATGCATAGTATAAAGTGGCTCTTCTGGTGAGCTCATTTTGATGAAAAAGGCTTTGTAACTTCTAGGGCGAATATTTGTCTTAAATATGAAATTTCAGTTTCATAGGATTTACCGTTTCCGCCTGGGAGTTACCAGACACACACAGATCTTTTTGCGGGACTTGGTTATTTGGACTCAGGGAAAATGTGTATTTGCGTTGAAAACTGGAATTCGAAAATTTTCACGATCGCAATACTTTTCCGTACTATATATAGTATGTGAGAGTAAAAATTAAAAACAAAAAGGAGCAAAAAGGTTTGTGCTTTAATACGTGTCTTATAAATGTCCAGTCATATTGCGGGGGCCGATACTAGACCTCATGGGAAACGAAAAAGTTCATATGTCCCATAGTCCGATTTTCAATGGTTTTGGAGGAAAATCTAATTTTGAGATTCTTCTTTTAATAGCTCTACAAGCCATAAAGGGTCTTGGCTTCCTCTAACAGCAACCGCCATGCATCTCTGTTCTGTGCCGCTGCCATCCAGTTTCGGGCCTTCAAATATTTTCTAGCGTCTTGGGCCACACAATCCGCCCATCGCAGCTTCGGTCTACCAACTCTTCGACGTCTATACAAAGGCTCATTTATATTTCTCTTTGTAGGTCAGACATTCTGGCCAGATGCCCTGCCCACCTGAGTCTTCTAAGCTTGATAATGGAAGAGATGTCTGGCTCTTGGTACATGTCGTACAGCTCCCAATTACTTCTCCTCCTCCATACATTGTTCTCGTATATCCCGCCGTAAATTTGACGTAATACTTTTCTTTCAAATGTGAGAAGGAGTTGATCTTGAGCCCTGGTTGTGGTCCATGTCTCCGAGCCATAACATAATACAGGACGGATGAGAGTTCTGTATATGATAACTTTGGTGCTCCTGCTTATCAAATTGCTTGTCAGATGCATCCGGAGTCCAAAATAGCAGCGGTTAGCAGCTAATATTCTTCTCCTAATCTCCACGGAAGCATCGTTGTTGCATGTTACCATTGATCCCAGGTAAACGAACTCGGAGACCTGCTCAAATCTGTAGGGTCAAAAAGGAACATTGGTGCCTTTTGATCTCGGAACTTGATCCGATACCATATACTTGGTCTTAGCCTCATTGACAGTAAGTCCTATATTTTTCGCAGCAGCTTCCAGAGCAAGGAATGCCTCAACTACTGGTTGCCTAATCTTCCTATTATGTCAATATAATCTGTAATTCAAATCTGAGTCTAATTTTGATATATTTGCGTTTGATAAAAACTATGGAACCAGCAAGAATCTATAAAGTTGATTTCCTCACAATGGGACTATGGGTCATTCAGACTACTTTGTTCCTCTTACGTCAACTTCCACAATATGACGACCAAGATTTTATAACTTTCGTGTTTAACTTACAATTTACTTTTTCCGATATCGATCTCGTTTTTCAAATACCATCTAATAAACGTTTATTCAGGTGACGATGATCTAATCCTAAAGTTTTATTACCTTTTTAAATACAGGTTGTTTACTCTGTTTTATTGATTTTTATAACAACTTGAAATTGATAGTCAAGTCGAGAGTTATGACGAATCATAAACTCTCCCTTTTCCGGAATGATTTGCGGAGACACTAAAGTTGATGGGTAAGCCTTTATGGCTTTACATCGCCAAAGTCAGACAAATTCATATTTTTACTTTCACTTACTATATATATTAAGGGAAAGTATTGGGATCGTGAAAATTTTCTAATTCCAGTTTTCAACGGAAATAAACATTTTAGGGTCCCCTGAGTTCAAATAACCAGGTCCCGCAAAAAGTTCTTTGTGTGTGTGTTTGGTAACTACCTTTAATTTCATTTAGGTTTTATTCGGATTAAAATGGTCTGACAGGGATTAAATGCCGATATTTTAAATTTTCTTTCTCTAAAGTACCTTTAATTTTGTTGATTCTATAAAAATAACTATATTATCTTGTTACCACTGATGAAAAACAGGTAAATATATAAATTGAATGAATTCGATAACCAACTGAAGGAGAAAACAGAAAAAATATTTTTGTAATGCAATTTTTTATTTTTGAACTTAAGAGTAGTAATGTACATGTATGATATACCGTTGGAAAGCTAAAGATTTTAGAAAAAAACATTATCTCATACACAAGCTTTTAAAAGTTAATAGAGAGCGATGAAATAAACATAAAACTAACTGATTATTTTAGATAATAATATAATAAATTTTTTAATAAAGCGCACGTTTCTATAGAAATTCCATCTAATTAATTCCTAACTCATTTTATCTCTTACTGTATTTGAAAATTATTTAATCGATTTTAGAAACAGAGATAAGTGAAAGCCGTGTGTTGCCCCCACCAGATTTTTTCAATAAAATTAATACTTTTTGAATAAAATTCATCAATTCTTGAGCCTATTTTATACAGCTAATTTTATGAGATTCCTGTCAAGAACTGAATCGTTTTATTAAATCATGTTGTCGTTTGTTCACTTAACATCACCAACAGTTACTCTAGCAAATCCGACGATACTACAGAGGACCTCATAAATGTAGAATATCTAGGTTTAATAAAGATAAGGTTCATTAATGATGATGACTGGCTCGATATCCATTATACGTCACCTCCAAAAGACTGCATAACCTGAGAATTGGTCACCTGAGGTACAGTGGCTACCATAACAGCCTTCTATGACAAAGGTCGTAGGTTTAAACCCGGAAGATAATTCTTGGATATTTCTTTTAGGTTTTCAACCAAATTCCATCGTTAATGATCCTTATCCTCATTAAACCTAGATAGTCAATGAAATAGCCTCCCCACGACACTACTATATGACGGTAATTAACGACCATACTAACAGGCCCATTAAGTGCACTTCAAGGTTGACAACAAATTTACCCCATACAACCAATAATACGAGGCGTGTTTTTTAAGTAACTACAATTTTGGAATTAATAAAATACGTGCAAAGATATCGGAATAATTTTATTTTTACATGAAAGCCTGTACCTTAATCTACTTTTCTACATAATTTCCATGAATTTTGAGGCACTTGTCATAACGCGGCACCAGTTTTTGAATACCCTCCTCAAAAAATTCTGCCGCCTTTCTCGGTCACAACGCGATACAAAACACTACGAGAATATTGAGGAAAGCAGTCGGACAATGTTGAAATTGTAAAGCGTCTGTTTTCTCTCACCTTTTCGTCCACTTTCTGCACCAAATCTTCATTAACGACCGAAGGACGCCCACTCCGTTCTTCATCATGCATATTTTTAAGGCCATCTTTAATTGCTCTCACCCATTTCCTTACCCTTTCATCACTTATAATATTTTGTCCGTAAACTTCAACGATCTCACGACGAATATCGGATCGTTTCCCTAAGGTTAACAAGTCAGGCGGCAGAATTTTTTGAGGAGGATATTCAAAAACTGGTGCCGCGTTATGACAAGTGCCTCAAAATTCATGGAAATTATGTAGAAAAGTAGATTAAGGTACAGGCTTTCATGTAAAAATAAGATTATTGCGATATCTTTGCACGTATTTTTTTAATTTCAAAACGGTACTTACTTAAAAAACATGCCTCGTATCTCGCGCTCACTCTTATATCGCTATGTTGAAAGATCTGGGCAAGTCGGCAAGTTTCATATGGGTCCCAAGCCACATGGGGATTACCGGTAATGAACGTGCGGGCAACAATAGATAATACTGGCTCGGCAGTTTATATCCTTAGGTATAAATATTATGAACATCATAAACGACCTCATAATACATCCGTTTTTAATGCCGAATTATATGCAATCCTAAAGGCCCTCAAATTTATAAATAGTTCAGGAAAAAAAAACCCATTTTTAATACTAACTGATAGTTTGAGCTCACTATTATCAATTAAAAATAATAGTAATATTTCTAAAAATAATATTTTAGCTAATGTGCTAGAGGAGCACTTCTCAGCAATAAGAGATACAATATATATATATATATATATATATATATTTATTTGGTTCAAGGCACATGTAGGAATCCCCGAAAATGATGAGGTAGACCGGCTAGCAAAAACCACCGACACCCTAGAAATTATTACAGACATCCAACTGCCGTACTCTGACGATTTCCGGATGGTTAAGAAAGATTTATTAAAGAAATGGTCAGAACTTTATGGAGAGTCGAAAACAATAAGATTTTATAAATCGAACATACCAAGTATCCAGGACAAGCCTTGGTTTTATAAGATGAACCTACCCAAAGACATTATCAAACATTTCTCCCGACTAAGAACAAACCACGGTGTGTGCAATGTGTACCTGCACCTCATCGGGGTCCTTACCTCGTCCAAATGTGACAAATGCAATAGAAATGAGACTCTGCAGCATATAATTCTGGAGTGCCCAGCGTATGAGACCCAGAGAAAGAAATTTCTGGAATTTTTAAATACCTACAATAAAGTAAATATATATGGACAATTACTGACTACAAGAAAATCTGAAGAAATTGGAAGAATGGCACAGTTCCTTAACTCGATTAAAAAATATATATAGGAAGAAACTAAAAATGGTGATAGCTACTCATGCTATAAATATTTAGTAATGATGTGCTGATACTGGCTGTGTGGAGAGCTCCATTGCCAAGAAGAAGAGAGAAAAAAAACTTGCGGACCAAGCAGCGATACAAGCACTCACTCTTCCAGGGCGAGGAACAGCAATCTTAGCCACGTCTGAGCTTAATCGACCACTCAAGGAACAAGCAGCGGACAACTAGCAGGCGATGTGAAAATAAAAATCTGGTGCGGGCAACACACGACTTTCCCTTACCTCCATATTTAAAATCAATGAAAGGATTTTCAAATACAGTTAGATATTAAAATACGTGAAACCATTAAAGCATTAATTAAATTGAATTTATATAGAAACATGTGTTTTATTAAAAAGTCTATTATATTTTTATCAAAAATAATCAGTTTTATCTGCTTTTCATCACTCTCTATTAACTTTTACAAGCTTGTGCATTAGATAATGTTTATTCTAAAATCTGTAGCTTTCCAACGGTATATTATACGTGTATATTACTGTTGCTATGTTCAAAATAAAAAAAATTACATTAAAATAATATAAAATCTACGAAATTAGAGTTACTTTACAGGAAAAAAAAAAGTAAAATATCGTCATTTAAGCCCTGTCAGACCATTTTAATCAGAATCAAAACTACATGATATTAAAAACCATTAAATTTTACATCGATATAGCGAGTTTAATCAAAATCGTCAGAACCGTTTTCGAGAAAATCGAAAAAAGGGTCAAAATGCATAGTATAAAGTAGCTCTTCTGTTAAGTTCATTTTGATGAAAAAGGTTTTGTAACGTCTCGGGCGTATATTTGTCTTAAATATGAAATTTCAGTTTCATAGGACTTTTCGTTTCCGCCCGGGAATCACCACACACACATACACAGACCTTTTAGCGGGACTTGGTTATTTGGACTCAGGGGACCCTAAAACGTGTATTTCCGTTGAAAACTAGAATTCGAAAATTTTCACGACCGCAATACTTCCCCTTACTATATATAGTAAGTGAAAGTAAAAATATAAACAATTTTTATGAGAAAGTTTATTTATAATTCATTGTCAATAAGCATGAACATTTTTTAGGAATGATCTTCAAATCTTGTGATTTTGATTTTCATTCAGCCGAAATATCCGCTGACGGTGTTGTACATATCTGTGAAGATGGCTCCTGGATTTTGAGGAAGATGATCGTAAAGCCAATTCTGCCTCAAATCGTTCACAGGCACCGGCTGTACTCTTATGATTTGTATATCACGTTCGCTGAAACATAAAACATACATAAAATTAGTGAATGCTATATTATTTATTAGAAAAAAGCTTCTCTCGGCGACAACGTCAACTAGAGGTAGTGATCCTTGCCACCTCCCAGGCTTGGGTGTTGGGATGATATCAGAAAACAATGGATTAACACAGGCCTTCAGCCCATCAAAAAATGTGATGTGCCTCCGGCTGGTATATTCAGTAACTGTTGGCAATACTAACTCCTGATGTAGGATATGGTTTTTGGACCTCTGTAAGTTGGTACCTCTGACTGTAGTGGAGTAAAAAATCCTTAATTATGCCGTCCTACGGAGGGGACGTTAAAAGGTGGTCCCGAGCCTGTGCGATGTCAGGTACTCGTTAAAGATCCCTATCCTAATAAAACCTGGATAGGCAAAATTTAGGACTCCGACTGTAGCGTCGTCCGATTAGCCATAGTAGCATTAAGTGGCGTTAAATTAATTGACAAACAACAATCAACCAATAAAAAACAAGGAGACCTTTTTGAGGGACTTGGTCATTTGGACTCCCAGGAACATCTTAAACGTCTATTTCGGTTGTAAACTGGAATTGAAAATTTTCACGATCACAATACTTTTCCTTACTATATATTTATTCATACATAGGAAAGTCAAAGTTAACATTTGTCAAACGTCCTTAAATCCTATAATACTTACCTGGGAGCAAACTCTCCCAACCCAATTGGAGTTCTCAAAACGAAGGCTTCGCTGTAGGCAACCGTCATACAAAGGAACCCCAACTAAAAACATTTAGATATCACTATTAATTATAAAATTAAATTTTAAAAATGTATTACACCATTGGGAAAATTTAAATTACCAGTAAACTTGTCCATTTCATCTTGGAAAGAAATATCTGAGATGGAATAGTAGAATGCCAAGCTGGAAGCCATATATAAATATATATAGTTCTCCTTTCATTAAAACTTCATTAGCTACACATTAGGGAATTGATACGGGATCAATTACCTTGATATTCCTTAAGAAGTAGTTTATTACTTTTTAGAGAAAAAGATAATTATTAACACTGAATAATTAATTTAGATGTGTAATATACCGTTGCAAAGATCAAACATCTGGTGCGGGCAACACACGGCCTTCACTTACCTATGTTTAAATTTAATTTAAGAATGTTTAAATACATATAGAGTTGAAAAAATTAGATGCAGGCAACACACGACTTAATTCCCTTGTTAAAATCGATTGATGAATTTTCAATTATAGTTAGAGATTAAAATATGGTGCGGGCAACACACGACTTTTACTTACCTCTGTTGTTAAAATCAATTAAAGTTAATATAACTAAAAGATAAAAAGTAAAAACAGTTAAACAACATCGAATGAGTTTAGTTCTGTTTTTTTTTTTTCTGTTTTTTTTCATACCCTCTGGTTTTATTTAGACAAAATACAAATATGATATGTACACATGTCACATTTTGTCCTTCTATTACCCCAAGGTATTCTAAGGAGGATTGCTATATGCGTTGCAAGTACTATTAACTATGCACTTTCAAGGGCCTCTATGCCTTTATTTATCCATTGCAAAATGGGAGGGACCATTCTTCTGGGTTTTGGCAATAAATTGAGATCAGACATAGACCGAACTCCTCCTCTCGGCGACAACGTCAACTAGAGGTAGTGATCCTTGCCACCTCCCAGGCTTGGGTGTTGGGATGATATCAGAAAACAATGGATTAACACAGGCCTTCAGCCCATCAAAAAATGTGATGTGCCTCCGGCTGGTATATTCAGTAACTGTTGGCAATACTAACTCCTGATGTAGGATATGGTTTTTGGCCCTCTGTAAGTTGGTACCTCTGACAATCCGAAGGATGGAGGTTTGGAACGTCTGTAATTGTTTGAGAGTGGACTTAAGCAGATGCCTCATCAAGGGCGCACCATAGAGCATAGTCGGACGTATTATAGCCTTGTAGATCTGTAGTTTCAGCCTCAGTGACAGCTGAGGTGACGTGGGTAGATGATTAAGTCTATAGCTCTTTCTCCTGGCCAGTTTGAGTCGTTCCCGGACGTGACTAGAGAAGTTGAGGTGCCTATCTAGAGTGACGCCCAGTTAGAGGATGGAATTAGAGACTGGTAGTGTTTCTCCGTTCACTTTAAAATCAGTAGGCAAGGCGATCTTCTCCTTCTGGAATGACATGACAATGGCATCTGTCTTCTTCGGGCTCACCCTGATGCCAATCTCCTTCAGCTCATCTACAATAGTGGTCGATGCTCCTTGTGCCAGGGTGAGAGCCCGTTTCGGTCTCATACTAGAAGCATAGATGCCAATGTCATCGGCGTAGGCTGCTACCACTGCCTTTCGGTGCTTCATTGAGACCACTTTTGATGTAAAGATCATAAACAATAATGGTCCAGAACCTTGAATACAGAACCTCGAGGTACCCCACAAATGGTGTCCTTCGAAGTTGATAATTTATCGCCTACCCTTACGACGAAGGATCTCCCGCTTAAGTAGCTTCTGATCAATCGGCATAATGGAGCTGGAAAACGATAGTCTTCCAACTGGCGAAGCAGTAACTTGTGGGATACACAATCAAACGCCTGTGTGCAGTCCAGCGAGATGAACGCCGTGGCATCATTGTTCTTCGTCATACGCTCTATGGTGTGGCTTTGAGGTTTCACTAAATGATGGTCGCAGCCTGCGCCTCGTGAGAACCCGGTCTGTTCTGGTGGAATGATAGACTCCTGACTGCAATGCTCTAGCAGATGGTGATGGATCAGCCTCTCGGACACCTTGCTCGTATGCGAAAGGAGACTGATAGGCCGATAATGCTCTGGCAAGTCTCCATTCTTCCCAGGCTTAAGTAGCGGCACTATGATCGCTTGCTTCCAGTCATCGGGGAAGTATGAGATCCGCATACAGCAGTTAAAAATGTTTAATAGGAAGGCTTTACTCCTCCTAGGTAGTATCTTAAACAGTACATACGGAATATCATCCAGTCCCGAAGCCTTGTTACCCTTGGTGCGTCGTAGTACCGACTCAAGCTGTCCGTTTAGTTATGTATAATCAAATTAAATATTTATCACAAATGTGCGGCAGATTGATATTTGAGGAGTTGGATAAATTAATGGGCTTTGAAAATGTTTATGGATGATACTATACGGAAGGTGATGGTTAAAGGGCTACAAAGAATGGTAGCACGTATAATGAAGGACTTTTCAAAAGATGCTATTTTATTAGAGGGAAGGTATAGATTGATAGGTTGGGATCATGTGTTTAGAGTGTGCACGGAAGAGCGCGGAGTAAGGAGGTCAAAGATATAGGAAGGTTTTCTGGCTCGAAAGGATTGCAATAGAAAGATGCCAAGTTGGTATTTTCTTCAGGATTCGGGATAGAGCCACCTTTCACAAGAATACCAGTGAGAGACATGTGACTGTCTGGAGAGGCCATACATAAATCTTATGAACCTATTCAGCAATACACGTATTTTTAGCGTCATCTCGTTTTCGGCACTGAGTTTCCCATATACTAGGCATCAATGGTCAAAGTGGGGGCGTATGAGAGAAGACACTAAGTGATGACGGGCACTTCAGGGAAAAGAGTCACGGAAATGTAGGAGCTGTTTGAGAATAGCGATGGATTTTCTGGTAATTTTGATCGAACATAACTCCTAGACAATGAAACTGAATAGGAGTTTTATTGACAAGTTTACGCCGGTGTGACCCACAGGTGAGTCACACTCGGCTGTTCCTTGAGTTTTTCGTGGAGCGGAGTGAGTTCGAAGCTTGGAACTGTTGTAATCTCGTATTAAACACATTCGAACTTGTAAAGTGTTGCCCAGCCTCACACGAAAAAAATGTAGATATTTGCCCAGGCGTGAACATGTTAAGAAATAGTAATGGGTAGTAAGGAAGTAAATAGAGGGAAGATTTTGAGCTTAATTTGAGGTAAATTGCTAAAATCCACGATCAATCCATGCTGAAATAATTGTATTCAAAAGTTCTTTTTTTTAAACATATTTATTTATATCTAAAACTGTATTTAAAAAACAAAAAATAATAGGCTTAATGAATCCGAAGGTTCGATGCCGATACCACCAAATTCCGCCTACACATACTCGTCCAATGTCCAAAAATTTCTAGGCACAGTTAATGATGAAACAAGTTTGAAGAATTTATAACATTGAGCTACGAAAGAAACATTTGTTTCATTAAATAATCTATTATATTATTATTGAAAACAATTAGTTGAATTTATCGACTGCTCATCACTATAAACTAACTTTTACAGGCTTGTGTATAAGATATTATTTTTTCTTAAATCTTTAGAATTCCAACGGTATATTATAGATGTATATTATTGTCATTATGTTCAAAAACATTAAAATTGCATAAAAATAACATATTTTTGCTCTGTTCTCTTTTAGTTGGATATCGAATTTGTTCGAGTTATATATTTACCCGTTTTTTATGAATGCTAACATTTAAAATATCGGCATTTAAACTCTGTGAAACTATTTCAATCAAAATGAAAACTATATGATATTAAAGCCTATACAATTTTACATTGATATGGCGAGTTTGATAAAAATCCTTCGAGCTGTTTTTGAGAAAATAGTAATAATAATAATAATAAAGTGCTTACCGAACCCGAAGGTTCGATGCCGATACCACCAAACTTACACAGACTCGTCCAATGTTCACTGGTCAAGCCCAAGCCCCCGAGATCAGCCTCAACGCAATCCTCCCATCGACGCTTCGGCCTACCTTTCGGACGTCTACCAGTCGGATCAGCGAATACCAACTTTCTCCGAATCCGTTCCTCACTGAGCCCAAAAACTTTACTCGCCCATTTGAGTCTCCGCGATGCTCTCAACTCATTTATATACACAGGATACAAGTTCCGCAATTCCACGTTGTGCAATCTTCTAAACTCCCCAGTGGCCTCATCTCTCTTCGGATCAAATATTTTACGCAGTAGCTTATTTTCGATAACCTTAAGCCGTTGTTCATCCTTCAAAGTAAGTGGCCACGTTTCACATCCGTAAAGAACCGTTGGAAGAATGATAGTTTTATAAATTCTAACCTTTAAGTTTTTAGATAGAAGCCGCGAAATAAGTAATTCAGCAACTGAATAATAACAGGTATTTCCTACCTTTAACCGGGACTTTATTTCTTCCTTTTTTCTTGTTATCATTGAACCTAAATACTTGAATTTCTCTACATGTTCAAAAGTATGTCCTGATACATGAATATCACCAAGATCGCAACCGTTTCTGCTACTAATCATATATTTCGTCTTATCGGTATTTAATTCGAGTCCTATTTCTTTACCGGTTTTTATTAACACACTTGTATTTAGTTGTATGGCTTCCGTGTCTTCACCTAGCAGTACCAGATCATCGGCATACCCCAAAACCGGGATCTTGTCACCCATATTTAAACCTTTCTCGGTACACGTCACTTTTTCTATGACATATTCTAAAGCTATATTAAATAACACAGGTGAAAAGGAGACACCCTGTTTCAAACCCGATGATGTATTAAAAAAAATATATCAAGTAAATTTGATGGTAATATAAAAACTGTCATGAAATACGTGTAGAGTGGCAGCACTCTAAAAATATTCTAAGCTATAAGGTCTCGGGGCCATCTTCTTTTCAGACGCCTCGGAGGATTATAAGGGATCGAAGAGGAAGCAAGGATTGAAAATAGTGGGAATGGAGTTTGTCATGGAAGGAATGGTACCTGCTTTGGGCTAAGTAAGCAAAATGTGGAATATTAAGGCCTTTATGGATGAATTTATTTGTGACAAAATAAGGTGCATTGAAAATTTTCCGAAGGATTTTGGATTGTAAGGATTAGATACGAGAGGAACTCGATGGTTTAGTAGAGCCCCATAGCTCTACTCCGTAAGTCCATATCGGTCTTATGATGATCATATAAATGTCTTTTGTAATTAAGTGGAAGGTTGTTGTGTTTGTCCAGTAAGTGTTGAAGTAGTCGAATACGTCGGGCAGTTTCTTGTCGTTTTAGTCTTGTATGGGTATTCAAGTTAGAAGTTTGTCAAGGTGGAGTCCTAGGTATCGAATCTGTTCAACAGGGGCTAGTGGAGTGTTATTTAAGGATTCAAAAGTTCTGAAATTGATTTTGACAAGTGAGGTAAGTAAAAGTCATTTGTTGCGTACACCAGATTTTTGAAAATATTTTTCTATAATTATTGGGCATCAGTCTTAATGGTGACGAAATACAGAGGATTAGCAGAAGATTGGAGATTGTATAATGTCTAATTAATGACCTGTTGAGAGCTGTCGTGTATAAATTCCCCGTTTCCAGCTAGTTTCTAAACACTACCGACTCGGCCGTTCAACATGTCTCCCTTCTTTGTAAGTAGTTTTATATTTTAAATAATTTTATGTGTAATGCTGTGTTATTTTAAAGACTAAAAATCCTAGGGTCATCTGCTGGGTTCGAACCTGCAAAATTTGGCATAGAAAGCTGTTATGTTAGCCTCATCACCAAAGGTGACCCCAATGATGATGTGTTCTTTTAAATGACTCCTTCAGTATTTCATTAGCTAATCCAATTATTTGATTTATAGTTTAAAATTTTGTGCGGGTAACACGTGAATTTCACTTACCTCGACTGTTAAAATCAATTTTAAAACTTCTAAAGGTACTTAAATTTGAAAAATACTTCAAGTTTATTTTAATAAAAAGTGAATTAATTTTCGTTGGAAACATTTGATACAGATTAAATAATTAAATACTATATTCCATTGTTAATCAGTAATAAGTTTATTCCCTATTCGTCACTTTATATTAACTTTTAGAACTTGTGTATAATATTTTTTCTAAAATCTTTAGCTTTCCAAAGGTATATTAAATCATATTACTGTTCTTAATATATAAAAAACAAAAATTACACTAAAAAGTATTTTTGCTCTTTTCTGCTTTAGTTGGATAGCGTATTCGTTAAACTTATATATTTATCCGTTTTTTATTAATTCTAAAAAGTTGATATGGTAATTTTTATAAAATCTACAAAACTAAAGGTATTTTAGGAGAAGAAATTTCAAAATATCAGCATTTAATCCCTGTAAGACTATTTCAATTAGAATGAAACCTACATTATATTAAATCACATTAAATTTTAAATCGATATAGCGAGTTTAATCAAAACTGTTAGAGCCGTTTTTGAGAAAATCGTAAAAAGGTGTAAAATGCACGGTATAAAGTGGCTCTTCTGGTTAGCTAATTTTTATGAAAAAGTTGCTGTAACATCTCGGGCGTATAGTTGTCTTAAATATGAAAGTTCAGTTTAGTACAACTTTTCGTTTTTGTGCTTGACTTACCACAGACACACAGACCTTTTTGCGGGACTTGGTTATTTGGACTGAGGAAACCTCAAAACATTCACTGGAATTCGAAAATTTTCACGATCGCAATACTTTCGATTACTATATATTTTACATAAAGGTAAGTGAAAGTGAAAAGTTAAGCGTGCTGCAGAAGCTCATAGAAAAATTAGAAGTTTTTATGGTGATGATGTTCTAAACGAACCCAACCTTCTACACATAAACGAATAAGACTCCAGAATTAGGAAAACAAATTAATTCATGTAAAAATGACGCATACCATTTCGCCATCTTAGCACATAAATTATGTCTATAATATTTAATTATTTTATCTAGGTTGTATTGCTTTTTTCGTTGGTGGCAACACTGAAAGTAGAAGCTTATGTGGCCTACAACCCTGAGCTAGTACAATACCGGATCTTCTGGCCTCTTGGCTCCTTCCAACAACCCGTTGCTTATTCCATGTAAGGATTACAAGCCATATATGTATATATAAATATATATTCCCTTTAATTATCTTGTTTAATCTGATTTTTTTTTTTTTTTTTTTTTTTTTTTTTTTAAGGCCTCAGGAATTTTACCCTGTTCTACAAAACTCAAGATTGTAAGTATATTATGGGGTTGGCAATTAAGACCTTTTGATTTTTCTGTTTATTTTGGTTTATTATTTTTAATAATGAAATTGTTCCACTTTAATTATGACGTTTAATCTGATTTTTTTTTTTTTTAATTTTTAAGGACTGAGGAATTCGATCCTTTTCTACAAAACACGAGAATTTAAGTGTGTAATAAATAATACTATTGGGTTGGCAATTGAGCCCTTTTGGTTTTTCTGTTTATTTTGGTTTATTATTCTTAATAACGAACCAAAAAAAAAATTTGAGGGCTCGCGTTTCAAGATACGTAGAAACCGAAAAACTAAAAAAAAAAAAATCCGTTTACCCAAATTAATAAATAATCTGAATTAAATTCCCTACAAAATGAAAAAAGAATCATTGAAATTGGTTCTAAATTAACAGAGATACAGCGTTTTGAAATTAGCAGTTGTGATATGCCATTTACTTTTGAATTCTTTATTACTTTTCATATTTGTTAATTGACTATAAACAACTATATAAACAGTAATTCCTTAATATCGTAATTTGCAGTTATTAGCTGGACCTACCACAAACACACACACAAACACGCACACGTTTTTGTGTGACTTGGTCATTTAGACTCAGAGGATCCTAAAACGTGTATTTACGTTGAAAACTGCAATTCGAAAATTTTCACGATCGCAATACTTTCCCCTACTATATATTTCATAAATATGTAAAAAGGTAAGCGTGCTGCAGAAGTTCATAGACAAATTTTAAGTATTAATGGATAATGAACGCACTTGCTGAACTGGTTTGCCGAATTTCATTCAAGAAATTTTGACATTAAAATAGAAACGAGCAATGTTAACGCCAAAATTGACATAAATCCCACAAAATCAGTGCAAAAGATTGCTATAGCCTTAAATGTAAACCCTAAAAGGGATCATTTGTAGCTGGGTGGCTAGCATGACAGCCTCCTATGCCAAAGGTCACGGGTTCAAACTCGCAGGTGGCCCTAGGATTTTTTAATGGGAGTGAAAAACCCTTAGTTATGCCGTCCTTCTGAGGGAACGTTAAAAGGTGGTCCTGAGCCTGTGCGATGTCAGGTACTCCTTAAAAATCCCTATCCTAATAATAAAACCTGGATAGCAAATTAGGACTCCACTGTACATCGTCCGATAGCAAAGTAGCATAAAAAGGCGTTAAATAAATAAACAAACAAACTAGCTCAGCAAAAAGTCATATTAATTAATGATCGATATATTTTAGATTAAAATAAATTTTATTTCTACAGTACCTTGAGTTTTTTTTACTGAGAAAAACCGAAAGGACTTCTTTGATAACCATATACAAATTTAAATATATACAAATACTTTTTACAAAACAAACAATTTTCCTAATTCATTAATTTTTTTCAGTGATCGATGGGACATTTTAGATCTTGTAATTGCATTCTTGTGAGTAAAAATGAATTTATTTGTTTAATAATAATAATTATTATATTTATTAAACTACGAAATTATTAAATTATTATTATATTTTAGGAGACCATCACCGTCTTCGTCATCATCAATCAACATCAACAACTACAACAACAATCGAACAACAAGAAAGCACATGAAAAATAAAAAAGTTATAAACTTTTTTTTTAAATCTAAAAAAAAATCTTATTAATACTCAAATAAATCTAACATTTTCCCCATATTTTGTAATTTTTATTATTACCCTAAAACATTCCTTACTGGTGAAAACTAGAATCAAGAAATTTTCACAATCACAGTACTTTCCCTTACTATATATTATATATATGTATATGGGTAAGTGATTGTAAAATATCCGGTGCGGGCAACACCCGACTTCACCTACCTCGCCTGTTGAAATCAATTTAACAACTATTAAATTTTAAAATGCTGAAGTTTTTTTTTTTTTTTTATTTAAATATTTTATTGATATTTACAACTGTACATACAATATATACAACAAGTAAATGGGCTAATTGACACTTATGGGCGTGATAATGTCTTGCGAAGAAACTACCCAGTGGTAGCACTTCAAAGTCAATTTAATTAAAGTAGGTCTCGAGGCCATCGTCTTTTCAATCGCCTCGGAGGGTTGTCAGGAATAGATGGGAATGATAAGTTGCGTACAAGAGGATTCGTGTGGGTTGGGAGTTTGGAATGAAAAGAGGAGTATCTGTTTCGGGCTAGTTCTGCGACAAATGGGATATTTAGGTCATTATGGATGATTTTATTCGTAACGAAATAAGGAGCATTTAGGATTTTGCGAAGGATTTTGGATTGTAGGGATTGAATACGAGAGGAATTAGATGGTTTAGTAGAGCCCCAAAGCTCGATTCCATATGTCCAGATGGGTCTGATGATGGTAACATAAATGAGCTTTTTGTAATAAATTGGAAGTTTTGAACGTTTGTCTAGTAAGTGTTGTAGTAATCGGTATCTACGGGCAGTTTCTTGTCGTTTAAGTCGCGTATGGGGATTCCATGTAAGACGTTTGTCAAGATGGAGTCCTAGGTAACGGATTTGTTCAACAGGTATGAGTGGGGTATTGTTAAAGGATACAGTAGGGCAGGAAGTCATCGGTTTGCGACGAAGGGTAAAGGTAATTTGGTGGGATTTGTTAGGATTTATTTTAATCCTCCAGTTCTGACACCATTCCTCAATGGCTGTGATGTGAGACTGAAGGGTTCGGGATGCAGCGGATGGATCATTATGTACAGATAACACACAAGTGTCATCCGCATAAGTTGTGAGGACAGTGGATGGATGGAGTGGAATATCAGCTGTATATACCGTATAAAGGATAAAATGCTGAAGTTAATATAAAAAAAAAAAAAAAAAAAAAAAAGTATATTTAATTTTGTTGGAGACATATAATTTATATTAAATATAATATAGCATATTAATTTAGCAGCTATAAATAAACACTTGATATGAAAATAATCTTTAAGTACACTTCCCTGTAGACAGCATAAGCATATGATATCCATCAGGAAACGAACTATAAAATTTATTTAATGTCAATTTTTTTTTATACCTTTTTGAGTGTGTATTATTTTAAATAGTATATTTGTATTTCCTCTTTCTCGATAAGATGTCTAGTCTTCAGAAGTATTGATATTGTCTTTGAAATGGATATTATAAATGTTGGGTTGTTTCACATGAAATGTACTTTTTTATAGTTTCTGAAATACATAAAGGATTTTGCAGGTCTCTGTTGTTTTCTTCCGAATGTTTACATATTTAAAGTAAACAGTTACTAATCCTCTACCTTTGTATTATCGACAATAGCTTCCCAATTAACTACCCACGTTTTAGTATACTTCCAAATATGAACATGGAAACACGCGATTCTAGAGTAATATTTTTGTACGAGTTTTAACTCGGCCATTCAGCAGCTGAGGCCGCTAGAAATATTTGCAATGCGTTTGGGGAAGGGAATGTTAATGAACGGACCATTCGCCGTTGCTTTGCTAAGTTTTCAGCTGGGGATACCGACTTGGAAAACTTGCCCCGAGGAAGACCTCCGTCCGTAATAGACAATGATGTCCTCAAATATACAGTGGAAGGAAACCCCTACCAAACAGTTAATGGACTCTCAGCACAACTAAATGCAAGTGCATCTACCGTTTCCAGACATTTAAAGTGTATTGGGAAAGTAAAAAAGCTCGATACATGGGTTTCTCATGATCACACTGAGCGGCAGTAAGACCCCATGTTTCAAAACATACCGTGCAAAAATTGAAAGAACTGGGCTACGAAGTTCTTCCGCACCCACCATATTCTCCCGACTCGTCTCCAACAGATTACCACCTGTTCAGGAATTTAGACAACTTCGTCAAAGGAAAACTTTTTGAAAATGATGATCAAGTGAAAAGTGCGTTTCTGATTTTGTTTCACTTCAAAGCTCAGAGTTTTTCAGTTCGGAGATAAAAAATTTGGTGTCACGTTGGGAAAAATGTGTAGAAAAAGAAGGTAATTACTTCGAATAAAATTATCTTGTTTTCATATCGTATTTTTAATAAAAATCCTTTACCTTGAAAACGGACATTTCAATGGACACAACTCAATATTTTGAATTTCAATAGAACCATGTGTTTTATTAAATAATCTATTATATTTTTATCTACAACAATCAGTTTGTTTTTATTGAGTAATGAGTGCCGAAATAAAATATGAGTATCTTATTATTATTTTATTTATAAGCAAATTTGCTAATTATTTGTAAGAAAGGTTTGTCAATATTATAAATAACAATAAATAATTTGATTAAATTTAATTATTACTGAGACTTCAAACGTGATGAAAATAAATTAGAATGAACGATGTGATTATTGGGTCTGGAGCTTTATTTACAGTCTAGTAATCTCCTAGAGGGGAATAGAGAAGATAAATTTTATTCTTAGTTTGATTTATTGATTTCTCGACTGCCAAAGATGTAAGAGGTTTACTGCACAGGTAATTTTCATTTTTTTCATTAAAGAGCAGTTAAAAAGAATGAATTTTCAGTTGGATTGCATAGTGTAACCCACTTAATATAAAAGAAAAAAATATGAGCACAAAAGTGCTGAAAAAAAATTCAAACAGATTAATTTATATAAGCCATAGATGGTCTCAAACTTTTGGCCGGCACTGTATAAAACATATATTCTATGATGAAGAAGATGGTTAGGGGTCTCCTTGACTTCTTGAGATATCATCTCAGAGTTGCCCTGAAGAAGGTCCACAATGTAGGCCGAAATGTCAGCACACAAATATGATAAGTCTTCCTTATTAATGTAACACCCCCAACTATTTTCTCCATCATATATTTTCAACAGACAACTAAAACTCCATCATTATGTATATTCTATATTAAAGGTTTTAAAATAATAGTCATATTTTTCTTTTGTATTCCTTTTATTTCAATCAGCTATTCAATCAACCCTTGTATTTCTTTCCTTTTCCCTTTTTCTTTCCACATCGTGTGTCTTTTTCACCATTCGGTGTTAGGTTCTCTCCCTTTTCTTCAAATTCTCCTAAGTGTGTTCCTGATGCATCAGCTCTGCCCAGAGTCTGTAACACAGTTTTTTACGTAAACATTAAATCAAAAATGCATAATTATCATTACTAATACATGAAATAATACATTGATATATTTATTTGTTTAATTTATTCAATTTTACAACTGTATTTAGTAAGACATCAATTAGAATTATAACTTATAATAAATTACGAGACAATCATACAATTCATCTGAAATGGCTTTCCTCTATGGTACATTTATTAAAATTTTTCTAATTCAAAAAATGAAATCAGAACCCCCGAAAATCTAATAATCGATGCCTATATCAATTAAAACATTAACGCGAACAAGAATCGAAACGTCTGTGCGCGATCCTAAATGCGATACAAAAAATGAAATCAGAACCCTCCAAAACCTAATAATCGATGCCGATAACAAAACATTAACGCGAACAAGAATCGAAAAGTCTGTGCGCGATCCTAAATGCGATACAAAAAATGACATCAGAACCCCCGAAAACTTGATAATCGAATGGCGGAAGAATGGAATTTTCATTTGACATTTTAAAAACAATTAAAAAAAAAACTCATTTCTTAAGTGGTTACAATAAAATGAGATATATAGCATTTCCAAGTCAAATTCAACCTTTTCCAAGTCAAATTCAACCTTTTCCAAGTCAAATTCAACCTTTTCCAAGTCAAATTCAACCTTTTCCAAGTCAAATTCAACCTTTTCCAAGTCAAATTCAACCTTTTCCATTTCAAATTCAACCTTTTTCGATTTCAATAAAATAATAAAAATGAAATTAACATGATTTTATGTTTTAATGGTTATTTTAATTACACCTTGTGTTTTTAACCCTTGTTGCTTGTTAAATGTTCCCAGGGGCCTTTCTACATATAATTAGTCACGAATATAATAATAAGTATAACCGATACTTTAATTTTAAGACATTTGCGATACAAGGTCTGGTAGTCGGATTAGCGGGATTCGTTTTATTTTAGTTTTATAATCGCTGGCGAAAATATTATCAATAGAGGTTTATTTTAACTTTTTCGTATTTATTGGATAGTAGGCTCAGCAGATGCGTTCCCAAAGGTTCGTTACCGATTATACTATTAATTTTAATCGCGCTCGCTCAAATATAGGTTTATTATAACTTTTTCGTATTTATTGGATACAAGGCTCAGTAGCTACGTTCCCAAAGGTTCGTTACCGACTACACTATTAATTTTAATCGCGCTCGCTCAAATATGGGTTTATTATGACTTTTTCGTATTTATTGGATACTAAGGCTCAGTTGCTGCGTTACGGGGGGTTCTTTCCCGACCATCTATTAATTATTCGTGCGCTCGCTCAAATATGGGTTTATTATAACTTTTTCGTATTTATTGGATACCAGGCTCAGTAGTTGCATTCCAAAGGTTCGTTACCGACCACATATTAATTTTAATCGAGCTCGCTCAAATATGGGTTTATTATGACTTTTTCGTATTTATTGGATACAAGGCTCAGTAGTTGCATTCCCAAAGGTTCGTTACCGACTACACTATTAATTTTAATCGAGCTCGCTCAAATATGGGTTTATTATGACTTTTTCGTATTTATTGAATACTAGGCTCAGTTGCTGCGTTACGGGGGGTTCTTTCCCGACCATTCTATTAATTATTCGTGCGCTCGCTCAAATATGGGTTTATTATAACTTTTTCGTATTTATTGGATACTAGGCTCAGTAGCTGCGTTTCCAAAGGTTCGTTACCGATTACACTATTAATTGTTATCGCGCTCGCTCAATTATGGGTTTATTATAAATTCGTGTTTCTTTTCTATGCTAATTTCTGTATTTGTGTTTCGGGAGTTTTGTTAGTGAATGTGTTAATGTGTTTTTAGTTAGTTGGTCTAATGTATGTTTATTTCGTGTTTTTTGAAACTTTTCATGTATTGGGTTACCGCTTATCCTTTTTTTCAGGATAGTATGTTTTCTTTTTGGTTAATATTTTGGTGTTAGATAAAAATCAGCTAAACAGAACGATTTTATAAGGACATTCTTATTTGATAAATCTCTACTTGAGTTAGCGCAATTAAAATTAATAGTATAATCTGTAACGAGTCCTTAGTTACGCAGTGACTGAGCCTAGTATGCAGTAAATACGAACAAGTTAAAATAAACCTCTTCTTGAGCGAGAGCACTTAAAATAAATTGAATAATTGGGATAGCAACCCCCGCAACGCATCAACTGAGCCTAATAGCGAATAAATACGAAAAAGTTATAATAAACCCATATTTGAGCGAGCGTACGAATAATTAATAGATTCGGAAAGAACCCACCGTAACGCAGCAACTGAGCCTAGTATCCAATAAATACGAAAAAGTCATAATAAACCCATATTTGAGCGAGCTCGATTAAAATTAATAGTGTAGTCGGTAACGAACCTTTGGGAACGCAGACTACTGAGCCTAGTATCCAATAAATACGATAAAGTTATAATAAACCGATATTTGAGGAGTGCAATTAAAATTAATAGTGTATCGGTAACGAACCTTTGGGAACGCAGCTACTGAGCCTTGTATCCAATAAATACGAAAAAGTTATAATAAACCCATATTTGAGCGAGCGCGATTAAAATTAATAGTGTAGTCGGTAACGAACCTTGGGAACGTAGCTACTGAGCCTTGTATCCAATAAATACGAAAAAGTTATAATAAACCCATATTTGAGCGAGCGCGATTAAAATTAATAGTGTAGTCGGTAACGAACCTTTGGGAACGTAGCTACTGAGCCTTGTATCCAATAAATACGAAAAAGTTATAATAAACCCATATTTGAGCGAGCCCTATTGAAATTAATAGTGTAGTCGGTAACGAACCTTTGGGAACGTAGCTACTGAGCCTTGTATCCAATAAATACGAAAAAGTTATAATAAACCCATATTTGAGCGAGCGCGATTAAAATTAATAGTGTAGTCGGTAACGAACCTTTGGGAACGTAGCTACTGAGCCTTGTATCCAATAAATACGAAAAAGTTATAATAAACCCATATTTGAGCGAGCCCTATTGAAATTAATAGTGTAGTCGGTAACGAACCTTTGGGAACGCAGCTACTGAGCCTTGTATCCAATAAATACGAAAAAGTTATAATAAACCCATATTTGAGCGAGCGCGATTAAAATTAATAGTATAATCGGTAACGAACCTTTGGGAACGCATCTGCTGAGCCTACTATCCAATAAATACGAAAAAGTTAAAATAAACCTCTATTGATAATATTTTCGCCAGCGATTATAAAACTAAAATAAAACGAATCCCGCTAATCCGACTACCAGACCTTGTATCGCAAATGTCTTAAAATTATAGTATCGGTTATACTTATTATTATATTCGTGACTAATTATATGTAGAAAGGCCCCTGGGAACATTTAACAAGCCACAAGGGTTAAAAACACAAGGTGTAATTAAAGTAACCATTAAAACATAAAATCATGTTAATTTCATTTTTATTATTTTATTGAAATCGAAAAAGGTTGAATTTGAAATGGAAAAGGTTGAATTTGACTTGGAAAAGGTTGAATTTGACTTGGAAAAGGTTGAATTTGACTTGGAAAAGGTTGAATTTGACTTGGAAAAGGTTGAATTTGACTTGGAAAAGGTTGAATTTGACTTGGAAAGGTTGAATTGATTTGGAAAAGTTTGAATTTGACTTGGAAAGTAATTTGACTTGGAAAGGTTGAATTTGACTTGGAAAAGGTTGAATTTGACTTGGAAAAGGTTGAATTTGACTTGGAAAGGTTGAATTGACTTGAAAAGTTGAATTTGACTTGGAAATGCTATAATTAGTATCAAGATTGGTCCTAACTGTAAGATAACAAATATATTTACATGGTTGAACATAATGCCCCTAAATAATTTTTAATATTAAATAAACAACATTTTTTTACTTAAAAACTGCAATGAGAAATTGAAATAAATTGTTAATTGTAATTTTAAATTAAAATTAAAATTAATTGTTAATTTAACAACTACAATTTACAATTAAATTTAGTTAATTACTTTTAATTGTGAGCTTCAATTAAATTTAATTGTTAATTAATTACTTTTAATTGTAATTAGCACAGCTCTGATTATAAGTGAGAAGATCTCGTAGACTTTTTTTTTCAGACGCCTCAGAGGATTATAAGGAACCGAAAAGGGAGCAAGGATTGAAACTAGTGGGTTAGAGTGGAAATGCTATCTGGTCCTTATCTGCTGAGAGAAATCGGTAAAATGTGGAAAATTTTATTCATGAAAAAGTAAGGAGCATTGAGGATTTTATAAGGGATTTTGGATTTTAAAGATTGGTTATGAAGAAAACAGAATGGTTTAGTGGAGTCCCGCAGCTCTTTTCTGTATGTCCGGGTATGCTTTATGATGTTTATATAAATGAGCCTATTATAATTAAGAGGAAGTGTTGTCAGTCTACTAGTATGTGTTGAAGTAACTGAAAACAGTAAAATAATACATAAGTATTTCTCTTGTCCTTAGTAAAACTCAATCCTTTCCAACAGTACGTTTAAATGGTTGTTCTTCTAATGATCAAATACTTTGTTAATTGTAATCTCTATATATATAAAATGATAAAGTGATTTTGGTTTCTGCAAACTCCTTCTAAACCACAAGACAGATTTTGATATAGTTTTCACCATCATTAAGGGCATTCTTTCCTGAAGGTTTATAAGTAAAATACATTGCAATTTAACTTTTCTATAAACGAGAAAAATATGTTTTCTGTAAACAAGTCATCAAAAAATTATTCCTGAAATATAAGTATTAACATAAAGGTATAATATACCATTGGAAAGTGCAAGATTAATATGTTAATATTGTTTGTTTATTCATTTATTTAACGTCCCTTTATGCTGCTGTGGCTAATCAGACGATGCTACAGTGGGAGTTCTAAATTTTGCCTATCCAGGTTTTATTAGGATAGGGGTCTTTAACGAGTACCTGACATCGTACAGGCTCGGGACCACCTTTTAACGGATTTTTTACTCCCATTAAAAAATCGGGTTTGAACCCTGGACCTTTGGCATAGGAGGCTGTTATGCTAACCACCCTGCTATAGGTAACCCCCAATATGTTAATATTAAAAGCTAATATGCAATGAAATAAATTGTATAAGTTAATATAAATATTTTGTAAGCCCTTAAAATTATGAACTGTTATTGTGTGCTAAAAGTAACTATGTTGCTGGAAAAGAGGTAGATTATAATAGTTGAATATACAAGATCTAATGACCGAATAATGAATTGATGTTATAAAATAAACATATTTTCTTGCGAATTGCACTTTTCGTTATGATAAACTAAAACTACCAAAGCAATAAACTCTAAATCGGTCATTTCCTATCATTAAATTAGAATATTTATGAGCATTGAGAGGTAGTATGAAAACATTAAAATAATGATTCCTTCAAATATACTGAAAACTAAACTTTATGCTTAAATTACTTTGAAATTATTTAAAATTCAATGCTACAAATAAACATTAAAAGTTTTTACATAAATCAAAAAATAATGATGCTAAAATATTTCACTGGAAGTTTTGAAAAATGTAAATTAAGAAGAAAAATCTGGTGCGGGCAACACACGACTTTCACTTACCTCTCTTGTTAAAATCTATTAAAGAATGCTCAAGTACAGTAAGAGATAAAAATGAGTGAAACTGTTAAAGAATTAATTAAATGGAATTTCTATAGAAACATGTGTTTTATTAAAAAATCTATTATATTATTATCTAAAATAATCAGTTAGTTTTATCGGCTTTTCATTACTCTCTATTAACTTTTAAAAGCGTGTGTATAAGATAATATTTTTTCTAAAATCTTTAGCTTTCAAACCGTATATCATACATGTATATTACAGTTCTTATGTTCAAAAACAAAAAATTGCATTAAAAAATTATATTTTTAGTTTTCTCCTTTAGTTGTTTTTCAAATTAGCACAACTTACATATTTAGCTGTTATTTATCAATACTAACAAGATAATATAGTTATTTTAATAGAATTACAAAATTAAAGGTACTTTAGAGGAAGACAATTAAAATATCGGCATTTAAGCCTATCAGACTGTTTTAATTAAAGGCCATTAAATTTTACATTGATATATTGAGTTTAATCAAAATCGTTAAGCTGTTTTTTGAGAAAACCGTAAAAAGGTGTATAGTAGATCTTCCGGTCAGCTGATTTTGATGAAAAAGATTCTGTAACATCTCGGACGTATAGTTGTCATAAATATGAAATTTCAGTTTCATAGGACTTTTAGTTTTTGCCTGGGAGTTACCACACACAGACCTTTTTGCGGGACTCGGTCATTTGGAGTCAGGAGACCCTAAAACGTGTATTTCCATTTAAAACTGGAATTCGAAAGTTTTCACGATCGCAATACTTTCCCTTACTATATATTTCATATATAGGTAAGTGAAAGTAAAAAATGAATAAAATTTAATTTAATATAAAAATATAGAAACTTTTTTGATTCATTACGGATCATCTTGGGAATTATGAAAATAGTTTTCAATGAATCTGACTTCAACAAAATTGGCTAAAAAAATTATCTATTCATATGTGTAGCTAGGTGGCTAGCATAACAGCCTTCTATGCCAAAGGTCACGGGTTCAAACCGGCAGGTGGTCCTAGGATTTTTTAATGGGAGTAACAAATCCTAAGTTATTGCGTCCTTTGGAGGGGACCTGAGCCTGTGCCATGTCAGGTACTTGTTAAAGATCCATATCCTAATTAAACTTGGATAGGCAAAATTTAGGACTCCCACTGCAGCATCATCCAATTAGTCACAGTAGCATAAAGTGACGTTAAATAAATAAACAAACAATTATGTATTCAGTGCACAGTTAACTATCACAAAACCTCAAATAAAAAGTTTTATTTATTACCTAATTTTATGTAACATAATCTGAATTTGATTATGAATATTATATTTTTTTAATGCTTAAATTTCATTGTTTATCATCTTTTTTTAACTTTTTTACCCTAACTAATTGTCTTTATTATTGTGATTTCTCTCTTTTTGTTTTGAAGGTTATAATTATGCCTACTTGTTTGTATTTTAAACATTGTAATGGGCATTGCCCATGTATACGAATAAAAAAACAACAATATAAATTAAGAATTGAGACTTGATTTCCAAAAGACACAATAACCATTCTAGGAAATTTTACACGGAGCACAAAAAACATTTTTAAAGGACTTGAGGGTTCATTACATAAAATCAAATAAAGATTTAGATAAAACTAAATTATTAGAAAACAAATATATCAAAATATCGATTTTGTAAAAATGTCCTTTAGTACCTTTTTTTTTGTTGATTTGGGAATCAACGTCTCAATTGATTACAAAGTATGTATTTATATTATGAATGCATTTACTTAAAAATTAATGGACAATAAACAATAAATTCTAATACTTAAACATAACTTAAACGTAAACATCTATTATATATCATTTGACTGTTGATAGGCCATCGGTTGATTTTAGTGTACAAATAAACAAAATAATATTAAAACATCCTAATATGTAGTGTTTCAACTTACAATTACTGCAGAAAGAGCAAGAAAAAGGAAGAAAATAATAAATTTGAAATCCATCACTCCAAGTGTCAAGTTACACTGTTTCTTGAAAGAAAGAAACAGCTTTTATAGTTACATTTGCTTGAAATTGTGACTAGTTAATTATTTCGTGTTCACACTTTGAAATGTTAATTTGTTTTCCGAGATAAAATTTTGCATCGCATTAGTCGGAAAACAACTCAGTTTATAAACATTCATTTACAAGAGCAGGAAGACATGTATGCACATCCATATTTAAAATGAATTCAAATTAGATTTATTCTTCAATTACCTGCATTTGAATCAACTTATTATTATGAGCTTACATAAAAAAAGTGCATTCTTCCTTAATAAAGAAAATTATCTTTAGATAAAAAATATAATACAAACTTACTAAAATATATTTTACTAGCTGATCCGGAAAAAATAGTTCTGCCATATAAATTATATCTAGTGAATATGATGGTTGTTAAATAACAAATCTGGTGCACACAACACACGAATTTCACTTACCTCCGTTATTTATATCAATTTATGAATTTTTAAACAAAGTTAGATACGAAAATAAATTGTTAAAGAAGTAATTAAATTGAATTTCTACACAAACATGTGTTTTATTAAAAAATCTATTATATTGTTATCTAAAACAATCAGTTAGTTTTATCGGCTTTTCATCGCTCTTTATTAACTTTTATAAGCTTGTGTACAAGATAATATTTTTCTAAAATCTTTAGCTTTCCAACGGTATACTATACAATTATAATACTTTTCTTATGTTCAAAAAACCATAAATTGCATTAAAAAAAATATTTTTTTTAGTTTTATCCATTATATGGATATTGAATTCGCTCAACTTACATATTTACCAGTGCTTTATCAATTAAAACAAGACAATATGGTCGTTTTTTATTTAATTGACAAAATTAAAGGTACTTTAGAGGCAGATATTTTGAAATATTGGCATTTAAGCCATGTAGGACTATCTCAATCAGAATGAAACCTACACGATATTAAAGCCCATCCAATTTTACATCGATATAGCCAGTTTAATCAAAATCGCTAGACCCATTTTTGATAAAATTGTAAATAGGTACAAAATGCATAGTATAAAGTGGCTGTTCTGGTTTGCTGATTTTGGTAAAAAATGCTGCTGTAACATCTCGGGCATATAGTT
Organism: Piezodorus guildinii; assembly: GCA_023052935.1. Lineage (NCBI taxonomy): Eukaryota > Metazoa > Arthropoda > Insecta > Hemiptera > Pentatomidae > Piezodorus > Piezodorus guildinii. Next base: position 138,661,359 of record CM041297.1, on the reverse strand, counting down.
GTCTCAAATATATAATTGCAGTTTCATAAACCTCTTAGTTTTCATGCTGGACCTATCACATGCACACACACAGACCTGATTATTTGGATTCAGAGGACCCTAAAACGTGTATTTACGCTGAAAACTTGAATTAGAAAATTTTCACAATTGCAATACTTTCCACTACTATATATTCCATATATAACGTAAGTCTAGAGCAAAAACGATATACGTCCGAGATGTTACAGCAACTTCTTCACTAAAATCGGCTGACCGGAAGTACTACTTTATTCTATGCATTTTGCACTTTTTTACGATTTCTTTAAAAAGGCCGAGAACGATTTTGATTAAATTTACTATATCGATGTAAAATTTAATTGGCTTTAATATCATGTAGGTTTCATTCTGATTGAAATAGTCTGACAGGGTTTAAATTCCGATATTGTGAATTGTCTTCCTCTAAAGCACCTTTGATTTTGAAGATTATATAAAAATAACGATATCATCTGATTAGCATTGCTAAAAAATGGCTAAATATACAAGTTGTACGAATTTGATAACCAACTAAAGGAGAAAAGAGCATAACTATTTGTGAATGCAATCTTTGTGTTTTTTAAAATAAGAACAGTAATATACATCTATAATATATCGTTGGAAAGCTTTATTTGTAACTTGTATGTTTTTGAAATTAAAATTGTGTTTATTAAGTACACTATGATTAGAGAGTGCTGTATAATTTATATTTTTTATAATGACCAAATTATTATAATATGTATATGTGAAGTTATTGTGATGTAAGTGGCCTACATTTATGCAATATGAAAAATTTTGTAAGTACTATTGAAATGCAGATATTTTAGAAACAAATTTAGAATATAACATGGATAATTATTGAATTATAAATTTTAAATATTATTTATTTTGTTGTAAATATGATTCTAATATTAAATTGTTGTTTGGTTTTAATTAGTTAATCTGAAGATGAGGCATAAAATACCTCGAAATGTTATTAAGGATTTATTAATGTAAAAATACATAAAAAAAAAAGAAGTTCCAAATTTTTTATTCATAATAAGTATACTCTTCAATATTAGTAATTGGTGTGAGATTAAATATATTAATGTAGAAGAGAGTGTCCTAATTTGAATGTAATAATAAATTTATAATCTTCGTGCTTAGGGATTTGAAATTATATTCCTAAAATATTATACGATGGGTAGATGAAATTGCTATAGTGAAATTATTATATTTCCCAAGTTTATAATGTTTTTATAAATAGAGCTTTTGTGAACTTGTTTAACATAAGTAAAATTATGGAAACCATCTTGAAAAATTAGTATGCAGAATCATGAACTTGAAATTAGTGAGCAACAGGAAGTGCCATTCCTACTGAGCAAGCAACCTTATCCTCCATTAACCATAACAATTGTTTGTTATTGTATCTTAAAATGTTTATTTTAAACATTGTTTGTACTGGAAAATATGAAATTCATTGAGCTCTCTTTATTCAATAATGTTTGAAACATAATCTCATGTACTACAAAATTAAAAACAAAAGTTTTAATAAAGTGGTTTTGATTCAGGTAAAAAAACATTCCTTCTTCATTTTTAACAACAATAAATGAGATGCTGATTTTCGAAAGGTGTTACAGGATTTTTTTTTTTTTTTAATTTTCAAGTTATACATTTATATTCTAATTGAAATGTGTCTTTTAAGAAACACACAAGTCATTTAAAAACTATGAAAATTGTAGTTCTTTATAAAAGCACATGTTTATTTCATTCCAAATAAAACTAAAAAGTTCTTCTATTATATAGACATAAAGTCAAAGAAATAATTATATATATATTAATACAAAAAGAAACAAATAAATAAATATTAATGTAATGAAAGATTTCTCCTTTCGGTAAAATTTCCTACATTAGATATATTATCTTTTTTGTAAATCATAGCATCTTATGTTATACTCTCTTGTTATTTCAGAATACAAAAAAATTAAGAATAGTCGTTCATGTATTATATAAAAAAACTAAAGTCAAGAATAAGCCATTGTATTGACGAACTAAAGCATAAAAGAATTTTTTAAAATTAATCTGAAAAGAAAATATTGTTTGAAATTTGCTTGAATTCTTTTGTCTATGTTAGGTTCTACATACCCCATTTCTTAATTCTGGTATTGGTACGATATAATTATTTTTTTTTTTTTTTTTTTTTGTATTTACTGATTTAAAATTGTTAATAAGTTTTTTTTTCTCGATTAATTATGGTCTAAGAAAAAGTTAAAATGAATCTGGTTATTTGTATAATGAGAAATATATCTTCATGTCGTAACTTTTTTTTTTAAAGTAATATATATGTCAAAATTTTAGAAAACGTTTAATGTAACCAATGAAGTCACAGATTTTAATTTATTGAAGATTGACAAAACCGTATGAAATTAAATAGCTGTTGTAATATCTATGTAATTAATAATAACATTTATTTTACAATATTCTTTATTCTTTGTATAAAAATAATGTTGTTATGTTACATATTTATTATAATTAATAATAGGTTCTTTGCAATGTCCCACTTCTAACCGATCCTAATTATATTTCTGTGAATGCTTGAACTTTTATAGTAAAATGTCAGAGCTTGGGTCATTGTTTTAATACTTGCAATTATCTTTACTTCTCAATTCATAAGTGAACCTCTGACAGAAAGTTTGGAAGATGTATCAGAAGAAATGCACGATATTTTGATATGTTGGAATGAAATCAATGTTTGGAAAGTTTCTAGTGGTGTTAGAAAGAACTGAATGTAATTTCTAATTATAAATTAAAACAGCTGTATAGTTTCCATGGAAACTAAATAGAATGTCTATGATTAGTAGATAAATTTTTCCAAATCCATACGTATTGCACATTTAAATAATAAACGGGACCTCAAATACTTATACTCTATTAGAAAAATCCTATAATATCATTAAATATTATTTTTAAAAATAGATAAACAAACTGAATGATAAAGGTATATCAAAATAAACAAGTGTAATTACACATCATGAAAACATGTTTTCTAATGTAAAAACTCAAATTAACATTACATTAATTTACAAATAATTATGCCCTCCCCTCTCCCGCTACTAGCATGACCTCTCACAAGCCTTTGTTAAGACTGCAATATGGTGAGAGAATAAGTAAGTGAAAATAAGTGTAAGAGAGTGCTTCTCTATTTCATCTTTAAATAGTATTATATTTAATAAAAAAAAAGATAACAAAGCTAAATGTTAAAGTTATTTTATAATAAAAGTTTAAAGAAATAAACTTTAAAGTTTTATAGTACATATGGTATATAAATAATTATATTTATTTAATATAGTATGTTGAAAGTGTGTGATATTCGCTATTGCAGACTCATCACACATTCATATTTCACTTTCCTCTACTCTCGCTGTGTAGCATGGCCCTGACATACCTTTCCCTTACTTTTATTAAGGCAGCGCTACACAGTGAGAATTCAGGTAGGTGTAGGTGAGCTGAAATTTGTGATATTTAGTGAAAGTGAATTATCATACACTCTCACATGCTTTCAACTTATTATAATAAATATTCAATTACCATATGTACTATAAAACTTTAACATTTAGCTTTGTTATCTTTTTTTTATTAAATAAAATACTATTTAAAGATATAGAATTGAAATAGAGAAGCACCTACTCTCTTACACTTATTTTTACTTATTCTCTCACCATGTTGCGGTCTTAACGAAGGCTTGTGAGAGGTCATGATAGTAGCGGGAAAGGGGAGGGCATAATTTTTTTTAAATAAAGCCTTTTAACCGTTATTATATAAAGTTGAATGAGAATGATAATTCACTATCTCTGATTTTCATAGTTTACTTTCCCCTACTCTCGTTTAATCGGCAGTGTTCCACAGTGAGAATTAGGGTATGTTTTAGGTGAGGTGAAATTCGTGATTCGTAGGTGAAAGTTGAATCTCATACTTTCAACATATTACAATAAATATTCAATTACCGAATGTAATATATTACTTCATCATTTATTTTCTTTGCATTTTATGATAAATAATGTTTAATTTCTTAAAACCGAGTTTCTTCATTAGAAAACATGTTTTCATGATGTGTAATTACACTTGTTTTTTTTTATATACTTTTATCATTCATTCAGTTTGTTTGTCTTTTTTTAAAAATAATATTTAATGATATTATAGGATTTTTCTAATAAAGTATATTTAATGTCATTATCCAAATTTATTTTCTATAAATAAGCTTTTTACCTTTCCTGCTACTTTAGTAAACACTCACAAGACTTGCTTTCACCACACCTACACATACCCTATTTCTCACCATGTAGGGCTGCTTTAATAAGTAAACAATAACGGTATTTTCTATAAAACTTCAAGGTTAATTTTTTTTAACCTTTATTATATAATTACTTTAACATTTATTTTTGTTTTTTATATATTACTTCATAATTTACTTGTATTTACCTTATATTATGAACAATGCTTAAATTTCTTAAAATCTAATTTCTACTTCAAAAAACATGTTTTCACGATGTGTAATTACACTTGTTTTTTTTTTATTAAATAAAATACTATTCAAAGATATAGAATTGAAATAGAGAAGCACTCTCTTACACTTATTTTCACTTAATTATTCTCTCACCATATTGGCGTCTTAATGAAGGCTTGTGAGAGGTCATGATAGTAGCGGGAAGGGGAGGGCATAATTTTTTTAAAATAAAGCCTTTTAACTGTTATTACATAAAGTTGAATGTGAATGATAATTCACTATCTCTGATTTTCATAGTTTACTTTCCCCTACTCTCGTTTAATGCAGCGTTCCACAGTGAGAATTAGGATATGTGTAGGTCAGGTGAAATTCGTGATTCGTACGTGAGAGTTGAATTGAAAGTATCTCATACCTTCAATATATTATAATAAATATTCAATTACCGAATTTAATATATTACTTCATTTATTTTCTTTGCATTTTATTATAATAATGTTTAATTTCTTAAAACCGAGTTTCTAATACATTAGAAAACATGTTTTCATGATGTGTAATTACAATTATTTTTTTGTTATATACCTTTATTATTCAGTTTGTTTGTATTTTTTAAAAAATAATATTTAATGATATTATAGGATTTTTCTAATAGAGTATATTTGATGTCATTATCCAAATTTATTTTTTTTAAATAAGCCTTTTCCCTTTCCTGCTACTTTAAGTAAACACTCACAAGACTTGCTTTCACCTCACCTACACATACCCTATTTCTCACCATGTAGCGCTGCTTTAATAAGTAAGCAATAACGGTATTTTCTATAAAACTTCAAGGTTGATTTCTTTTAACTTTTATTATATAATTACTTTAACATTTATTTTTGTTTTTATTTATTACTTCATAATTTATTTGTATTTACCTTATATTATGAACAATGCTTAAATTTCTTAAAATCTAATTTCTACTTCAAAAAACATGTTTTCATGATGTGTAATTACAATTGTTTTTTTTATTAAATGAAATACTATTCAAAGATATAGAATTGAAATAGAGAAGCACTCTCTTACACTTATTTTCACTTACTTATTCTCTCACCATATTGCGGTCTTAAAGAAGGCATGTGAGAGGTCATGATAGTAGCGGGAAAGGGGAGGGCATAATTTTTTTAAAATAAAGCCTTTTAACGGTTATTACATAAAGTTGAATGTGAATAATACACTATCTCTGATTTTCATAGTTTACTTTCCCCTACTCTCGTTTAAGGCAGCGTTCCACAGTGTGAATTAGGGTATGTGTAGGTGAGATGAAATTTGTGATTCGTAGGTGAAAGTTGAATTGAAAGTATCTCATACCTTCAATATATTATAATAAATATTCAATGACCGAATTTAATATATTACTTCATTTTATTGTAAGAATGTTTAATTTCTTAAAACCGAGTTTCTTCATTAGAAAACATGTTTTCATGATGTGTAATTACACTTGTTTTTTTTTTATATACTTTTATCATTCATTCAGTTTGTTTGTCTTTTTTTAAAAATAATATTTAATGATATTATAGGATTTTTCTAATAGAGTATATTTGATGTCATTATCCAAATTTATTTTTTTTAAATATAAGCCTTTTCCCTTTCCTGCTACTTTAAGTAAACACTCACAAGACTTGCTTTCACCTCACCTACACATACCCTATTTCTCACCATGTAGCGCTGCTTTAATAAGTAAACAATAACAGTATTTTCTATAAAACTTCAAGGTTAATTTCTTTTAACCTTTATTATATAATTACTTTAACATTTATTTTTGTTTTTATATATTACTTCATAATTTATTTTTATTTACCTTATATTATGAACAATGCTTCAATTTCTTAAAATCTAATTTCTACTTCAAAAAACATGTTTTCATGATGTGTAATTACACTTGTTTTTTTTTTATTAAATAAAATACTATTCAAAGATATAGAATTGAAATAGAGAAGCACTCTCTTACACTTATTTTCACTTACTTATTCTCTCACCATATTGCGGTCTTAAAGAAGGCATGTGAGAGGTCATGATAGTAGCGGGAAAGGAGAGGGCATAATTTTTTTTAAAATAAAGCCTTTTAACGGTTATTACATAAAGTTGAATGTGAATGATAATTCACTATCTCTGATTTTCATAGTTTACTTTCCCCTACTCTCGTTTAAGGCAGCGCTCCTTAGTGAGAATTAGGGTATGTGTACGTGAGGAGAAATTCGTGATTCATAGGTGAAAGTAGAATATCTCATACATTCAAAATATTATAATAAATATTCAATTACCGAATTTAATATATTTGCATTTTAAATAATGTTTAATTTCTTAAAACCGAGTTTCTACATTAAACATGTTTTCATGATAGAATAGAGTATATTTAAATAGAGTATATTTGATGTCATTACCAAATTTATTTTTTTTAAATAAGCCTTTTCCCTTTCCTGCTACTTTAGTAAACACTCACAAGACTTGCTTTCACCACACCTACACATACCCTATTTCTCACCATGTAGCGCTGCTTTAATAAGTAAACAATAACAGTATTTTTATAAAACTTCAGGTTAATTTCTTTTAACCTTTATTATATAATTACTTTAACATTTATTTTTGTTTTATATATTACTTCATAATTTATTTGTATTTACCTTATATTATGAACAATGCTTCAATTCTTAAAATCTAATTTCTACTTCAAAAAACATGTTTTCATGATGTGTAATTACACTTGTTTTTTTTTTAAATAAAATACTATTCAAGATATAGAATTGAAATAGAGAAGCACTCTCTTACACTTATTTCACTTACTTATTCTTCACCATATTGCGGTCTTAACGAAGGCTTGTGAGAGGTCATGATAGTAGCGGGAAAGGAGAGGGCATAATTTTTTTAAAATAAAGCCTTTTAACGGTTTTACATAAGTTGAATGTGAATGATAATTCACTATCTCTGATTTTCATAGTTTACTTTCCCTACTCTCGTTTAAGGCAGCGTTCCACAGTGTGAATTAGGGTATGTGTAGGTGATGTGAAATTTGTGATTCGTAGTTGAAAGTAGAATATCTCATACATTCAAAATATTATAATAAATATTCAATTACCGAATTTAATATATTATTCATTTATTGTAAGAATGTTTAATTTCTTAAAACGGTTTCTTCATTAGAAAACATGTTTTCATGATGTGTAATTACACTTGTTTTTTTTATATACCTTATCATTCTTGTTTGTCTTTTTTTGAAAATAATATTTAATGATATTATGGATTTTCTAATAGAGTATATTTGATGTCATTATCCAAATTATTTTTTTTAAATAAGCCTTTTCCCTTTCCTGCTACTTTAAGTAAACACTCACAAGACTTGCTTTCACCTCACCTACACATACCTATTTCTCACAATGTAGCGCTGCTTTAATAAGTAAGCAATAATGGTATTTTCTATAAAACTTCAAGGTTAATTTATTTTAATTTTTATTATATAATTACTTAAACATTTATTTTTGTTTTTATATGATACTTCATAATTTATTTGTATTTACCTTATATTATAAACAATGCTTAAATTTCTTAAAATCTAATTTCTACTTCAAAAACATGTTTTCAAGATGTGTAATTACACTTGTTTTTTTTTTATTAAATAAAATACTATTTAAAGATATAGAATTGAAATAGAGAAGCACTCTCTTACACTTATTTTCACTTACTTATTCTCTCACCATATTGCGGTCTTAACGAAGGCTTGTGAGAGGTCATGATAGTAGCGGGAAAGGGGAGGGCATAATTTTTTTAAATAAAACCTTTTAACGGTTATTACATAAAGTTGAATGTGAATGATAATTCACTATCTCTGATTTTCATAGTTTACTTTCCCCTACTCTCGTTTAAGGCAGCGTTCCACAGTGAGAATTAGGGTATGTGTAGGTGAGGTGAAATTTGTGATTCGTAGTTGAAAGTAGAATATCTCATACATTCAAAATATTATAATAAATATTCAATTACCGAATTTAATATATTTGCATTTTAAATAATGTTTAATTTCTTAAAACCGAGTTTATACATTAAACATGTTTTCATGATGTGTAATTACAATTGTTTTTTTTTATATACCTTTATCATTCAGTTTGTCTTTTTTTTTAAATAATATTTAATGATATATTATAGGATTTTTCTAATAGAGTATATTTGATGCATTATCCATTTTTTTTTTTTTTTTTTAAATAAGCCTTTTCCCTTTCCTGCTACTTTAAGTAAACACTCACAAGACTTGCTTTCACCTCACCTACACATACCCTATTTCTCACAATGTAGCGCTGCTTTAATAAGTAAGCAATAATGGTATTTTCTATAAAACTTCAAGGTTAATTTATTTTAATTTTTATTATATAATTACTTAAACATTTATTTTTGTTTTTATATGATACTTCATAATTTATTTGTATTTACCTTATATTATAAACAATGCTTAAATTTCTTAAAATCTAATTTCTACTTCAAAAAACATGTTTTCAAGATGTGTAATTACACTTGTTTTTTTTTTATTAAATAAAATACTATTTAAAGATATAGAATTGAAATAGAGAAGCACTCTCTTACACTTATTTTCACTTACTTATTCTCTCACCATATTGCGGTCTTAACGAAGGCTTGTGAGAGGTCATGATAGTAGCGGGAAAGGGGAGGGCATAATTTTTTTTAAATAAAACCTTTTAACGGTTATTACATAAAGTTGAATGTGAATGATAATTCACTATCTCTGATTTTCATAGTTTACTTTCCCCTACTCTCGTTTAAGGCAGCGTTCCACAGTGAGAATTAGGGTATGTGTAGGTGAGGTGAAATTTGTGATTCGTAGTTGAAAGTAGAATATCTCATACATTCAAAATATTATAATAAATATTCAATTACCGAATTTAATATATTTGCATTTTAAATAATGTTTAATTTCTTAAAACCGAGTTTATACATTAAACATGTTTTCATGATGTGTAATTACAATTGTTTTTTTTTTATATACCTTTATCATTCAGTTTGTCTTTTTTTTTAAATAATATTTAATGATATATTATAGGATTTTTCTAATAGAGTATATTTGATGCCATTATCCATTTTTTTTTTTTTTTTTAAATAAGCCTTTTCCCTTTCCTGCTACTTTAAGTAAACACTCACAAGACTTGCTTTCACCTCACCTACACATACCCTATTTCTCACCATGTAGCGCTGCTTTAATAAGTAAGCAATAATGGTATTTTCTATAAAACTTCAAGGTTAATTTATTTTAATTTTTATTATATAATTACTTTAACATTTATTTTTGTTTTTATATGATACTTCATAATTTATTTGTATTTACCTTATATTATAAACAATGCTTAAATTTCTTAAAATTTAATTTCTATTTCAAAAAACATGTTTTCATGATGACTACACTCTATAATGTAATATTTGATGTCCTTATCCCAATTTATTTACAAAAGAAGCCTTTCCCTTTCCCGCTACTTTCGTGAACTCTCACAAGACCTACCTTTCATCTCACCAACACATCACTATATTTCACCGTGTAGCACTCTCATAACATAACACATGATTAATTGATTGATTATATTAACGTAATTACAGTCAATGAACACCTAAATTTAATGGTCATATATTTGCGAGGCAGATCGCTTCACCCGAACCACCTGTGAAGTAGACAAGCGGCTCAAAGGGACGACCTGTACCTCTTCAAAAATTTATTAGCATAATTTTGGTGTGCTTGAGCCAAGCGTCACCAAGGCTCTATATTTTCCTTACTCATTAGTTTAAGGCACGATTAAGTCCATTGAAATTTGATCATTTAATACAATCGTGTAATTAAAAAGCACCGGGAGGCTTTTCCGACTTTACTGGGAAACCGTTAAATCAAGAATAACAGATACTTCGATTTGTATCTAGTTCTTTACTAGTTCCTAACATGTTCTTCCGTTTTGTGAGTAAATAACTTATAAGGACGAATATCCGGAAAGATTAAAACGAACTATGTAACTTCTTTGCGTTTAGCTGGCGACTAAAGCGCTCCTAGTAGCCTAGTTTGGTACCACAGCTCTTATCAATTAACTGCCAATTGAAATATATTTCTAATTTATACTAAATTGAATATATTTACAACACATTTAAGGTTTCAGGTATGCGTGCCACTTAATAAGTTTTAATTAAATTTTTCATGATATCATAGTTTTTCAAAAAAAATTTATAACAACAATTGTATTAGATTTGAGAAAGTTCCTGAAACAGAAAATGAAAAGTATGGGATAACTTAACATTATTCCACTTCTTTTAGTTTAACCTTAATGAAACCATTTTACAAGAATTAATTTTTTTTTTTTTTTTAAATTCACAATTTGTCAGAGGCTAGCGCCAATCTCAAGTTTCTGCAAAAAATGTTTTAATGTTATGGTACATCTTATCATTTACACATCATGTAGCTTAACTGATTTACTTTTTTCATGGGATTTTCTTTAGATTACACACTTCTAGTGTTAATTTGTGATTACTTGGTAATAAAGCTAATGGCTAGCTAGGTATGTTGGTTTTGTAAATTATAAAAAAAAGAAAAGGAGATAAAAATAATTTCTCAACAAATTTAGAGCATCAGGTGATAATTTTTTTCTACGATTCATAAGAATTAAAGACAATAATACGTTCATAAAGTACAAAAAAACATTTAAAACACTGAAATTGAAAATTATTGGGACAACATTTGAAAAAAAGCTAGAGCTAAAAGGAAAAAAATTAAAAATAAATTTTTTTCTCGTAAACCGGCTCGAACCCGCAGGTAATTATTAATGGAAAGAAAAACTAAAAATTTACTAGTTAATTTCTGTGGTGGTAGATTTCTGGGTGATATAGTTGTGAATGTTTTAATTTTTTAAATATTTTTCATTAATAAAAACTTTAAGAACCTTTAAAAGTTCAAGCTGCATAAACTTAAATTATGATAATAAAGTTAAATTATCGGAATAAAGATGATTCATTAATTTTGGTTCATCAATAGTTGTTGACTTGGAATTTGTGCTATACTATATAATTTTAGAAAATATTTAGGTTTTTAACCATTTTGATTGTTTATTTTTTATTGAAATCTAGAATTGTTTGCAACTTTATGGAAGGAGATGTTTTAGAATACTTTGAATTGAAATTAAATATTAACTCAGTAACTTTCGAAAAGAGCTGCAATTTTCAAACACGCATTTTATTTTTTAATTTAGGGGGTTCCTTGACATGGTACTGATTGGATAAAGTGATCCACGAAATTTTTTTTGTTTTTTTGGGAACCACAATTAGACAATATAATAATACTGTATTAGACAATATACAGTGAGTGTCAAAAGTATTTGGAATTCACTACCATTCTGTAATTTACTTGCTTTTAAATTATTTTTTATATTTTTAAGGAGTTGTTAACCACTTTATAATGTTATAAAGAAGGTATACAATTGCTAAAACCAAAAATTATGACAACAAACTTTTTATGTTTAATGTTTTGAATTTTTATTTATTAAAAATATTGCATGTCAATGGTTCAATTTTGTATTTACTTGCCTTAATTTTATATCTTGTATATATCAATTGTTATTCTGTCAATGGCCAATTACTGTTTATTACTGTGCACTGTTTTACTGTTTCTTATAATTGTTTTTGTAGAAATTAGGTATTATATAATTCAGTTTTGTATTTCATGCCTTAATTTTATATCTAGATATTTATGTACATGTATTCCTTACAGCTTTTTGGTTTAGTGAATTACTGCTTCTTACTGTGTACTGTGTTACTGTTTCTTAATTATTTTATTTTTATATTTTTTAAGTATTATGTTGTTTCCTATTATATAGTGCAGTATTGTTTCTTTATAAAAAATTGTGTTATATTTTGCAATATTATTTAAGTATTGTATAGTATCTTACTGTGTACTGTGTTACTGTTTGTTATTGTACTTTTATTGGATTTCCACTGGTGAACTCCTTTCCCACATATGGGCTCGCCTTAGTGGGATAGTGACTTCTACTTGCACTGTAAAATGTCTGTATTTTGATTAAAATAAAGAAGTTATTAAAAAAAAAAATTACATAATATATATATATATATATATATATATATATATATATATATATATATATATATATATATATATTTTAAATATTTATGTGTATATGCATATGTGACATATTCACATATATTTACCCATAATTGTAAATAGTAATTAATTATGTTCCCTCTGTCTGTTGTCCAGGCATGTATATTTCAACTGTACACACTTGTTATTCTCAAGTGATCCAGTCCCAGAATAAAAATTATTTTCTATTCTATTTTATTCTAATACAATTTTCCAATGTCATCTCACGGACCCTCTGGACATCATCACTAGTTGTGAACCACTGGTCCACAGCGTTCTATTCCTCTTCCTGCCATTGGTCCCAACCCCACACACATCACAAACTGTTATTTTTCAGAACAACCAAAATATTCACTAGAATTTCAATGGGTTTCAATAAGTAGGGTTAAGTGTTCAATTTTTGTTTAAGTTTTAATTTTGAATGTATTGAAAGTAGTGAGTATAGAAGTTTTAGCCTTTTGTTTAGCGTTGTCTGTCTGTTCTTGATGTGGGGGCCCCAATCTTCAGAAAAATAAATCATATTTAATTGGCTGCAATTTTAATACTAATCTGCAGCCCATTGATTTTTTTTTTTCCATTATTCGGATTCTATGTATCTTGAAACGTAAGCCCTCAAATTTTGAGGGGGTTTAATTTTTTTTTTGTTGGTCAATTACAAAGGTTCATTATTGAAATAATAAACAAAAAAGGTTTGCTATATATAATTATTGGGTCTTTTTAAGTGATTAATTCATTACGATAAAATACAATACAGAATATATTACTAAAAATCATTTGTTTAAATGTTATTTAAACTGACGTGCTATCCTAAAAATAACGATATTATTGTAGATGGTGAATATTATCTTGGGACCTATGAGAAAGCATTGATGAGGTTGTAGTAGGAGTAAGAAGAATTCATCACCTACAAAAAAAAAAAAAAAAAGGTTTTAGTGGCATTATCTGTGGACTAAGTAATCACATATATTCTTGTATACTGTATCATATACAGTCATGGTGAAAAAAATTACATTACTCAATAAACTAATATTTCCAAAACAAAACATAACGAATTGCTTTCAATAATGCTGATCACACAAAAAAATTTAATATTATATATTGAAAACTAAAGAAAAGCATATAAAAATCAATGAAAAAAAAGCGCTGAAAATTATTACACAATGGTTTATTATTTATTATTATTGGTTTATTATCCAAATAACTACTGTAGGGTATAAAAGTTTATGTAGCTGTTTATAGCTGCTAATCTTTTTGATTTTTATCTGTCTTCATCACATTGCATTTTGTCATATTTATCATTTATCACTATAATTTATTATCATATGTTCGTTATAGTTCTTATATGTTTTTAATAGTTATCATATGTTCAAAATAGTCTATGTGTTCTATTTATAGTATTGTTAACCTATCTTAATTAAGTTCAATATGGCCTTATTTGTGAAGGTTTTCTTTATATCACATCTATTATAATTTGTGTTAAATGTATGGAGAAACTTTTTTTTTTTTGTTTCTGTTCTTCGGGCTTAATTGAATCTTAAACTATGTACGTATTTTTCTCCATCTTCAAAAATAACTGAGTTATTGGGGCGTGTTTATGGGTAAAATTTCAATTTTTCTTTATTCTTTTTGATAATTATTCACTGTTTTTTAGTTAAACACATTAATAAACTTAATAAAAATAGTTTAATTGGAAGAATGAAATTTGATAATAAATAATTATTAGGTTCCTAAATCTTCCAAAAACAGTTTATTACAATAAACTTTAAAACGAGTCAACGTTTCGGGGGTCTTCCATACCATCAAAACTCACTGAAAGTCATTTAAAAATTAAGATATTATCCATTTTTAATTAAAAGTTTGTCAATAATTTATGAAATTAAAATTGTTTGTTTTTAAAAAAATTAACTCAGAGGAAAATCACCCATCTAATTAAGGGTAAAAGAATATGTCAGTTTAAATGTGTGATTTTTCTTGTTCCAGGGGGTGAGGGTGGAGGATAAATGCTGGGATAAAAGTCCTCAGCACCGAGACTCGAACTCGTAATTATTTGGTTTTGAAAATTACGGTCCTCTGCGGTTGATAGGCAACGCGCGTTCAAAGCAATGCGCGCTAACCCACTCAGCCATCCTGGAAAAATGAATTATAATATTATTGTAATTTTCAAAACTATGACCACTGTTGATTTATGTTACCGTTGTTTTTCTTTATGTAATCTCATAATGTTAATTGTTTCTGATAGCAAAATGTTTAAAATTCGAGATAATTAAAAATTTTATTCTGGTAGTAGTTAAGAAATAAGAAACGGTATTATTATCAATTTTGTCTTCAAATTTCTTTATTTCATTAGGCATATTATATAAATAACTAGACAAAAACAAAAATATTCGATTGGATCAAATTCATTACCATATAAAGCATAGGTAATGCAATTTTTATGACCACGACTGTATATCCATTTTATGTAATTTATTACATAAATTCATTATTACATTAATTATGTAATTTATATACTTTATGTAATTATGTATCACATACTTACCACTGCAAAGGTGTCCAAATTAATGGGAACAATACTTGCACATTTAATCTCTAAAGGCTTGAGCGTCATTTGCTGGAAAATTTTCAAACTTGTTTTGATACGATCACTACCATAATACCATCTATTTTCGTACATTTTCACTCTCAGCTCATCATTCTAGAAATAAAATAATTGGCTATCAAATGTGAAAAGTCCATTTAGAAAAACGTTGAAAATGAATACAGAATGCTTTATTATTTTCTAATAATTACTACATTACAGTATTACAGTTGTTATTGTTAATTAGGGCTTTAAGACGTAAAACATCAAAGGTCATCAACACCTATACGAACGCACACATAATTGTTAGACTTTCAGAAGAAGGAGGAATTAAATAAATAAATAATTGTAATTATAAATAAACCGTATAAATAGAGAAATCAATTAAGTATCAATGACAAAATTAATTTATAAAGATAAGTGTAAAGTTGCGAAGAGCTAATTAAGAATAAATAAATAAAGTTGTAAAAAAAAAAATATCTTTTTGGAATAAAGTTTCAATGATGAAGATAATAAAGTTTATAATTTAGGTAGTAAGGAGTATTTCCAAAGAAATTTGAAGATTAATTTTATTAAATCCTCCTTATCTCCCACAACTTTCGATGTATCTGGAATGATTCCCATTCTGTAAAGCTGCGACGTATAATACGGGCATTCTTGAATGATATGATTAATCGAGAGGGCTCCATTGCAATGCTGGCACAGGGGTACAGGCTCGCGAGCAAAAAGGTAGGAATATGTCAGTGACACTGACACTGACATATGGTATTACAGTTTATATAGCTCTTAAAGCAATTAACGTATAGTATTCAATAAATAAAATACCTTAAGAAATACGAACAAGCTCAAGGAAAATTGGCAATTACAACATGTTCAAACGGTATATCTCCGCTATTTCATAACCGATTTCAATGTTGTTTTTTTTGTTGAGAATTTTGGGCCTATTTATATGTAAAATTTAAATTATTTTTTTGGGAGCCCGTAGCTGAGTGTCTAGCGCGCTGGTCTCTCATGCTACAGGTTGTGAGTTCGAATCCCAGTCCCGACGGGGCTTTTATTAGGATGTAATTAAAATGGGGGAATCTACTCACAGCCTCTCCCCCGTGTATGTGAGACCCGTCAGCCAAATGGTGGCCACTCACAAAATTAGGCTTGGAAATGATGACTCGACACAACAAAATGCATCAAGAAACGCGAGTGCTATCTCCAAGGAGATGACACACGGCCTGTCGCGCCACTGGAAGATGGAATAAATTATTTTTCATTTCTTTTTTATAATCAATAGCGAATGTCCTGATTCTAAAACTGTATACATTAATTTTCTTTATCTTAAAAAATAACCGAGTTATTGAATTTAATCGTTTTTAATTGGGTCGCCATTGTGTTATAAGTTCTGGCTTGATCATGTGAGTTCTTTTTTAACAATTCTTGTCATCCTGATCCCGAAAAACTTAAAATTTTTTCTCCATCTTCAAAAAGTTATTAGGATCATCGTCGGATGGCATGGTATTTTTAAGCAAAATTTTGAAAAAATCGGTCCTGTAGTCTCAAAGAAAAGTAGCAGAGGACATACCGACGGAGTTTTTCATTCGTTTTTCGGTTCTACGTATCTTTAAACACAAGACATAAAAGTTTGAGAAGGGTGAGTGGTTATTTTTCTTTCATGGTCGTTTACGAAAGTTCATTATTAAAAATAATAGATAAAAGAAGATATACAAATCATTACCAGATCTATAATAGTTTGTCCCAAGAAAGAAATAAAAGCCATGTAGCCTACTTCCACGACTCCAAGTACTGATGAAGTGAGAGACGTGCCTGGGAGCTCCCAAACCTAAAATGTATGTAATTTTGATTTGGTTAATAATTATATATATATATATATATATATATATATATATATATATATATATATATATATATATATATAATCATTAACTATAATACATAATATTGAACTGTAAAAAACTATAAATATATATAACTATAATGTAGAATTATAATATATTATAATATTGGGTTGTCCGTAAAATAATACAGGATTTTGTTTTATAATTTTGAATAAATAGGATTAAGCTAAGGCGTAGTGGCTAAGAGCTTT
Source organism: Piezodorus guildinii (assembly GCA_023052935.1). NCBI lineage: Eukaryota > Metazoa > Arthropoda > Insecta > Hemiptera > Pentatomidae > Piezodorus > Piezodorus guildinii. Next base: position 138,644,027 of record CM041297.1, on the reverse strand, counting down.
TTATGCCCAAGGACACGGGTTCAGAGCTGGATGCTGGTATCTCTAGGATATTTTAATGTGACTAAAAAAATCCTTAGTTATGCCATCCTTCGGAGGAGACGTAAAAAGGTGGTCACGAGTACGATGTCAGGTACTCGTTAAAGATTCCTATCCTAATTAAACCTGGATAGGCAAGATTTAGAACTCTCTGAACTTTGAAACGTTCCCTGTGATTAGTTTCCTAAACACTTAAATCATAGATGACCCTTCCACCATTAGTTTCATGTTTATCTTGAAATAAAATTCGGAGTTTTTTATTTATTTATCAAGTTAAACTTATTTATTTATTAAGTTAAAGTTTGGGGTTTCAATAACTGTCAAGTTGACCCTATTTTAAAGGTCTTGAGATACATCCAATTAGTGTATAATAATTGTTTGTATTGATTATAATAATTCCAAAGAATACTAATTTTACAATTGAATGCCTACTAGATGAATAACCAGAAAAATCTGGGTTAGCTGTAGCATAGTGGCTAGCATAAGAGCCTTCTATGCCAACGGTAACGGGTTCAAACCCGCAAGTGGCTCTAGATCCTTATAGGATCAATAAGTGTTGATATTTATACAAATGAATAATCTAGTAAACGTAATCTCTTTGTTATGTAAAGGAAAATTTAAAAAAAAAAAAATTTCTTTTTTCTCTTTTTTATAATTATTAGCGGATTCTTAGCTCAAAAACAACTATAAATTTTTTCTGTATCTTAAAAAATAACAGAGTTATTGAATTAAATCCCTATTTAACGGCCGCCATTTTAAAAATAACCAGCTGTTTTTAACGTCTAGGTGTTAGGATCATCGTTGCATGGCCTATTATTTTTGTGGTGAATTTAAAAAAAAATTGGTACAGTAGTTGCGGAGAAATGCCGCAGACGGTGGACGGTGGACAAAAGGATTTTTTATCCTTCTCCGGGTTCTACACCTCTTGATGTAAGCTCTCAAACTTTGACATGGAAGGTATTTTTTTTTTTTTTTTTTGGTCGATAACAAAGGTTCATTATTGACAATAATAAACCAAAAATGGTTGTCAATGACCGATTATTTAAATATTAATGGTTTGGGAGGATTAAAACGTTATTTATTTATTCTCGTAATCTCAAAATAAGGAATAAAAACTTACATTGTTTGAGAGTAAACTCAACGCTATGGCAACTGATCCTGTCAGATAGGCCATGAACACTGGAACCGAAAAATATTGCCGCACACAATCATAAGAACTGAAAAAAACAATAAGTAAATACCTAAATTGAACATTCGACTTGAAATAATCGTGATACTCACTATTTAGTGTAAATACGAATAAGAATTTGGAGGTTTGTCTAAAGAATATTAAAAAAAAAAAAAAAATAAAAAAAATTAATAATGGAAAAGTAGATAAGTATAAGTATAAGTAGATAAGTAGAATAAGGTTTTAAGAATGATAGACAAAGAGATGAGATAATTAAAAATATTACTTCTTATTTCTAAAAAACATTTTACTTTCACTTACTATATATAGTAAGGAGAAGTATTGCGATCGTGAAAATTTTCGAATTCCAGTTTTCAACGGAAATACACGTTTTAGGGTCCACTGAGTCCAAATAACCAAGTCCCGCAAAAAGGTCTGTGTGTGTTGTGTGTGTGTGTGTGTGTGGTAACTCCCGGGCAAAAACGGTAAGTCCTATGAAACTGAAATTTCATATTTAAGACAACTATACGCCCGAGACGAGACAAAACTTTTTTCATCAAAATGAGCCTACCAGAAGAGGCACTTTATACCATGCATTTTGCACCTTTTTTCGATTTTCTCAAAAACGGTTCCGACGATTTTGATTAAACTCGCTATATCGATGTAAAATTTAATGGGCTTTAATATCATGTAGGTTTTATTTATATAAAAATGTTCTGACAGGGCTTAAATGCCGATATTTTAAATTTTCTTCCCCTAAAGTACCTTTAATTTTGTAGATTCAATAATAATAACTATATTATCTTGTTAACGCTGATGAAAAACTGGTAAATATATAAATTGAATAAATTCGATACCCAACCAAAGGAGAAAACAGAAAAAATATTTTTTTAATGCAATTTTTCGTTTTTGAAGATAAGAGCAGTAATATACATGTATGATATACCGTTGGAAAGCTAAATATTTTAGAAAAAATATCATCTCATACACAAGCTTTTAAAAGTTATTGGAGAGTGATGAAAAGAAGATAAAACTTACTGATTATTTAAGATAATAATATAATTGATTTTTTAATAAAACACATGTTTCTATATAAATTCAATTTGATTAATTCCTTAATAATTTCACGTATTTTTATTTCTAACTGTATTTGAAAATTCTTTCATTGATTTTAAAAAGAAAGTCGTGTGTTGCCCGCACCAGATTTTTTTTTTCTTATTTCACACCTTTCACTTACTTCTTTTCTTGAAATAATTAGTGTGCGTTTACATTTTGTTGCAGGAGTAATATTAAAGCCTTCTAAGATGGCGGGTTCGTACCCGGGAGACGGCTCTAGGAATTCCTTAAATAGAGTGTTAAATCCTTCATTATGTCATTCTTCGGAGGTGTCGTAAAATGGTTGTCCCGAACCTGTACAATTTCTGGTACTTCTTAAAGTTCCCTACACTAATTAAAACTGGATAGGACAAATTTAGGAGTCGTGCAGTAACATCGCCCGATTAGCCATAGCAGCATAAAGTGAAGTTATTAACTCTAGGTTCTATAAAGAATCGTAATGTTTCTAAGCTAACGACCTCACAAGAAGTTGATGTTTTACCAAATTTTTTGAGTACCCACTTTATACAGGCAGGGTGTGCCTCATAAGGGTCTCTCTACCCTAACGGGTTAAGTAACAGAATAAATAATACGTTCTGAGATTCATTTTACCTACGCTAAGACGCTGTTCAGGCTTAGCTGGTTGGCACACCTTACAACTTCTTACATAATTTGAAATGGCACGAGTCATTCCAGGCCAATAGTAAAGTCGAGCAATTCTTTCTTGCGTCTTTTCGATCCCTAAATGTCCAGCTTCGGGACGGTTGTGATTCTCGTGCAACACCTCCAGTTGTTGTTCTTCGGGAAGCACCAGTTTCCAAGATATCGAGTCATCTTCTAACGTTAATTGAACATCTTCCATGATGTGTCGGTATAAAAAGCCGTCTCGAACCTTCCAATCTGGGTGGTCCTGAGGCCGCTGCATAACATTTCCACATTTCTGTTTGTACCACTCATCGGTACTGTTAGTATCCCATGGAGGGCTGAGGATGCAAAGTGAGTTGATGATGTTCTGCTCACTATTCTCCATGCAGACAGGCGGTAAACGAGAAAAGAAATCCGGTAATGAATGAGCGGATCCCTTACGATATATAACTTCGTAATCGTAACCTTGAAGTTCCAAGGCCCGGCTACCTCAGTCGGTAGAGCATGAGACTCTTAATCTCAGGGTCGTGGGTTCGAGCCCCACGTTGGGCGCCAATTATTTTATGACCAGGATATTCCACTTCAAAGTTAATTAGAAGGGCGCCAGGCTGGTTAGGCCAGATACAGGTAGCTTTATCCACTTTTAGTGCAAAATAAGGAAAAATAAAATTTGGTACATACCCTGTCATAAAAAAGGTAATTTTCTTTTCCAGCTAAGCTCAGCGAGAAGGGCTGGGTTAGTTTGTTCTGGCATGCAATGCAACTATCAAAATACTTCTAATATAATTTATTTTCTATCTACAAAATAAAAACACGATCGCAATACTTTCCCTTACTATATATAGTAAGTGAAAGTAATAAATGCACTTACTACCATGCAACAATTTATGTACAATATTAAAATATTTACAATCGGTATATACAAAGTAATGAGCTACAAACAAAGAAATGAACATAAGACAAAATAAAAGGAAGTTTTACATAAAGGCAAATTAAAAGAAAAGATAAGGAGATACAGGTAAGTTATAAGCTAACATAGGGAACAAAAGGTAAGGTTACAATGGAGCAGGTTCTGCCAACCGGTGCCGACAACCGCGACCGGTTACAACGTTTTCATCATAACTGGTATGGAGCTAAAAACGAAATCAAGAAAATGATCCCATACTACAATAGGTATTTTACACTAACTCCTCAAAATAAATTTAATTTATTTGTTTTATTTTTAGTTTCACTAGTTTATAGTAAGCGAAAGTATTGCGATCGTGAAAAATTTAACTTCCAGTTTTCAACGGAAATACACGTCTTAGGGTCTCCTGAGTCCAAATGATCAAGTACCTCAAAAAGATCTGTGCTGTTACCATCCCTGTCAAAAACGAAAAGTCCTGTGAAATTGAAATTTCGTATTTATGGCAACTATACGCACGAGATGTTTCAAAATCTTTTTCATCAAAATCAGCTGATTGGAAGATGTACTTCATACCATGCATTTTGCACCTTTTTAGATTTTCTCTAAAACGGCTCTAACGATTTTGATTAAACTCGCTATATTGATGTAAAATTTAACGGACTTTAATATTATGTAGGTTTCATTTCGAATGAAATAATCTGACAGGGCTTAAATGCCAATATTTTAAATTTTCTTCCTCTAAAGTAACTTTAATTTAATTTTGTAGGTTGTATAAAAATAATCATAGTATCTTGTTAGCATTGATAAATAACAGCTAAATATGTAAGTTGAACGAATTCGATATCCATCTATAGGAGAAAACTGAAAAAAAACACTTTTTATTGTAATTTTTGTTTTTGGATTTTTTTTATTATTACTTTTTATTATTGTTTGTTGGAAAGCTAAAGATTTTAGAAAAAATATTATTTTATACAGAAAATTGTAAAAGTTGATAAAGAGTGATGAAAAGCCATTAAAACTAACTGATTGTTTTAGATAATAATATAATCGATTTTTTAATAAAACAAATGTGTCTGTAGAAATTCATTTTAATTAATTCTTTAAAAATTTATTTTTGTCTCTAAATGTATTTTAAAGTTCTTAAATTGATATAAATAACGGAGATAAGTGAAAGTCGTGTGTTGCGCGCAGCAGATTTTTTTAATAACAAATGACCATTTAGATTTGTTAAGAAAACCTATTTGGTCAGTGTACTATGCTATGTACAAATACAGATTGATTAAAAGCAAACTCTTAAACTAAATACTCCAATATGTATTTTTCTTGAAGAACATTTCCGTCTTCTTAATCTGCCCTCTGTCCATCTTTTTTTTAAAATGTGTTCTCTTCCTCCAGTGTAAATTTGCATTATCTTTTATATTTTCTGCAACTAAACACCAAGCGCCGCGGGTCTTTTGTCTGTATGCAGATTTCACTTTTACAAATCTTTTATTCCCATGAGAGCAAGATATGAGTTAGTACACCCGTGGTTAATCCGCAGTCTTACGATTTTTCCTATACTTTTTCGTTTAAGTTGCTTATGCCGAGCAAACCCTGGAACGAGTCTCACAGTTGGTTGAACCACATAAAAGTCTCTTCCTTTTGCCTGTGACTCCCAGTCATACCTATCTTGCAATTCTTTTATTTATTATGTCTTTAAGAGTCTTAGAAGATCCATCCAGCGTTCTCTTTCGAGATTGTGTTGTCCCCACAGTTCTGTCAGCAACTTCCAGACAATCCTGCGTAGTTTGGAATGCATTGAAATTTATAGTTGTTGTTGTCGGATACTATGTAGTTAATAATTTAAAATGTTAAATATGAAGTGATTTTTCTGCTATGAATTGTTTTTAGTAGCTTACAAGACGAGTCAGAGTCTGTTAGAATAACTATGTTAGTGTTTGAGTATGTATTCCGGCAATAATGAATGGCTTCCCAGGTTGCAGAAAGTTCAGCGCTGAAAATACTAAATTTGATTGGTATGTTGGTATGAAAACACTAAATTTAATCTGTTCAAAACTGTTATAGTCACATATTGAAGTGCATTCACGATTTTTCGTGACATTTTGGACTGGAAAGACTGTATTATTAGGATGTTAGAGATTTTCCAGAGCCTCATAGCTCTATCCCGTATTTCCTTAAGGTTTGATCAGTACTTGGTAAATAGTAATTTTGGTGTTGAAGGATAATTTTGATCGTTTGTCAAGTAGCCTGGATAATAGTACAAATCATCTGTTCAGCTGTTTTCTTTTAAGCCTAATGTGTTTCCTCCATTTCAGTCTTTTGTTTAATTTTTACTTTCACTTACTATATATAGTAAGGGAAGTATTGCGATCGTGAAAATTTTCGAATTCCAGTTTTCAACGGAAATACACTTTTTAGGGTCCCCTGAGTACAAATAACCAAGTCCCGCAAAAAGGTCTGTGTGTGTGTGTGTGTGTGTGTGTCTGTGTGTGTGTGTGTGTGTGTGTGTCTGTGTGTGTGTGTGTGTGTGTGTGTGGTGTGTGGTAACTCCCGGGCGAAAACGGTAAGTCCTATGAAACTGAAATTTCATATTTAAGACAACTATACGCCCGAGACGTGACAAAACTTTTTTCCATCAAAATGAGCCTACCAGAAGAGGCACTTTATACCATGCATTTTGCACCTTTTTTCAATTTTCTCGAAAACGGTTCCCGATTTTGATTAAACTCGCTATATCGATGTAAAAATTAGTGGGCTTTAATATCATGTAGGTTTTATTTGGATAAAAATGGTCTGACAGGGCTTAAATGCCGATATTTTAAATTGTCTTCCCCTAAAGTACCTTTAATTTTGTAGATTCAATAATAATAACTAGATTATCTTGTTAACGCTGATGAAAAACCGGTAAATATATAAATTGAATAAATTCTATACCCAACTAAAGGAGAAAACAGAAAAAATATTTTTTTAATGCAATTTTTCGTTTTTGAACATAAGAGCAGTAATATACATGTATGATATACCGTTGGAAAGCTAAAGATTAAAGAAAAAATATCATCCCATTCACAAGATTTTAAAAGTTAATAGAGAGTGATGAAATTAACATAAAACTAACTGATTATTTTAGATAATAATATATTAAATTTTTTAATGAAACATATTTTTTTATAGAAATTTAATTTAATTAATTCCTTAATAGTTTCACGTATTTTTATCTTTAACTGTATTTGAAAATTCTTTCATTGATTTTAAAAATGGAGGTAAGTGAAAGTCGTGTGTTGCCCGCACCAGATTTTTAATTGTGTAATCTAAAATTAAATTGGTTTAGTAAATATTTCTATATAGATAATAGTTTATTTATATTTTATTTTAATACCAAATTCATTATTAATAGTTTTTTTTCTTTAATTCCATTTTTTTTTTTTTGTGTATTTTTAATGTTTAACTAATTTAGGCTATAACCCCATTTGTATATACCCTCTAAGTGTTACATGTCATTGGTGCAACACCAAAACTTGTATAAAGCCTTAAATATATTTATAATTGATGATTATCGAATATGTAATAATGATTCTGTCCAGGTTTCGAACCCAGAGCCCAGGAAACAACTGAAATGAATATACCTCTCATAGAAAATAAGTGCTAATACATTATAAAGTGAAAAAAAACAAACTTATATGCCCAAGGCCCCGGGTTAAAACTCGCAGGTGGAACTAGGATTTTTTATTGGGAGCAAAAAATCATTAGTTATGCCGTCCTTCGGAGGGAACGTTAAAAGATGGTCTCGAGCCTGTGCTACTCGTTAAAGATCCCTATCCTAATAAAACCTGGATAGGCAAAATTTAGGACATCGTCAAATTAGCCACAGCAGCATAAAGAGACGTTAAATAAATAAACAAAAATACTTAATAATTTATGTACTTATAAAAACGTACGCTATGATTACTTGATGGTGCTCAAAATTTTTCTTCAGGCATTCATTGTAGCAGTAGTCATAGAGCTTGTTTGAAAACTTTTGGTAATCTTTCAATTGAATCTTCAAACCGCTGAGAAGAAAATACATATGATCCGCACGTTCTTCAACTCTCTCTAACGAATACAACAGAATCTTCAGCTGGTAGCGTACGTTTTGGGCCATTACTATGTACAAATAACCACCTCCGCCGATTATGAAGAGGACAACGCTCCCCGTGCAGACTTGCAGGATATACGCGAAGATGAATCCAACATTACCCTTGGTGGAGAACTGGTACGCGATGATCGGTGCAGGAAGATCTATGTTGAGGTGTGGCGAGACGTCTTCGGGTACGTAGGTACCGTACTTGTCCAAAGCGGGGGAGAGTACGAACCCTATGACCGCACCGATCACCGTACCCATCGGTACCAGCGAGAACAGTCTCACCTCCTTCGTCATCTCCTCTCTGAACCTTTCGATGAATTCCGTGTTAGGTTCATCGTAGAGGTAGAACTTCTTCGACATGCTTCGGTGGAATCGAGCCACTCCGTCTCTGTTTATGGTCAGTGTAATTATTCCAATGAGAGTCATCTGGATGAACATGTAGTAATAGGCGGCTTTGGAGAAGAGGACGAAGTTCGTCCCGTTAGCTTCGATCAGGCCTTGTATCGCGAAGATCCAGTGGTAGAGGATTGTCAACGTGTATACGAAATATTGTAAACAGGTCATAAGAAGATTTTTCCTATCTAATTTGCAAAACAATAGGAATATTTGTAGCAAATGGTTGTATTGTGCATCAATAAAACGATCTGTCTCTCTATCGCTTGTATCAATCGATTCGAAATATGCAATGAAATCATCGAGTAACTTCATGTCTTATTTCGAATACTATTACTTCTGATGCCTCAAGACGGACAATAAGGAATACCTCGCTTCGATTTCTTATCGATATTAAGAATTTAAGTGAGAAAATACAAAGGAATGCAAACAGACGTCTTGACCTGTTTACTCTACACTGTAGCATTCCGTATAGACTTAAATGTTTAAAGAGTAATACGAGGTCAAAAATATTAAATGGTTTTATTTTATTGATTTCGATACATATTGGGTCGTTTCATGAGAAAAGTCCGTTTTTTTTACCTCTATTTTCCCCAATATGTCATATATATTTTAATCCCAGAACTGAAAAACAACATTTACCAGCCGAACTTGGGGTAATTTGTGGCATTGTGGTTAGCATTACAGCTTTATATGCCAAAGGTCACGGTTTCAAGCCCGCAAGTGGCCGTAGGATTTTTTACTGAGGTTTAAAAAACCCTTAGTTATGCTGTCCTTTGGAGCTCGCGTAAAAAGGTGGTCCCGAGCCTGTGCGATTTCAGCTACTCGTTGAAGATCCTTCTCTTCATAAAAACTAGATAGGCCCAATATTTAGGACTAACACTTTAGCGTCATCCGATTAGCCACAGTAGCATAAAGTATCGTTGAATAAATAAACAAACTAACAATTAGCTAAACGTTTTAGTCTTCTACTATAATAAGGTAAACATGAAGTTATGGAGTCGAGCTGTGGGGAGCTATTAAACCATCGAATTCTTACCGTATACAATCCTTATATATTCTGGAGCGTAAAATTCTCAATAATGACCTTAATGTTGCGTATATTGATGATTTGGCTGCAACCAGATACCATTATTTTCATGAAAAACTCTATTCCTACTATAACCGACTAGTTTTCATCCTTTCCTCCTCTCCATTCCTGATAATCCTCCGAGGCGTCTGAAAAGAATATTTTTTAGTGTTGCCTATGGGAAGTATCTCTACATATGTATCATGACTTTTATATTTTTATTTGTTTTATTGAATAATACAGTTGGAAATTGAAATAAATATATTTTTACTTTCACTTACTATATATAGTAAGGGAAAGTATTGCTATCGTGAACATTTTCGAATTCCAGTTTTCAACGGAAATACACATTTTAGGGTCCTATGACAAGGTTCCCGCAAAAAGGTCTGTGTGTGTGTGGTAATTCCCGGGCGGAAACGGCAAGTCCTATGAAACCTAAATTTCATATTTAAGACAAATATACGCCCGAGACGTTACAAAACCTTTTTCATCAAAAGAAGCTTATCAGAAGAGCCACTTTATACCATGCATTTTGCACCTTTTTTCGATTTTCTCAAAAGCGGTTCCGACGATTTTGTTAAAACTCGCTATATCGCTGTAAAATTTAGTGGACTTTAATATCACTTAGGGTTCATTCAGATTAAAATGGTCTGGAAGAGCTTAAATGCCTATAATTTAAATTTTCTTCCTCTAAAGCATCTTTAATTTTTTTGATTCTATAAAAATAACTATATTATCTTGTTACCACTGATGAAAAAAAGGTAAATATATAAATTGAATGAATTCGACACCCAGCTAAAGGAGAAAACTGAAAAATATATTTTTTATGCAATTTTTTGATTTTGAACATAAGAACAGTAATATACACGTATGATATACCGTTGGAAAGCTTGAGATTTTAGAAAAAATATTATCTCATGCACAAGCTTTTAAAAGTTAGTAGAGAGTGATGAAAATCCGATAAAATTATTTTAGTGATTATTTTAGATAATAATATAATAGATTTTTTTTTATAAAACACATGTGTCTATACAAATTACATTTAATTAATTCTTTAATGGTTTCACTCATTTTATCTCTAACTGTATTTGAAAATTCTTTAATTGATTCTAAAAACGGAGGTAAGTGAAAGTCGTGTGTTGCCCGCACCAGATTTTTTTAAACTGAAAAACGCTACAAATTATCACCCAATAGAATATCATTTCCTGATAATTGTATTATCGTATAACATTTTATATATCTATGTAGGCAATTAACATATGTGGAACCGCAATAAATTAATCAAAGGGAAACAAACAGCAACAGAACAATTTAAAAAATAGGCAACACTGTTAAGTTCAAAATTCAGTACCACAGCTACATGTTTTTCTCAACCGATTTAATAGATTCTTCTTTTGTTTCTTGGGGAATTTAATTATATATCGAATAGCACATTGTTTATTATCACATATGTTGTTCATGATCCTTCATAACTCTTCCGCTGCTAACTTAAAAGCTCGGAATATGGAGACCCTCTTGGGGCATATCCAGCCTGTTTAAAGTGGGTACCCAAAAATGAGGAAAAACCTTGCGGCTGAGTGTTTGTTTATTTAACGTCACTTTATGCTACAGTGGCTAATTGGACGATGCTACAGTGGGAGTCCTTAATTTTGCCAATCCAGGTTTGATAATGATAAGGATCTAAACGATGTCAACTTTTTACGTCCTCTCTGACGGTATAACTAACGATTTTTTACTAAGTTTATAAGATTTATGCATGACCTCTCCAGACAGTTACACGTCTCTCACTGGGATTCTGGTTAAAGGTGGCTGTATCCCGAATCCCGAAGAAAATACCTACTTGGCATCAGCCTATTGCAATCCTTGGAAGACAGAAAACCTTCCTATATCTTTGACCTGTTTACTCTGCACTCTTCCGTACACACCCTAAATACAAGATCCCAACCCACCGATCTATACCTACCCTCTCACAGAACAGCATCCTTTGAAAAGTCCATTATCATCGGTGCCTCCATACTTTGGAACTCTTTACCCATCTCCCTCCCTATAGTGTCATCCCTAACCACTTTCAAACACCAATTATTTACCCACCTCCCCAAATATCATTCTTCCGCACATATATGATAGCTCTTGACTTTGATAACACATAACTTTTTTTTTTTTACATCATCCACCAACAGGCTTAGGCCCAATTACAGGTGGCAAATAAAAAAAAAAAAGTAAGTACAAACCAGCTTAATTAATATAATGAAACCAAAAAGAAAATATATATATTAATTTTATTTTTATCATTTTTTTTTTTTCTATTTACTTCTCTATTTTTCTTTTTCTTTTTGTTTCTATCTTTTGTTATTTTTTTTATCTTAATATAATTAATTTTATAGGAGTATATTTATGATGAATTGTTTAACATTTTATTTATTTTTTAGTTAGATTATGATATTTGTATTTATATATATATATATATATATATATATATATATATATATATATATATATATATATATATATATATATATATATATCATAATCTAACTAAAAAATAAATAAAATGTTAAACAATTCATCATAAATATACTCCTATAAAATTAATTATATTAAGATAAAAAAAATAACAAAAGATAGAAACAAAAAGAAAAAGAAAAATAGAGAAGTAAATAAAAAAAACAAAAAAAAAAACGATAAAAATAAAATTAAAAAATAAACAAGAATGTCATTTCAATTTAATGATAAGAACAAGAAAAAAAAATATACACAATTTCGCAATCATATTATATATATATATATATATATATATATATAATAGAATAGAATAGAAAAATAATTTTTATTCTGGGACTGGGTCCCCTAAGAATAACAGAATTGTACAATTTAAATATACAACATGTCTGGCCAACAGACAGAAGGAACAGAATTAATTACTTATTACACAGATGGGTTAATTCGAGTGTTCTCGAATATATATACATATCCACATAGATGTGTATGTATACATCAAATCAGTATATTTTTATTTTATTTTATTATATTTATGTTATCAAGGAATTTAGCTCTTATTGGGAATATATAATTATTAAATGACTAAAACATGGTTGCCTAAGATTTGTCCTATTTGAGTCAACGAAAAACTGAAATCTAGCTCAAGTATGTTCCCTAAAGAGACCCAAAGTCTTGTAACATATTGAGTTGGGTTCCTACAGCAGGATTTATTTAGTGTAAAATAAAAATCGCCTATCTGTGTACTATTAACCCTTTCTACCCTGAAGTAAATTCCCCCAAGCATATTACTGTCCTCTATACGCCCCTGGACCAGTTTGACAAGGTGTCTTATGGCAGCTATTGTGCATCTGTCCTTCAATGTATGCCTTATATTAAATTCACACATCAATTGACTGTATGAAATTTTCCAACCAGGGTAGTAGAAATATTTTTTAAAAAATAAAAATTTTACAAATCGTTTTTGCAACCTTTCAATCAAATTAACTTCTTTTATGGTTTCAGGAAACCATATAAGCGCATCATATTCAATGTAAGGTCTTAGAATCGCTTTAAATAAAAATAATAATGTACCCGTGTCCTTAAAATCATAGCACATCCTTCTGATGAATCCTATTTTCCGCAGGCATGTTGAATAAATGTTATTGATATGAGCTTTGAAGGTTAAACTGTCATCAAATTAAATACCTGAATCCTTTACTATAAACATATAAATAAATTTATATTTATATAAACATGTAAATATATATATAAACACATTCTGTTTTTATTTGTATCTTTTATTTACATTAACTTCATATAATTTACTATCTCACTAAACAATCATGTATCAAATGAAGCCAAATTGGACTTCCTCGGTTCACTATATACGATGTTATTCTCAGGGGATGGATTGTTTCAAAATAAAAATTGTTTTTCATTTAATATATATATATATATATATATATATATATATATATATATATATATATATATATATATATATACATTTATTTACTTTTTTTGGTCTTATAAAATTTAGTTATATCACAGATTTTTTTTTCCTTTCATTTTAGGGCCCAAAGGAATATATTTATACTGTACAAAGATTTAGTCCATGAAATATAATATATTTTTATTTTTATTGAGGATGTGTAATCGACTGTAGAAACTATTATAGGTGGGAATAATCAGGAGTCAGTCTTTTTTTTAATATTTTTAATTTTGCCAACGTTTCGGCTCAAGCTTGTGAGCCATCATCAGGGCATTACTGAGCCACTCAGTATTAAATCTAAATATTAAAAAGAAGTTGGTTGGGGATGTATTTATTGAAACACTTCAATTAAGTGAACTTAATATTGTTATGTATCGAGGGGAGTAAGTTCATTATTAAATACTTTTAATAATAATCAAGTAAATATTAATAATTCTTTGTCGGGAAAAGTTCAAAAGGTGTTTCCTACCTCTTTAAGTTTACCCGTCGGTTAACGATAAGAAATCCCTCAGTATTCTCGGGCAAAGTTCCAGGCATTGTGTTGATAGATAGTATATGTGTATATTAATTTTAAATTACAATGTCATTTATTGAAACCTGGTTATCTTTCCCTGCATGCCACCAACTGGGATCGGTAAACACGATACCTTTGGAAAATAAATCCAATGGTTCCAAAAACTATAGTATATAAATACAATGAATATATTAATTAACACTGTTTTGAAAGTTCCACTGCCTTAAAAAAGCAGCCGGTCAAAAACATAGTAATATATTGTGTGAAAGTTTTGCCTGATTTGTCTAAAATTTAAAAGATAGCAGAGAATTTAGGCCGAAACGTCGGCACAATAAATTAAGTTTACTCCATTAAAGTGTTTGGATGACTGCGCCCCCGACAAACTTCTTAATTTATACATACAGTCAAACATTTTTCCATCATTAAAAATAAATATACTTAATAAGTAACCTAAATTGTAGGTTATTATTAATCAACCAATATGAAAACTGTATCCACCTTAAAAACACCTCTTAATAATAATTTACACTCAATCGTGACAAGGGTACAACACATAAGATGTGTTTCCCGGTCGGCGGCTGTCTGATGCTGCATCGAAAATGTTTCCATTTTTAGTTATTGCTGTCACAACGGCACCCGTACCTAGGACAGTAACATTATGTCCAAGGGCCTTCATACCTGAGACGACAAACTGGAACAAAATAATACATTTTATGTTTAAAAGAGAAGACGAAAACAATTAAAGACAATACTGTGGAAGAGATCATAGAGGGGATGATGAAAAAAAGAGACAAATAAAAAAATATTATGTGTTAAATATTGCAACATTATCCATAATACAGTGTATGATTAGAATAAAGAAAGATTTTAAGGGAGAAGGATGAGGAAGTTGTTGATGAGGATGTTATTGAAGGAATATAAGCAGAAGAGGCCTGAAAATCATCTATTAATCAAAAACTGAATATTTGGGCTTTTAGTAACAATGGACACTCAGTATTAAATGTTGGGGAAATGGCTTCGATCCCAACTGAGCGCTTCAAATATTTAGCGAGGTGTCTTTCAAAGGAAAACAGCTACAAAAAAGACATTGATAAGATCACCAAAGGGAGGAATACGGACTTTGAATTCTATTCTCTGGAAAAAGGATGCCAAGCTTCAAACAAAACAGAGACTTCTGTTCATTTTGTTGAGTTTATGTATGCCTCAGAAACTAGAATCATTTCAACTGACTCAGCAAAAAAACTTTGAGGAAGAGGAAGAATAAATAGAAAAAATGAAAAATAATAAAGTCCCAGGAGAAGATGCTATAACTACAGAGCTTCTAAAGAAGAGCGGCGAATCCTTGCAAAAAGAACTGTTCGAGTTAATCCTCTCTATATTGATTTAGGAGAAGATTCCAGAACAAGAACAATGGAAGAAGGGAGTCATCTGCCCTCTACTTAAGAAGGGCCACATTTTGGAGTGTCGGAATTATACAGGAATCATGCTCCTTCAATGCCCATATAAGGTGCTAACCAACATATCATTTGCCAAACTTCTCTCATTTGCTGACAAAGTTATTGGAAAGTATCAGACTGACTTTCGGAAAGGAAAATGAACTACAAATCAGATTTCCAACCTCAGAGTGATTTTAGTAAAAGCTCTTGAGTATAAAATGACGACACATCATTTGTTCATTGATTTTAAGTCCGCCTATGACAGTATAAAGAGAGCCCAGCTGTATGCTGCTATGCAAGAACTAGAGATTCCACTCAAGTTAATAAGGCTGGTTAAGATGACAATGAATGATTGTCAAAGTTCAAACAGAGCTTTCAAATGAATTCCCCTCTAACAAAGGGTTGAGACAAGGAGACACATTGGCTTGCCTTTTATTTAACTTAGCCCTAGAAAAGGTCGTTAGAGCTTCTGGCATCCAAACCAGTTTAACGATATTCACCAAACTAATGCAGTTGTTAGCATATAGTGAGCGGCATAGACATTGTTGCTAGGTCTCTCAGTGCATTAGAGAAAGCTTTCCTCGACCTTATGCATGCTGCTCAAGAGATGGGTCTCACGATTAATGAGGATAAAACAAAATATTTGCGTACCCAAGGCACCAAACAGCACTTCCAGCTGAAGGATTCGTTAAGTTTGGTTCCTTAAAATTTCACAAGGTAGACCAGTTTGCGTCTCTAGGCTCCATCATTAGCTCTGATAATAATATTGCACCTGAGGTCAATGAAAGAATCGTTAATACCAACAGGAGCTATTTTGGACTCAGGAAACTCCTTGGAAGCCAATTCATCAATAGAAGAACAAAGACCCTTCCTTACAAAGTACTAATCCGCCCAGTCCTTATGCACGCTTCAGAAACGTGGACCTTACAAAAGCCAGAGAGTAATAAATCCTCATCTTCGAAAGAAAGATCCTCCGAAGAATATTTGGACCCGTCATAGATGGTGACAACTGGCGAACAAGGAAAATGTGGAACTGTACTAGCTGTTTGGGGAATCAAACATCGTTAGACTAATAAAGCTGGTACGTCTTTGCTGGACTGGCCATGTTGCCCGAATGAGTGGAGAGGAAGTTCCAAAATGTCTCCTGGAGGGATATTTTACCGAGAGAGAGGCAGAGAACGGCCTAGACTCAGATGAGAGGACTGTGTGACCCAGGGATGCCAAAGCCCTACTGAAAATGAGAGGAGATTGGAGACCGTAATACATGGCGAAAACTTAATGAGGAGGCAAAGGCATTCATTTATAAAACTCTGATCTCATCCGTGATTACATATGGATAAAAATATTGGACCATAACAAGGACCTAGGAATTCTTTTTCCTTCGGTTTGAGCAAAGTCTATTATAGAGAATATTTGGAAAATGAATTGTAATGATGTGTGGAGGACACAAAACAATGCAAGACTAGGGCATATACAAGAACCCCAACATCATAAGAATCATCAATTCTGCTGACACGGAGTGGTCATGTTTCAAGGATGACATCAGATCAGATACCACCGAGAATTCTTGTTAATTACTTAGCCTGGACAAGGATTTTTCCTCCAAAAAAAAAAAAAAAAAAAAAATATATATATATATATATATATATATATATATATATATATATATTATTAATATTTACCTTTGGCATTGCAGTTTCATAAGCCCATTCCATGGGTAATAGTTGGTGGTGAAATCTAGGCAGGTCTACTGCTAGAGAGATCCGTCTCTTGTGCCAAATGTTATGAAGAATGGTCTGAAAATGTATTTTTATCGATTAAAGTTTGCCTTTAATTAATTATAGAAGAAGAAGAAGAAAAAAAACTTAACATAGTAAAATATTCATATCTAGCCTAGATACAAAATTAATGAGGAAAAAAAAGAAAATAGATTTAACATAAGTAAAAATAAAATAAAAAAAATAATGATAAGAAATAAACACATTTGGTGACAATATAATTAACTGACATTTAACACTTTTGCTAAAACTGAAACAAAATTCACAAAAAAAAAAACACACAAAAAAGAACTAACTACAAATGTACATTTATTTCAACTTACTTAAACACTTGTAAAAAACTAAAAGTATTGACTACCATCTAACAGTACAATTACTATTGTCAGCTAGCGTCATTATGGGAAGTGAAAAGATACTGGAACAAAAGGTATTTGAAAGTGAAGAGAGAGGTAGCTCGGCGGATGTTTGTTGGGAGAGAATTCCAAAAACTGGTAGAGCGGTCTAGAAAGGAACATTCATATGTTTTAGTTCTGTGGGAAGGGATATAAAGGTCGGAATGTCGGATCTAGTTTCTTGTGAATGGATTGATGGTTTGAACTGCAGGAGATCGTATATGTAGGGAGGGTGCTGGGAGTTGATGGTTTGGCTAATTATAATATGCCTTTAGACTTAAATTCGAATATATTTTTAGGATACTAACCAAGGCTGTTGATGTTGTTATTCTAGTTCCTCCTGCCGCTCCGACCACCAAGCGAACATCACCGTTTTCGTCGATTAAGATAGAAGGGCAAGATGAAGATTGAGGGCGTTTACCTGGTTGAATGAAGTTTGTATTTGACGGGTGAACTCCAAAGCTATTCACTAAACCCGGTGTTGAGAAGTCGTCCATTTGATTGTTGAGTAATATACCAGTACTTTCTGATACAACCCCACTTCCAAATCTGTAATAAAAATCAAACTATTTTATTGGGTTGTTTCATATGAAATGTCCGTTTTTATAGTTAAAGCAAACAGTTAGTAATCCTCTAACTTTGTATTATAAACATTAGCTTCCCAATCAATTACCCACTTTTTAGTATACCTCCAAATATGAACATGGAAACACGCAATTTTCGAATAATATTTTTGTACGAGTTTAAACTCAGCCATTCAGCAGCTGAGGCCACTAGAAATATTTGCAAGGCGTTTGGGAAAGAGAATGTTAATGAACGGACCATTCGCCGTTGGTTTGCTAAGTTTTCAGTTGGGGATACCGACATGGAAAACTTGCCCCGAGGAAGACCTCTGTCCGTAATAGACAACGATGTCCTCAAACATACAGAGGAAGGAAACCCCTACCAAACAGTTAAAGGACCCTCAGCACAACTAGAGGCAAGTGCATCTACCGTTTTCAGACATTTAAAGTGTATTGGGAAAGTAAAAAATCTCGATACATGGGTACCTCATGATCTCACTGAGCGGCAGCAAGACCCCATGTTTCAAAACATACTGTGCAAAAATTGAAAGAACTGGGCTACAAAGTTCTTCCGCACCCACTTGTCTCCAACAGATCTCCAACCTCTTCAGGAATTTAGACAACTTCGGCAAAGTAAAACTTTTTGAAAATTATGATCAAGTGAAAAGTGCGTTTTCAGATTTTGTTTCAGTTCAAAGCTCAGAGTTTTTCAGTTCGGTGATAAAAAACGTTGTTGTCACGTTGGGAAAAATGTGTAGAAAAAGAAGGTAAATACTTCGATTAAAATTATTTTGTTTTCATATGGTATTTTTAATAAAAATCCTTTATGTTGAAACGGACATTTTATGTGACAAAACCCAATACAATGGTCACTGATTGTTTCATAATTATTTTACTGTAAGAAAGAATTGTATAAAAATTATAAATCAAGAAAAATAGTATAATAAATTATTCCTACAGTTTTGACATACCTGATTTGGATAATCAACTAAGATTAACTTACATTTGGTTGATTGTACTTGTAGCTGAGATGGCATCACCATTGGGAGCAACAACTACAATATTTGCTGTGCCCATGTCCTCCTTATAATGATATTGGGCGCCATAATATGCTGGGTCATTATGAGTTTGGTTTTTTAGTACTTCCTGTCTAACTTCATCAATGAAAGATTGATTATTGATTTTCTGAAGAATCTGTAAAACATAAATATACATGATAATAATTTAAAATACATTAACATGCTTGAATATATTACACGTATTTCCCTTACCTATATATGAAATACGAGTATATAGTAAGGGAAAGTATTGCGATCGTGAAAATTTTAGAATTCCAGTTTTCGACAGAAATACATGTTTTAGGGTCCCCTGATTCCAAATAACCAAGTCCCGCAAAATGATCTGTGTGTGTGGTAAGTCTAGCACAAAAACGGTAAGTCGTACAAACTGAAATTTCATATTTAAGACTACTAAAATCGGCTGTCTGAAAGTCCTACTTTATCATATGCATTTAGCACCTTTTACGATTTTCTCAAGAATGGCTCTAACGATTTTGATTAAACTCGCTATATCGATATAAAATTAAATGGGCTTTAATATCATGTAGGTTTAATTCTGATTGGAATAGTTTAATGGGGCTTAAATGCAAATATTTTAAATTTCTTCCTCTAAAGTACCTTTAATTTTGTATATTCTATAAAAATAACCATATTATCCTATTACCATTGATAAAAAACAGGTAAATATATAAGTTGAACGAATTCGATTTTTAACTAAAGGAGAAAACTGAAAAAATGATTATTAAATGCAATTTTTTCGTTTTTAAACATATCAACAGTAATATACATGTATAATATACCGTTGGAAAGCTAAAGATTTTAGAAAAAATATTATCTAATGCACAAACTTGTTAAAGTTAATAGAGAGTGATGAAAAGCCGATAAAACTTAGTGATTATTTTAGATAATAATATAATAGATTTTTTAATAAAACACATGTTTCTATATAAATTCAATTAAATTAATTAGTTTCACTCATTTTTTATCTCTAACTGTATTTGAAAATTCTTTATTCTATTTTAACAACGGAGGTAAATGAAAATTGTATGTTACCTGTACCAGATTTTTTTTATACGTCAACTATGGTCATCATAATAATTTGGTCACTAGTTACATTGAATTTCATTATCACATATACCGACTTGTTTAAATATTTGCAAACTACTTGGACTAGCAAGTATGAAGTAGACTAAAAATTATTCGAGAAAATAATTATAATATAATCTCACCTCGCTAAGATCTGTAAAATATGGATCTCCAAAGCGAGACCTCATTGCATAGGCAAATTTGAATGTTTCAGTAACCAAGGAGACATTGGTTACAGTAGTCATATTCGGTGTATGAATATTATCCAAAACTTTCAACATGAAACCCAACAATTGGCCTGAAGCAGGTGGTCCAACAGAATAAAAATCAAATCCAGATGACAGTTTCACATGAACAGGTTCTTCCCAACGAACCCTGAACAAAAAAAAAAAAAAAAAAAAAAAAAAAGTTTATTCATATTAATGAAATCATAAAATAATGAGTGATTAGAATATTTATAAATAAATACTAATTTTAATTTTGTAATAGTTTGTTATTGTTTTAATTATTTTTGTATATTTTATAAAATATTACTCTTAGTGAAAGTACTAAGGGTTGGAGGAGAGAGATTAGAGCAAGTTGATAGTTTTAAATATCTGGGAGCCCATCTCAATGAGAGTTGCTACATAGACAAGGAAGTGGCCCAAAGAATTGGAGCAGCAGGCAAGATGTTCTGTATGGTCAGACGAGATTTCCTTGGGAGAAGAGAAGTGACAAGGCGGACCAAGCTAGCAGTCTATAAATCGACATTCCTCCCTATTCTATCGTACTCCTCAGAATCGAGGACCCTCACCACAAAACACAGGAGTCAGATACAACCAATAGAGATGAGGTATGTAATTGAGATAGATAGGTAGATTTTATTGTCTTAGGGCTGGAGGCCCTTTCTTACAGTCAAAATAATGAATTTTTCACATGCATATGTGCCTATTACTAAAATTATTAACATCTTATATCTTAACATTTTAATAATTTTTATAAGAATAGTTTTAAAATAGTAGGTTTCTATTATCTTCCAAAAAAAGTTTTTTCAGAAAAACTTTAACGAGTCAACGTTTCGGGGACCTTTCCCATCATCAGGACTCACTGAGTTGTCTGACAAGTTAAAAATCCATTTTTATAATTTAAAAATGTTGTCAAAAAGTCTTTAAAATAAAATTATATTGCACAAGGAACAACAATCATCCCACCTCACACATTCTTTGGCCTCTTATAAGAGAATATTAAATAAAATAAATGCTAAAAGAATTTTTTTATTTCATATTTTAAAAATTAATCTTATAGGGATATATTTCTGTTATTATTCCTTGAGTTAAGCTATTAAATTTGAAAGAGCCAAAAACAATTCAAACTTACTGGTATGAATTCATGTCTTCTTCGGTAATAATGCCTCCATTATCTTGAACATCTTTCACAAAATCAGCTGTTAGTGAGCCATTGTAGAGTGCATTTGGTTCTTCTGCTACGATTCTTAAAGTCTTTGCTAGTTCTGGAAGTTTAATGTAGTCTCCTGCTTCAGCAAGTTCTCCCCTATCGTTTTCTAACATGCGTCTGAAATAAAATAAAATATATTTGTAATATACCGAACCATTCCTGGTCACTAAAGGTCTAAAGCAAGGATGTTGCCTCTCTCCGACACTTTTTAATATTTACGTGGAACAAACCCTAAGATTGTGTCGTGGAATGGGTGTGGAGGTTGGTGATGATACACTTTTCAGCCTTCAGTTCGCAGACGATCAGGTTGTCCTAGCTTCAGAAGAATGTGATCTTGAATATATGCTGAGGAAATTGAATGAAGCATACTCTGAGTGGGGTCTAGAGATCAGCAGAGTATATGCCATGCAACTCAACAATCTCAACCATCTGTGTGGAGGACTGGACGATCCCATTTAAATATCTTGGAGTAGCCATAGATCAATTCGGAACGATGACAAAAGATATTGAAAATAAGATTGCAAATGGTAGATGGATAGTAGGAATCTTGAATGGTATTCTGTGGAGCAAACAGGTGTCGCTTCTTACGAAAAAAAAGATTTACCATTCCTTCCTCCTAGGACTTTATATGGCACTGAAACATGGACAGTGCTAAAATAGTCTGAAAGAAGATTGTTGGCTCTGGAGATGGACTTTTGGAGAAGAGCCTGGGGCATATCCAGGCTGCAAAGAATCCCTAATGTGGAAATAAGAAAAAAAGTAGGAGATGAGCTGAACATCTTGAATGAGATATCAAAGAAGAGACTCATGTGGTATGACAGGGACGCAGTGGCCCTCATAAAATGATAAAGTACTCCCCGCAGAAGAGGCGAAGACGAGGAAGACCCCGCAAAACGTGAATAGAGAGTGTGAGCGAGGACATGGCGGCCAGAGGCTTGATGGAGGAGGACTGCAGGGATAGGGAGCACTGGTGTTCGGAAATACTAAGTTTCGGAATGTGACGCAAGTTGCAGAACCCGAGAAAAAAAAAATATATATATATTTGAATGTATTTTTATAGATCTCTAAATACCTGATAAATCCCCCATCTCTCAGTAACTTTAAATCATTATAATTAATATATATGGTTTGGAGTGAGATGATTATACCCAAATGAAAAATAATTGAAACTTTTATGAAAGTTGAAAAACTGACTATTACTTTAAAAATGGCTGCTTGTAACTAGTGGAGGGGGAAAAGTGTAGCATATAGATCTGTAGAATACTTCTCAAAAGACTCCACTAGCCCTTTTCCAGAATAATTTGAAATTAATTTATTATCTTATGTACTCCGTTTACTAACTTGCAATTTATTTATAATTTCTGTTGGAAAGAATTAGTCCGGGTGGCAGTCAGTTAATGAAACAACTAAATAGTTTCAACTATTGGTTGCTTGCCAACGTTTCAACCTCCATTGTGGGTCCATTGTGGGTCATCATCAGGCCGTATTGTGGGCGAATGGAAACTGAATGGAACAGAAGTTTCCATTCGCCCACAATACGGCCTGATGATGACCCACAATGGAGGTTGAAACGTTGGCAAGCAACCGATAGTTGAAACTATTTAGTTGTTTCATTTACTGACCCCAGTAATTCTCAGTGGTCAACTATCTACTATTTATAATTTTTGTTCAAAAACAGATTGTATAATTAAATTTTTTTTTTGTGTGTGAATTGGGTTCAAGTGATATCAGATATTTATCTGTAAAATTCTACCATACAATCTGCATATGTCCTTATTTTATAATTATATAATTTATTTTTTTTTAAGTTCCGAAGGCTCGATGCAATATTCAGTATAAACTATAAATTCTTCTCAAATTCTAGTGATTTATTTCCATTTTTTAATACAATTAGACCCAGGATTTTTGTCACCATCACCATCCCCATAATCTACAGCTATAGCTTGAGGAACTAAAGAAATATCAAATCACAACTTTTTTTTCTCCAATAAGGGAGCAGCGTGGCCTACTGGATAGAGCATTAGGCTACTGTTCTCTGGGTCCCAGGTTCTGTTATTTTATATATATATTTTAGCCATGTAGTGGAGCGACCCTGGGGTAAGGAGACCCTCCTGGGACACACCAAGCCTCAATATTGTGGATACCCAAAATTGAATAAAAAACTCCTTGCTCAGTTGTTGCCTTATAAGTACTGAACCCGAGACCCTTCATAGATAAAGGTACAGGTTTTTATTTTTTTCTATCCAACAACAGATTTTTGGAATGTAATCAAACTATGCAACTGCTTCTTTAAAATTTAGAATTTCAGACTTCACCACTTATTTACCAAGGCCACTCCTAAGGACTATTTACAGTTACCCTCTACACCTGAACCTGTGTGTGTGGAGTAAGCCTTAGCTATGCAAAAGGTTCGATCAAGGTGGCTGCTGGCAATAGATCCAGACTATACTGGAAGAATACTGGAAAGCATCACTCTAAGATGTTCTTGAATGGACCCTGCAAAGAGAGAAGTTGTACACTATTCTCAATGGACAGGATAACTTTGAGGAGACTGATAGTTCTGTACACAGGACACTGTAAGCTTAATAACCATCCCCGTAAGAGGTTGGTAGCTTTACTGACTTGCAGATTCATCAAGAAGGAAGATGAAACTGCCTATCATGTGATATGCAATTATCCAGAGATTACCAGGATAGGGTTTCACCATTTTTGCAGTATTATTTTGGTTAAATCCTTATATTTTGGTCAGATTCACCAAGACTTAGACTTGTATTAACAAGAGAATGGACTTCACAAATTAGGTCTTATGAGAGGATGTAGTGCACAAGATAAGCCGGAAAGGAAAAAAAAAAAAAAAAAAAAAAAAAAAAAAAAAAAGGACTATTCATTAATCTTACTTAATACAACTAATTATCATAAGTTTATGTTACTTGAAATCATGGTTCGCAAAGAAAAGAGGCTGGATTTTTACAGTTAAAGTGATTTTTAACCTAAAAGTTGTTATATATTTTAATTTTAAGGAATAAAATTCTATAAAAATACATCATCCTGACAATAGAACAAAAAAAAAAAAAAAAAAACCCGCATCTCTACAATCCCTCAAGGGTCTTGGGTTCAGTAAGCATAGAATTTTGTACTGTTTAAGGCTAATGGACAGTCATTAAGGTGATTAGGCCATGATCTTTCTCAGCCACCAGGTTTTCTCTCCAATTTTTGGGTACTCACTTTTTAAAGAGAATGGGTATGCCCTAAGAGAGTCTTCTCACTCCAGGGTTGTCCCAATGGTGAAATAACAGAATAAATTATTCTGCTATAGCCGGGATTCGAACCCGAGAATCAGAGAACAGTAGACTAAATGCTTAATCCATTAGACCATACCAACCATGCTCCTTCATGCTGACAATATTATGATTAAATTATTACTTTAATCCAGGTGAGCTTAAAATTTCATCTTTTCTTCTGACTATTTCAT
Source organism: Piezodorus guildinii (assembly GCA_023052935.1). NCBI lineage: Eukaryota > Metazoa > Arthropoda > Insecta > Hemiptera > Pentatomidae > Piezodorus > Piezodorus guildinii. The sequence continues at coordinate 138,618,891 of CM041297.1, read as the reverse complement.
CAGCTAGATACTGATTCACTGGTACCCCCTCTTCACACATTTTAATGGCATCTTCAAACAATTCATTCCAAGGTGCTTTGCCTCCATACTTCTTGTACATCTCCCAATAACCTTTCAATTCTCCAGGAATAGCTACAGCTAGACCTCCTAAAACAAGTTTCCAATCTCATTAGCGGTAATGAAAATATTACTTGCAAATAGTATATACAATTTTTCAGTTTAAGAAAAAAAAAATTACCTCTAAGAGATACGTTTAACTTGTCAACAAACATGTCAGATGTTGATGCTGCAGGAGCTGTTTCTCTGGCATTGATAGTGACAACTTTAGACTCATTCTTGAGATAGATAGTTGCCATGAAACCACCTCCTAATCCCATAGCATAGGGGCAAGTCAACCCATCACAAAGCATGGTAGCGATTATACTATCCACAGCATTGCCATATTTTTCCAAAATTTTCCTAACATAACAATAGATATTTAATTATATATAGCTTTTTTCAGTCAAATTCATAATTTGTTTAGTAAATTTCATCATTTTTTCAATCAAATTCATAATTTTTTTTAATCAAATTCATAATTTTTTCTATCAATTTCATAATTTCTTGTACCCATTTGATACAGTTAGTTTAATGAGGTTTTGCTATCAAGAACTTCAGATTTTTATTAAATCTTGTTGTTGTTTATCCACTTAACTTTATGTTAGTGTGCTTATGCGACAGTGCAACAGGAGTCATTAAGTATTGCCTATCCAGGTTTACTTAAGATAGGGAGGGATCTTTTACAAGTTCCACTTTTTAAATCTTTTAAGAGTCACCTGTGGTGCAGTGGCTAGCATAACATCCTTCTATGTATTAGATCGCGAGTTTAGACGTGACAGATGGCCATTGGATACTATTTTTATGTTTTCAACTAAATTCATAATTGTTTACATCTCTTTTAAAAGACTATTTAACCAAGGATTTTTACTCCCAAAAAACAAATATAGGGCCATCAGCTGGTTGTAAACTTGCAACCTTAAGCATAGAAGGCTGTCCCTTTGTCACAGTAACATAAAGTGACGTTAAATGGATAAACAACAAGATTTAATAAAAATGTTAAGTTCTTAATAGCAAAACCTCATTAAATTAACTGTATCAAATAGGTACAAGAAATTATGAAATTGGCAGAAAAAATTATGAATTTGATTGAAAAAATTATGAAATTGAATGACAAAATTATGAATTTGACTGAAAAAATTATGAATTTGAATGACAAAATTATGAATTTGACAGAAAAATGAATTTGACCGCCTAATGATTTTTTATCATAAATTAATCCAAAAATGAGTTTGTTTTAATAAAAGTTTTTATTTTTTTTCAAAAGATGTTTTTGAAAAATTATTTAATTTTAACAACTCTGATAAATAACTAACATTATTATGTTATTATCTGGGGCATATTCAACTCGACTCCTGAATTGATTTTAGTGAGTATAGATATTGTGTTTATTGTAAATATATTTCTGGTCCATGAAATACTTTTTGGTTCTTTACTCTTTTGGTAAGTTGTAGATAGTTCAGGCTATTCTAATTTTAGTTACCAAAATCATTGAATATATGAATAATTACAATAAAATCGTTTAGTTATTTTTTTTATAGTAAACAAAATTTTTTAAATGTAATTTATGTTGTTTTGAATTTATATACGTTTTTTTTTTTACAATACAAATATACTTACCGTCCGATGGCAGCACAAGGTCCACCATTGCTGACAACAGCTCCTCTTGCCTCAACAGGTCCTGGGTAAATCCATTTTCTGACATCCTCATCCAAATCAACAGAAGATGAACGGGTATATGGCAAGCATTGTGTTACTGCTATTTTGAAGATAAGAAGTAATAAAATGTTCGAAGTCCATGTCGAGCTCCGCCTATACCAAATTTAAACCTTTTTCAACAATATAATACATTGTTGAATTAAAATATATTTCTATGTTTAGTTAGAAGTCACTACAAAGATTTTGATCATATAAATATAGGTTATATTTTAATACATAATAAAAAAAAAAAAAAAAAGAAAAAAAAAAAGTACCTCCACAACTCATGAAGGGTCTTGAGCTCAGTACAAATATAGATTCATACTGTTTCTAGGCCAACGGCCTGCAATGAGGTGATTAGGCCTTGATCACGCTCAGCCGCCAGGTTTCCCCTCCCCTCCCAAATTTGGGTACCCACTTTAAAGTGGCTGAGTCAGCACCAGGAGGGTCTCTATACCCTAGGGTTCCAACGATTTTAATTAAACTCGCTATATCGATGTAAAATTTTATGGGCTTTAATAACATGTAGGTTTTATTGTGATTAAAATGGTCTGACAGGGCTTCAATGCCGATATTTTAAATTTTCTTTCCCTAAAGTTCCTTTAATTTTGTAGATTCAATAAAAATAACTATATTATCTTGTTAACGCTGATGAAAAACAGGTAAATATATAAATTGAATAAATTCGATACCCAACTAAAGGAGAAAACAGAAAAAATATTTTTTTAATGCAATTTTTCGTTTTTGAACATAAAAGCAGTAATATACACGTATTATATACCGTTGGAAAGCTAAAGATTTTAGAAAAAATATTATCTCATACACAAGCCTTTAAAAGTTAATAGAGAGTGATGAAATGAACATAAAACTAACTGATTATTTTAGATAATAATATAATAGATTTTTTAATAAAACACATGTTTCTATAGAAATTACGTTCAAAAAAAGGTTCTCAGAAAAAATATGTAGGTAAGTGAAAGGGAAAATGAAAAATCTGGTGCGGGCAACACACGACTTTCACATACCTCCATTTTTAAAATCAATGAAAGAATTTTCAAATACAGATAGAGATAAAAATACGTGAAACTATTAAAGAATTAATTGAATTGAATTTATATAGAAACATGTGTTTTATTAAAAAATCGATTATGTTGTTATCTAAAATAATCAGTTAGTTTTATCTTCTTTTCATCATTCTCTATTAACGTTTAAAAGCTTGAGTATAAGATAATATTTTTTCTAAAATCTTTATCTTTCCAACGGTATATCATACATGTATATTACTGCTCTTATGTTCAAAAACAACAAATTGCATTAAAAAATTATGTTTTTAGTTTTTTTTCCTTTATTTGGGTATCGAATTCATTCAATTTACATATTTACCTGTTTTTCATCAGTGTTAACAAGATAATGTAGTTATTTTTATAGAATCAACAAAATTTAAAAGTACTTTAGAGGAAGAAAATTAAAAATGTCGGCATTTAAGCCCTGTCAGACCATTTTTATCCGAATGAACCTAAATGATATTAAAGCCCATTAAATTTTACATCGATATAGCGAGTTTAATCAAAATCGTCGGAACCGTTTTCGAGAAAATCGAAAAAAGGTGCAAAAGCATGGTATAAAGAAAGAATCTCGGTAAGACGATTTTATTGAAAAAGTTGCAGTAACATCTAGTTGTCTCAAATATAAAATTTCAGTTTCTTACGACTTTTCGTTCTCAACTTACCACAAACACACAAACCTTTTTACGGGACTTGGTCATTTGGATTCAGAGGATCTCAAAACATATATTTTCGGTGAAAAATCGAATTCAATAATTTTCATGATCGCTGTGTTTTTCCGTAATATATATTTCATATGTAGGTAAGTGAAAGTGAAAATAAAAAAATATCACCCTAATTTATTAAAATACGTCTGATCATTTTAATGGTAATCATCACATATAATGTCAACTTGTTATAATATTTAATATATTATGTATAATTCAAAAAACATGTTATTAGTACTGGACTCACTGCTTTGCTATTCCTGCCGACTCGAAAACCATGATTGGCCGACTGCGGACCAAAGCGAAGATGTTATTGCTGAAGATGTGTCTAATCGTAAGTTATATATCCCACCTCCTTCCTCCACACCTCAGTAGATTAAACTACAAAATCAATTACTATCGTGGATTCTCGTTGATACGGCGTCCGAACTACAAGAACTGGGGCAGATAAAACAAAATATCGAACACTCTCACTTTCCGAAACCACTATATTTTTCCGGTACCCTAAATTTTGCAATTCTCAGAGCCGCATTTTACTGAGTGTTGGTTTATGTTTAAGCTGCAATATGGATTGATGTGAATATTAGATCTTTGATTTCATGAAAGACCTCGAGAGGAGCGAAATATTAACACGATCCTAACTTAGCTATGTAGATATTAGTAACACTAAATTTAATCATTAGTAATAAGGTAAATGACAGAAGTAGTTTATAGGATATGAACATTTATTTATTTATTTACTACCCTCCCCTGCCTTGAGGCAATACGGGTATTGCTGCTGTGGGAAGTACTATAGATACAACCCACAACTGCTATGAAACTAATCAAACAGCATGCTAGTGGGTCTTCGGATGTTCGGTGGCCTTCTTCATTCTTCTCTCCTACCTCAAGTTGAAGTGGCTTGGACCATCTGTTCCTTCCACCCGTATACAAATGCTTTGTAGTACGGGTAGTTTTGTTTGGATATAACATTAGGGATATCGCCCTCTGTCAGGACGTAGAGTCCTGTGTCCCTCAAAGCTTCATTCTCAGTGCCTCATAAGTAGCACAGGCAAGGAGAATATGCTCGGCGGCCTCCGGAATACCACAACTGGGACTTAAGGGACTGATGTTTTTCCCAAAACATGTTTCAAAGTGTAGTATGAAAAACCAACCTATTACATTTTCTGAGACAATGGATCATAAATTAAATTATAGAGCACTATGCTGCTGTATACATCGCTACCGAATGCCCTGTTCTAATCCACGTTCGATTATTCGGCTGAGATTGCTAAATGTGTCCAAAGATTGGGCGTTGGTCAGGAGCAATGGAGGATGCAAACTATTGGGTTGTCCGAAAAGTTCGTAGACATTTTAAAAATAAAATTTACCTTTTACTTTTTACTTTCACTTACTATAATAGTAAGGGAAAGTATTGCGATCGTGAAAATTTTCGAATTCCAGTTTTTAACAGAAATACACTTTTTAGGGTCCCCTGAGTCCAAATAACCAAGTCTTGCCATGAGCTTACCAGAAGAGCCACTTTATACCAAGCATTTTGCACCTTTTTTCGATTTTCTCGAAAACGGTTTCGACGATTTTGATTAAACTCGCTATATCGATGTAAAATTTAATGGGCTTTAATATCATGTAGGTTTTAATCTGATAAAAATAGTTTGACAGGGCTTAAATGCCGATATTTTAAATTTTCTTCTTCTAAAGTACCTTTAATTTTGTATATTTTATACAAATAACCATATTATCTAGTTAGAATTGATAAATGACAGCTAAATATGCAAGTTGAGCAAATTTGAAAAGCGAACTAAAGGAGAAAACTGAAAAAAATATTTGTTTTATGCAATTTTTCGTTTTTGAACATAACGTATACCGTTGGAAAGCTAAAGATTTTAGAAAAAAATATTATCTAATACACAAGAGCTTGTAAAACTTAATAGAGAGTGATAAAAAGCCGATAAAACTAAGTGATTGTTTTAGATAATAATATCAGAGGTTTTTTAACACACATGCTTCTATAGAAATTCCATTTAAGTAATTTTTTAATCGTTTCACTCATTTTTATCTCTTACTGTTTTTGAAAATTCTTTAATCGATTCTAAAAACGGAGGTAAGTGAAAGTCGTGTGTTGCTCGCACCTGATTTTTTTTTACTAAAAATGAATTACAAAGCTAATGTTTATTTATATGCCTTTAATCCTCATGGAATTAATTATGTTTACATACTGAATTCGTCTTTATTCAGGCTTAATGGTGTAGTTTATTCCAAACCAACATGAGTGACGATTCAGTTAATTTTCGGCATATTATGCTGTCCTTTTTTAAAAAAGGGAAAAACTCAGCCTAAACTGCAAGAAAGATTCGTACCGTGTATGGCTGCGATTCAATTGCTGATAGCACGGTTCAGAAGTGGTTTTCGCGGTTTAGATCAGGAGATTTCAATTTGGAAGACCAACCCGGGCTGGCCGGAGTTCAACTCATGATATCAAGGATATTATGACGGTTATCCCAAACAATCCACAAATCACTCTCCGTGTGATAGCTAAGGAATTAAGAGCCTGCAAATCGACCGTTTTTGATTATCTAAAAAAGGCCGAATACGTCTGTCATTGCGACGATCGGGTTCCCCATGAGCTTAGTGAAAGGAACCTTATGGAAAGGATTTCATGTTGTGATTTCTGCTGAAAAAAATGCGGAGGATCCATTTTTGAAACGAGTTGTTACCGGTGATAAAAATTGGATTCTCTACATCAACACCAGCCGAAAAAAATCTTTGGGATTGCCTGGAACGACGCCGCTTGCAACACCAAATGCCGACTTGCATCCAAGAAAGGTGATGCTCAATATTTGGTAGGATTGGAAGGGACCCTCACATTTTGAGCTCCTTCCACAAAACCAAACTAGAAATACGGACTTTTACTGCGTCCAGTTAGATCGATTGAAGGCAGCGATTGAAGAGAAACGGCCAGAGTTGCAAAGCGGAAAGGAGTGCTATTCCACCAAAACAACGGCACCATGTGTCTTTTAAGGACTCGGCAAAAGTTATTAGCTTCAGATGGGAGGTTTTACCTCACCCGCCGTACTCTCCTGACATTGCTCCTTCGGATTTCCATCTTTTCCGTTTCCTCGAAACTTTTCTACATGGGAAAACCTACTCTTAGAAGATGGCGTCAAAACGGACCTTTTATTGTTCTTCAGGAGTCAGGACAGGGATTTTTGGAAAAAAGGGATAATGGACCTTTCAAGCCGTTGAGAAAGAATAATCGCTAACGGTGGTAACTATTTTGTAAATTACATAAATAAATTTTAAGCTGTTCATCAATTTTAATTTGTTTCCAAATTTCTCCACGAACTTTCCGGACAACCTAATAATTCACTTAGCTGCTTTACAAATAAATTGTTTTCTCTCTTTTTGGATGGATTTCAGATGCCATTTTTATTGAAAAAAAAATTGTTTAATACGGGAAACATCATAAGTAGACTGAAGTATTAAGTTAGTTAATTTTATGGATTGGAGAGCTGGAAGTTTTTATTCTTAGTTCCTAACATTCACTTAATCTCGGAATATAATACAGCGTGCTATGAAGACTTCAGTTTGCTTTCCATAAAACTACCCTTAACTAATAATTTTGAGAGACTTTTTAAAATATAATATAAAGAGAGCGAATAAAGTGCGAAATTCTCTATAAATACAAATATTTCTTAAACTCATCAAGAAACATAATTCGTTCTGATAATAAAGTATTTTTTCGCGTTTGTCGTCATAAAAGTAATTGGTTCCCAAGCATCATGTACACGTGTATAATTGTACAAGGTCTAAATCTCTTGAATATTACAGATAACGCACGGTTTGAGGCTGTTTAATTAATATTTTAAACAGAAAGGAATTTTATTTTTTGTATATAAGTTTCCGCTTTGGAAAAATCTATGTCCTCTAGTAGATAAAATACTTCAAATAATTACAAAAATATGTATTATTTCCAAAAAGTTACGTATGTATAAAAAAATCAACACAACCTTCCCTTCTTTTAAAAAAAAATTTAAATAGATAATTTTTGTATAAATCATTAGCTTTTTAATGCATCTATATAATTATTTATATACATCTATATAATTATTTTGATTTCCAGAAGAACATATAGTTTAGAAAAATTGTCTCCCTATTTCTTCTTTTCTTGATCATAGTAGTATTTAATATTTCATTGCTCGCCGCTTTATGCTGCTTCAACACTTACTAGACAAACGGTCAAACTTCCTCTGAACTACAAAAGGCTCACCTACATGACTATTATAAGACCAATATGGACTTACGGAGTAGAGCTTTGGGGCTCTACTAAACAATCAAATTCTTCCCGCATCCAATCCTTAGAATTCAAAATCCATCGTAAAATCCTCAACGTTCCTTACTTAGTCACGAATAAACTTATCCATAAAGACCTTAATGTTCCCTTTGTTACTGATTGGGCCCGAACTAGATATCAATCCTTCTATGACAAACTCCATTCCCACCCCAACCCACTAGTTTCAACCCTTGCTTCCTCTTCGATTCCTGATAATCCTCCGAGGCGCCTGAAAAGGAAATGGCCCCGGGACCTTCAAGTTTAGAATATTTTTAGAGTGCTTCCAATGGAAAGCTTCTCCACGTGTATATCATGCCATTGTATTATATAACACATCACATTTACTTGATGTATTTTTGTTAATACAGTTGTAAATACCAATAAAATGATTTAAAAAAAATTATATATATATTTAAACATTTAAATACTTCTAACAAGGAATGAAAAACTTTATTAAATAAAATTCAGAGAGAAAGAAATGTCAAAAATTTGGCTTGCATTTTTACAGGCCATATTCAATCAAAATTTGGCATTTAAACCTTCTTTAAGCCAGAATGAAACCTACATGATATTTGAGGCCATTTAATTGCACATTGATATAACAGGTTTAATAAAAATAGTTTAACCTACTTTCCAGAAAAAAATAAAAATGTCTTGAATATCCTAATAGGATTTAGTATGTCATTGGCAAGAGTTTTTTGTTTTTTTTTTACATATTGGCAACACTGCTTACTCTATTTAGGAACAATACTTGCAGAGACCTCTTAAGGCGGAATTGAATTCCGGGAATTCCACTGAAGCGAGATTTAGGGAAAAAGTAGCCACATCTGTTATGCCACACTCAGTCTTTCCATTGGGGGAACACAGAGCGACAAGAAATATGTCTCCTCGTCGCATGCTACAAGCTGACTGTTGTTGCCTGTCGATTGCGCGACCACCTACACAATTCGACTTGTCGAACACCGTCTCCCTCTATCCAACAGCCAACAGATCGGTGCGACTTGTAGTAGGCAACAAGGAGTGGTCGAACGCGTTTCTGTTGTTATTGAGGATAACCATAACTCTCCCGATGAATAATGAAAGCACGGAATACAGAGATGTAAGAATAAAAAACGACAAACTGAAACAGGTATCAGGGAGGTCGAAGGTATCAGGGGAATTCAGCTACATGTTGCCCAGTATCGCCTCAGTGGAATTCCGTCTTTACAGAGTAACTTGAAAGTAAATATATCAATTGCCATCTATTAATTTAAGTTAGTGATTTTTTATTGTATCCTACAGATGACCATGGGTGCTTAAAAAAACATAACCAGCCTCGATAAAGCGGATACCAAAATATGGGAAAATACAACGAGACTTCCAGTGAACTCAGCCTATTCACATCCTTGTACTGCTGTTGTCCTAGAAACACTGGGAATATGTACTTAACCCCAGACCCTTCATGGTTTGTGGAGGTACAGGTTATTTAAAAGAAAACTTTTGAATTTAATAAAATGTAATTAATTAACAACACTTTTAATTAAATAATATATATTTCCTATTTCATTCTTTAACACTAAGGAGATATCGAATATCTAAAAAGGTGTACACATTAGTACAGTTTTCTTGTATTTCTCCTTTCACTTACTGTATATAGTAAGGAAAAGTATTGCGATCGGGAAAATTTTCGAATTCCAGTTTTCAACGGAAATACACATTTTAGGGTCCCCTGAGTCCAAATAACCAAGTCCCGCAAAAAGGTCTGTGTGTGTGTGTGTGTGTGGTAACTCCCGGGCGGAAACGGTAAGTCCTATGAAACTGAAATTTCATATTTAGGACAAATCTACGCCTGAGACGTTACAAAACCTTTTTCATGAAAATCAGCTTACCAGAAGAGGCACTTTATAGCATGCATTTTGCACCTTTTTTCGATTTTCTGAAAAACGGTTCCGACGATTTTGATTTAACTCACTATATCGATGTAAAATATAATGCGCTTTAATGTCATGTAGGTTTCATTATGATTAAAATGGTCTGACAGGGCTTAAATGCCGATATTTTAAATTTTCTTTCTCTTAAGTACCTTCAATTTTGTTGATTCTATAAAAATAACTATATTATCTTGTTAACACTAATGAAAAACAGGTAAATATATAAATTGAATGAATTCGATACCCAACTAAAGGAGAAAACAAAAAAAAAAAATGTTTTTTAATGCAATTTTTCGTTTTTGAACATAAGAACAGAAATATACACATTATGATACACGTTGGAAAGCTAAAGATTTTAGAAAAAATATTATATCATACAAAGCTTTTAAAAATTAATTGGAGTGATAAAAAGCGATAAAACTAACTGATTATTTTAGATAATAATATAATAGATTTTTTAATAAAACACATGTTTCTATAGAAATTCAATTTAATTAATTATTTAATAGTTTCATGTATTTTTATCTTTAACTGTATTTGAAAATGCTTTTATCGATTTTAAAAACGGAGGTAAGTGAAAGTCGTGTGTTGCTCGCACCAGATTATTTTGTGTAAATTTTATTTTATGCTGTTGCCTAGCAAGATACCTTATAGATAATTATTAAACACATGTTACACTATTATAAAAGCAATTACATATTTGATTTAAGGTGTGTATTGTTTCAAAATAACAATAAATACAGACCAAATAGTTATTTATTACGTGAAAATTAATAGTAACATTTATACCTGTTAGCTAAATTCACTCTACATAAACTGGATGTATTGAGTTTTTAAATATATGTGTTAATTGATATTTGTTTTAAACTCTTAGTAATTAATATACATTACAGGATTAACAGTTTCATTTATAGAATGAACTGCTTATTAGACATACAGATACCCTTCAAATTACATTTTTATTTCTAGAACATACTTCTTTGGTATTTATTTATTTATATTTTATGTTAGGATTGAATGGGATGCTGTTGCAATGGTTTGATAGTTACTTTCACGATAGAGTCCAATTTGTTAAAATTAGTTGCAATGTTCTATCTAAACAAATTGTTGTAAAATCAGGAGTGCCTCAGGGTTCCCATCTTGGACCATTGTTATTTATAATTTTCTTGAATGATATTGATGTGTTTTCTGGTGTTCACTATCTACTTTTCGCAGATGATTTAAAAATTTTCTCCCAGGTAACATCCTTAAATGATTGTAAGCATCTCCAGGAAACTCTCATGAAACTGGGAACTTGGTGTTTTCGCAAAATTGTCTCTCTGTCAATCTGTCAAAGTGTAAATCGATGTCATATCATCGAAATAGTAAACCATTAGAATTTTCTTATAAGATTGGTAACATTGATCTAGAAAGTATTAATATGGTTAAAGACTTGGGTGTTACTTTTTCACATAACCTCTCTTTCAAATTGCAGATAGAAAATATTTGTAACAAATCTTATAAATTACTTGGCTTTATATACAGAACAACCAAAAAATTTAAAAACATTCATAGTTTGAAAATAATATATGTGACCACAGTTAGACCTATTATGGAGTACTGTAGTATTGTATGGTCGCCCTACTATGATGTTTACAATAAGAAAATTGAATGTGTACAAAATAAATTTTTAAGACTGATAGCATATAAAATGGGTTGCAGCTTGGAAGCAATTGACATTTAGAAATAATGTAAGATTACCACCATTAGAATTGAGAAGAATGCAATTAAATATTATGTTCATTGTCAAACTTCTAAACAATAGCACAAATTGTTCGGAATTTCTTGGAATGATACCAATCAACGTTCCTCATCACAATATTAGGTCACCTTTTCCTTTTAGAGTGCAATACCAGTCTAGAAATTATTTATTGCATCAGGGATTGTCTGAGCTGCTTCTTATATGTAATAATTAATGTGGTAAAATTGATATTTTTACTTGTAAGGAAAGTGTGATGTAAAGAAATTATTTTCTGGATAATTGTTGCCTAATCTAATATAAGAGACCACTTTTATTATTGTAAATTTTGGTAACTATTTATTTATATTTATATAAGTTTTTTCCCCATATATTAAGTCTAAAAAATCTATGTATATAGTAATTATTTTATGTAATTTGTAAATTTTATATAATTTTATTTTTAGTTACCACCATATTGTTTTGTAATGAAAACATGTTATTATATTTTAATTTGTATGCTTACCTGATTGAATATTTTATAAATGGATATTCATATCCGTCTATTTTGTAAAATAAAATAAAAATAAAGTTAGTTGGTATCATGTGAAACAGTATCTGATAAACTGATGATTTCAACATGGTTTTGATATATCGAAAACATATTGAGAGTCCAAATCAAGGTATATACTTGAACTATTCCATACAAATATATATATACCCTAGAATAACATACTTCTAAAAAGTTTGTTCACAAGAATAAAATAGTTTTTAGTTGAAATAATTTAGTTTTATCACAGATTTTATTTTTCATTTCACATCAAGACCCAAATAAATATACTTATAGATATATTTGATCACTAAAATAAACTCTCTACATTTCCTATCAGGAACTGTTTAAACTATCCCTAAATACAATTTTTAAGTACTATACTGAAATAAAATTACAATCAGAAGATTTCTATAATTGAGACACTGGTTTCCAAAAGATATTAAAGGACATTATTTACAAAATTGAAATTTTGAAATAAGCATTTCAATTTTATCTAAGGAACACACTAGCCTTTTAAAGATGAGTAGTTTTTTTCCAAAAAAATATTAAGTATACATTTAGTATCCATTCTAAAGCATGCTAAAGCATTTCCTTTCCTATCATAAAAATAAAATTATTAATTTATTTAAAAAAACAAAAAAACAACTAGTTTCTAAGGCTAAAGAATCAAATTATTGGGATTTGGTTTAGTAATCAATTAATGGGATATTTTTGCGGCTCTTGTAAAATTTTCTGAAGTAGAAATAACTTTTGGCAACATCTAAATTGCTGCATCTGTTTGTACAATAAGGCTGTGCTACATGGTGAGAGAAGAGATAAGTGAAAATTCATAAGCTTTGATGATAGTGAATTATCATACAATCTCACGTACTATCAAGGTATTATAATAAATATTCTATTACCATATTTTTAATAAAACTTCATCATTTATTGTTTTTAAACTTTTATTATAAATAATGTTTAATTTCTTAAAGTTGAGTTCCTACAATAAAAATTATGTTTTCATGGTGTGTAAATTAGACTTGTTTTTTTAAAAATAACTTTTAAAATTTTTTATTTTTTCAAAGTAATATTTAATGATAAAGTATTTTTTAAAAAGTAATATTTGTTGTAAATCAAACTTATTTTTTTTTAAATTATGTCTTCTCTCTCCAGCTACTTTAGTAACCTCTTACAAGACCTCACTCTCACGAATTTTCACATATGTCTTCTATCACCATGTAGCGCAGCCTTTAGGTTTGTTCCCTACAACTTGGTTCACCTGTTGCGCATCCACACAGCTTTTTCAGCCTAAAACTACATAGCAGGCTGACCAGGTCGGAGGGAACAGGCCTATCGTTTCTCAAAATCTATAAAAGTTTCACAACTTTAATTTATAATGGACAGCTGCAAGGGAGTAACAAATAAGATGTGTTCCCTGGACGACGCCCGTCAGATGCAGCGCTGAATACTTCTCCATTCTTTGTTATTGCTGTCACAGTGGCAGCTGAATGCATGACAGACACATTATGTCCACGATCCTTCATGCCAGAGATGATATCCTAAAACAAAAACAACATTTTTTAAGAGTAGAAGAAAAGAATTTGTTTTATTTTGTTGTTTGCCTCTACCCTAAAGGGTTATTAGCAACTGAGGCTTATTAGATTTGGCTGTGATATTTAATTTATTTTAAATAGGTAAATAGTTTTTTTACACTGTCTTCATCATCATTCATTACATCTTTTAGGGTTCCTGTAAATTTAATTTTTTGTTTTGTTGTTTCGAATAGGGGACACTCTAATAATAAATGTTGGACAGTTTGTGGAACGTTATTATAATATTCGCAGGTGGGCGGGTGAATATTTCTAAAAAGGTACGTGTGGGTAAACTGGCAGTGTCCTATACGAAGCCGGCATAAAATCATCTCCTCTTTTCTGAAAATCCTAGTGCTTCTGGTCCATTTTTTGGTGTCTTTTTTTATATCCAACAGTTTATATTGGCTTGTTCTCCACATTTTTTCCCAATTTTTGAAGAGATTTTTCTTCAATCGGCTGATCCAGTCTTCTGCTGTGAGTTCCATTAGTACCGTGCTTTCAGATCTGTTGCCTTGTCTAGCCAAGCTGGCCACTTGTCCACTTCTTTGTTACAATGTGCTGGAACCCAGAGGAAGACTACAACAATGCCTTTATTTTTCACTTCCTACCAAGTGTTCATTATATCCCTAATGATGTAATTAGTGGGCCACGTGTTTTCAAGGGCTTATAATACACTCCTGGAATCTGTTGCAATGATCCAGTTTTTTGTTTCTGATCTAGCAAGCCAATGGAGGGCCATTAGGATGGCTGTTTGATTTTTACAGCACAACCTACACTATTATCCTAGACTATATTTTTTATATATTACCTATACTCTTAACTATGTTTTTAATATATTACCGTCATATATCAACTCAAAATTGTTAATATTTAAAATTTTAATTGTTCACATATTTTTCCTTTATCATTTTTTTCATTTACTTAGTCTCTATTTATATATTCTCATTACAATATTATCATCTCAATTATGTTTACTTCCATACTTTATAACTATCATCTTAATTTTGTTTATTTCCATACTTTATAACTGTCACCTTATTTCCATACTTTATAATTGTCATCTTATTATCATTTCACATTTAATATTATTTATGTTCCCATAATTTATTACTGTCATATTATTATTATATACCTAACGCATTATTAAGTCTATAATTACATTGGTTGTTATCTTGTTTCTTTTAGCCCTGATGAAGGCCCACATTGTAGGCCGAAACGTCGGCACATAATTAAAATAACGCTTATTTTTAATTGTGTGTTTTAATTTATGACCGCAACCCCAACCATCTTCCTCATCTAATTTCTCTACGGTCAACAAAACTCCATCATTATGTACACTATTATCCATCTTCGAGGCATCAGTGTATATAACAGTGAAGTTGTTAGAACGCTCTAATAGCTCCAGGAAACAATTATGTACTTCCAGTGGACATTTCTTTGAATATCTTGACATTGTTTTGTCACAATAAGAAAAGAATTATTTCAAAGACTCCAATAATAATTAGAAGAGGAAGAAGAAAAGTCTTCTCAGAATGTATTTGTCTAAAAGCGATAAATGACTGGGATATTCTAGTACTGATTTATACTTTTGGAGTTCTGAAATGGTCTAATATGGACCTTGAGGAACAGAATCGTTTGCTCGTTTGATCGGATGCTAGGATTTAATGGTTTGGTAAATGTATGATCCCAGGAAATATCGTCTACGAATTGGGGAAGGAGCCATTTTAACTCTCTGTAAATATATGTTACATGAGACCTCTTTAGGGTACTGAGGACAAATCTTAAAAATATGTTCATGATTCGTTTTAGCCTGCCCTCAAGCACAGTTGAGAGGCCACCATATACTAGGCAATAGTCAAAGTGGGGGAAAATAAGTGCGGATACAAGGAGCTTATGGGTGGATAGTGAAAGATGGCAGGAGCAATGGAAAACTTTTAGGGTACTTATTGTTCTTTGGGAGATTCGGGCAATATGGGGTTCCGAGAAAAGGCTTGGTCAATGGATATCATTTAGGTAATTATTTACAGGGTTTGGTAATGGTGATCATTTAGGGTTAAACTTGGAAATGTAGTATTGGATCTGAGGAGGGAATTTCATATGTATATATGCTATTATATGTATATGTATGATGAAATATATAACCATAGCATTGATACAGTAGTATATCAATACTTAAAAAGTACAGGTTAGAGTCTCAGCTATTGAAGAGGTTTGTTACTATCCAGATTTATTATTTAACAATCATGAGTTTAACAAATCTATGATCGGACCCGCTGGGTGTATATAGACATAGCCTATCTCAACACAGAGTGGTAACCACTTATTTACCTATAACGGGCTGAGATATTTCCTTTTTTTATATCCTTTCTTTTACTTTATTAATAAAATATATTTACAATGGACATGATTATATAAACATTTACAGTTACAGGCATGCTTCTCACCTCGCCTTAAACTTTCTTATTATCTTCTTATATGACAGATAAACCTTTTTTGTTTATGTACTACTATTGATGCTTATGGTTAAACCTACTTATTCTATCTCCCCCTCTCATAGGATGACGTGCATGGTGTATGTGCACACATGGGATTCTTGACCCCTGCTGTTGAGCTTCTACCTCATGGGGCATTTCCGTTCTTAACAGTCCCCTCTGCTAAGTGGTAAATGCGGGATCATCCCTACCTGACAGGATGCCTAATCTCTGGTGCTGCGGTACACGCTTATACTCTCTAACTAAGCAGGCACAGCCTTCTGAAGACCTGTCACTATTATAAGATCCAACCTCACAACCCGGAAGAGAACCGATTAGAATGGCAGATTTGCAGTTCATGTACATATAGGTGGTATTGGGAGTGGTCAATGGAATCAGGGAAATAATAAATATAAAATATAATTTAATTTAAATACCTTAGGCATTGTAGATTCGTAGTACCATTGCATTGGCATCAATTGGTGGTGAAATCTTGGTAGATCCACTGCCTCAACAATGGATTGGTGTTGCCAAATGCTACGAATAATTGTCTGTAAATTTATGATATGCATTATTACATGTATTTAGGCTTGAATTTGAATAATATATTTATGATACTAACCAAAGCAACTGCTGAAGTTATTTTCGGTCCACCTGCCGCTCCTACAACCAATCGAACATCGCCATTTTTATCAATCATAATAGTCGGACAGACGGATGATTGTGGTCGCTTTCCTGGTTCAATAAAATTTGAAGACGATGGGGAAACGCCAAAACTATTAACTTTACCAGGTGTTGAAAAATCATCCATTTGATCATTCAATAATATACCAGTACTCTCTGATACCACCCAACTTCCAAATCTATAAGAAAAAGCAAAGTAATTGAAGTGATGACGGTTAGAAAATATTTAATATTTTTGCGTTAGTATCAAGCCATGAAATATACTGTAATATACCCACTTTTGAACAAAAAGTTAGTTTATTATTAATTATTATTATTATACTTATTTTACTTTACTCTTCTTTCGCTGGGATACACGGTGAGTGCAGAGGAAAGTAAAATATGATAAGTGGTGATAGTAAAATATCATACACTTTCAAGATATTCTATAGGGTCAGGGTATTGGAATAGGTGCTCAACCTCTTTGTTATTAGCACTGAATATATTTATAGTAACAGATTTTTTTAATTTTATTTATTTATTTTTTGACACGTTCTGAATTTATTCCATTATTTATTTATTGTTTTTCCTTATAGTTCCGAGAGCAGATTACATTCTTTGACGAACCTCAGTAGTGAACTAATTGTTTCACTAGAGTCCTTCAAGCTCTCATCAATGATTTTGCTAGATTAAGTTTATCCATTAGACATGGAATTAGGAGGCAGTTCTCAATTGTATGTTTTATTGAGAGAGGCACTCTACACAAGTCACACATTGGTTCGGGCTGCCTGAGGATGTGATGGAGATGTGTGAGTCTGCTATGTCCGATGTGAATTCTCGCCAAAGCCTTGCGGCAACTACTTCGCAATGATGTCTTCCATGGATAAGGTAATTGCTTGATATTCCTTAATATATTTGTGTTGTCAATATCTGACCACACCTGTTCCCAAGCCTGATTATTTTTTACCTTAAGGTAATTTGAAGGTTAGAAAATACAGCTTCTTTTGCAGCCCGATCCGCTTCTTCATTGCCATCAAGTTCTTTTTTCACTATTTTTAAATCTTCCACATATTTTCTTATCTTATTAATTAGTAGATGATCAATGCAGATATTATGAAGGCTCTTAGGGGCAGAAAGGGAATAAGTGCGTAGAATGAACTTAGACTCATTACATGACATATTTAATTCGAGTGCATTTGATATTGCTACAAGTTCTGCATTATATATGCTACTTAGGTTAGGGAGTTTAAACTTGAGAGTACTTACAGGTGTAATAATAGATGAACCAATATCAGAGATAATAACAGGCATTTTGAAATTAGCAGTGATGACAGGCTATTTCCTTTTGAATTATTAATTTCTTTTCATATTAGTTAATAGCCTTTAAACAGCTTTATAAACAGTTATACCCAATTATAGTTATTTGGAAATAATAAACCATTGTGTAATAATTTGCAGCATTTTTTTTCCTTTAGTTGGATATCAAATTCATTCAACTTATATATTTACCCAGTTTTCATCAATGCTAACAGAATGATATGGTAATTTTTTTTTTAATCTAGAAAACTAAAGGTGCATTAGAGGAAGACAATTTTACGAATAGCTATTTATGCCCTGTCAGACTACTTCAATGAACTAACTAACGAATGAAACTAACATTCTCCTGGTTTGATCTTTTGATTTTTATGATCAGTAGCCCTTTAAATTTTATGTTGAAAAGTTATAAAACTTATCATTTTTTGAGTAGACTCACCTCTCACACTCACACACATGCAAACCTTTTTATGGGTCTACCAAGACATGGGGTTACCAAGACCCATAAAAAGGTTTGCATGTGTATGAGTGTGAGAGGTGAGTCTATCTAAAAAAATGATTAGTTTTATAACTTTTCAACATAAAATTTAAAAATCTACTAATCATAAAAATCAGCGAACCAGAAGAACCGCTTTACATCAAGCATTTTGTACCTTATTTTTAGGATTTTCATTAAGCTTGCTAAAATTTAATGGCTTTTGATATGATGATCCTCTAAAGCACCTTTAGTTTTCTAGATTAAACAAAAATTACCATATCATTCGCGTTGATGAAAACTGGGTAAATATATAAGTTGAATGAATTTGATATACAACTAAAGGAAAAAAAAGGCTGCAAATTATTACACAATGGTTTATTATTTCCAAATAACTATAATTGGGTATAACTGTTTATAAAGCTGTTTAAAGGCTATTAACTAATACGAAAAGCAATTAATAAATCAAAAGAAAATAGTCTATCATCACTGCTAATTTCAAAATGCCTTTTAATATCTCTGCTATTTTTTAACCGATTTCAATGATTCTTGTTTGGTATTTAGTTGAACGGTGGACAAACGGATATGCTCCTATTAATCAGTTGTTTTTTAAGAAAGAGAAAAAATTGTATTGAGTTTTAGAATTAGGACACTGAGAAGAATAAAAAAAAAGAAATAAAAGGAAGAAAAATTTAAATCTTGATCATATATATGCTTGAAACTTTGTTATTTTTCCGAATATAGATAAAAAATTCTACAGGATTTTAGAATCAATACACTGCTATTAATCATAAAACCAAATTTTTTTTCTTTTCTTTTTTATGATTATCAGCGGTTTCTTGCTTAGAAAACTCTAATAACATTTTTCTCTATCTTTTAAAATAACTTAGTTGTTGAATTAAACCATTTTTAACCAGCTGCCATTTTAAAACTAATCAGCTGATATCAACTTCTTGGTATTAGGATCATCATTAAATGCCCTACATATTTCTATTGGAAATCAATGTAATTATTTAATCTTTTTTCATTTCTAAATTTATTTTAACAAAGAAATTGAGTGAAAGTTGTGTGTTGCCCACACCAGATTTTTATTGTAAATAATGTATAATTTATTAACATGGTCTTTGAAATTTATTTAAAAAACTTACATTTGGTTAACTGTACTTGTGGCTGAGATGGCATCACCATTTGGAGCAATAACTGCAATATTGGCTGTGCCCATGTCCTCAGGAACATAAATATCGGCCCCGTAATGTTTTGGGTCATTATTAGTTTTGCTTGCTAATACTTTCTGTTTAACATCATTAATAAAACCTTGATCGTTTATCTGTTTGAGGATCTGTAATAAAGAAAAAATGTTTATAGACATTTCTAAAATGTTAACACGTTTTTACATAAATTATAACAATAGAGAAAAAAAAAAAAAAAGTTAAAGGCCCTTCCTGAAATTGTAGAGTTGTAATTATATAAAAAATATATCTGATGAAATGAGAAAACCCTTTAAACAATATGATATTGTTTTATTTTATTGATATACATTGCATCATCTATGCTTTAATTTTTTACTGTAATGAATTTGATGTGATCAAATATTTTTGTTTATGTCTACTTATTTATATCATACATTTAATGAAATAAAGAAATTAGAAAAAAAAATGTTTCTTAGTTCTTGATTAGCATTTTTTACCACTACCAGAATAAAAATGTTAATTATGTTGAATTTTAACCATATCGCTATCAGAAACAATTAAAATTGTGAAATTACATCACAGTGGAAAAATTTTCACAGAAAATAGCGGTGACACAAATCAACAGTGGCCATAGTTTTGAAAATTAATATTATAATTCATTTTATGAGAGAACCCAAACTTCTATATTTTTACTTTCACTTACCTATATATGGAATATAAAGTAAGGGAAAGTATTGCGATCGTGAAAATGTTTGAATTCTAGTTTTCAAAGGAAATACATGTTTTGGGGTCCCCTGAGTCCGAATGACGACGTCCCGAAATAAGATGTGTGTGTGTGTGCCTGGTAAGTCCAGCACGAAAACGAAAATTCCTATGAAACTGAAATTTCATATTTAAGACGACTATATGCCCGAGATGTTAAAGCAGCTTTTTTTTTTTTTTTTTTTTTTTTTTTTTTTTTTTATTTTTTTTTTTTTTATCAAAATTAGTTTGGGATCACTTGTAGCTGGGTGGCTAGCGTAACAGCCTCCCAAGCTAAAGGTCACGGGTTCAAACCCGCAGGTGGTCCTAGGATTTTTTAATGGGAGTAAAAAATCCTTAGTTACGCCGTCCTTCGGAGGGGACGTTAAAAGGTGATCCCGAGCCTGTGCGATGTCAGGTACTCGTTAAAGATCCCTATCCTAATAAAACCTGGATAGGCAAAATTTAGGACTCCCACTGTAGCATAAAGTGACGTTAAATAAATAAACAAACTATCAAAATTAGTTTACCCGAAAAGCCACTTTATACCATGCATTTTACACCTATTTATGATTTTCTCAAAAACAGCACTAACGATTTTGATTAAACTCGCTATATCGATGTAAAATTGGACGGGCTTCATACCATGTAGGTTTTATTCTGATTAAAATAGTTAAACAGAGCTTAAATCGTCAAAGCTATTTTTGATAAAATCGTAAAGAGGTGCTAAATGCATGGTATAAAGTAGTTCTTCTGGTTAGCTGATTTTGATGAAAATGTTGCTGTAACATCTCGGGCGTACAGTTCTCTCATAAATGAAATTTCAGTATTGTACGACTTTTCTTGGCGCTAAGACTTACCACACACACAGACCTTTTTGCAGGACTTGGTCATTTGGACTCGGGGGATCCTAAAACATGCATTTCTGCCGAAAACTGGAATTAAAAAATTTTCACGATTGCAATACTTTCCTTTAATAAGTATATATTTCATGTATAGATAAGTGAAAACAAAAATTAATAAGAGGTTGGGGACATGTTGATTTAAATAAATTATGGAACAATGCTTTATTAATTATTATTTTGAATTGTTATTTAATATATTTTGTGAATTTATATAAGATATTTTAAGGAAAGACAATGAATAATAAATTTGAATAATTAAAATTGAAAGGAAAGCATCACCCTAATCTTGTATTGTAATAGAAGCTGACAAGATTACATATAAATATTTTTATGTAATATGAATATGACAGATTAATGGTGTGCAAAAATAGTTTATAAAGATGACTTTACTTTTATATTACCTGGCTGATATTGGTATAGTAGGGATCTCCGAAGTGAGATCTCATTGCGTAAGCATACTTGAATGTTTCAGTAATTATAGAGGCATTGGTAACTGAATCCATGTTTGGTTTTAGGGTATTATTTAATACTTTCAAAACAAATCCAAGTAATTGGCCTGAAGCAGGAGGTCCAACAGAATAAAAATTGAGTTCTGATGTCAGATTTACATGAACTGGTTCTTCCCAGCGAACCCTAAATTAAAAAAAAAAAAAAGAAAAGAAAAAAAAAATATATATAGGTAGATAGATAATTCAGAAAAATTAAGACATTACATAACAAGATATTGTGTAATATTTATTCTTAAACAACTATTATTGTTTTGTTTTTTTTTAAATTAAAACTGAAATAAAAAGTGTAATCACTTCTTGAGTTTTCATAGGATGGCCACCAGGAGTGCTGCATACTCTAAGACTAATGTGAAATTTTCTCAGTATTGATACTATTAAAATAAAGTAGGGTTAAAATTTATTCTAGTTTTTAAAAAATATTATCTTATCTAATAATCTGATAATACTTCATAATTTTTAGACACTTCATTACTAAGTAATAAAATGGGACTTGCACATTTTAATTATGTACGACTGTTAATAAAATGATCACATTTTTACATATTTGAATCAAAATACTAAATGATGAAATCATTTAGGAAGTTCTAAAACTAATGATTTTACCCCAATCATTGATTTTAGGCTTTCTATTTTCTCATAAATATTTAATATTCAACGATAATTTATTCGGAAAAAATAATTTTGAGGTTTTTAATTCTTCTGGGCAGCATATATCTTGAAACTTAAAAGACTTAATAGAAAGTGAATTCTAATAGGAATTAATAATTAATAATGGTTTCTAAAGTGTGCATATAACCACCTTACAGACTTATTAAGCATAACACATGTTATGCACCTTGGTTATAATTAGAGACCAGATTTTCGTGCAGTAGTAAGTCCAAAAACGTACAATAAAAACATCGAAACGTGGAAAATGGTGCAGCAAAACTTCAAAATATAAAATTGAGGGTATATATACCTTAAACGTCCAAAAATAAATTAACCTAAATTTATATGGAAGAGGATGTTAACCTTTAAAAGTTGTTTTTTTAAATAAATTATTTCCCTATATTGAACAATAAAAAAACACGATTCACATGAATAAAATATCTATATATAATTTTTTTATAACTAGACAAAATTATACAGTTCATTGACTACTTTAATTAAATAGTTGATCATCAATCAATTATTTATCTGAATCCTACATTCAATAGTTAATTAGATTGTGAATTTACAAAACATGTAATAAGTCTTGTAATAACTCACTGAAAACAGTTGAAAGAATTGATCAAAAATGCTTGTAAATAATAAATAGAGCCAGCTGTATTATTTATAGCTTTTTTCAGTCAAATTCATAATTTTTTCAGTCAAATTCATATTTTTTCAGTCAATTTCATAATTTCTTGTACCCATTTTGTAAAGTTAATTTAATGAGGTTTTGCTACCAAGAACTTATTTTTATTAAATCTTGTTCTTGTTTATCCATTAAACGTCACTTTATGTTACTGTGCTTAATCCGACGGTGCAGCGGGAGTCTTGAGATTTGCCTATCCAGGTTTTCTTAAGATAGCGATCTTTTACGAGTTCCACTTATTAAATCTTTTAAGAGTCATCTGTGTTGAACAAATATAGGAGGATCTGCTGGTTTTAGACTTGCGACCTTACGCATAGAAGGCTGTTATGCTAGCCACTACTCCACAGGTGACCCTAAATGCATTCAACAAGGTGTTTGAATCTGCCGGGTTTAAACACGTGACTTTGGACATATTAATCTTTAACTCCTTGCTGAATACATCCAGGGTCACCTGTGGATTAGTGGCTAGCATAAAAGCCTCTTTTAAAGGACAAAATAACCAAGGATGTTTACTCCCTAAAAGGAAATATAGGGCCATATGCTGGTTTTGAACTTTCGACCTTAAGCATAGAGAGCTGTTATGCTAGCCACAACTCCACAAGTGATCCTTTATGCATTCTAAAAGGTGTTAAGGATTAATATGTCTAAGGTCACAGGTTCAAACCCGGCAGATTTAAACATTTTTTTAATGCATCGAGGGTCACCTGTGGAGTAGTGGCAAGCATAACATCCTTCTATCCCCTATATCGCGAGTTCATACTTGGCAGATGGCCCTATGTTTGTTTTTAGGGAGTAAAAAACCTTGGTTATTTCTTCCTTTAAAAGAGGCTGTTATGCTAGCCTCTAATCCACAGGTGACCCTGGATGTATTCAGCAAGGAGTTAAAGATTAATATGTCCAAAGTCACGTGTTTAAACCCGGCAGATTCAAACACCTTGTTGAATGCATTTAGGGTCACCTGTGGAGTAGTGGCTAGCATAACAGCCTTCTATGCTTAAGGTCGCAAGTCTAAAACCAGCAGATCCTCTTATATTTGTGCATCACAGATGACTCTTAAAAGATTTAATAAGTGGAACTCGTAAAAGATCCCTAAGTTTTGCCTACCCAGGTTTACTTAAGAGTACCCAGGTTTTCATGACAAACTCCATTCCCACCCTAATCCTCTTGTTTCAATACTTTCTACCTCTTCAATTCCTGACAATCCTCCGAGGCGTCTGAAAAGAAGATGGCCTCGAAACCTTCTAGTTTAGATAAGTTACAGGAGTGTGCCATTGGGTAGTTCTTCTTCAAGTTTATTTCACGCCATTTATTTTTTGTCACATTTACTTGTTGTACCTTGAAGTACAGTTGTAAATTTCAATAAATGATGTTATAAAAAATATATAAAAAAAAAAAAAAATAATAATAATATTCAATAGTAATTGACCGCTGTTTTCCTAAAGGCTTATTTTTTTCTGCTTCACTATATGCTTGTGTCCAGCTAACAATAAAATAAATAAAATTATTTTTTATATATTGGGCCCTAAATTATAACAATGAAGAATTTGTTGTAACTGTTTTATAATAAGCGTCAGGGATTTTCGGTCACACCCCATTGATTTTGACTGATTACATGCAATACAAAACAGTTTTTCCCATCAGATCTAAGCTCGGGTAGTTAGATACCCAGTTTTTATTTTTTGACTGGAGACTTGTTACCTTTTCAGAGTTATTTGAACATTGATATTTAACTTCTTTAAATTCTGAAGAAAATTTGAGATTTGAAATCGCACTTAAAAACTAAATACTCAGAGAGAATGCTGAATGGTCGCTAACAGAGGATAATTATTATGACAACAATAATAATGAACTTTGAATTAGCTGCAGTAGTGGCCAATTTGAAAGTGATGTTAAACGAATAAAAACAATGGAATGCATTGTTAGAAGAATGTGTTTACTTATTGAAGTCAGAAGTCCTAATATTTCCATTCATTTTATCTCTTCTTAACTAATAATTTAATTATAGATTTAATGAAATAAAGATGATAAAATAAAATTTTAAACATTTATTAGTATATTAAATTTAACTCAAATGGGCAAAAAATGCAATTTGATGCAGTAAATATCAAAAACGTGCAATTTAGTTCTAAAAAGGCAATACCTCCAATTTCGTGCAGTATAAAATTGTAATATATTATTCCCTAATACATGAAGGGGATAGCTGTCCGGGTTTGAAGCTGATACACGCAAGTAAATAAAATGTGCAAAATCATGGAAATACGGTCTCTAGTTATAATGTATGAATAAATACTTTATATATATACAAATAATTATGACACTATATAACTTTTAAAATAAAAGCTCGCAGAGACAAAGATATCTAAGCCGTCTGTCGCATTATGCCTTTTTTCTACTTAATTTCTATGAATCTCCACTTAACACATTGCGCCTTCTAGTTTTGCTCATGCAGATTCATAAAATTTTTTTTTTCTATTACTTAATGTTTTATAATTTCTATTTTCTAATCAATGCAACTTTTTAATTATGACTGATTTTTTTGGATAATCTCAAAAAATTTAAATTATGTGTTTCTACTTTTATAAAATAATCTTTATCTAACCATTTCTCTCCTGTCTTCAGTTTATATGAAAACTTATTTTTCCCTATTACTTCCTTGACCACGTTTATAAATTAGTATAAGTTATATGTCTAAATCATTTACTTGAAATTCGTATAATTTTATACATGTTTTAAAATATTTTTTAATGTTTTCTACCGTTGATATATATATATCAACTTGTTATATATAATATATATATATATATATATTATATATATATCAATATTCATATAAATTAATTATGATTCCAAGTCAAATTCAACCTTTGTCACAACTTTTCAATAAATTCAACCTTTTCCATTTCAAATTCAACCTTTTTCGATTTCAATAAAATAATAAAAATCAAATTAACATGATTTTATGTTTTAATGGTTATTTTAATTACACCTTGTGTTTTTAACCCTTGTGGCTTGTTAAATGTTCCCAGGGGCCTTTCTACATATAATTAGTCACGAATATAATAATAAGTATAACCGATACTTTAATTTTAAGACATTTGCGATACAAGGTCTGGTAGTCGGATTAGCGGGATTCGTTTTATTTTAGTTTTATAATCGCGAGCGAAAATATTATCAATAGAGGTTTATTTTAACTTTTTCGTATTTATTAGGATAGAAGGCTCAGCAGATGCGTTCCCAAAGGTTCGTTACCGATTATACTATTAATTTTAATCGCGCTCGCTCAAATATGGGTTTATTATAACTTTTTCGTATTTATTGGATACTAGGCTCAGTAGCTGCGTTCCCAAAGGTTCGTTACCGATTACACTATTAATTTTAATCGCGCCCGCTCAAATATGGGTTTATTATAACTTTTTCGTATTTATTGGATACTAGGCACAGTAGCTGCGTTACGGGGGGTTCTTTCCCGACCAGTCTATTAATTATTCGTGCGCTCGCTCAAATATGGGTTTATTATAACTTTTTCGTATTTATTGGATACTAGGCTCAGTTGCTGCGTTACGGGGGGTTCTTTCCCGACCATTCTATTAATTATTCGTGCGCTCGCTCAAATATGGGTTTATTATAACTTTTTTGTATTTATAGGATACTAGGCTCAGTTGCTGCGTTACGGAGGGTTCTTTCCCGACCATTCTATTAATTATTCGTACGCTCGCTCAAATATGGGTTTATTATAACTTTTTCGTATTTATTCGCTATTAGGCTCAGTTGATGCGTTGCGGGGGTTGCTATCCCAATTATTCAATTTATTTTAAGTGCTCTCGCTCAAGAAGAGGTTTATTTTAACTTGTTCGTATTTACTGCATACTAGGCTCAGTCGCTGCGTAACCAAGGACTCGTTACAGATTATACTATTAATTTTAATTGCGCTAACTCAAGTAGAGGTTTATCAAATAAGAATGTACTTATAAAATTGTTCTGTTTAGCTGATTATTATCAAACTCCAAAATATTAACCAAAAAGATAACTTACTATCCTGAAAAAAAGGAGGAGCGGTAACCCAATACATGAAAAGTTACAAAAAAAACGAAATAAACATACATTAGACCAACTGACTAAAAAAACATTAACACATTCACTAACAAAACTCCCGTAAACACAAATACAGAAATTAGCATAGAAAAAAAAAACATTTATAATAAACCCATAATTGAGCGAGCGCGATAACAATTAATAGTGTAATCGGTAACGAACATTTGGAAACTCAGCTACTGAGCCTAGTATCCAATAAATACGAAAAAGTTATAATAAACCCATATTTGAGCGAGCGCACAAATAATTAATAGACTGGTCGGGAAAGAACCCCCCGTAACGCAGCTACTGTGCCTAGTATCCAATAAATACGAAAAAGTCATAATAAAACCATATTTGAGCGAGCGCGATTAAAATTAATAGTGTAATCGGTAACGAACCTTTGGGAACGCACCTATTGAGCCTAGTATTCAATAAATACGAAAAAGTTATAATAAACCGATATTTGAGCGAGCGCTATTGAAATTAATAGTGTAGTCGGTAACGAACCTTTGGGAACGCAGCTACTGTGCCTAGTATTCAATAAATACGAAAAAGTTATAATAAACCGATATTTGAGCGAGCGCTATTGAAATTAATAGTGTAGTCAGTAACGAACCTTTGGGAACGCAGCTACTGAGCCTTGTATCCAATAAATACGAAAAAGTTATAATAAGCCCATATTTGAGCGAGCGCGATTAAAATTAATAGTGTAATCGGTAACGAACCTTTGGGAACGCAGCTACTGTGCCTAATATCCAATAAATACGAAAAAGTTAAAATAAACCTCTATTGATAATATTTTCG
The DNA here is from genome assembly GCA_023052935.1 of Piezodorus guildinii. Classification (NCBI taxonomy): domain Eukaryota; kingdom Metazoa; phylum Arthropoda; class Insecta; order Hemiptera; family Pentatomidae; genus Piezodorus; species Piezodorus guildinii. Next base: position 138,590,757 of record CM041297.1, on the reverse strand, counting down.
CCCGCGATTATAAAACTAAAATAAAACGAATCCCGCTAATCCGACTACCAGACCTTGTATCGCAAATGTCTTAAAATTAAAGTATCGGTTATACTTATTATTATATTCGTGATTAATTATATGTAGAAAGGCCCCTGGGAACATTTAACAAGCCACAAGGGTTAAAACACAAGGTGTAATTAAAATAACCATTAAAACATAAAATCATGTTAATTTGATTTTTATTATTTTATTGAAATCGAAAAAGGTTGAATTTGAAATGGAAAAGGTAGAATTTGACTTGGAAAAGGTTGAATTTGACTTGGAAAAGGTTGAATTTGACTTGGAAAAGGTTGAATTTGACTTGGAAATGCTATATATATATATATATATATATATATATATATATATATATATATATATATATATATATATATATATATATAAGGTTACCCAAAAGTATATTATTAAATATAGCATATAACTACTATTAATAATAATCAATTCCATTGCTACTGTTTACAATAATATTCCTCCAAATTTTCAATATTCTCACACAAATCCTCCAAAGTATTCAAATAATTACTGATTTTATTTACATGCCTTAATTTTATATCTTGTATATATGACTTTGTATTCTGTATTGCTTTTTAGTTTGGTCAATTACTGTGTACTGTTTCTTATAATTTTTTTTTTTTTTTTTTGTATTAATTGGGTATTATATGATTCAATTTTGTATTTACATGCCTTAAGTTTATATCTTGTATATATTTATATGTATTCCTTATAGCTTCTTGGCTTAGTCAATTACTGCTTCTTACTGTGCACTGTGTTACTGTTTCTTTATAATTGTATTTTTATATTCTTTAAGTATTATATTGTTTCTAATTGTGTAGTGTGATACTTTGTTAGTGTGATACTTTATACTACACTAGTGTAAGTATTGTATTGTTTCTTAATCTGTACTGTGTTTCTGTTTATTATTGTACTTTTATTGAATTGCCGCAGGTAAACTCCTTTCCCACACAAGGGCTTGCCTTAGTGGGATAGTGACTCCTACTTGCACTGTAAAATGTCTGTATTTTTATTTATATAAAGAAGTTATTAAAAATAAAAATAAGCATTATTCATCTGAACTAATTATATCATGTTTTTTTATGACTAAATCAAGAGGGATATTGGTTTTAATTATATTTATCAGATCATTGATTTGTTAAAGGTATAAGAGATGCGGAATTCAAACTTACTGGTACGAATTCATGTCTTTTTCGGTGATAATACCTCCATTTGCTTGAATATCTTTTACGAAACCAGCTGTGAGCGAGCCATTATAGAGTGCGTTAGGTTCTTCTGCTATGACCCTAAAAGTCTTAGCTAATTTAGGTAGTTTAATGTATTCTCCCTCTTTAGCGAGTTCTCCCTTGTCGTTCAATAATCTATCTCTGAAGTTAAACAAAACAAAATATAAGTTAATGAAGTTTTATGTATCAGCTCCTCTCTATTGATTTATCTGTTAACTAATCTCATGAACCGGATATTAGTTCAGTAAAATTATGTAAAAAAACAAAGCAAAACCCAAACATTGAAAAAAAAAATCTGAAACCAGTCAGAAATTTTTCGGTACACCTCTCTTACTAAGTAGTAAAAAGTCCAAGAGTTTTCAGCATAGCGTTTTTTATGAGGGAGGGGGAGAATCAGAAATAAATTAAATTTTTCCAGTTTTTTGTGAATATCTCAAAAAGCATTATCTTTATTGATAACATTATTCTGTACAAAATTAAAGTACTTTAAAAAATCTTCAAAAATTATTATAAAGTGGTAATATACAGAGGTTTTCCTCGTGTAGTAAAAATTTCTTCAAACTCCATGAAATTTGAGTGTTCATGGGCAACTGACAGGCTTAATCTGATTGTTAACATTTTTTATCCTAGGTAATGTACAGAGTTGGTCTGAGGAATTTGGTTGACCAATATATTAAAAAAAAAATTAAAAACTACTCTTAATGACTGGCATTATTAAGAATACATTATTACCTCAACTCAGGTCTTCTTAAAATTTCATCTCTTCCCTGCATTATTTCTTTAGCCAGGCGTTTACTCACTGGTACACCCTCCTCGCAAAGCTTAATGGCATCTTCAAACAATTCTTTCCAAGGTGCTTTGCCTCCGTATTTCTTGTACATCTCCCAGTAACCTTTCAATTCTCCAGGAACGGCTGCTGCTAGACCACCTGATAAATTTTGCAATCTTTTAAGCAAAGAATCAAAAGGTTTCTTACCAAAGATCAAAAGGATTTTTCAATTTGGAGAGAAAATGATTACCTATCAAAGAGGAGTTTTTAGCGAACATGTTAACAGTCGATGCTCCTGGTGCTGTCTCTCTTGCGATTAAGGCAACCACTTTCGATTCATTCTTGATATAAATAGTTGCCATGAAACCACCTCCGATTCCCATAGCAAATGGACATGCTAGCCCATCACAGAGCATTGTTGCAATTATACTATCAACAGCATTGCCGTATTTCTTCATTATTTTACTGAAATAACGTTAAAAAGCTGCAAATTATTAGAAAATGGTTTATTATTTCTAATGTTTAAAGTTTCTCAAGAAATCCAACTAAATTAAATTATAATGATTTTAGAATGGTTGAGTATGCGTAGATATTGGGGAGAAGTTATGTCATAGTGCAGTCATCGAAACAATTAAGTAAACAAGTACTAGAAGGAATTAGTCTGGGAGGCGGTCAGTGAATGAAACAATTAAGTAGTTTCAACCATTTATTTTCTGCCAATGTTTTGACCCCCATTGTGAGTCATCATCAGGGCTAAAAAGATACAAAAGAGATACATTTAAAATAAGATTAACTATACGATTTTAAAAACTATTGAGCTAGAGGATGTCAATATTAAAACATAAAAGGAACTAGATGTGTAAAGAAATCGATTAATTAAATTACAATGACTAAGGTATAATAATGAGAGGGCTATACAGAGCAGATAGTGACTCAAGATAATGCACAAAGATATAAAAAATTATATGAAATAAGAAACATTGAAATATGGAGTAGAGTGGAGATACGTACCGTATTGTAGGCGAGTGGAAACTAGGTTTATTATAACTTAGTCATTTTAATTTAATTAATCGATTTCTTTACACTTCTAGTTGTTTTTTATGTTTTAAAAAAACAACTCTAGCTCAATAGTTTTTAAAATCGTATAGTTAATCTTATTGTAAATGTATCTCTTTTGTATCTTTTTAGCCCTGATGATGACTCACAATGGGGGTCAAAACGTAGGCAAAAAATAAATGGCTGAAACTACTTAATTGTTTCATTCACTGACCGTGACCTAATGATTCTCAACGGTCAACCAATTATATCCATTATAAGTAAATAAGTATTAGGTGTAGTTATGAAGTTGGTACAAATAAATTAAGTTTATACTTAATAAAGTGTTTTTATGACTGCTTCCCGAAATAAATTCTCCTTGATAAATTAAATTAAAACTACTTTAATAAAATATATACATATAAAAACCATTTACCCTCCTTCTAATAATAATGCTTTTATGAATTCTTGTCCTCATAGTTTCGTTTGATGAATAAATGAAGCTTCAGTTTTTTACGCTTTCTTAATTAAATATGATTTTTTTTTTTCCATTGGCACAACACGCCGTGTAGGCCCTTGGCCTCGCTGTTTAATCTCCTGGGAGTTTACATTCACGTTTCTCGATGTATTTTGTAGGGTAGGGTCATCACTCCCTACCTCTAATTATCAGAGTGGAAAACAGTTGGCTTGGACTGGGATTCGAACTCACAACCTTTAGTGCGGGAGACTAGCGCGCTAGCCACTCAGCCACGGACTCCCCATGAAATAAATAGAAGGGAAAGTATTGGGATCGTGAACATTTGAATTCAAGTTTTCACTGGAAGTACACATTTTAGTTCTGCAAAAAGGTGTGTGTATGATAAGTCTAGCTTGAAAATATTGCAAGAACTTTTTTAATAAAATCAGCAAATCAGGAGAGCAATTTTATACCATACATCTTGCATATTTTCAAAAATGGCTCTAAAGATTTTGATTGAACTCACTATACCAGTGTAAAATTCAATGAGTTTTAATTTCATTGCCTCATCTTCTAAAATACAAGTGAAAATAATTTTTGATGATAAAGATGACCTATATTGATTTAATATGGAAGTTTTAATGAATTATTCTGAAGATGAGGCTATAGAACCTCAAAACATTATGTATAATTAATATGATTAATTATATATATATATATATATATATATATATATATATATATATATATATATATATATAAAGAGGTTATTATAATTAATATAATACAATAAAACTAAGTGATTGGTGTTGATAATAATTTCTTTTGTTAGATTATTTAATCTGAAAACACACACAAAAATCAATGTGATTCTTTAACCTTTTTTTTTCAACTCTAACTTTATTTAAAATGATGGAGTTTAGTTGACCGTTGAGAATATTAGATGAGGAGGAAGATGGTTGGGGGTGTGGTCATCAGAAATGTTTAAGTACTATTCAAATAAGTACTATTTTTTAATGTGTGTTTCTTTCAGATGACCGCACCCCCAACCACTTCCTCATCTAACTTAATTTAAAAGTTCTTAAATTGATTTTAACAATGGAGGTATGTGAAAGTCATGTTTTACATGCACCTTGTTTTTATTCTCACCAGAGTACTAAAGGACATTTAAATGTTAATAAATACAGAATTCCTTTGTATTAATGCTTACTGTCCAATGGCAGCGCAAGGTCCACCATTACTGACCACTGCTCCCCTGGCAACCACAGGTTCTGGATAGATCCATTTTCTGTCTTCATCTTCCAAAACGACAATCGTCGAAAGAGGAGATAGAACAAAGCATAGGATGACCACAATCGCTAAGGCGAGCAGCAATAAGACGATGAGGATCCATTTCAAGTTCTTCCTATTCAAAATAAAAAAAATTATTTCATTATACAATTCAACTATTATAAAAATATTTGTATATAACGACAGTTCTTTACGGATGTGAAACGTGGCCGCTTACTTTGAAGGATGATCCTTTGAAAAAAAAGGATGATGAAGGCTTAAGGTTTTCGAAAATAAGGTACTGCGTGAAATATTTGGTCCGAAGAGAGATGAGACAAATGGGGAGTTTAGAAGGTTGCACAACGCGGAATTGCGGAACTTGTATCCTGTGAATATAATTTAGTTGATAGCATCCCAGAGACTCAAATGGGCGAGTAAAGTAGTTGGGCTCGATGAGGAGCGGATTCTGAGAAAGTTGGTATTCGCTGATCCGACTGGTAGACGTCCGAAAGGTAGGCCGAAGCGTCGATGGGAGGATTGCGTTAAGGCTTAAGGGGGCTTGGGCTTGAACGGTGAACATTGGACGAGTCAGTTTGGACAGAATTTGGCATACGGAAAGTTCGGTAGGCCTATTATTGTTATTATTATTATTATTATTATGGTATATAACTGTAAGATATATTTTTTTAGCCAATCCAAAAATCATTTACTGTATTTCATAATTTAAAACGTTCTGGCATTTAACTTCATCCTCAAGCCACCAAAGAGAGAATAGTTCAAGCCATCGTGGAAACTTGTGCATTATTAACAAACAAAAATGAAGACATCAGTTGAAGAACAAAGAAATATGAACAGATCCGAATAGACCAAAGATAAACACTAAGTTTTCTATTTTTAAATTTATATGAAAGTTTTTAATCTCGTTTTATTTACATATTGTAATATGTTCTAATTAAATAACCTTTGCCAATACTACACAAAATTAATTCCTTATCAATTACTATTTTAAATTATAAATAAATTAATAATATATATTATTTATTTTTTTAATCCGGAAAGATAGCACCCTTTCATTTTGATCCATTACAAAAGTATACAAATTATTGGGTAGTGTCACATGAAATGTCCGTTTTGAATGAATGAATGAATAAAATGCTTTATTTACATAATATACAAAATAGTAATAACATATATATACATTTTTTTTAGATCAAAGCCCACAAGACAATGGCGTTAAGCCGTCTGTCGAGTTGCCCCTTTTTCTTTTCTTTTTTTCAGTTTTGATAATAATTTATATTTTTAGTAATGTTATAATTTATTTTTATTGATTGTAAAAATTTAATAATTGAAATGCTGTACCAAAAAATTTCTGTATTTTAATGATTTATTTAAATATGCTGCAAATTTAACCCAATCTAGCCCATTTAGTCTATCTATTATCTCTTCTGGAGTTAACTTATATTTTCCCAAGTATTTCATCCTGAACTCCTTTAATACAGGACATATTGCCAAAAAGTGGTAGGTATCCTCTGGCACATTTAGGTTGCACATAGCACAGGTAGGTATCCTATCCCTCCTCCATGGCTGATAATTAAGTCCCATCAGTTCTCCTCTTGCTTTAAATATTAGAGATTTATTATAAAGACTAAGGTTGTTGTGGTGGATGTAGGAAATAGCTATTTCTGGATCAAGTTTTGCATATAACATATAAAATTGGCTATTGCTGGCTGCGGATATCATTTCTGTTCGGATTTTTGTTTCCATTTTATTAATGAGGTAGTCCGGATTCATTTTTTTAATGGTTTCTTTATTCATTTCTATTTGTAGTTGGTCACCTATTTTCATTATTTGCATATACCATGATATCTTTTTTTCTATTACAACTTGTGTTAAGAAATTCGTTAATCTACTTGCAGGATGGCTTTCTAATACTTTACGGATATATTTTAGATGTAATTTTAAGGTATAACTGTAGAGGGGAGAGGTGGCAGTTTCTAAATATAATATGTAATCAGGCGTGTTCTGTGGGAGATAAAAGAGCCTTTTTATGAAGTATTTTTGTACCCTTTCTACTTCCGTCCGTTTTCAAGGTAAAGGATTTTTATCAAAAATACGATATGAAAACAAGATAATTTTATTCGAAGTATTAACCTTCCTTTTCTACACATTTTTTCCAACATGACACCAACTTTTTTTATCCCCGAACTGAAAAACTGTGAGCTTTGAAGTGAATCAAAATTTGAAAACGCACTTTTCACTTGATCATCATTTTCAAAAAGATTTCCTTTGACGAAGTTGTCTAAATTCCTGAACAGGTGGTAATCTGTTGGAGACAAGTCGGAAGAATATGGTGGGTGCAGAAGAACTTCATAGCCCAGGTCTTTCAATTTTTGCACGGTATGTTTTGAAACATGCCGCTCAGTGAGATCATGAGGTACCCATGTGACGAGCTTTTTTACTTTCCCAATACACTTTAAATATCTGGAAACGGTAGATGCACTTGCATTTAGTTGTGCTGAGAGTCTTTTAACTGTTTGGTAGAGGTTTCCTTCTACTGTATGTTTGAGGACGTCGTTGTCTATTACGGAAGGAGGTCTTCCTCGGGGCAAGTTTTCCAAGTCGGTATCCCCAGCTGAAAACTTAGCAAACCAACGGCGAATGGTCCGTTCATTAACACTTCTTCTCCAAACGCCTTGCAAATATTTCTAGCGGCCTCAGCTGCTAAATGGCCGAGTTTAAACTCGTACAAAAATATTACTCGAAAATCGCGTGTTTCCATGTTCATATTTGGAGGTATACTAAAAAGTGGGTAATTGATTTGGAAGCTAATGTTTATAAAAGAAAGGTAGAGGATTAGCAACTGTTTACTTTAAATATGTAAACATTCGGAAGAAAACAACAGAGACCTGCAAAATCCTTTATGTATTTCATCATCATCATCAATCCGGCGCTACAACTCGGTGACGAGTCCTGGCCTCCTCCACCAGCCCTCTCCAGTTATTTCTATCTTTTGCAGCCGTCATCCAGTTCCTCACTCCCAGGATATCCCTTGCATCCGCTGTCACACCTTCCGACCATCTAAGTTTTAGTCTTCCTCTTCTTCTGATGCCGTGGAGCGGTTCAATCAAAATGGCCTTAGGGATCGCCTCATCCTCCATTCTAGCCACGTGACCAGCCCACCGCAGTCTGCCAAGCTTCAAGATCATAACGATATCATTGTCCTTAAAACATGTATAAAGTTCATTATTGGTCCGCCTTCTCCGATGTCCATAGAGATGAACTCCTCCAAAAATTATGTATTTCAGAAACTATAAAAACGGACATTTCATGTGAAACAACCCGATATTAATACATATTGGTTTATTATCTTTTTTTTTTTTTTTTATAATTAATTGCAGTGTCCTGATTCTAAAACTATTTACATTTTGTCTCTATATTCAAAAATAACCGAGTTACTGAATTGGAACGTTTTTAATCGGCCGCCATTTGTTTTTCAAGTTCTGACCTGATCAGATAAGTTTCTTTTTTTTTTTTTACCAAACAATTCTGGTTCTGATCTCGAAAAACTTTACATTTTTTCTATATCTTTTATAATAATTGATTTATGGGTGTATAACATTTGCTGTGTCTACCAAATAACAATAACAATAATAGGCTTACCGAACCCGAAGGTTCGATGCCGATACCACCAAACTTCGCCTGCACATACTCGTCCAATGTTCACCGGTCAAGCCCAAGCCCCCGAGATCAGCCTTAATGCAATCCTCCCATCGACGCTTCGGCCTACCTTTCGGACGCCTGCCAGTCGGTTCAGCGAATACCAACTTTCTCGGAATCCGTTCCTCACCGATCCCAACAACTTTACAAGCCCATTTGAGTCTCGGCGATGCTATCAACTCAATTATATTCACAGGGTACAAACTCTGCAACTCCGCGTTGTGCAACCTTCTAAACTCCCCAGTGGCCTCATCTCTCTTCAGACCAAATATTTTACGCAGTACCTTATTTTCGAAAACCTTAATCCGTTGTTCATCCTTCAAAGTAAGTGGCCACGTTTCACATCCGTAAAGAACCGTCGGAAGAATAACAGTTTTATAAATTCTAACCTTTAAGTTTTTAGACAGAAGCCGCGAGCTAAGTAATTTAGCAACTGAACAATAACACGCATTTCCCACCTTTAACCGGGACTTTATTTCTTCCTGGATTTCATTTTTTCTTGTTATCATTGAACCTAAATACTTGAAATTTCCTACGTGTTCAAAAGTATGACCTGAAATATTAATATCATTAAGATCGCCACCGTTTCTGCAACTAATCATATATTTCGTCTTATCAGTATCTAATTCGAGACCTATTTGTTTACCGGTTTTTATTAACACACTTGTATTTAGTTGTATGGTTTTCGTGTCTTCACCTGGCAGTACCAAATCATCGGCATACCCCAAAACCAGAATCTTGTCATCCATATTTAAGCCTTTCTCGGTACACATCACCTTTTCTATGACATATTCTCAACAAAACAGGTGAAAGGGAGTCACCCTGTTTCAAACCCGATCGCACCTCAAATCTCTCGGAGTAATTATGACCGATTCTAACTTTATGAAATGTTTCCGACAAACACATCTCTACTAGGTTTACTAACTTTCTAGGTATTCTCTGTTCAATCATGATGTTATATATCTTCGGACGGTCTTTGGAATCATAAGCCTTTTTAAAATCGATATAGAGTTGATGGGCTACACCGTTGTATTCCAGCTTTTTCTCCAATATTTGACGTAAGGAAAATATTTGATCAATAGTCGAGCGATTCCGCCTAAAACCACATTGGTATTCTCCGATAATTTCCTCGGCGTATTCCGTGAATCGGCTAGTTAGTATTGACGAGAATATTTTATAGCATACTGGGAGAAGAGAGGTCCCACGATAGTTGTTACAATCCGACCTCGGTTTTTTTTTGTGAATCGGAATAAGTATTGATTCTTTCCATTCTTCAGGCATTTTTCCATTTTCCCAGATATTTCTAACTAAAACATGTAATTTGGAAACGCCCGCTTCTCCACACGCCTTGATTAATTCACTCGTGATATTATCATTTCCTGCAGCTTTATAACGTTTTAATTTTCCTATTGCCATTTCGACTTCCTCTTTACTCGGTGCGTCTATCCATGGTTCAGCGCTCTGGTATTCAGAGGGAGGAGATTGATTATTATTTTCCGTATTTAGAATGCCGTTAAAATGTATTTAATATCTCAGTCGGGTCCGCAATTATATTGTTATTCTCATCTTTAACCCCATTCAATAGAGGTTCAAATCTTTTACGCGATTAGTTTATACCTTTGTACATCTCTCTTACGTTATTTTCGCTTCTGTGTTTTTCTATTTCTATTATTTTGTCTTTAAGGTACTCTCTTTTCTTATTTTTCAAGAATTTTGAATTTTAATTTTTTACTAACCGAAAGTCTACCAAAGAGTTTTTTTTTTAAATCTGTGAAATAAATCTGATTCTAAAACAATTTACTTTTATTTATTTATTTATTATTTTTTTTTTAGTGTCATAGGACCTTATAATCTGTTCCAACCTGATTTTGAAACTTTGGCAATCATATGTAAAAGGTGATAAAAATGAATGAAACATGACCTTCAAAAGGAAACGAACAAATAATCTTTGTAAATATTCCTAAGATCCCTCCCCCATGTGTAATCTATCTTTAAGACTTTTATTTCGATAATTAAGAGATATGGGCGATAACGGTAATTTGTTTATTACAGTAGAAAAAAACCACTAGCAAAACATTACACAATGGTTTATAATTTCCAACTGATTACATGTCGAAAATGTGATAATATGTAGTTATATTGATGTTACCTTTTGGGTCAATAAATATTGACATCCGTAATGTTCCTTGGTCAACGACCTTGCAAGGAGGTGATTTTGGCGAAATCATTTTCAGGTGCAAGATTTTCGTAAAATTTAGAGGTAAAATGGAAAAAGTCTTTATTATCCTGAGATTAAAGTCCCTTAAGAATACAATTAAATTACAAGTTTGATGTCTGGAACAGTGTGGTCTTAAATTTAAATATTACCAAGGTAAACTAAAACAATAAATTATAATTATAAACTATAAATACACACACAGAGGTCTGAAAGAACAAGGCTGAATGTAGTATTTAACTGGAAGGTTACGGAAAATATAACTGAGGCGCTGAGTTGTGATTACGTGATAGGAGAAGAAAGCTAGGAACTACTGACATCTGTTACGAGGATAAAGCCACCTTAACTCGGTGTAATACTGCGTTATATGCGTGTTCTGGTGATCCCGAATACACATCATTCATAACAATTTGAGTTTTGCTTCCAGTCGCCTGAAATTCCTCTGTACATTACACAATCGCAGTCAAAGCGGAAATAGACGAGGGAGGAAACAAGGAGTTTTATGGTGATTGTGGTTCGGCGGGAAATTTAGAAGATGTGAGGTTTTCAAGAAAGTGTTTGGTCCAGAGGGGTGCTAACTTTTAGATGTTGAGTGAGCTTCGGCCTGAATTTGGTGTTCCCGGATTCGGATCCGACTGAGGCTATCACAGCAAAAAGGTCTGTGTGTGGCAAAGTATTAGAATCGTGAAAATTTCCTAATTCCATCTTTTAGCGGAAATATACGTTTTAGGGTCCCATCTAGTCCAAATAACCAAGTTCTACCAAAAAACAAGTGTGATGTATATTTGTTTAAGTCTAGCTCGAAAACTATTAGCTACAATAAACTGACAGTAGCTACATATTTTTAAGAGAGCGGGGTGGTCTAGTGGGTAGAGTGCTAGTCTACTGTGCTCCGGGTCCTGGGTTCGAATCCCGGCTGTGGCGGAACATTATTTATTCTGTTATTTCAGCAGGGGGTGATCCAGGGGTATGGAGACCCTCCTCAATCAAGTGAGTATCCAAAAATGGGGAAAAAACATGGCGGCTGAGCGTGATCTCGGCCGAATCACCTCATTGACGTTCGTTTGCCTAGAAAGAGTACGAATCTCTACATGTACTGTACCCAAAACTCTTCATGCCCAAAACTATTCAGTTGCTAAGTTACTTAGTTCGTGGCTGCTATCTAAAAACTTAAAGGTTAGAATTTATAAAACTATTATTCTTCCGACGGTTCTTTACGGATGTGAAACGTGGCCGCTTACTTTGAAGGATAAACAACGGCTTAAGGTTTTCGAAAATAAGGTATTGCATAAAATATTTGGTCCGAAGAGAGATGAGGCCACTGGGGAGTTTAGAAGGTTGCACAACGCGGAATTGCGGAACTTGTATCCTGTGAATATAATTGAGCTGATTGCATCGCGGAGACTCAAATGGGCGAGTTAAGTTGTTGGGAGCGGATTCCGAGAAAGTCGGTATTCGCTAATCCGACTGATAGGCGTCCGAAAGGTAGGCCGAAGCGTAGATGGGAGGATTGCGTTAAGGCTGATCTCGGGGGCTTGGGCTTGAACGGTGAACATTGGACGAGTCTGTGTAGGCGAAATTAGGTGGTATCGACATCGAACCTTCGGGTTCGCTAAGCCCATTATTATTATTACATATTTTAAAATTGCAGATGCCTGAGATGTTACAGCAACTTTTTTAACCAATTCGTCGAATCAGAAGAGCCATCTTGCATTTTATACCTTTTAATGACTTTCTCAAAAACGGTTGTTACGATTTTGATTAATCTCTCTATATCGATGTAAAAATTTAAGGGCTTACATTGGGATCACTTGTAGCTGGGTGGCTAGCGTAACAGCCTCCCATGCCAAAGGTCACGGGTTCAAACCCGCAGGTGGTCCTAGGATTTTTTAATGGGAGTAAAAAATCCTCAGTTACGCCGTCCTTCGGAGGGGACGTTAAAAGGTGGTCCCGAGCCTGTGCGATGTCAGGTACTCGTTAAAGATCCCTATCCTAATAAAACCTGGATAGGCAAAATTTAGGACTCCCACAGTAGCATCGTCCGATTAGCCATAGTTGCATAAAAGCGACGTTAAACGAATAAACAAACAATAAAGGGCTTTCATATCATGTAGGTTTCATTCTGATGAAAATATTTTGACTGGTCCTAAATGCAGATTTTTTGAATTTTCTTCCTCTATAATATACCTTTAATTTTGTAGATTCGAAAAAATAAGACGTATCATCTTATTAGCATTAATAAAAGACGGTTAAATATTCAAGTTGAACGAATTTGATAACCAACTAAATGAAAAAACAAACGTTTTTTTCTCAGTAATTTTTTTTTCTTCTGAACAGATAAATAATAATATAGATGTATAATATACCGTTTGAAAGCTAATGATTAAAAAAACAAAAACAAATGAGACATTGTATATAAAGTTGTTTTTTATTTATAGTTAGTTACAACTTTATTAAAGAACACAATAAGTAAATATGCAGAATGAAAAAAAAAAGTCGTGAAAATGTCTTGAGAAAAAACTATCCAGTGGTAGCACTTCACTAACTATTATAAGGCAGTAGGTCTCGAGGCCACCTTCTTTTCAGTCGCCTCGGAGGGTTATCAGGGATATCTAAGGAAGATAAATTACGGACAAGTGGGTTTGTATGGGCAGGGAGTTTAGAATGAAAAGATGTGTATCTATCAAGGGCTATGTCTGCAACAAATGGGATGTTAAGGTCATTATGGAGGATTTGATTTGTAACAAAATAAGGGTCATTCGGATTTTGCGAAGGATTTTGGATTGTAAGGACTGGATGCGGGAGGAATTAGATGGTTTAGTAGAGCCCCAAAGCTCGATTCCATATGTCCAAATAGGTCTGATAATAGTGATGTAAGTGAGTCTTTTGTAATATACTGGAAGTTTTGAACGTTTGTCTTGTAAGTGTTGAAGTAATCGGTATCTTCGAGCAGTTTCTTGATAAATAAAGCTTTAAAATGTTACGTAGGAAGAAGAAAAAACTGAGAAAGACTGAATTTAGGTGATTATTGTAGATAATAATTTCTTTTATTGATTATTTCTATGTAATCTGAAACACGTGTTTCTGTCGGAACTCATTTTAATTCTTGAAGTTTTTTTAAATTTTAAGTTAATTTGTCGCCGCTTTAGCCTACTTCAACACTTACTAGTCAAACGATCAAACCTTCCTCTGAACTACAAAATGCTCATCTACATGACTATTATAAGACTAATCTGGACTTACGGAGTAGAGCTTTGGGGCTCTACTAAACCATCTAATTCTTCCCGCATCCATCCTTACAATCCAATGTCCTTCGTAAAATCCTCAACACTCCTTACTTTGTCACGAATAAACTTATACATAAAGACCTTAATGTTCCCTATGTTACTGATTTGGCCCGGACCAGGTATCAATCTTTTCATGACAAACTCCATTCTCACTCTAACCCACTAGTATCAATCCTTTCTTCCTCTTCAATTCTGGATAATCCTCCGAGGCGCCTGAAAAGGAAATGGCCCCGTGACCTTCTAGTTTAGAATATTTTTAGAGTGCTGCCACTGGGTAGTGTCTCTACATGTTTTTCATGGCAGTTTTATATATTACCATCACATTTACTAGATGTATTTTTATTTAATACAGTTGTAAATATCAATAAATATGTTTAAAAAAAGAAGTTTATTTGAAAGTTTCTAACTTGATTACAACAACGGAGGTAATGGCAGTCGTGTGATGCGCGCACCAGACGTTTATTTATTTTTCTTCCAAGGCCAACTTCAATATGAGAAATTTCTAACACATTCAAATGCTTTGTCAGATTTTACGTAATTCCATTCCCAATGATAAGGATAGTAAGAGCTTTATGTTTTTCTTAACTATGTTATAATCAACGATCTTTTTATTTTAATATATTCTATTGTTTTGTCCATTATTATGTTCTTAACTACATTGTTATACGTTTGTTTGGATATTCACTTACGATTTAGGGACGAAGATTTTCAAGTATAAAACCATAACTTAAATAAATGTGTCAGCATTGAACCGTACAAGTATACCGACTTTATGTATTTAAATATTCTTTGGCAGGTCGGAGTGAAACAACTATGTTTTTACATAATATTTATTGAACAAGAAAATTAACAATAATAGACGTATTTACACACACAGAACATGTTTTTTACTTTCACTTACTATATATAGTAAGGGAAAGTATTGCGATCGTGAAAATTTTCGAATGCCAGTTTTCAACGGAAATACACATTTTAGGGTAAGTCCTATGAAACTGAAATTTCATTTTTAGGACAAATATACTCCCTAGACAAAACATTTTTCATCAAAATGAGCTTACCAGAAAAGCCACTTTATACCATGCATTTTGAACCTTTTTTCGATTTTATCGAAAACGGTTCCGACGATTTTGATTAAACTCGCTTTATCTATGTAAAATTTAATGGGCTTTAATATCATTTAGGTTTTATTCTGATTAAAATTGTCTGACAGGGCTTAAATGCCGATATTTTAAATTTTCTTCCTCTTAAGTACCTTTAATTTTATAGATTCTATAAAATTAACTTTATTATCTTGTTACTACTGATGAAAAACAGGTAAATATATAAATTGAATGAATTCGATACCCAACCAAAGAAAAAAACTGAAAAAGTATTTTTTTAATGCAATTTTTTGTTTTTGAACATAAGAACAGTAATATACATGTACGATATACCGTTGGAAAGCTTGAGATTTTAGAAAAAATATTGTCTCATACACAAGCTTTTAAAAGTTAGTAAAGAGTGATGAAATGAAGATAAAAATAACTGATTATTTTAAATATTAAATAAATATAATATAATTTTTTTTAAAAAAAAACATGTTACTATAAAAATTTAATTTAATTAATTCTTTAATGGTTTCACGTATTTTTATCTCTAACTGTATTTGGAAATTCTTTCATTGATTTTAAAAATGAAAGTAAGTGAAAATCGTGTATTGCCCGCACCAGATTTTTATGATTAAAAATGTTTGAAGATCGATTGTTTCAGCCTCTATAGATTCGCCTTGCGGCGAAGAGGGGGGGCTCTTCTGCTACAATTATAATTAGAAAAGCTCCTGAAAAATTACGCAATAAATGTTTTTTAAAAATATTTTTAATTTTGACAGAATTTAGCGTACAGGACTGCTTTACAAACTTCACCAATTCCTCTCCCCAAAGTATTTTCTGTCAGTCCGTTCCTATCTAACTGATAGAACCTTTCAAGTTAACCATAATCTCTCCTACTCTCCTCAGTATTCACCCAGTCAGCCCGCGTACCTCAAGGTAGTATCCTGGGTCCTATCCTCTACACGGTGTATATAGCTGATATTTCAATCCAACCTAGCACTATCTATGGTATGCAGATGACACACGTTTGTTATCTATGAATAACTGCATCCCAAGTTCTACAGAACCATCTATCAGCCATTGAAAAAGGAGTGTCAAAACTGACAATTAAAATAAATCCTAATAAAACCCATCATTTATAAAGACCTAAATATTTAACTAGTTAGCCCGAAATTGATATACCTCTTTTCATTCCTAACTCCCTGCTCACTCAAGCCTGCTAATCCGTGACATCTCTATATCTATTCCCGACAATCCACTGAGACGCCTTGAGGCCATGAGACCTCCAACCATAAATTAGACATTGGTGTGTTACCAATAGGTTGTTTCTTCACAGTACTTATCATGTGTTATAATCATATAATTTCATTTACTTATATTGTATCAGCACAGTTGCAAATTTCATCAAATCAATAAAAAATGTCTTGGAGACGCCAAAATTAACTTTTTAGAAAAAATTCGATTAATTATTCTATTTTTTTAATTTTTTATTTATTAGGGTTTTTCAACCACAAGGGTCATTTGCACCCTATTTTACAATTTCCGTTTATGTATTGCTAATTAAAAGTTGCAATTTAAATTTTTTGAAATATTTTTGTTGATTTAAAAAATAATATCAACTTCTTGATTTGCTCTTCTTTATTTGTTCATTTCCTTTTTAATTTTTTTTTTTTTTAAATTGATGAAATAACAGTGGTGGTAGGAGCCGTTTCATGTTCATTTAACATCGCGATAAACAATTATAAAATATATATATATATATATATATATATATATATATATATATATATATATTTTTTTTTTTTTTTTTAAATTTATTTATTGAAATTTACAACTGTATGTTCATACATCAAGTAAATATGATACAATGATAAAACGCATGAAGAGAAACTGCCCATTGGCAGCACTCTAGCAGTGAATCTACACAAGAAGGTCTCGAGGCCATCTTCTTTTCAGACGCCTCGGCGGATTGTCAGGGATTGAAGTGGAAGCAAGGATTGAAACTAGTGGGATAGAGTGGGAGTGGAGTTTTTCATAGAAGGAGTGATACCTGGTACAGGCCAACAATATAAATAATTTAAATAGTAAAATTAATCTTTTTTAAGTCCTTCCCTTCATTAATCTTTCCTGTTTTTTATATTAATTATAAATTTATATATTGAAATCATAAATTAGACAGGATAAATTAACAGGACTTTCATGTGTTTGAACAAAATATCAATCCCATTTACCTATTAAAATTTACAGGTATATTAAGAAATACATCAAGTAAATCTGAGTATAATATTAAACAAAGGTATAATACACATGTATAATAACTCCCCATTGGCAGTACTCCAAAAATTATTCTAAATCGGAAGGTATCGGGGCCATCTTCTTTTCAGACGACGATGAGGTTTATCAATAATCTAAGGGAAAGCAAGGATTAAAACTGGTGGATTAGAATGGGAATGGAGTTTTTCATTGTGAGGGGCGGGATGGCCGAGATGGTTAGCGCGCGTTACTTTAAACACACGTTGCCTAGCTACCAGATGACCAATACTTTGAAATAAAAATTTACGAGTTCAACTATCCGTACCGGAGGGGACTTTTATCTCGGCATTAATCCCCCCGCCTTCATCCTCTGTTCCAAGAGACCCCCGTATAGCCTTCAAAGGCGAGGTAGGGGAAAAAAAAAAAAAAAAAAAAATCATGGAAGAAATGGTACCTATTTCGAGGCCAATAAGCAACAAAAGGGACTTTTAGTTCATTACGGATGAGTTTATTCGTGACAAAGTTGAATTGTGAATTTTACGAAGGATTTCGGATTGCAAGGACTGGATACGAGGATTATTCGATGGCTTAGTGGTTCTAAAAAGTCATTTCAGTCATGTAAATGAGCCTTTCCTAGTTAAGTGGAAAGTTTGACTGTTTATCTAGCAAGTGTAGAAGGAGACAAATTACATGCTTCGTTCGAGCAGAAAAGGAGCAATACCTTATATTTCGACCAAAATTTTGAAACAAAATGTCTGATGATAATGATCTGTTCTCAGTTCCTTCATTTTTGGTTGACTTTATTAAAGGCTCACGAATGAAAACGAAGAACGTAAACTATAAATAGATCAGCTAAGAGTCGTGTTGTATAATAAATACAATGTAATGCATGTGTTGTGTAATTAGTTACTTGATTATTCCTTTTTAAAGTTCTCTTTACTTATGTAATGCAAATGCAAAACCTTTATTTTTTTTTTTAAACGTTTATGTTCTCAAGGTTCTTCATGTAATTCATTTTTTACCTCATTTTGTTGAAGTTAATTAAAGTTTTTAAATTATTCAATAATTATATATGCATATATTTGTTTAGTTTTCTGTGCTTTCAACAAAATTAATCGGCATTTCATGGCTTTCTGGATGATGTTAGTGATAGAGAGGTTAGTGTTGGTGGTAATGGGCAAGTCCCTATCTCCACTATCGACCACTTATAATAAACACAAATATATAATAACCTTATTTTAAAGAATGAACCCCGTGGTTGTGTGACGAGCGCGCAAGACTACCAAACCTAAGTTTGTGAGTACAAATCCCATTTCAACCGTTCGGATATATTCGTACATATGTGGCTCGTCAGAATAATAAGGATAAATAAGTCGTTTCAATAAAAACTTCACATGGGATCATTTGTAGCTGGGTGGTTAGCATAACAGCCTTCTATGCCAAAGGTCACGGGTTCAAACCCGCATGTGGTCCTAGGATTTTTTAATGGGAGTAAAAGATCAAACGTTAAGGATCTCGATCCTAATTAAACCTGGATAGGCAAAATTTAGGACTCCTACCGTAGCATCGTCCGATTAGCCACAAGAGTATAAAGGGACGTTAAATAAACAAACAAATAAATCCACATATCCTCGCAATTTTTTTTAAAACATTATAAAAATTATCTGAACCGCTGTTAGATCGTTAAAAGCTCATTTGTAATTCTTACTTTAAAATGTTTAGTTTCCTTGGCCGGGTGTCACTTACAGGCGGGTGAAGAGTTGTTTAGAACATAGTATGTTGAGGATTAATGGGAGTATGAACATTTGAAACTATTAAACAAGAAAGTATGATTTCCGAATACGTTTGACACTGCATGATCTTTAATTTTATCATCATTAATAAGGTATTTTATAAAAATCAAAATAATTTTCGTCATCTGCTAGTGATTTTGAGTTATGGAATTTTCTTTCAACGATTTATTAATTAAAATTATTTATCAAAAGTGATAGTTGCGAACAATGTTTATTATATTAAAAATAATACCAATTCTTAGTTATGCCGTCCTTAGGAGGGGACGTTAAAAGGTGGTCCCGAGCCTGTGCGATGTCAGGTACTCGTTAAAGATCCCTATCTTAATAAAACCTGGATAGGCAAAATTTAGGACTCCCACAGTAGCATCGTCCGATTAGCCATAGTAGGATAAAGTGACGTTAAATAAATAAACAAACAACAACAAAACTTCACATTTTCACACTTCCACTTACTTATGTTGAATATGTAATATACAGCAGGGTTTCGTATTAAGAACATGTCTTCAATCGAAATAAAAGTTCTAGGATCTCCTGTGTACGAATTACCACGTCCTGCTAAAAGATCTGTGTGTGTGTTCGTGTGAGGTAAGTATAGCTCAAAAACCATAAATGTGGTGCGGGCAACACACGACTTTCACTAACCTCAGCTGTTAAAAACATTCTAACAATTATTACATCAACTTAAAGTTCATGAAAAGAGTTTTAAGTTAATTTAAATAAAAATCTTATATTTATTTTTAATTGTGTGTCGACGTTTCGGCCTATATTGTGGGCCTTCGTCAGGAATACTGACTCAGAGATGGTGTCTCAAGAAGTCTTCTCGTTTAAATTATATATTTACTTGTTTTTGATCAATGTGAACAAGGTGATATGGTTATTTTTATAGAATTTGCACAATTAAAGGTACTTTAGAGGAAGAAAATTTAAAATACCGACATTTAAGCCCTGTCAGGAAATTTCAGAATGAAACCTAAATTACATTAAATACTTCTAAATTTTACATTGATATAGCGAGTTTAATTATAATAGTTAGAGCCGTTTTTGAGAAAATCGTTCAAAGATGCAAAATGCTACAAAAGACTCATTTACATGGCAATCCTAAGGCCTATCTGGACTTACGAAGTTGAGCTTTGGAGCTCGACTAAACCATCAAATTCTTTTCGTATCCAATCCTTACAATCCGAAATCCTTCGTAAAATTCTCAATGCTCCTTACTTTGTCACAAATAAACTCATCCATAAAGACCTAAATGTTTTATCTGTTGCTGATCTGGCCCGAACCAGATATCACTCCTTCCATAACTAACTCCTCTCCCACTCTAACCCACTAGTTTCAATCTTTGCTTCCTCTTCCATTCCTGACGATTCTCCGAGGCGTCTTAAAAGAAGTTGGCCCCGAGATCTTCTAGTTTAGAAAAGTTACAGGAGTGCTACCATTTTGTAGTTCTTCTTCAAGTCTGTTTCATGCCATTTTTCATTCATCATATTTACTTATTGTATTATGAATTAAAGTTCTAAATTTCAATAAAAGATCTTTAAAAAAAATAATAAAAGAATTGATCAAACTTTTCTAAAAAGTTAATTTTCGGGCCTCCATGACATTTTTTTATGGATTTAATGAAATTTGCAACTGTACTGATTTAATACAGTAAATAAAATTATATGATTATAACACGTGATAAGTCCGGTGAAGAAACAACCCATTGGTAGCACACCAATGTCTAATTTATGGTAGGAGGTCTCTTGGTCAACTTCTTTTAAGTCGCCTCGGTAGATTGTCAGGAATAGATATGGAAGAAAGTTCACGGATATGCGGGGTTGTGTGGGCTGGGAATTTGGAATGAATAGAGCTAATTCTTCAACTGGTGTGGTATTACGGTCTGTATGGATGATTTTATCAGTAGGAAAGTAAGAAGCATTAAAGGTTTTGGATTGCAAGGATTGAATGCGACACTAATTTGATGGTTTAGTGAACCCCTATAGCTCAATGCATTGCTAGATAACAGCTTAAAATACAAGTTGAACGAATTTAGTTTTTTTCAATTCTATATGTCTTTAGTAGTTCTTATATCGATTTTACAAACCGTGGTAAGTGAAAGTCGTGTGTTGTCTGCACTAGATTTTTTACAAACCAAATTTGTTTTACTGATAAGTTTGTTTATATTTTCTAGAACAGACACCATGAGAACAGGTCACGTGGATATCCACTTAGACATGACTCTCACAAGGCTAGAGAATTTTACGTGAGAATCTCGATAAATAAACTGCCTCATTCCTCTTCCTTTCTCGAACTAGTAACCTCAAAACTTATTATCTGATATAAGTGTTATCAATGTGGACGTAGTCAGTTTGGTAAAGCATGGAGGAGGTCGTGGTCCACCAACCTACTTAAAAATTATTGAGAACAATAAAAATATTTAAAAAATAAAATAAATATAGTAAAGGTAAAATCACTTTTTTTGGAGGTTTTTACAAGCACCTACTTGATTTATGTAATGGGTTGTATAAAAAAATAGAAATGACAGATTTCGAACAAAAAAAATTTTTTTTTTTATTTTCAAGAATTTTATTTTCACAAGAATTTACATGTAATTATTATAATTCACATTTAAAGAATTTATACATGTGGTATTGCACCACTTACACGTACCAAGTAGTATGTACAAGCGGATTAATGGTAATAATTGCCTGTCTTAGTGTTGAACAGTAGGAAACATCTTTTAAAAAAACCTACTAAAAAAAAAAAAAAAAAAAAATTAGAAATGCGTTGCGCGCAGAAAGTTGAGGGTGCGGTCATAAAAAAAAACACATATTAACAAGTAGCCCTTATTTTAATTGTGAGAAGGCGTTTCGGCCTACTTTGCGGGCCTTCATCAGGGCTAAGAGAACACAAGATAACGACCAATATAATTAGAAAATTAATAATAAGTTAAGTACATAATAATAATATGATGACAGTAATACAATATGGAAACAAAGATAAAATTTAATGTAAAATGATAATGAGATGACAGTAATAAAATATGGAAGCAAACTATTATAGGTGGAATAGTCAGAAATCAGTCATTTTGGAAAAGTTTTTAATTTTGTCAACGTTTCGGCTCAAGCTTGTGAGCCATCATCAGGGCATTACTGAGCCATGTCCAAGCATAAAATTGACTTTAAGCTTGGACATGGCTCAGTAATGCCCTGATGATGGCTCACAAGCTTGAGCCGAAACGTTGGCAAAATTAAAAACTTTTCAAAAATGACTGATTCCTGACTATTCCACCTATAATAGTTTCTACAGTCGACTATACACCCTCAATATGGAAGCAAACATAAAATTGAGATGATAATATTTCAATGAGATTAATTGAAGACTATAAAGAGAAAATGATTAAATGTTAAAAGAAGAACAATATTTGAACTATTAAACTTATAAATATATAACAATTTTGAAGTGATATTTGACGGTTGTATATAAAACTGAACTTAGTGAAGAACATAGGTAGTGTATAAAAAGAACATAATAATTAGAAACGAAAAAAAATAAGATTGTTTTTTTAAAAATTATTTACTGATATCTAAAACTGTATTGTACAACACATCTAGTAAACAGGCTAAAAGTAAATAGTCATGAACAAGACATGTGGAGAAACAAGAACTGTTACTCAGCGACAGCACTCTAAAAATATACTGAACTAGAAGGTCTCGATGCCATCTTCTTTTCAGACGCCTCGGAGGATTATTAGGAATTGAAGTGTAAGAAAGGATTAAAACTAGAGGATTAGAGAGGGATTGAAGTTTGTCATGAAAGGAATGATATCTGGTTCGGGCCAAATCAGCAACATACGAAACATTAAGGTCTTAATGGATCAGTTTATTAGTAACAAAGAAAGCAGCATTGAGGATTTTACGAAGGATTTTGGACTG
This sequence comes from Piezodorus guildinii, assembly GCA_023052935.1. NCBI lineage: Eukaryota > Metazoa > Arthropoda > Insecta > Hemiptera > Pentatomidae > Piezodorus > Piezodorus guildinii. The sequence continues at coordinate 138,567,680 of CM041297.1, read as the reverse complement.
TAGGGATTGGATATGGGAAGAATTCGATGACTTAGTGGAGCCCCAAAGCTCTACTCAGTAAGTCCATAGAGGCCGTATGATAGTCATGTAGATGAGTCTTTTGTAGTTAAGTGGAAGATTAGAACGTTTGTCTAGTAAGTGTTGGAGTAGCCGAAAACGTCTAGCAGTTTCTTGTCGTTTCAGTCTTGAGGGTACAATAAGAATAAAAATTTTTAAGTAAGGTAATATTAAACTAACAATTATATGCGAAGATATGTAACGGAGAAAGATATGAATAGGGAAAGAGGGAGAAAGAGATAAATGGTGAAAAGAGAACATAATCAATAAGAAAGGAAATACATACTGACTCAGGGAAGCGAATTAGCTAGAAGATAATTAAATAAAGTAATTATTATTTCGCATTATGTACCTAACTTATTATTAATTTTACTTTCACTTACCTATATATGAAATATGAGTCCAAATAACCAAGTCCTGAAAAAAGATCTATATGTCTGTGTGTGGTAACTCCCGTGCAAAACCGAAAAGTCCTATGAAACTGAAATTTCATATTTAAGACAACTATACGCCCAAGATGTTACAGCAACTTTTTCATCAAAATCGGTTAACCAGTAGAGCTTTATACCATGCATTTTGCACCTTTTAACGATTTTATCAAAACCAGCTCTAAGGATTTTGATTAAACTCGCTATATCCATGTAAAATTTAATGGGCTTTAATATCATGTAAGTTTATATCTGATTGAAATAGTCTGACAGGACATAAATGCGGATATTTAAAATTTTCTTCTTCTGAAGTACCTTTGATTTTGTAGAGTTAAAAAAAATAGACACATCATCTTATTAGCATTCATAAATAACGGCTAAACATGCAAGTTGAGCGAATTTGATAAACAACCGAAGGAGAAAAGTGCAAACATATTTTTTAAAAGTAATTTTTGTTTTGTTTTTATAATAAGAACAGTAATATAGACGTATAATATAGCGTTAGAAAGAGAAAGATTCTAGAAAAATCATTATCTGATACACAAACTTGTAAAAGGTAATATAATATAAAGTAACGAATGGGAAATAAACTTATTACTTATTAATATTTTAATATACTCGTAGTTATATTATATAATCTAAATCATATGTTTTCAACGATAATGATTTTTACTTTCACTTACTATATATAGTAAGGGGAAGTATTACGATCGTGAAAATTTTCGAATTCCAGTTTTCAACGGAAATACACGTTTTAGGGTTCCCTGAATTCAAATAACCAAGTCCCGCAAAAAGGTCTGTGTGCGTGTGTGTGTGGTAACTCCCGGGCGGAAACGGTAAGTCCTATGAAACTGAAATTTCATATTTAAAACAACTATACGCCCGAGACGTGAACAATTTTTTTCATCAAAATGAGCTTACCAGAAGAGGCACTTTATACCATGCGTCTTGCACCTTTTTTCGATTTTCTCGAAAACAGTTCCAACGATTTTGATTAAACTCGCTATATCGATGTAAAATTTAATGTGCTTTAATATCATGTAGGTTTTATTTGGATAAAAATGGTCTGACAGGGCTTAAATGCCGATATTTTAAATTTTCTTCTCCTAAAGTACCTTTAATTTTGTTAACGCTGATGAAAAACAGGTAAATATATAAATTGAATAAATTCGATACCCCAACTAAAGGAGAAAACAGAAAACATATTTTTTTAATGCAATTTTTTGTTTTTGAGCAGTAATATACATGTATGATATACCGTTGGAAAGCTAAAGATTCTAGAAAAAAATTATCTCATACAAAAGCTTTTAAAAGTTAATAGAGAGTGATGAAATGAACATAAAACTAACTGATTATTTTAGATAATAATATAATAGATTTTTTTATGAAACACATGTTTCTATAGAAATTTAATTTAATTAATTCCTTAATAGTTTCACGTATTTTTATCTCCAACTGTTTTTGAAAATTATTTCATTGATTTTAAAAATGGAGGTAAGTGAAAGTCGTGTGTTGCCCGCACCAGATTTTTTTTAGTTACATTGTTTGTTGTCTTATTTCTCCTAGCCCTGATGAAGGCTCACAATATAGGCCGAAACGTTAGCTCACAATTAAAATAAGCACTACTTGTTAAATAATGTGTGTGTTTTTTTATGACCACACCCCCAACCATCTTCCTTATGTAATACTCTTAACGGTCTACTAAACCCCACCATTAAAAAAAGATTTAAAGTGAAAAGAAAACAAATTACAACACAAAGGTAATTAAAGACAGGTAATCAACATGAAAAATAACAAATGGATGGTGTTATGCATATATACTAAACCAATAAATGTTTATATTACATAATTAATGAAGTGATATGTGTTTCGTACGTTTGTGTGTATAACGTTTTAGGATATTGTTGTCCTAGTCACATATTTCAAACATTTGTTTTATTATTAATTTCACTTACCTATATATAAAATATATATTATATAAATTACAATCAGGACATTCTAGAACGCGTATTTCGATGAATATCGAATTAGAAAATTTTCGCAATTGAAATACTTTCCCTTACTATATAGTCCATACATAGTGAAAATAAACAAACATCATTGGACAACTAGAAATTAAATGTTTTGTGTGAGGTAATATTTCAAAATGAAAATAAGATATTTTAAAAGTTGTTATACAATACTGTTTATTTTCCCGTTTAAATAAACTCACCATATAACTGGATTAGAGTTGATAATCTTGGTTTTATACCACTTGGGAAGATTCGGTTAATCTTCGAATTTTTGTTTCCTCAGTATCGTGAACAGAAAGCAATTTGTTTTAAAATTCTTATCAAATGAAGTAATACTTCATGACTTGGGAAATGTAAGTGGTTACGCATTTCACCTCGGCACAGTAAAAGAAAGAACTGGGAAAGTAGACTCAGAGATGTCAAATAGAATTATGAAGGCAAATGCAGTCTACTATCAGATCTGCAATACTGTAATAGGGAAGCCAGAGGTGGGTAGAGGTGTTAAACTCCATATCTTCAAGTCAGTATATTTGCCGATACTCCTGTATGGAGCTGAAAGCTATATGGAAGGACCAGCAGGAGAGCAGAGTCACAGCTACTAAAATGAAGTTCTTGCGAAGAATAGGGGGAAAGACAAGAAGAGATCGTGTCAGGAATGAACGGATACGCCATTGAAGGAAATTCTGCAAAGCCGTCACTTGAAGTGGTTTGGCAACATCATTAGAATAGAGGAAAACAGAGATCCCCTAAAAACCATTGATTACGTGTCAGATGGGAGAAGGCCTCGGGGGTGACCAAGGATGTAGGATGTAGAAGGACGTACCTGGAGTAGGTTGACAAGCTTTGCAGAGGAAGAGGGAAGGATCTCCGCCAGGCCAGGAATCTAGCTGGGAATAGAGAGGATTGGATCCGGTGGTTAAAAGCTCCCCTACGCTGATACGGCACTACAGGGAGAAGCAAAAGAAGAAGAAGAATATTGTGGTTATTGAATAAAAAATAACAAATGCATTTTAAATGTTTTGGGTTGGATCTATACATTATAAAAGTTGAAAGAATTGGATTACTAACTAAAGAAGAAACACACACACACACAGACCTTTTTTCGGAATTTGGTCATTTGGACTCAGGGGACAGATAAAGAACTTTTACAAAAAAGATTAAATCTTCAGGATTGCCATCATAAGTTGGGATATGATCGTAATCCTCTTTTGTCATAGAATATGAAATGGTAGCCATATTGTCTGTTAAATCAGTATTTTTATTCTTAATTAATAAGTTACTTAACTGGTCTGTAATTTCACTTATATCTAACCTAACTATATTTTTCTTATCCTTAGGCATACATACAAAAAATAAATCTTAAACTAATATGTACCTCAAGTTTTTTCTCAGTTCTGCGGAGTTCTATCAAATTTTTCTTGACCCTATTGAAGTGTAAAAACACAAACTTCAGGTGGTTTACTCCAAGACCTGTTATCAATAGACTATTTCGTCGGTCTTTCTTGAGTTTCCGTTCAAGGCTGTCTTCACTGAGTAGATCCAAAATCTGTTGGGATATTTCGTCGATTTTTCTTGATCTTCAGGAAAATTTCGTCACCTTTACTGACCTGAGGCTGATAGGGTACCTGTTCGGGCGCCAGATAAAGAACTTAACCGCTCGATGAACTTAAAAAAAACTTTATTGGTAAAAACAAACTGTTACAAGCACTACACTACTATTTACAAAGAACTAAACTACTATCTAGATCTACTGGAACGGCTAGAGTGGCTAGACTGAATGGTTACATCTCTAGAAGGGATATTTATACAATACTAGAAGGAGGGGGAAAGTGCTGATTCAGGGATGTAGGGTTTTGTACCTTAACTGACCCTAAAAGGTGTATTTCCGTCGAAATCTGGAATTCAAAAATTTCCACGATCGGAATATCAGTTAGCATCAAGCTCTTGCAGCAGAGCCAAAGGAACCTTAAAATCTGAATAAAGTGATCTTTAGGCCGATTGTGATATCCAGCAATGGGCTGGTACCGAAGTCTGTGTGGAAGCCACTGAGCGGCTGGGCCTGCTTGCCTCTGTAATCAACGAAGCCCAAAAAGCTGAACTGCTGAACACTGCCAGGATAGTTACAAGCTTCCTTGATATTTAATAGAAACATTATAAGAAAAATCATCTGAAGTGCTTGGAGTTAAACTCTCACTCTTTAGATATATTACCTCCTATGAAGTGTTGTTCCCACCCTTACCCACTAGTTGCAACCCTTGCTTCATCTTCGATTCCTGATATTTATTTATTTATGTCTCCCTTCCTTGCCATATGGCAATACGGGCGTCGGTAGCCATGACTGACATGCTACCAGGAGTAATCTTGAATTTTTTTTTTTTCGTTTTTCTTCTCTTCCCAGCTTTTTAACTCTGGTCTCTCCTCAATGACTATCTCTCAGCCCCTACTTTTTCTCTCGGAGGTGGTCTTCATCGATCTCGCCCAGTTTAACCTACGTTAAAAGCTGCAGGGCCAAGTAAAGTTTTCCACCCTTGGATAAATGACAGAACATGTTGATAATTCTGTTCAGACACCAGCTGAGGGAAATCGCTCTCCGAGAGGACCCAGAGCCCACATTCCCTCAATAGTTTTGCCCTTAGGGCCTCAAACGCGGAACAGTCCACAATGATGTGCTCAGCAGTTTCCGGGACTCCACAACGGGGGTACATAGGATCTACGTCTTTTCCGAAACTGTGTAACTTACTTCGGAAAGCCCCGTGCCCAGTGAGGAACTGCGAGACCCAGTAATCAGGAACAATCCATTAGCTTTCAGTCGTGACCGTGGGGAAGAATTTCTTTAAGTTAGCACCTTTTGAGGTTGTCACCCACCGGCGGTCCAGCTCATCAATGGTATGTTCCCGGATTGCACGTTTCCATTTCCTTGGGTTCTCCGCAATCCTCATTTATTCTCAAATATTCTCCAGGAGACCTGCTGAGCCGTGCCTCTTGTAGGCATCTTTAAATGAATCTCCACGCAGGAGGAGGTCGAGACGTACCCCTCCTGCAATTCCTAATAATCCTCCGAGGCTTTAGCTACTAGGCTTTCTAATTTAAAATACTACAGTTTTTTAGTTCCCTTATAAGTCTGTTCCATGACATCTTCTGTTAGCGTATTGTATACTTGTATTATGAAGTACAGATGTAAATTTCAATAAATATTTTTTTTTTAAAGCAAAAAATATTTCTTTTTCTACCTTCACTAGAATAAGTAAATATAAATAAGTTATATAGAAGGGTTTAGAGCGGGGAGCCGGTGGCTGAGTGGCTAGCGCGCTAGTCTCCCAAGCCAGAGTTGCGAGTTCGAGTCCCAGTCCCAGCGGCACTTTTATAAGAATATAATTAAATGGGGACTCACTCACAGCCTCTCCCCCGGGCAGTGAGACTCGTCAGCCTACTGGAGGTAACTTAATAGGCGCAAGGAGTGATGACCCTACCCTAAACATTTCATCGAGAAACGTGAGTATATTCTCCCAGGAGTCTATACTACGCGGCCAAGGGCCTACACGGCCTGTCGCGCCAGAGGGAAAAAAAAAAAAAAAAAAAAAAAGGTTTAGAGCGCAAACGTTTGCGATTTTTTTACTCGAACCCTGGTGCGTTGGCCCCTCATATTTTGCAGAGTCAAATGGTTGAATTTATTGCTTTACCTAAATACTCAATCAAAATCGGTGAGACATATTCGGAATCCTCTCCTTTATGATTTGTGCTCAGTACCTCAACGTTGTCTCACGTGTCCCGCGTTAATAGCGAGTCAAATGTTTTTTTCCACACCCCCGTCACTAATATTTCTTCGGAACATTCCTATACTAAACCATCAACTCACAGCATCCTACCTATATCTATGATCTCCTACAGTTCAAACTCTCAATCCATTCACAAGAAACTACGTCTTTACGACTCCTATACCTCTTCCTAGAGAACTCAATCGTGAACGTTTATTTTTTCCCGGATCCACCACCTTTTAGAATTTCCTCCCGTCATATATCCGTCATGCTCCCCACATTTCTTCATTCTAAATCCTCCTTTTTCAGTCCCTTCTCGCTTCTCAAAATGACGCTGTTTCAACAATAAGGTTGTCTTAAGTTTTTTGTTTGTTAATTTATATTATTTACTTAACCTTGGAAATTCTCGATTCAAATATATTCTTCCAAGCCATCAAACTACTCCCGCATCCAATCCTTACAATCCAAAATCCTCTAAGAGATCCTGAATGCTCCTTATTTTGTCACAAATAAAACTATCCATAAAGACCTGAATATTCCGTTAGTTGCAGACTTAGCCAGAACTAGATATGCCTCCTTTAATTTCAAACTACCAGCCCACTCACACCCGCTTCCCCGTATACTCTCATCTCCATCTATTACCGATAATCCTCTGAGGTGCCTAAAAAGACGGTGGCATCGAGACCTGCTAATGAAATAAACATTGAAGTGCTACCACTGGGTAGCTTCTTCACTAGAGTCTATCAAGCCAGTTGTTACTTTTTTCACATTTGCTTGTATTTTTTCCTATAAAGTTGTAAATTTCGATTAATAAAAAAATAAAAAAAATATATTCTTAAGCCTGGTTCAACCTCTCATCATTATAAAATATTAAGGATCTATTACTTATTCGGATATATTACAATTTTTCTCAATGGACAGTATAATAGCGTTTAAAAGTTGTTTTGCTATATAAATTATTTATAGGAAATTTCTAGTGTAGAAAAAAAAATAAACCTGAGTTACGGTGGCTAGCGTTACAGCCTCCTATGCCAAAGGTCACGGGTTCAAACCCGCAGGTGGTCCTAGGATTTTTTAATGGGAGTAAAAAATCCTTAGTTTTGCCGTCCTTCGGAGGGGACGTTAAAAGGTGGTCCCGAGCCTGTGCGATGTCAGGTACTCGTTAAAGATTCCTATCCTAATAAAACCTGGATAGGCAAAATTTAGGACTCCCACTGTAGCATCGTCCGATTAGCCATAGTAGCATAAAGTGACGTTAAATAAACAAACAAACAAACAAAATAAACATAAAAATAAGAATTATAAAAATAACAAAACACCAAACTTTTTTTAAAATTTATTATAATTTATTCCTTAAAATTATACATATCATTAATTAATTATGATAGGAACACTAACACACAATTTCAATCTCTTAATGCTATAGCTTGAACAATAATTTTTGATAGCTCATCTTTAATTAAAACCAACTGGATGGTCTACCCACTCGAAAGCATGCCACGTATAAAAAGCACACTGAGATAGTAAAATGATAATTGTAAAGGTTACTACTAAGCTTGATTCATAGACAATAATAATGACAGAAAACTGTGGAGGGAGTGAGAGAAGGCTTATTGTGTGAAAGAGAGACAGGCTTCGGTCCCAACCCTATTCTGTGCTATTTGCTGGATGAGAAGTGACACAACCCACTAAGGGGTATGAAAAATTTGTAGTAGCCGATTCTCAGACCTATTGAATATGCATATAAAATTTCATAATAATCGGTCAGCCGTTTCGGAGGAGTATGATAACTGACATTGTGACACGAGGATTTTATATAATAGATTAAGATCTCATTTTTTTCGAACGAATCTTGGTGAAAGAGGCCAAATTCTACAGCCCTTCTACACGTAATAAATTAAAATTTTGGAGGGGGGGGGGAAAGGGAATGGATTTTATGCCATTGAAATAATATAAATTACACGGTGATGGATTAGATTAGATTTTTATTGCCTTAGGGCCTGAGGCCCTCTCTTACAGACAAAGTAATAATTTTTACAATAATTAATGTGCCAAAAGAAAGACAGTTTTAAACAATACATATATAACCCTTTTTTCAAAAATAATAAAACATAAAACAGTAAATATTTTAAATTCTATAGAGACAGGCAAGTAAAGAGAATAAAACCGGGATCACTTGTAGCTGGGTGGCTAGCGTAACAGCCTCCCATGCCAAAGGTTACGGGTTCAAATCCGCAGGTGGTCCTAGGATTTTTTAATGGGAGTAAAAAATCCTTAGTTATGCCGTCGTTCGGAGGGGACGTTAAAAGGTGGTGCCGAGCCTGTGCGATGTCAGGTACTCGTTAAAGATCCCTATCCTAATAAAACCTGGATAGGCAAAATTTAGGACTCCCACTGTAGCATCGTCCGATTAGCCATAGTAGCATAAAGTGACGTTAAATAAATAAATAAGAGAATAAAAGCATTCTCACCGTAATAGCAGAGAGGTTAAAGGTATAATTATATATAATGAAATAGGATAGCAACAGGAAATGTTACTTTTAAAAATCCTATAATATATAACTAAAAATTATGCTAAAAAGTTAAAATATCTCAATGGTGTAATAATATCAAAATAAACAAATATAATATACACATTAAGACACGTTATTTGCATTTTAAACGCAATTTAATAAATTAAACGTCATTTGCATAAAAGTATTTTATCTTTCACTAACCTTTCTACCAAAAATATATAATAAGAGAAACTATTGCGATCATGAACATTTTCAAATTATTGTTTTCAACGGATATAAACGTTTTATGGTCTCCTTAGCCAAAATAAGTAAGTCACGCGAAAATGTCTGTGTGTGGGTGTTTGTGGTCAAGTCGTGTTAAACTGAAATTTCATATTTTAGAACCGTATATGCAGTTACAGCTTCTTTTTCCATCAAAATTAGCGAATTAGAAGAACCACTTCATACCGCGTTTTTTTTATCTTTTCACGATTTTTATTAAACTCTAAAAAAACGGTGTAAAATTTAATGGGATTTAAAATCACTTATGAGTGAAGTTGGTTGAGGGTGCAGTCAATTTAACACACAATTAAGCGTAAACTTAATTTATTGGTGCCGACGTTTCGGCCTAAATTATAGGTCTTCTTCAGGGCTATAAGAAAAAACAAAAAACAAAGATAACAACCAGCAATGGAATACAATATATAAAGGTGATAAGAAAAATAAATTGTACTAAAGATTACAAACAAAGTGAAAAAGTAGTAATGACAATTGATAAATGTAATAATTCCTACAAACAAAAACAAAAGAGGGGAAGACATTTTAATAAAAGGTGTGTTATATTTTACAGTTTTAATTAATTACCTATTTAATTAATGTGAGACGTTATAAAGTTAAACAATAAAGAAAGTGATGAAAGTCAAAAAATAGTGATGAAATAGTTATAATAGCGAGAAATTATAAAATTAAAAAAATTAAAAACATTTTTTTTTAATTTATAAAAAATTTTAAAAAAAGAATTGAAAAATACATTTAACGGCAAGAGAAAAAAACTCTTTTTTGTATATTAAAAGATTATATAAACTTTATAAGATTTATAACTCTTTTTTCTCTTCCCCTCTTTTAGTTTTGTTTGTAGGAATTATAACATTTATCAATTGTCATTACTACAATTAACTGGTGGGGGCCACACACGACTTTCACTATTAAAATCAATTTAAGAACTTATAAATAAACTTAAAGTTGAAAAAAACTTTAAGTTATTTATTTTGCAATGGATAAATAAAGGCTTAGAAGAAGCCCTTGAAAGATTACTAGTGCATCCAGCGCATATAGCAATCCTCTTTAGAATACCTCCGGGTAACAGAAGGACAAATCTGACAGCTATACATATTATATTTGTATTTGTATTTTGTTCGAAAATAAAACCAGAGGGTAAGAAAAAAAAAAAAAAAAAAAAAAAAAAAAAAAAAAAAAAAAAAAAAAAAAACTACAATTAACTTAAAAAAATTATTACATTTATCAATTGTCATTACTACTTTTTCACTTTGTTTGTAATCTTTAGTACAATTTATTTTTCTTATCACCTTTATATATTGTATTCCACTGCTGGTTGTTATCTTTGTTTTTTGTTTTTTCTTATAGCCCTGAAGAAGGCCTATAATTTAGGCCGAAACGTCGGCACCAATAAATTAAGTTTACGCTTAATTGTGTGTTAAATTGACTGCACCCTCAACCAACTTATCTCATATATACACACAGTCAACCATTGTCACTTCATAAAATCACTTATGTTTCATTCTGAGTCAAATAGTCTGTCGTTACTTAAATACCGATTTTTTTTCCCCTTCTTCTATGGTATCTTTATTTTTGTATATTCGATAAAATAGGATACATAATAATATTGCTTTATTGAGAAATAATACAATATGCCATTATTGGGCAAACCGATAAAATAAAACATATCATCTTATTAGCACTGATAAAAAATGGCCAAATAAACAAGTTGAATGAATTTGATAACCAGCTAAAGGAGAAAAAAGCAAACCTATTTATTTTAGGTAATTTATTTTTTACGGAATACAAGAATAGTAATATAGATGTATAATACATTTTTGGAAAGCTAAATATTTTAGAAAAAATGTCATCTTATATGCAAAGCTTTAAGAAGTAATGCAGATAGACGAAGGGAGCAGATCTCAAGTGATTATTGTAAACCTATTTAACTACTCAAATTGATTTTAACAACAGAGGTAAGTGTAAGTCTTGTGGTGCACGCTTTCGATTTTTCAAGTGAAAACTTCTTTAGCCGTGTCATGCGATTTTTGGCAGAGGTAAAAGCTTTGATATCGTAACCATGGTAACGCACAGTAGTTCCAACGCATTTTTTCGGGACAAAAGTCTACACTAGTCGTTCTATTTAAGAAATATCAGCCATTTTAACATCATTTTGTTCCTTATTAAATTTACTTTCAAGAATATGATTAGCATATTTTTAGCTCATTTTTATATCATGAAAATACATAGGTTTTGTCGATAATTTCAGAGAAATGTCCCTTATCTAATTATTCTTATATACATCTTTATATATCTATATTTCCTGCATTTAACTTTGTTTAGAATCGTTATCAGATAACTTTAAGTAAACTCTGGGTTTCATAAAACGATTTGGTGATTTATTAAGAAATTTCAAAAAATGTTGAAAAAATTAAAATTAATTTAAATATCTCAGTATATGCCCAACATGACGAAGTGCAAATTGTTTTAAAAAAATTAGTTTTGCTTCTACCTTTTACGGACAAAATTTTGAAAACCGTAAATTGATTTCCCCGCTCTTGATAAAGTAGAACGCATTGTTGCTATAGAAATTTCTTTAATGGAAAGACCAGAAAAAAATTGACATACGAAACTATTTTGATGTCTAACTTAATTTTTCCAAATGCTAAACCATACTAAAGTACTGCCCCGAAGCGAAGTACAATCATAAATGTGTTTTTGTAGGGTATTTTTTTTATTTATATCCCTTAAATTAAATATATAAAATTTACCTATTGTAATGTATAAAATTTAAATGATAAACTAGCATTTCAGATTAGATAGAGCATATAAAAAATCTGGTGCGGGCAACACACGACTTTCACTTACCTCCATTTTTAAAATCAATAAAATATTTTTCAAATACAGTTAGAGATAAAAATACGTGAAACTATTAAAGAATTAATTAAATTAAATTTCTATAGAAACATACGTTTTATTAAAAAATCTATTATATTATCATCAAAAACAATCAGCTAGTTTTATCGGCTTTTTATCACTCTCTATTAACTTTTAGAAGCTTGTGTATGAGATTATATTTTTCTAAAATCTTTAGCTTTCCAACGGTATATCATACATGTATATTACTGTTCTTATGTTCAAAAACGAAAAATTGCATTTAAAAAATATTTTTTCTGTTTTCTCCTTTAGTTGGGCAGCGGTAACAAGATAATATGGTTATTTTTATTGAATCTACAAAATTAAAGGTACTTTAGGGGAAGAAAATATTTAAAATATCGGCATTTAAGCCCTGTCAGACCATTTTAATCAGAATAAAACCTACATGATATTAAAGCCCATTAAATTATACATCCATATAGCGAGTTTAATCAAAACCGTCGGAACCGTTTTCGAGAAAATCGAAAAAAGGTGCAAAATGCATTGTATAAAGTGCCTCTTCTGGTAAGCTCATTTTGATAAAAAATGTTTTGTCACGTCTCGGGCGTATATTTGTCTTAAATATGAAATTTCAGTTTAATAGGACTTACCGTTTCCGCCCGGGAGTTACCACAGACACACACGCACCAGACCTTTTTGCGGGACTTGGTTATTTGGACTCAGGAGACCCTAAAACGTGTATTTCCGTTGAAAACTGGAATTCGAAAATTTTCACGATCGCAATACTTACCCTTACTATATATAGTAAGTAAAAGTATTAAAGAAAGAGAAATTGTGCTCGGAAAAAAAAATTATATATATATATATATATATATATATATACACATATACGAGTATATTATACGTTCGTGGGTGGCTTTTCTCTGAACCTTTTGGAGTTTCTTTTTTGGTTTTGTTTTTAGGTACTTACATTACAGATCATTCTGACATGATCATCTGAACACAACGTTAATATTAGTCGATTGGTTTCAAAATGGTTTCTTTAATGGATTATTTATCAAGTAGAGAAAAAATGTAAAGCGTTATGTTATATGTATGAAATGATATGTATGAAAAACCACTAAAAATCCAAATTAATAAGCAAATTTATATCGTGGTTTATTGAGGATCTTATAGCCACAACTCAGAAATTTACATAATTAGAGGAAAATTTACTGAGGAAAGGTATATGGAAATTAGTACTTCGGAGAAACTGAGAAAAAAAAAGGTTTAAAAAAACGGAAAAACCTAAACAGGTGATTTTTTTTTGCATTTATTTTTAACTATGAACTTCTATAATCGACCAAGGAAAACTTAATTTTAAACCTTCCTAACCACAAAATCAAAGGCTTCTCGTTTCAAGACACACAAGAATATAATGAAGACGATCTATCTTAACGTGTTACAGAGATATGACAATTTAAACTTTGCTGTGTTGATTCGTAAATTATTATTATACATACGTTAACATCGTATGGATATTTTAAATTTTCTTCCTCTAAAGTACCTTTAATTTTGTTGATCCTATAAAAATAACTAGATTATCTTGTTACCACTGATTAAAAACAGGTAAATACTTAAATTGAATGAATTCGATACCCAACTAAAGGAAAAAAAATGAAAAAATATTTTTTTAATGCAATTTTTTGTTTTTGAACATAAGAACAGTAATATACATGTATGATATACCGTTGGAAAGCTAAAGATTTTAGAAAAAATATTATCTCATACACAAGCTTTTAAAAGTTAATAGAGAGTGATGAAAAGCCGATAAAACTAACTGATTATTTTAGATAAAAATATTATAGATTTTTTAATAAAGCACATGTTCCATTTAATTAATTCTTTAATAGTTTCACGTACCTTATCCCTAACTGTATTTTTGAAAATTCTTTCATTGATTTTTAAAATGGAGGTAAGTGAAAGTCGTGTGTTGCCCGCACCAGATTTTTTCCAGATTTTCCTCTGATGCTCCTATTGGTCACAGGGTGTTGTTTTATAGCCTAAAGCCTTCCTCGATAAATGGACTAACCAACACAAAAGATTTTTTTAATTCGAACCAGTAGTTTCTGAGATTTCGTTGAAACAAACAAACAAACTCTTCAGCTTTATAATATTAGTATAAATAAGTTAAAGTAAAAATAATGAGCTATAAAATATGTATATATTTCTTTTTTTACTTTTTCATATTCAAGGAATCCGTAAATTAAAACTTCTGCAAGACTCTGTATATTTTATCTTTATGCCTTACTTTTAAATATATTATTAAAATATTTTATCATGGATTCGGACTTACTGTTTTGTTATCACGTTCGGCTTGAAGACCATGGTTGCCGGTTGCTGTTCGACCGCGGACTAAAGCAACCTTATCGTTGGAGGTTCCATATCCCACCACTTTACTACAACTCTCAGCTTATTAAAAAAACAACGTCAATTAATCCATGGGAATATAAATTCCTCCTTATATAAGGAATATTTACGCAAAAGGTTGACGGAAAAAAAATAATACATACTTTATTTCGTACTATATATATACGCATGGCGTATGTACAGAGGATCAATGCGACACGCCTCTACTCTCAACAATTTTTGAGACTAATATGATTTTTTTGTTTACTTAATTATACAACTGTATTCGATAGTACAAGTAAATTATATTTATTTATTTAACGTCACTTTATTCTACAGTGGATAATCGGACGATGCTACACTGAGAGTCCTAAATTTTGCCTTCCCAGGTTTAATTAGGATAGGGATCTTTAACGAGTACCTGACATCGCACAGGTTTTTGACCATCTTGTAACGTCCCCTCCAAAAGACGGCATTACTAAGGATTTTTTATTCCCATTAAAAAATCCTAGGACCACCTGCGGGTTTGAACCCGTGACCTTTGGCATTAAAGGCTGTCATCCTAGCCACCTAGCTACAAGTGATCCCGAAACATGTGTTCTATTAAATAATCTATTATATTATTATCTACGACAATCAGTTTGTTTTATCGGCTTTTCAACATTCTACGTTAATTTTTACAATAGTATGTATAAGATAATATTTTTTCTAATCCCAACGGTATATTATAATTAAATATTACTGCTATTAAGTTCAAAAATTAAATATTGCATTAAAAAAACCTGCACCTAACTCTGCAAAATATTAGGAGCCAACGCTGCCCAGGGTTCGCGCGAAAAATCGGAAAATTGTGTGCTTAAAATCACTTTTATTTAACTTATTTATGTTTACTTATTCTAGCGATAGTAGAAAATTAAGTTCTTTTTTAAATTTATTTATTAAAATTTACAAAATTACTTCATAATACGACAAGTATACAATATGGTAAAAGAAAAAGGACATGAAACATACTTGTAGAGGAACATCCCGACGGTAGCGCTCCAGTAACTGTATTAATATGGTCTCGTGACCATCTTCTTTTCAGACACCTAGTAGGATTATCAGGAATAGAAGAGGAAGCAAGAGTTGAAACTAGTGGGATTGAAATCTGGTTCGAGCCAAATCTAGAACGTATGAACATTTAGGCCTTCATGGATGATTTTATTTTCGACAAAGTAAGAAGCGTTGAGGATTTTACCAAGGATTTTTGATTGTAAGGAAGGGAAGAATTCGATGGTGTAGTAGAGCCCCAAAGCTCAACTGCTTAAGTCCGGATAGGCCTTATGATGGTCATGTAGATGAGTCTTTTGCAGTTGTATACGCTGGGCTATCCGTGAAAGAATTGTACTTCCAAGTGACTACTCAAAATTGAGGGTGGTTCTATTGAAATAAATTAGTGGACTGTATAGATTCAAAATAAATAAAAATGATGAAAACAAACGACGAATCACAATACATTTAATACACTGAAATACATATAAACAAGATAAGAAACAAATTAACCTAATAAATTTATACAAGAAAAAAATTAACCTAATTATAATTAAACAGCTGTAAGAAAATGTAGGAAACAAAATAAACCTAATTAAAATATTGTAAAAATATAAGAAACAAACTTAACTAATGTTTAAAGATGTAAAAAAAATAGTTATCAAAATTAAACAGTTTCTTGAATAAGAATTAAGAAATTAAATGTTTCCATTAATGGATAAAGATAGGTTAAATTCACGTAAAGATGTCCAGTTGAGTGTTGAAGAAAACGACCGCAGGGCGGCTTGAACGAAGTCGTCTTGAGTATTGAAGAAAATTACCACAGGGCGGCTTGGACGAAGTTCTCTTGGGTGTTGAAAATGACCGCAAGGCGGCTCTTCCAAGTTCCAAGGGGAACGATGAGAAGATGAAGAAATTCGTTTCCAAACATTCAAACGTTGAGAGGAATCTTGGGTCTATATACGGCACATCTTCACCGCTCAGACGCTAGCTTAAGACTCGACTGGCACGAGGCAGTCAAAAAACAATTGAAGTACGATCGTCTTCTTTTTCTTTCTCTTCTATTTAAAACTTTTAATTATATTTATAATAACTATTTTTAAAACAGATAAAAAATAAAGATTAATACAAAAATGATCTATTGATAAATATCAAGAATTTATACAGTTTTCCTTTTTTTTTTTCCATCAGACCATAACATATGGCGTGAACAGTAGTTGAGTGGAAGGTTTGAGCGTCTGTCCAGAAAGTTTTGAAGTAATCGAAAGCGTCGGTTAGTTTCTTGTCGTTTCAGTCTGGTGTGTGGATTCCATGTGAGACGTTTGTGAAGTAGGAGTCCTAGGAAGCGAATCTGTTCAACTGGGACATATTATAAACGGATACAGTAGGGCAGAATGTCTTTGGCTTACGACGAAGGGTAAAGGTTATTTGGTGATATTAAAAATAAATTTGGTGTCAAATAGCCTTATTTCAAAGCGGAATAATAAATAATAAGCTATTAAAATATTTAAATTGTATGCTTGATACTAGCCATTGTTTATTTATTTAACGTCTCACTTTATGTTATTATGGCTAATCGGATGTTGCTACAGTGGGAGTCCTAAATTTTGGCTTTCCAGGTTTAATTAGGACAGGGATCTTTAACGAGTACCTGACATCGCACAGGTTCTTGACCATCTTGCTACGTCCCTTCCGAAAGACGGCATAACTAACTATTCCCAATAAAAAATCCTTGAGCCACCTACAGGTATGAACCCGTGAACTTGAGAATAGAAGGCTGCTATACTAGCCACTATACTATATGTGATCCCAATAAATTATAATATACGTAGGTATATGTTTGATCGATTGTCGAAATTATAAGGTAGAAATAATCAGGAGTGAGAAATAAGCAGTTTATACTTGACATGGCTCACTGATGCCCTGATGATGGCACACCACATGTTAGAGCCGAAACGTCGGCAAAATTAAAATATTTTTCCAACTACTGAATCCTGATTATTTCTTCCTATAGGATCAAAAACATGAAAAAAAAAAAAAAACACATTTAGAGATACTACCCATCGGCAGCACTCCAGTAGGTAAAAAGAAGGTCTCGAGGCCATCCTCTTTTCAGACGCCACGAAGGATTATAAAAAATCGAAAAGAAAGCAATGGGTTAGATACTAAGGGGTTAGGTTATAAAGATGTACAGAGGAGATTCCTTAAGTCTATAGTTTTTTGAAGCAAAGACGTCACTAAGCGCGTTATACGATTTTTGGCCGGGGTAAAAGCTTTGATTTCGTAACCATGGTAACGTTACCAATATGCTCTAGACTGGCGCATGCGCTCTGTGTATACCTGTCCATAAGAGATAGGATAACGATATCAATTGCCGTTAACGTTATCGATATCGGCGTCAATCAAAAATGTCGATAATTATGGATCTTTAATTCAGTATTTAATTTAATTAAAATCAGTTGCAAATGAAATGAGTAAAGACGTGGTAAATGAACTATGTCTGAAAACTTACCTCACTCTATATATTAAGTTAATATAATGAATATCTTAATTCTCTTGACACTAAAATATCGGTATTTGTAAATATTATTAAAACATTAATTTGCATGAAAACATTTAAACATGATGATGATGAAGCAAAGTCATGATGATCATACTGTAAATTTTTAAATCGTAGTAAAGCGAAATCGAAGAGAATATCATAATGATATAAGCATAGAGATATGACATTTGAAAACTAAATTAATTTTAATAATATAGATTTCAATTGAGTACAATTTATATTTCATCACTAATTAAAACATATGGTTTTGTTTACTTAGTTGAAACTGAGGTTATCTCTGTGAAACGACTATAAAGCTTATTCCTATATGTCTGAATTTTCTTGTTACAATGGCAGGTCCATAAAAAAAAAAAAAAAAAAAATAGTGCTATGTGTACCGCCAACTTATACAGTCTACAGTCACATTCAAATTACATGGAATACTTCAAGATGACACACTATAAATCCATTTAGAAAGAGAAAGAATTATATGGGAGGTTTCACTATCAACTGAGTTCGTCTGATATTGACAGTAATTCCGATATTTGATAATATATAATAATGTTTCTAAAGTATACAACCAAACTTTGTGTAGAGCTCTGGGACTGTGGGGAGATGAGGAGATACCCTATTATCGGTACACTCCTGAGAAACTAATGGAAAATAAAGAAGTAACAGTTTAATCGGATGAACAAAATATCACCAACCACAAAGTGCTGCATAATCGACGTGATATTTTGGTGTTAGTTAAAACCAACACAATGGTCAGGATCATTGATGTAGCTGTCCCAAGTGACTCCGATCTGTTAAGCACAAGATCTGAAAAAAATCCGAAAATACTACGACCTTTCTCTATAGCTAAAATCGCTTTACCGCCTGAAAAAAAGTAATAAATACTCCAATAGTTCTGTCTTCGAATGGTCTGATCACGAAAAAGCACGAAAGAGGGCACAGAAGAGCTGACTTAGATCTAAAGAATCTAAAATTAGCGCATAAAGCATTTCTGCTGGATACCTGCAAAATTGTAAGATAATTTTTAAATAAATAAACAGACCTACTTTCCCTTGACTGTTATCGGGGAGGTAAATGAAGTTCCAGTTATCAGAGGAAGAAAATAAACAATAATAATAATAAATTATTTATTTATTCTGGGACATTTTCCTTTAGAATCATATTACGAAATATATAAAAAGAACTTTAAAATATTTCAGACCTCCCTTCACACCCATCAGTATCCCTATAAACGTCCTATACGCCGATGAACACGGCTATTATACATCTTCATATAGGATCGAAACAATAATCAATAGGTTACAGGCTCTACTCAAAAAACTTATCCGCTACTTTTTAAAATGGAAAATTACAATTAATGTCCAGAAAGATATCCCAAATCCATCCTAACACATTCCTTTCTACCTATGCCGATGACACTTGCGTGCTATCAGTTAATAACGATTCTAGTATTGCCTCTCAAAACCTCCAATCCCACATAGAGACCTTGAGGTATGGTGTCAGAATTGGAGAATTAAAATCAACTCCAATAAATCCCACCAGATTACCTTTACCCTTCGTCGTAAACCTATTACATCCTGCCCTAAAGTGTCCTTTAATGATATTCCGCTTTCCCTGTTAAACAGATCTGTTATTTAGGCCTCCTGCTTGGATTCATCTTACATGGAATCCGCATAAAAGACTGAAAAAACAAGAAACTGCTCGCCGATTTCGGTTACTTCAACATTTCTAACCTTTCTCTTTACTACAATTTACATGACAATCATAAGGCTTATCTGGACTTACGGAGTTGAGCTTTGGGGCTCTACTAAACCATCAAACTCTTCCCGTATCCAACCCTTAAAATCCAAAATCCTTAACGCTCCTTACTTTGTCACCAATAAAATCATCCACAAAGATCTTAATGTTCCACATGTTGCTGATTTGGCCTGTACCAGGTATCACTCCTTCCATGAAGAACTCCACTCCCACTCTAATCCAATAGTTTCAATCCTTGCTTCCACTTCAATTCCTGACAATCCGCCGAGGCGTCTGAAAATAAGATGGCCTCGAGACCTTCTTGTGTAGATTCACTACTAGAGTGCCCAATGGGCCGTTTCTCTTCATGTTTTTTTTTCATGTGTATTATCATTGTAGCATATTTACTTGATGTATGAACATACAGTTGTAAATTTCAATAAATGAATTGAAAAAAAAAAAAATTCCAGAAAACTTAAGCAATAATTTTCACAAAAAGGAGGCCGTCCGTCACAAAAAACATTGTTATGAACGGAAATATAATCTCCTGGGCCCAGTCTATAAATTACTTAGGATTAGAAATGGACAAATCATCAACTTTCACAAAACACATAGATAATAAATGCAATAGAGCCAAAAATATTATCAACAAAATGACCCCATACTTCAATAGGTACTCAAAACTATCATAAAAAAAACAAACTGTTTCTCTACAAAACTGTCATTCGTCCCATTCTGACCTACGCTGCCCCAGTCTGGAGTTACACATGTCATTCCAATTATCGGAAATTGGAGGTGGTGCAGAACACATGCATGCGCATCGTTAATAACTATCCTTGTTACACGCGAATCACAATCATGCTATCGGATTTACAACTACCGTCGATAAAAAAATATACGTACTCGCTGGCACAACTTTTCTTTTCTCTTACTCCTACTAGTGATAACCCAATAGTTAAAAAAATAGGCGATTACGACAAGAAAACTCTAAAACGTTACGTGGATAAACGTACAAAAGATGTACTACTAGACTAATTTTACTAATAGACTAATGGGTGCTCACTACGTTTGCTATATCATGCTATTTGTGTTGTTTTGCTAAATCCGTTGAGATTCTACAGTTATTTCCTGTATAAAATTGATGGGTTTAGCACAATAGCACAAATAGCATGCTATAGCAAACGTAGTGGGGGAGCCCGTGGCTGAGCGGCTAGCGCGCTAGTCTCTCATGCTACAGGTTCTGAGTTCGAATCCCAGCCCGGCGTGGCTTTTATAAGGATGTAAAAAAATGGGGATTCACTCACAACCTCTCCCACGGGTATGTGAGACCCGTCAGCCAAAGGGTGGCCACTCACAAAATTAGTCGTAGGGAGTGATGACCCTACACTAAAAATAGCATCGTGAAACGTGAGTGAATACTCGCAGGAGCTTACACCGCGAGGCCCAGGGCCTACACGGCCTGTCGCGCCACTAGAAGAAGAAGAAGCAAACGTAGTGAGTACCCCTAATGTAAAAAAGAAATAATATATTAGCATATAACCAAAATATGTGTTTGTATTGTTTCGTTTCCACTAGTTATTTTCTTTTTTTTTTCTTTTTTTTTTACTATAATATGTTTTGTTTTACTTTAATTGTTTTTTTTTTTTTTAAACTGTAATTATTTTGTTTTTACTTAAATTCTTTTTTTTTTTTTGTGGAGGTTTTTGTTTTCAGATTTTTCCTACTGTTCAAAAGTAACATAGGCTACAATTACCACCAACCCCTTCTGTAAATATATCGTAAAAGTAACATGTAATTGGTGCAATTACCAAAACATGTATAAGATTTGAGGCATGTGGCCGCTTGTAAAAAAAAAATATTGAAAAATAAAAATATTAAAAAAAAAACTTTAGTATCTTAGAGTACAAAAATGAAACAGAAAGGAAATGATCGAATAACGGGATTCGAAGGTAGGGAGACTGTGGGAATGACGAATATATGAAGGAATAGAATTCCATACCGACGAGGAGCGAATTATGAAGGATCTGAAAGCCGCGGTTCGATGAGACGTTATATACAGCGTTTGATGGGAGTTGATGGTTCGGTATAGGAATATTCCGAGGAAATATTGTCTTCGGGTGTGAGAGAAAGAGCCAGTTTGACTCGCATAAAGATGGGACATGAATTCGTCTCGGGGTGCTGAGGACAAATCTTAAAAAAACAGTTCATGACATGCTTCGCTAAAATATATAAATGTATTTCTAGAAACGAAATAAATAAATTAATTAATTACTTTGTCCGATTCATCTTTGGGGTCCCAAGGTACACCTCCGTATCCAAATTTTATGGCGAATTGAAGTGGCTTTATCCTCAAGTATTTCCTTGCGCTATTCCTTTACTAAGTTATCCAGTCTATCATACATTTTTGAACTCCTACAATTCAAATCCTCTATCGATCCCCGTTGTACACGCTCCAGGCCTTCAGATTAATACAGTACGGGCCACCGAACTGCACGTTTCGACAGTCCTTTCTCATACGATCCTTAATCCTATGGAATTCTATTCCTCCTTCTATCCGTCACTTCAACTCTCTTTCTATTAGGTTGTTTCACATGAAATGTCCGTTTTTATAGTTTCTCAAATACATAAAGGATTTTGCAGGTCTCTGTTGTTTTCTTCCAAATGTTTACATACTTAAAGTAAACAGTCTACCTTTGTATTATAAACATTAGCTTCCAAATCAATTACTCACTTTTAAGTATACCTCCAAATATGAACATGGAAACACGCGATTTTCGAGTTATATTTTTGTACGAGTTTAAACTCGGCCATTCAGCTGCTGAGGCCGCTAGAAATATTTGCAAGGCGTTTGAGGAAAGGAGTGTTAATGAACGGACCATTCGACGTTGGTTTGATAAGTTTTCAGCTGGGGATATCGACTAGGAAAACTAATATGTAGTTCGTAATAGACAACGATGCCCTCAAACATACAGTAGAAGGAAATCCCTACCAAACAGTTAGAGGATTCTCAGCACAACTAAATGCAAGTGCTTCTACCGTTTCCAGACATTTAAAGTGTATTGGGAAAGTAAAAAAGCTCGATACATGGGTATCTCATGATCTCACTGAGCGGCAGCAAGATCTCATGTTTCAAAACATACCGTTCCAAAATTGAAAGGACTGGGCTACGAAGTTCTTCCGCATACACCATATTCTCCTGACTTGTCTCTAACAGATTACCACCTGTTCAGGAATTTAGACAGCTTTGTCAAAGGTAAACTTTTTGAATATGATGATCAAGTGAAAAGTGCGTTTTTAGATTTTGTTCCACTTCAAAATTCAGAGTTTTTCAGTTCGGGGAAAAAAAAAGTTGATGTCACGTTGGGAAAAATGTGTAGAAAAAGAAGGTAAATACTTCGAATAAAATTATCTTGTTTTCATATCGTATTTTTAATAATAATAAGGTAAAAATCCTTTACCTTAAAAACGGACATTTCATGTGACACAACCCAATACTTTGAAATCCCTCATATTTAATCACTTAATAGAATTGTAAAATTAGCTTTTTTATTTTGTTGTTGTTTTCTTTTTATTTAAATATGTCTATTTCATATCAGTAATCATTAACTTGTTTATTTGTATTGTACTCTAAGACTCCAAAGCACGTTTTGTACATTCTGTCATATTTTATTCTAAACGGACATGATCCAGGATAATAAGGAATTTATTTATTTAAATAATAATAAATATTCAAGTCTTACACAGGAATGTTTAGACTTCAAGAGCAATCCTAATTAGATTCATCTTAATACTTGATTAAATAAATGCAAACACATTTATCAAATCCATCAACAGATTAGCGTTTTATTTTATTGAAAATCATTGTTTGCAATATCGTAAGTGAATTTCCAAACTACTGTAGAACAATGAAGTTGAGAACAAAAGGATTTAAAGAAACAATAGAATACATAACAACAAAATGATGAATGATTATAACCGATTTATAAAAAACATTAGAACAAAACAAAGATCTTACTATCCTTATCGCAGTTGACTTAATTACTTAATATCTGACAAGGCACTTGAATATGTTGAAATCAAGTTTGTAAGTGTTGGGTCTTTGAACCTCATTGCAAGTCTTCATCATGACTTCTATATAATTGACTTGAATACAAAATTAAAAATAATGGTCATATTTCACTCTAAAATGAAGAACATTACAAATATATTAACAAAAACTTTTTTTTTTTTTTTTTTACTTTCACTTACTATTTATTGTTAGGGAAAGTATTGCGATCGTGAAAATTTTCTAATTCTAGTTTTTAACGGAAATATACATTTTAGGATCCCCTGAGTCCAAATAACCAAGTCCCGCAAAAAGGTCTGTGTGTGTGTGAGTGTGGTAAGTCCAACGCGAAAACGAAAAGTCGTATGAAACAGAAATTTTGTATTTAAGACAACTATACGCCCGAGACGTTACAAAACCTTTTTCATCAAAATGAGCTTGCCAGAAGAGCCACTTTATACAATACATTTGGCACCTTTTTTAGATTTTCTGAAAACGGCACTAACGATTTTGATTAAACTCGCTGTATCGATGTAAAATTTACTGGGCTTTAATATCATGTAGGTTTCATTCTGATTAAAATGGTCCGACAGGGCTTAAATGCCGATATTTTAAATGTTCTGTCTCTAAAGTACCTTTAATTTTGTTGATTCTATAAAAATAACTATACTGCCTTGTTACCACTGATGAAAAACAGGTAAATATGCAAGTTGAGCGAATTTGAAATACAACTAAAGGATAAAACTGAAAAAATATGTTTTTAATGCAATTTTTCGTTTTTGAACATAAGAGCAGTAATAAACATGTATTATATACCGTTGGAAAGCTAAAGATTTTAGAAAAAATATGATCTTATACTTAAGCTTTTGAAAGTTAATAGACAGTGATGAAAATAAGATAAAACTGATTATTTTAGATAATAATATAATAGATTTTTTAATAAAACGCATGTTTCTATGAAATACCATTGGTCTAGTAGTAGTGATCTCTTCAATGTCAATATCTCGAAGTTCCCTGACTTTATTAAAGTTGTAGCGAGTCCAATTGATCCTATTGAGCATGAACATCATATTTTTTCCGCTTTTTCCATAAAGAGAATATGTGAGACATCAAGGATTTCCATTGAGTGAGATGCAAGCTGGGGTGATTTGAAACTATGAGCGTCTTCAGTATGAACTAAAAAAGCCCTCGAATTCCACACTTTATAACGGCCGCAGTGGTCTTTAATGAACTTTGTGGTTCCTGACTTTCCTAACAGTTCCAAACGTAAGGAAGGAATGAAATGGAAGCAATACTTATGTGTATGGAGCCTAACATAGTGAGATTTCCGCGGCAACATGTTACATTTAGCCGAAAAACTCAGAGGTCTGTTGCTTAACCTTCCGCCCACCCTGAGAATGCCTCATTCATTAAGAAATGGAAAAGATTTCATGAATCTTTCAGAGATTATCAGAGGGTCCTTGGAAAGCGAAGCTTGTTTCGTTATCGTAACTCTTGACTTTGACCTTTTGGAGGAAGATGCATCTTCTGGATTGGTTCTATTAAGAGGTTTCGGCTCTTTAATTTCCATTTTGTCTTTGTTGGTTGCGTTACCTTGTATGAAGAACGTGTGGTGAGATATTATGGGAGCTTCGTTTAGTGCGCCGGTAACGACTAGTCCGAAGGTGGTTGGTATCAGAGAAAGACCTTTAACTTCTGAGGGATAAGATGCGCCAGTAATTATTAGATGGAATATATCGACTCCTAATAGAATGTCTATTGGCTTTGGTTCGCCAAACTGATGGTCTGCTAAGGGTAGATGCATTAGCTGAGAGGTGAGAGATGACGGAATGTTGATTGCTAGCAAGCTAGAGGTAATGCACTCTATGACTAAGGCTGTGACCTCAAATTCCTTCCCACTGACGTATGCGCGTAAAACGCATTGTATGGTGCCTTTAACAAGGTTCTGTGGTAACGATGATCCCGCCAAACTAGTTATTAATGTATGTGAGGGATGTATTTTCGCGCCGATTTTCTTCGCGAGCGAATACAGAAAGATAGTCAGAAAGGTATGACTCCTGAATCCAATAGAGCGTGTGCAGGATAGTAATCTCCTGTTGTTTCCTTTCACAAGAGTACGGACGGTGCCTGAATATACCTGAGGCTGCGCAGAACCAAATCCGCTAAATGATTTCTCTTTATCACGCAGTTCTGGAGTGACTTCAATCTCATTTTGCTTGATTATACGAGTATCTCGATAAATCAAGGTGTGATGCTTTTGACGACAATGGCGGCATCGGAACTTGGATATGCAGTTATTGACGTGATGTCCATTATAGAAACAATTGAAGCACACTTTCCAATTTCTGACTTTGTTATACCGTTGCTTCACAGAAAAGGATATGAATTCGTCACAGCGGGAAATATGATGGCAACCGTTGCACTGTAAACATTTAAGACTTTTGCTAAGGTCCGAAATTAAATCTTTTGAATTAACATTTTGAGGTTTTCTTGAAATGTTTTCCATATGGGGTGTTGCTATAGTGTTCTTTCTTGAAGTATTCCTGTTCGGATAGCCATAGCGGGAGTTTGAACCAATTGAACACGAGGAGAATCCCTGGAGGTCCTGAGACATGTTTAGAGCGAGTTTGCGCTGACGGACGAAAATCTTCGGTCTTCGGAAGATCTTTACTTGATTTCCTTGAGAGCTCGAATCGCTTTCTTGTATCTTGATCAAGCGACCTCAACGCCAAGGTAGAAAAAATCACTTCGCAGGGATTTTCTAACTTGAGTGCCTTGAAAGCCTCTATACTGTCTGCAACACCTGTCAGAAACGAATCATAACGTTGGTGCTCTGCTTTAGTAGTGGCAGGTTCGCAGTCAATTAATAATCTGGCTAAAACCCTTGAATTGTCGTACGTGTGGACAACCTTTTCCCACACTTGATTGTAAGACTCATCGGTGACAGAATAGCGAAAATTCGAAACAAAGGAATTTCTCGATGTGGCTTAGATTTGGGCGATTGTGAACCAATGAATTAAATGTGTCCCTAAAATGCATCCATTTCAAAAGATCATTAGAGAAGGAGGGTATAGGAATCTTGTTAAGTTCAGGCCCGATTATGTGTATCGTTATCCTTCATCTTCGTGGACGTCTCGGAGGGAGTTCGCTTGTGTAACGACAGGAGAATACCGCTTGCTTTTACAATTTCACGGAGTAGGTTGTCGTATATGCTGTCATTCCTTCGTCGGAAAGTTTTCCTTCTCGTCAATTTGTATATACAATGAATCAAGCTGATCCCATGCATCGCGAAACTCTTCTCACTCTTCTTTCGCATAACAAAAAGCAGCTTCGAAGGAATCAATTTCTTCATATGTTACATCTTGGATATTGATGTTACTTACACCAACAATATTCCGCTTGAGCAAACGCATCTTGCGTTCCAGCGCGTGGATTTGATTAATATAATCATCTTTATTCTGAAGGCCTAATAAGACTAATAAGACTGATCAAGAGGACCATGACAGACCTCGAATGCGTTGTACAAGTGCAAGGTGATCGCTCAGAAAGTTTTTCGTCCAGAAAAGGAGTGCGCCAGGGTGATGCCCTAGCATGTCTACTGTTTAACCTGGCTCTAGAAGGATTTTTGGGCCGGTGTTGGTTGGTGGAGAGTGGAGGAGAAGAAAAAAAAAAGAAGAGGTTTACAACCTTTTTGGAGAGCCTGACGTTGTTTGCGTCATCAAGCGACATCGCCTAAGATGGGCTGGACATGTGGCCAGGATGGAGGAACACGAAACTCCTAAATGATTATTGACGGATATAGTCCATGGCCGGAGGAGAGTTGGCCGCCCCCGGCTTCGATGGAGTGACTGTGTTGCCGCGGATGCGAGAAGCTTAGGAGTCCACAACTGGATGGCTGCAGCACAGGACAGAGACTTCTGGAGGTTGCTGGTTGAGGAGGCCTGGACGCGTCAACGTGTTGTAGCGCCAGACCAATAATAATCTTTATTCTCAACCATTTTTAAACTGGAATAGTCTCCCAAGGCTGACAAAAGAAGAAGGAGAAAATCCCCGAGAGAAAAACCAAAAAGAAAATGGACATAAGGAAGAGAAATGAACGATGTTTGAAAGCCGCAATCAAGGAAAAGATAAAATATAGCATCTGTGAAAAAAAAAACAAAAGAAACAAGACCAGGCATAATTTAATCAAAAGAGAGTGAAATGACAAATATGGAATAAACAACATGAACCTACTGTAGGTATATAACTTAACCTAAGGGTAGATACTCAGCCATAATTTCTGATGTAAATGAATAAACTCGAAAAGTATCAATATATCTAACAAAAGCTTCCTAGTAATTACTGAGGAAGGAGAATTAATTAGAAAATTGGCCGAAGTGATTACAAACTTAAGAATTTTTAAATTACAGTGCGATAGTGAATAAAACAATGTTGATAGTATCTAAAGTTAGGGTAACATAAATTCTGAAGTTAAATTATTTTCTCATATCACTATGGCGAATGATCATTACTGAACGACACACAGATATAATTTAATTAACCACATGTTTGCTTTTAACTAACCCTTAACTGAGCACATGTATTTCTTAGCCTATTGATAAAATAATATTATGTGAATTATGCTATTGAATATGAGAAGCTTTTCATGAACATAATATGCAATGAATATAAATATGAAAACATGGGTCAATAAATCTGAATTTAAATATAATTGATTTAGAATATTGCTATAACGCTTGATAAAATAAGACGGCGTTGTAAATTTAATTTAATATTAATTTTGAACATGACTTTGAATTTTAATCTTATAACCTTAGAATATATTCCTTGTGATTATAAATGAATACACCAATACTATATCTTTGTTTACTTGAATAATGAACTAATTGAAACTTAAGACGGTAGAACATTAAAACTTTTAAACATCTAGGCACGGAGGACCATTTAACTGTTAAATATCTTGGCACGGAGAACCATTAAACTTAAATTTCTAGGCACGAAGGACCATTAAACTGTTAAACATCTAGGCACGGAGGACCATTAAACTGTTTGATCTAACCATCATTATGAAGAATAATAAGGATTAGACCAAGTGGCAGCTAGAACAAGTTTTTTTCAACTTAACTTATTTTTTCACGAATAAAATCATCAATAAAGATCTTAATGTTCCTTATGTTGCTGATTTGGCACGAACCAAGTATCACTCCTTACATGACAAACTCCATTCCAACTCTACACCATCAGTTTCATCACTCGCTTCCATTTCAATTCCTGATAATTCTCCGAGGCGTCTGAAAATAAGATGGCCTAAACCTTCCTGTTTAGATTACCATACTGGAGTGCTGATAATGGACAGTTCCTCTACATATTTCTTCATGTATTTTATATATACCATATTTACTTGTATAATTACATATAGTAGTACATTTCAGTAAAAGATAAAATGACTTTGACAGTGTCGATCACTCAATCCTTCTCTTTCAACTACAAGACATCCTGTCCAACAGTGCCACTTCTTCTAGTCTCTCCGCTTTTCAGACATTATTTCTGAAATACCAAAAAATAATTAATTCTTTCGAGGTGTTCCCCAGGGATCATCCATCTCACTGATCTCATCTACGCTGTTTTTTTTTTAAGAGTTGATGTCATTGGCATACACCATACAGGCATTTTATATTTTATGTCTTATTAGTGAATGTTTGATCTAAACATCATTATGAAGAATGATAAGAATTAGACCAAGTGGCAGCTAGAACAAGTGGACTGTATTGAATAAGTAAAAGAAAAACTGTTAGAATTAAATATTGTTGTATTTGAACAATTAGGTTAGGGTATGGGTCACCATTTAGCTGGGCGAGATAATTACTTCCTTGGTATGGTTGATATGGTATTTCTCTCGTTTTCATCTCTTCATCCTCCCCGCCTTTTCGTCCAGCCTAGAGTGACTTTTCTTATCGCAGCGTACTCAGAAAAGAAGAAAGAGATGGTGTGTAGCGTGTACTTCAGCTTCTCTTCTTACCATATGATTTGTATACAAAAGATGGCCTCTTGTGGCACATTGATTTAATTGAGCGTACATGTTACGCGAAAGTGAAAACTATTACAATTACCATATTATCAAATTCTTTTATTAATCGATTCTAAATATTTATTTATACTGAAAACTTTCTTAGTATTCGTAAATTTTAATCAATTTTCATAAGGAATGTTCTGATTGTTATTCATTTCTAAAATGATTTTTTCTCTTTGAGTTTTGTATGCAGGGCATTCCAATAATATGTGTGTCTCCCTGCCACAAAATTTGTCGCATTGCGAAGATTAAAATAAGCCTATTTTATGAAGATAATTGTTGCAGATTCCGTGATTTGTCCTTATGTTTTTTTATCCCCGAACCAGGGTTTTTGATTAATTTTGGGAAATATGGTTATGTAAAATTGTCCAGTGGGGTTTTTCCTGATATACTACTACTACTACTATCACGACGCTACAACTCGGTGACGAGTCTTGGCCTCCTCTGCCAACTTCCTCCAGTCATCTCTGTTCTGTGCGGCTATCATCCAGTTCCCCACTCCCAGGACATCTCTGGAATCCTTCGCAACACCGTTTGACCATCTCAATTTTGGTCACCCTCTTCTTCTCGTACTGTAGAGAGGATCTTTCAGGATCTTCTTTGCAATTGCTTCATCCTCCATCCTTGCCACGTGGCCAGATCATCTAAGTCTTCCGAGCTTCATACTCAGGATGATATCTTGATTGACAAGCATCGCATAAATTTCAGCATTTGTCCGCCTTCTCCAGTTTCCACCGATCTTTACTCCTCTAAATATTCTTCGAAGAATTTTCCTCTCAAGGATTAGGAGGTCTTGTTCCATTCTTTTTGTTGTCGTCCATGTTTCCGTACAGGAGGACTGGGCGGATTAATGCTTTGTACAGATATAGCTTGTTCGGCCGATAGAAGGCGAGAGGTGAATTCCTTGCGAACGGCAAAGTAGCACTTATTAGCCATCAATATCCTTTTCTTGACTTCCGCTTCAGTTGCGTTGTCTTGTGTTACCACTGGTCCCAAATACTTGAACTGCGCTAATTTTTCAAAGGTAAAGGTGCCGATATAGATGGTCTCGCCCGGTCGTGGATTTCTCCCGAGGCCATATATTTAGTTTTTCCTTCGTTCACTTCTGACCCAAGTGCTCTGGCGGCCTCCAACAAAGCTTAAAATCCCTCTCTGACGGAATGCAACGACCGCCCCACGATGTCCACATCATCCGCGTAGGCCAATAGCTGGACCATCCGATTGTATATGGTCCCATTAGTCGGCAAACCAGAATCCCTCACTGCCTTCTCCAGTGCCAAGTTGAACAGGAGGAGTTAAGGCTAGCGCATCACCTTGGCGAAGTCCTTTTGTGAGGGAAACTCCTCTGTACCTGTGACCACCAACCCGCACGGTACACTTTGCATCTCTCATGGTTAGCTTGACCAGTCGTATTAGCTTTCCTGATACAGCTGTTGCTAAATTTCGAATGTATAATTTAATTGGTTTGTAAAAATCTTTGTATGGTATCTGAAAGTCAATCCGTAACCCAACTGTGATGGCAGATTTAGCCAGTCCATCCACTACCTCGTTGCCTGGGATTCCCGCATGACCCTTATTCCACCTAAAGACTAAATGTTTTTTTATCTTTGACTGCTATGTAGTGATTTTTCATTATCTCCCTTTGTAAGCTACTGATGTTTTTGTTGGTACTACTAGTCAGTGGCAATAATGCACTCTTACAATCCGCGAATTCATTACCATCTATGCTCTACTTATGGTATGTAAATGATCAACCGTTACGTGTCCTTTAAACTCATGTATCATTTTTATGCAGATCTAGTGGACAGAACACAGTCTACTGTTCTCCAGGTCCTGGGGTCTAATCTCGGCTGAGGAACAATATTTATTTTAACTTTCACTTACTATATATAGTAAGGGGAAAGTATTGCAATCATGAAAATTTTCAATTCCATTTTTTCAACGGAAATACACGTCTTAGGGTCCCCAGAGTCCAAATAACCAAGTCCCGCAAAAAGGTCTGTGTGTGTGTGTGTGGTAACTCCCGGGCGGAAACGGTAAGTTCTATAAACTGAAATTTCATATTTAAGACAAATATATGCCCGAGACGTTACAAAACCTTTTTCATCAAAATGAGCTTACCTTTATACCATGCATTTTACACCTTTTTTCGATTTTCTAGAAAACGGTTCTGACGATTTTGATTAAACTCGCTATATCGATGTAAAATTTAATGGGTTTAATTCTGATTAAAATGGTCTGACAGGGCTTAAATGCCGATATTTTAAATTTTCTTCTCTAAAGTACCTTTAATTTTGTAGATTCAATAAAAATAACTATATCATCTTGTTAACGCTAATGAAAAACAGGTAAATATATAAATTGAATAAATTCGATACCCAACTAAAGGAGAAAACAGAAAAAATATTTTTTTAATGCAATTTATCGTTTTTGAACATAAGAGCAGTATTATACATGTATGATATACCGTTGGAAAGCTAAAGATTTCAGAAAAAATATTATCTCATACACAAGGTTTTAAAAGTTAATAGAGAGTGATGAAATGAACATAAAATCTAACTGATTATTTTAGATAATAATATAATAGTTTTTTTTTAATGAAACACATGTTTCTACAGAAATTTAATTTAAATAATTCTCTAATAGTTTCACTCATTTTTATCTCTAACTGTTTTTGAAAATTCTTTGATTGATTTTAAAAATGGAGGTAAGTGAAAGTCGTGTGTTGCCCGCACCAGATTTTTTATTCCGTTATCAATTCTAGGGTATGGAGACCCTACTGGGGCAAGACCTAGCCTCTATAAAGTGGGTATCCAAAAAATCGGAAACAATCTCTGCCTAATCACCGCATTGCACGGCCGTTGGCCATGCAACAATGCGAATCCCCCTATATGCACTGAGCTCAAGGACTCTTCCATGGGTTGTAGAGGTACAGGTTTTTACTTTCACTTACCTATATATGAAATATACAATAAGGGGAAGTATTGCGATCGTGAAAATTTTTGAATTCCAGTTTTCAACGGAAATACACGTTTTAGGGTCCCCTGAGTCAAAATGAACAAGTCCCGAAAAAAGGTCTGTGAGTCCGTGTGTGTGTGGTGAGTCCAACGCGAAAACGAAATGTCGTATGAAACTGAAATTTCATATTTAAGACAACTATACGCCCGAGATGTTACAGCAACTTTTTCATCAAAATCAGCTGACCGGAAGAGCCACTTTATATCCTGCATTTAGCACCTATTTACAATTTTATCAAAAACGGCTCAAAAGATTTTGATTAAACTCGCTATATGGATGTGAAATTTAATGAGCTATAATATCATGTAGGTTTCATTCTTATTGAAATAGTCTGACATTGCTTAAATGCCGAAATTTTAAATATTTTTTCCTCTATTATTATAGATTCTATAAAAATAACCTACAATCTTATTGAAAATCTTATTATAGTTGATAAATAGTGGCTAAATAAGAAAGTTGAACAAATTTCATAACTGAATAAAGGAGAAAAGAGAAAAAAATAGTTTTTTAATGTAATTGTTGTTTTGTTTTTTTAATCTACGAAAAGCAACATATATGTATAATATACCGTTGGAAAGTTTAAATTTATGTAATAGTTCTTAAATTGATTTTTACAGCCTAGGTAAGTGAAAGTCGTGTGTTGCCCGCACGAGATTTTTTTTTTAAACAAATATAAACTCGACTTTTTATCATTACTTTTCCCATATGCTTGAAGTATCATTGATATTTCAGCCTCGCATAATAAGTTGTTTCTAAATTTAGCAAGATACTGGTCAATGTTACCTGTGTTTTTAAATATAAATAACCTTTAATCTGTGACATTTTGTCCTTTATGAATAATGCACAATTATTAATATAATTAAAGATTGTCTGGCTTCATTTTAATACATAATTAGCCATCCTGCAAAAAATAATAAAATATAAAACACTCAGTGTCATTCTATAACCTTTTTCCAACGCTAACTTAATTTAAAAGATCTTTAATTGATCGTAACAACGGATGTAAATAGAAGTCGTGTGTTGCGATTTTTACTTTTACTCACCTATATATGAAATATATTGTAAGGGAAAGTATTGCGATCGTGAAAATTTTCGAATTCCAGTTTTTCAACGGAAACACACCTTTTAAGGTCCCCTGAGTCCGAATAACCAAGTCCCGCACAAAGGTCTGTGTGTGGTAACTATCGGGCGAAAACGAAAAGTTCTATGAAACTGAAATTTCATATTTAAGACAACTGTACGCCTGAGATATTACAGAAAATTTTTCATAAAATCAGCTGACCGGAAGATCTACTTTATACCATGAATTTTGCACCTTTTTACGATTTAGTCCAAAACGGCTCTAACGATTTTAATTAAACTCAATACATCGATGTAAAATTTGTTGAGCTTTAATATCAGGCAGGTTTCATTCTGATTGAAATAGTCTGACAGGGCGTAAATGCCGATATTTTAAATTTTCTTCCTCTAAACTACCTTTAATTTTATAGATTTAAAAAAATTTGAAACATCGTCTTACTAGCATTTATAAATAACGGGTAATTATGCATGTTGAGCGAATTTGATAAACAACTAAAGGAGAAAATTGTAAACATGTTTTTTTTTATGCAATTTTTTAATATAAATAGCTGGAAAGCCGATAAAACTAACTTAGTATTGCAGATAAAAATCTGGTGCGCGCAACACACGGCTTTCACTTGCCTCTGTTCTTAAAATCTATTTAAGCATTTTTAAATACATTGAAAGATACAAATAAATTGTTAAAGAATTAATTATTTTGAATTTCAATAGAAACATGCGATTTATTAAATAATCTATTATGTTTTTATCAACAATTATAACATGATACTACATGATATTAAAGCCCATCAAATTTCGCATCGATACAGCGAGTTTAATCAAATTCGGTAGAGCCGTTTTTAAGAAAATCGTCAAAAGGTGCAAAATGCATGGTACAAAGCAGATCTTCCGGTCAGCCGAATTTTATGAAAATAGCTTTTCATCACTCTCCATTAATCTTTAAAATTCCGTATATTAGATAATATTTTTCTAAAATCTTTAGCTCTCCAAAGGGATATTATACATCTATATTACTATTCTTGAGTTCAAAAACACAAAAATTTCATAAAAAACATATTTGCACTTTTCTCCTTTAGTTGTTTATCAAATTCGCTTAACATGCATATTTACCCGTTGTTGGTCAATGCTTATAAGGTAATGTTCAAATTTTTTTTAAATATATAAAATTTAAAATATCGGCATTAAAGCCCTGTCTGACTATTTCAATCGGAATAAAACATACATCATATTAAAGCACATCTAATATGTAGAGTTTAATCAAAATCGTTAAAGGCGTTTTTCAGTAAATCGTAAAAAAGGTGCAAAATGCATGGTATAAAGTACATCTTCCGGTCTGCTGATTTTGATGAAAAGATTCTGTAACATCTCGGGCGTATAGTTGTTTTCAATATAAAATTTCAGTTTCATAGCACTTCGTTTTCGCCCGGGAGTTACCACACACAGACCTTTTTGCGGAACTTGGTTATTTGGACTCAGGGGACCCTTAAATGATATTCCCGTTAAAATCAAAAACCCTGGTTCGCGGATAAAAAACATAAGGAATCTGCAACAATTGTCTTCATAAATTGAGAAGTAGATTTCCAAAAAGTACTGTATCCATTCTAGGAAATTCTAGGTCTTAAATATGAAATTTCAGTTTCATAGGACTTACCGTTTCCGCCCGGGTGTTACCATACACATACACACACACACACAGACCTTTTTGCGGGACTTGGTCAATTTGGACTCACGGGACCCTAAAACGTGTATTTCCGTTGAAAACGGGAATTTGAAAATGTTCACGATCGCAATACCTTCCCTTACTATATATGAAATGAAAAAAATAATATAATAGATTATTTAATAAAAACATGTTTCTATTTAAATTTAAAATAATTAATTAAGCAGTTGAGGCCGATAGAAATATTTGCAAGGCGTTTGGGGAAGGGAGTGTTAATGAACGGACCAGTCGCCGTTGTTTTGCTAAGTTTTTCAGCTGGGGATACCGACTTGGAAAACTTGCCCTGAGGAAGACCTCCATCCGCAATAGACAACGATGTCCTCAAACATACAATGGAAGGAAACCCCTACCAAACAGTTAAAGGAGTCTCAGCACAACTAAACGCAAGTGCATCTACCGTTTCCAGACATTTAAAGTGTATTGGTAAAGTAAAAAAGCTCGATGCATGGGTACCTCATTATCTCACTGAAAGGTAGCAAGACCCCACGTTTCAAAACATACCGTGCAAAAATTGAAAGAACTGGGCTACGAAGTTCTTCCGCACCCACCATATTCTCCCGACTTGTTTCCAACAGATTACCACCTGTTCAGGAATTTAGACAACTTCTTTAAAGGAAAACTTTTTGAAAACGATGATAAGTGAAAAGAGCGTTTTCAGATTTTGTTTCACTTTAAAGCACAGAGTTTTTCAGTTCGGGGATAAAAACGTTAGTGTCACGTTGGTAAAAATGTGCAGAAAAAGAAGGTAAATACTTCGAATCAAATTATTTTGTTTTCATACCGTATTTTTAATAAAAATACTTTATCTTCAAAACGGACATTTCGTGTGACAGACACAAGCCTTTATTATCCTTTTTTTTCAATAATTTCACTATTTCATCTCGAGCTCCTCCAACTAGCCTTGAAACCATTTTCTAAGTTTCTGAAATGTTAAGTGCCACTGATAATGACTTGTATTATAAATAATCTCTTGTGTATAAAAAAAAAAAAAAGGTTGAAAAACAATATTCAATAAGGTTACCTTTATAAATTTAGAAATATATTTCCTTGGAGGAAAGTAGAAGATAATTGCTTCTAACCGCGATCTTAAAAACCGTGAAGGTTTTAAAAGAATAAAAAATTTGCCTCACGTTTCTGTATTCAAGGTGTTCTTCCAGTAGATCTTTTCATGCAAAAAGTATTTACACATTTTCAAAAGTATCTTTAGTATCCTTCTTGAATTAAAAGTGAACGATCATTAAATTCGATCTTTATAAACTATTTATAAATATTGTGGATGTAATTAGTTGACCGTTGAGAATTACTGGAAGGAATTAGTCCGGGTGGCGGTCATTAAATGAAACAACTAAATAGTTTCAACTATTTTATTGTTTGCCAACGTTTCGACCCCCTTTGTGGGTCATCATCAGGGCTAAAAAGATACAAAAGAATATAATTTCAATGACATTACATACAATATTATATAACCTATTTAGCTAGAGAACGTCGGTATTGAAAAAATAACAGAAGAACTGTATATGTAAAAAAAAAAAAAAAAAAAAACTTAATTAAAATACAATGACCATATTACAATAATGAAAGTGTTATACAGAAAAAATAAAAATGTTCACTAAACAAAATCTACACAGGTATCAATAATTTACATGAAATATGAAATATAAAAATATGAAGTAGAGTGGAGATACGAACCGCATGGTGGGAGAATGGAAACTAGGTACTGTTTGGTAGATGGGGGGTAGGTAGGATGGAAAATACGTAGGAAAAGGTAGAATGGAAAATACGTACTGATTTATGGACAGGGTCTGACAACAATGACTAAAATTCTTAATACTACCATACAAAGAATCAATGAAATTTAACTTATGATTATAATAATGATACAGGATAAAAAATTATAATTTAATTCTTGAAATATCACCTATATAATAGTAAAAAACAGTGATGGAAGATGTATATGGAGAAAAAATCACAATTGTGATGTATCCTATGTAGGAGAAACCAAAACTTACCTAAAAACCAGAATATCGCAACATAAACTCTCCGTATCCTCTCGAAACCCTCTAGCCTCAAAACTTTCTGAACACTCCATACATTTCAATCATTCCTTTAACTTTGACGACTGCTCCATTTTAGATTATGTTCCAAACCATAAGAAAAGACTAATCGCTGAATCCGTCCACATCCACCTCCAATCCAATCCTGTTAACCACAAAACCGATAAACAATGCATTTCCTCCACATATAGCCACATATTAAACTCTATTAAGTAGCATATTTTCTCTGTCTATCCCACCATATATATTGTTTGTTGGTTTTTATTTATATTTTTAAATCTATTTTAGGTATCCATATAATTCTATATATGTATTTATTTTGTTTTGTTTATGTATTTAAAATTTTCTAAATGTCTTCACTATTCAATTTATTCCAACTTGTATTTATGTTTATTTAACTTTTTTATCAACCTGTAAGATTTGTCAATTAATGTATTTTACAATGTTCCATTATTATTTTTTTCCACCCTGTTATCTTTGGATACCTTAAACAGAATTAGGGATGATTAAGTTGGGAGGTACAGTCAGTTTTTTCTCCATATACATCTTCCATCACTGTTTTTTACTATTATATAGGTGATATTTCAAGAATTAAATTATAATTTTTTATCCTGTATCATTATTATAATCACAAGTTAAATTTCATTGATTCTTTGTATGGTAGTATTAAGAATTTTAGTCATTGTTGTCAGACCCTGTCCATAAATCAGTACGTATTTTCCATTCTACCTTTTCCTACGTATTTTCCATCCTACCTACCCCCCATCTACCAAACAGTACCTAGTTTCCATTCTCCCACCATGCGGTTCGTATCTCCACTCTACTTCATATTTTTATATTTCATATTTCATGTAAATTATTGATACCTGTGTAGATTTTGTTTAGTGAACATTTTTATTTTTTCTGTATAACACTTTCATTATTGTAATATGGTCATTGTATTTTAATTAAGTTTTTTTTTTTTTTTTTTTTTTTTACATATACAGTTCTTCTGTTATTTTTTCAATACCGACGTTCTCTAGCTAAATAGGTTATATAATATTGTATGTAATGTCATTGAAATTATATTCTTTTGTATCTTTTTAGCCCTGATGATGACCCACAAAGGGGGTCGAAACGTTGGCAAACAATAAAATAGTTGAAACTATTTAGTTGTTTCATTTAATGACCGCCACCCGGACTAATTCCTTCCAGTATTTATAAATATATTTTTTTAAATAATAATAATAACTTATTTATTTATTCTGGAACAAGTCCCTTTAGAATTATACAAAATACAATAATGTGATATTTACTTTCTAAGAGTAAGGTTCCAAATGACCAAGTCCCGCAAAAAGGCATGTGTGTGTGTGTGTATTTAAGACAACTGTATTCCCAAGATGTTACAGAAACTTTGTCATCAAAATCAGCTGACCGAAAGATCCACATTATACCATGCATTTTTTACGATTTTCTCAAAAAAGGCTTTAACGTTTTAATTAAACTCCCTATATCAATGTAAAATTTAACAGGCTTTAATATCATGTAGGTTTCATCCTGATTGGAATAGTCTGACAGAGCTTAAATGCCGATATTTTAATTTTTCTTTCTCTAAAATACCTTTAATTTTGTAGATTTTAAAAAAATTAGTCACATCATCTCGTTAGTATTGATAAAAAATCTGGTGCGGGCAACACACGACTTTCTTTTCCCTCCGTTGTTAAAATCAATTAAAGAATTCCCAAATACAGTTAGAGATAAAAATTAGTAAAACTATTAAAGAATTAATTAAATTCAATATCTACAGTAATATGTGTTTTATTAAAAAATCTATTATACTATTATTTAAAACAACCACTTAGTTTTATCGGCTTTTTATCACTCTCTATTAACTTTTAAAAGCTTGTGTATGAAATAATATTTTTTTTTAAATCTTAAGCTTTCCTACGGTATATTATACGTCTATATTACTGTTCTTATTACTCCATCTTGACAAGCGCCTTACTTGGAATCCTCACACAAGACTGAAACGACAAGAAACTGCTCGAAGATATCGATTACTACAACACTTACTAGACAAACGTTCAAAACTTCCAGTATATTACAAATTATCACATTTACATTTACATCACTATTATCAGACCTATTTGGACATATGGAATCGAGCTTTGAGGCTCTACCATCTAATTCCACCCGCATCCAGTACTTACAATCCAAAATCCTGAATGCGCCTTATTTTGTCACAAATCAACTCCTCCATAATGACCTAAACATCCCATTTGTTGCAGACATAGCCCGTGATAGATACTCCTCTTTCCATTCTAAACTCCCTGCCCATACAAACCCACTTGTCCGTAATTTATCTTCCTCAGATATCCCTGATAACCCTCCGAGGCGATTGAAAAGAAGGTGGTCTCGAGACCTACTGCCTTAAAATAGTTAGTGAAGTGCTTGGGTTGCACTGGGTAATTCTTTCTCATGACATTTTCATGTCTTTTCTTCATTCTGCATATTTACTCATGGTGTTGTTTAATAAAGTTGTAAATTACAATAAATAAATAAAAAACAAAAAAAGGAACGGAGGTAAGTGAAAATCGAGTGTTGCAAGCACCAGATTTTTCTTGACCGCTATCCGTACTACCTTTGGAATTGGCCAACGCCGACTATCCTTCTTGTTCCTTTTGTGCTTACTAGGAATTATTGCTTTTTCTAAGCGCTGACGAAATCCTAAAACTTTGTGCAAATCGTTGAGCGTCAATAAATGGTTTTGTTTTTTTCTCTCTGATATAAATTTCCATTCGTATTAGACACCATTCTTGTATTTTTTTTTTTTTTTTTTGCCGAAGTTTTGGTTTGTAAATTTATACAATTAATTTTCACCGATCCATGTATCAATAATCTCATTTGAAATCTATAAACCGTAATCAATTCCAATAAATCTTGTTATTATCTTTGACCACCAACTCCATGTAAATGTAAAATAAATCTATCTTTCTATTTCTATGTTTTAAATTTTGCAACTTGAGTTTGTAAGTATTTTTGACTTTCACTTACCTATATTTGAAATATATAGTAAGGGAAAGTATTGCGATCGTGAAAAGCTTCGAATTCCAGTTTTAGGTCCAAAGAACCAAGTCTCGAAAAAGGGTCTCTGTGTGTGTGGTAATTCCTGGGCGAAAACGAAAAGTCCTATGAAACTGAAATTTCGTATTTAATACAACTATACGCCCGAAATGTTACAGCAACTTTTTCAACGAAATCAGCTAACCAGAAGAGCCAGATTATACCATGCTTTTTGAAATTTTTTTACGATTTTCTCAAAAACGGGTCTAACAATTTTGATTAAACTGTATATATCGATGTAAAATTTAATGGGCTTTAATATTCTGTAAGTTTCATTCTGATTGAAATAGTCTAACAGGGCTTAAATGCATTTCTTTCAAATTTTCTTCACATAAAGTACATTTAATTTTGTATATTTCAAAAAATTAGATACATCGTATTAGCATATATAGATAACGGATAAATATGAAAGCTGGGCGAATTTGATAAACAACTAAAGGAGAAAAGTGCTAACATATTTTTTTATGCAATTTTTGTGTTTTCAAACACAAGAATAGTAATATGTATATACATATATATATATATATATATATATATATATATATATATTTTTTTTTTTTTTTTTTTTTTTTTTTTTTTTTTTTTTTTTTTTCTTTTTGAGCAGTAATATACCTGTATGATATACCGTTGGAAAGCTAAAGATTTTAGAAAAAATATTATCTCATACACAAGCTTTTAAAAGTTAATAGAGAGTGATGAAATGAGCATAAAACTAACTGATTATTTTAGATAATTATATATAAATTAAATAAAACACATGTTTCTATATAAATTCAATTTAATTAATTCCTTAATAGTTTCTTTATCTTTAAATCGTATTTTTATCTCTAAATGTTTTTGAAAATTCTTTCATTGATTTTAAAAATGGAGGTATGTGAAAGTCGTGTGTTGCCCGCACCAGATTTTTGTAGATAAAAATATAATAGATTATGTAATAAAGCACATGTTTCTCTTTAAATTCAATTTAATCAATTCTTTAACAATTTATTTTTAATTCTAAATGTATTTAAAAATTCTTCAATTGAGACGTTGATTTCCAAAAGGTACTAAAGGACATTTTTTATGAAACAGATATTTTTACATATTTATATTCTCCTCATTTAGTTTTATCTAAATCTTAAATTTGATTGTATCTAATGAACACTCAAGACCTTTAATAACGCGATTTAGAAATGCTTTTAATTTCTTAAGGTACTAATTACACATTTAGTTTCGTTCTAAATCATACTAAAACATTTCATTTCATAACTTTAATATGGTTTTATTAATATAGTGAAAAAAAAATTCTATATTTTAATGCGAAAAGAATCATATTAGCTGATTTAATAATATAATAACGAGAGATTTTGGCGCTTCCTGTAAAATTTCCTAGAATGGATATAGTACCTTTTGGAAATCAACGTCTCAATTGGTTTTAACAACGGAGGTAAGCGAAAATCGTGTTGAGCGCACCAGATTTTTTTAAATTATCGTATAAAATATGCATAATAATATATAATTATTGGAATAATTTTATAACTAATTTAGGAAGAAGCTGATAAAACTAACTGATTGTCGTAGATAATAATGTAGTAGATTATTTAATAAAACACCTGTTTCTATTTAAATCCAATTTAAATAATTCTTTAGCAATTTATTTTCATCTCTAAATGTATTTAAAATTCTTAAATTGATTAAAATAACGAAGGTAAGTGAGTAAAAAATTAGCTTATATTTTTAACCCTTGTGGTTCTCACCTCATTCTTACCTTCTTTGTTTATTAATTCATTTAACGTCACTCAAAGCTTCATTAACATTAGTTTATTTATATAACGACACTTCAGGAGGCTGATCAAAGGCTACTATAGCGGGAGTCTTAAATTTTGCCAGCCAAGGTACAATTACGAAAATTATCTTCAACGAGTACCTTACATCCATCGCAAAGGCTCGGGACCACCATTTTACGTCCGTCCCTCTCCGAAGGACGGCATAACCTAAGATTTTTTACTCCCTTTAAAAAATCCTATTGCCATCTGCTGGATTTGAACCCACGACCGCAAGCTACCTATTCGCTCCCTTCCCAAAGACAATCCTGGAAATGGCTTGTACAGAGAGAGACCATACCTCTTTTATGGCTCTCCTAAAAATTATCTCAGCCTTCTATTAAAAACTTTTTTTTTAAATTTATTTATAGT
Organism: Piezodorus guildinii; assembly: GCA_023052935.1. Taxonomy (NCBI): domain Eukaryota; kingdom Metazoa; phylum Arthropoda; class Insecta; order Hemiptera; family Pentatomidae; genus Piezodorus; species Piezodorus guildinii. The sequence goes on along the minus strand of CM041297.1, from coordinate 138,524,809 downwards.
AATTTACAACTGTATTAAAGAACACAATAAGTAAATAGGAGGAATGAAAAAAAAAAGTCATGAAAATGTCTTGAGAAAGAACTACCCGGTAACACTTCACTAACTATTTTAACTCAGTAGGTCCCGAGGCCACCTTCTTTTCAGTCCCCTTGGAGGGTTATCAGGGATATCTAAGGAAGATAAATTACGGACAAGTGGATTTGTATGGGCAGGGAGTTTAGAATGAAAAGAGGAGTATCTATCAAGGGATATGTCTGCAACAAATGGGATGTTAAGGTCATTATGAATGAGTTGATTTTTAACAGAACAAGGGGCATTCAGGATTTTGCGAAGGATTTTGGATTGTAAGGACTGGATGCGGAAGGAATTAGATGTTTTCGTAGAGCCCCAAAGCTCGATTCCATACGTCCAAATGGGTCTAATAATAGTGATGTAATGAGTCTTTTGCAATATACTGGAAGTTTTGAACGTTTGTCTAGTAAGTGTTGTAGTAATCGATATCTTCGAGCAGTTTCTTGTCGTTTCAGTCTTGTGTGAGGATTCCAAGTAAGGTGCTTGTCAAGATGGAGGACCTAGGTATCGGATTTGCTCAACTGGAGTAAGAGTAATGTTATTAAAAGAAACTGGGGGCAGGAACTCATCGGTTTGGGACCAAGGGTAAAGGTGATTTGGTGGGATCTATTAAAAACAAATACCTAATTTACGAGAATATTCACTATATACTAATATTAGAGGCAATTATTATGAGGTAGAAGCTTCCATAGAGAGGAGATGCCCTCAAGGAACATTCCTTGGTCCTGCATTATAGAACCTATTATTTGATGAGTTGCTGGGGGTATTAGAAAATGAGCGTTTCCCTGCCACTGGTTATGTTGATGACCTAGCTGTCATACAGTAGGGCTTGGGTCAAAGCTGAGGTGGAGAGAGTATGAGGGGAAGTTGAGGATGACTGCAGAAAAAACCCAAGCCATCCTCCTAAAAGTCATATTGGATAGGCCACATCTTATGATTTTGTTTATTATTGAGGGTCGAAGAATACAACCAAGTAAGTTGATAACATAACTTGGAGTAAGATTAGGGAAAAAAACTCGATTGGAGTATTTATGAATAAGGGTAACCGAAGTCATGAATGGGTTCAGTTGTGTAGCAGTTGCCTTTTGGGTCCTCATACACACACCGACTGTTAAAATTTATAAAGGAGCCATACTGAGTGTCTTAAGATATGCCTCTCCCTCTTGTTATCGGAACCTCATACCGTGCCAGAGAAAAAAATTGGCTTCGGCTCAGAGTATGGCTCTGCTGCGCGTCAGGTTTACAGGTCGACGTCCCATGAAGCAGTGCAGGTCTTAGCGGGGATGGTACTTCTCGATCTCCTCCTGCGAGAAGATGTGACCAACTATATGTACAAAAATGAAGACTTGGCAGGCCTACCAGAAACTGTCTGAGTGAGTATTTTGGAAGAACCGATGAAATAGAGAACGAAGCTTCGGGAGGACACTATTGATGAATGGAGCAAACGATGGATTAATACACCAAAAGGAAGTACACTTCCGAAATATTTCCCCACTTTAAAATCCCACCTCAAAGCCAAATGGTTCCTCCCGGACTACTGGATATTGCAATTCCTCACAAGTAGGGATTGCAATCCGGAAAACCGGATCCGGCATCATTATACGTTAACCGGATCCGGCAATAATACACCGGATCCGGTAACCGGATCCGATTATAGCAATTGTTGGCCAAAAATAGTGCAGTTTAATAAAAAAAAGTACTTTAAATGCGTTACGCCAAATTACATCACGTCATCAGTTCAGTCCAGCATCATTCGTTCGCCTTTCACGAGACAGTATATGTGCTTTTGTTTTGTCGGCGCTTCACCTAAATGTAAGTAAACAGATATTATTATCTTGGATATACGCGAGCTATAGCATCCTATAGGTTGTCTGTAGAGGAACTTCTGAAACAACTCAAACTATTTTTTTTAGAGAAATTTCTCACACAAGTGCTGACTCATTCAAGTGTACTGAATTATATGATAAACTGCTTACAGATCTGTTGAAATCTAGGAAGACTGAGCTACGTTACTGCTCACGTCTTCCTATACTTCACTTTCTCAGATAGCTCAATTAATTTATTAAGTTACTTTATAAAATCCTATATAATTATCCTTGCGTAATTAAATCAGATGGGAATTGTGATAACAATAATTTTAAATTATTTGAGAATGCTAAGAATTACAAAAAAACTCTTACAATAATGATGGGCACAATCATATTTTGATGAATGGCATAATTATCACAATAATGAGTTTGTAATATGAGTATAAATCTTTAAATTATTCTACTGACAATATTTGTTTTTTAAACAGTACGTAAGTACTAATAACTTTAGTATATATTATCAAAAATCAATTTTGATTTTGGAAAAAGGGTGGTAGAAAACAAATAGTCTTTATTTTCAGCAAATTGTAATCAAGCCGACTGTTTTAATAGCCAAAAAAAATTTTACTTTATAAATTTTACTCCATATCTAATCCTAACATAACTTTTATTTCATAAACTTCCTATTATGAGTAAAATTATATTCGAATAACATAATAACTGTTCATCTTGGACCGAAAAGTGAAAATCAACCTGATTTAGTCATACCATCCGGATCCGGCCGTATCCGTCCGGATTGATGAAATTTGGGACCGGATCCGGCCGGATTGGAAATGACACCGGATTGCAATCCCTACTCACAAGGCATGGAGGGTTTTGAGGCAAATTTCATAGTTTTGGCCTGGATATCAATCCCAAATGCCCAACTTGCCGAATGCCGGAGAATGCTGAAAATGTGGTCATGACCTGCACTGTATTTGGTACCCTGAGAAGCCAAACTAATGAGAACCATGGGATTGTTCTTCATCACAGAGGAGGAGTTGTCTCAAGTAGTGAGTGAAACTAACTTCCCATGGTTCTAGGAGTTTATTTATGGCCGGAAGACAGCTTTGGGTCCAGCCCACTTCAATCTCAGTGTTCGGAGAAGAAGAAGAAGGCCAGTGCAAAGAAGAGGTCAACAAGAGGTCAAGTATCATTGGGTATTAGATATACAAAATACTGATGCCAAATCCTGTGTCACTGTATGAGCTAGGAAGGAATGTAAATAAATGTATAGGACTATTCTAAAAAATATCTATACCTATGAACAAGAACTGTGAGGGACTGCACAAATTTTCAAACTCAATCTTATCAAAATTTTCAAAACATCAAACACATTGAATATTTTCAATCCAAGGTCCTTTGAACAACAGCTAATGCTCCAAACTATGTAACAAACAATACCTAACATCATGACCTTAATGTTCTATTAATTTATATCATGTTAGATCGAAACTCTATCAAAACATAATTCATCACCTCAATCCTCTAACGCAGCTCCGAAAAAAACAAAACAATCCCACCATCCAATCAATACAACAGCAAGGACCCATCTCCTTCAATTCCAATTAAAAAATAAACTAGTAAATTGTTTAAAAAACTAAGTATTTTCTAAAATTTTATTGTATAGTACCTATTCCAAAATATTGAATTTATTTTAAGGTGCATCCAACTAACAGAAACTTTTTTTTGTTAAAATAATGGATTAAAAATTAAGTGACCGCAGTTGAAATATCTTGTTAAGACAACCCAAGATGGTATATTCTAGACTTAGACACTAAGAACTTTCTACAATCAGCAAAACAGTATTCTCAGTAAATTACTAAAATTTATAATTACAATTTAGGTATCTAGTTATTATCATTTATTGTTCACAATTTAATCAGTCTGTTCAATTAAGGATTTTTTATTAAGGTAATTTAATGAAATCCCCAATGAGATCTCATGGACCCACTGGACATCGTCTGCGGACCCCCAAACTGTTAAAGGGAGTAAAAGCTCTTTGAATATACTGTCCTTCAGAGAGGAATTAAAATGTGCAAAGTCAGATACTCTTTGAAGATCCCTAACTTACATACACCTAGTTGGGGAAAATGTAGCATTGTCCAATTGACCACAGTAGTATAAAAGTAATATTGTATGAATAAACAAGCTAAAAAAATATTATAACTATTTCTAATACTATTGAATGTAAAAAGAATTGCTAATTATGCTCAATCCCCTTCACACTTTTTTACCAACCTCCTTGATAATTGAAAGGGCTGAGGCCCCGATACCTCTTGTAAGTATGATATTACAGTTCTTGCATTTGCTGAATTCTCCCCTCAAGTGCTGTATGTTTATGGCTTTATCACTAAGTTCTGCTGACTTTTAAGCTGGTTAGAATACTGAAGGGAGGGCATTGGGATCCCTTAGGTTGGGCTTTTCTCTACATTTATGGGGGGAAAGCTTGGTCATGGGTTTCCTGGGCTCATTGTAAATATTGTCCATAAGTACGCTAAACTTTGTATATATTTAATTTTTAATATTTAATTTTTTTTGTTGTGTATATTTTGTATAACTAATTTATTCGCTACTGTCCTGGTTATAATATTAATGAATAATAAAAATTATTTATTCCGAAAAAAAGGAAATATACAGGTAAATGAAAGTAACATTACTAGATATCTCATATATATGTAAGTCAGTAAAAGTAAATAGCCATTATATTATAATTTAATATTTACATGTAAGTCGATGCTCATATCTAGATGTTGTCTATATGTTAAAAAAAAAAAAAAAAAACTAAGAAGATAAACAGAAAATTTTAAAATACACAATGTAAAATATTCCGTTTAAACTATTGCCAATGAAAAAAAAAAAATCTGAGAATTGGAGGCGGAAAGTGCAGCATGGTCCTAATACAGAAAAAGTACTTTCATTACTGGAGACTCAACCTCAAGCTGGAGATTTTATTGAGACAGCTAGTAGTAGAGAGGATACAATTTAATTTACATGAAATAATAGGAGGAGGGTTTCGGGGGGTGGGGATAAATCTTAGAATCTAAATCCAATTCCACCCCTAGGCATTCCGGATCGTCATCCTTAATGACATCTATGTGAAGCCCCGTTTGTATTCTTATCTCCCACCACCCGTTTTATGCCTTCCTTTACTGCCTGTAAATTTTATCGAATATCTTTGTTGTCAAATCTCATCTCAGGCCCTATTGTCACGACCTAGCTCCCTTCCCTTCAATGTTTCTATTCTGAAAAATTTTACCAAGATGGTTCATTTTTTTTATCATAGCGTTATGATCGTAAGTATACTCATTGCCCCAATAGGTGGCAGATTGTATTATCTCTTAATAAATAATAAAAATAAGAAAATGATTGTAAAAACTAGGGACATAAGGAAAGGTAGGGGTAATAATTATTTATTTTGACTGTGGGATTATTATCCATTAAGTTTTGAATATTTTAAAATAATTTGATAATAGGATGTAAATAAATGCAAACAAAAACATTTATGTAAATTATTTTTAATAAAGAATCCGTCTCAATATTCCAATCTTTTTTAACAACTATATTTTATATAATTGACTTAAGCACCATATCATGAACACATGTTTAACATTATTCTTATCTTTTAGTTTCAATAAATCATTGCACTCAATAATAAATTTCTATAACAATAGATAAGAAATAACCAATTTAGTCTTTGGTTTATACAATACTAATTATAATTAATTGTACTTAAATTAGTTCATTTTTTTTTTTGTTGCTTTATTAACATAACAAATAATTTATCTATCGTTTAAATAAATAATTTCTGAAGTATAAACTACAAGTCCAATAGATAAGAAGTGTTGCCTGGCCTTCTCATGTCTGAAGATGCTCCGAATAAATTTCCTTTTTTGGAGATAGCTGTGACGCAAGACTGGTTAGCTTTGGATTCTGATATGTTATGACCACGTTGTATCATATCATCAATGATCAACTAGTAAAAATAAAAAAGAAATATTAAATTTATTTGTTGCTAAAATCATGTTTGTACACATGCTATTTTAACAATAAAATAAAATAAAACACTCCCTAATCTACTAAAAACAATATCACGCAGTCTCACATCAAATAATTTTGTTGGGGTCAACCATTTAGTCAGAGATGAAGCAATATCAAGAAAAAATTCATCTTAGTACAATTAGTTTTTCTAAAATTTACTATTTACTTATCGAATGTTGATAACAACATGCCACATCTGAGGACTGGCAGTCTTTGGTTTGCTACTATTCATCCCCATTGTACTCACTTAAATGGTATATTTTCACATTATTAAGAATTGAAATAATTATATTTTTATGTTGGAAAATACTTATTTGTATTTGCTATGTTTATTTGTTTTGTTTTGATCAAGTATGTGCAAGCAGGACAGGCTTTTTTTTATTCAATTTAAATCAGCTGTTAAGTGAGTGCTGGGCAGAGGGATTGTGGGATAGATGATAATTGAGTGATTCAGTTACAGGAAGTTTTTTAAGTTGGTTGTCGCAAAATGTCTCATATTATTCGCATATTCGCAAATAAACAATAAAAGTATGCCTGTTTACAAGTGGCATGGTCTAGTGGATAGGGCACTAGGCTGCTAATGCTTTAATATTTAGGGTTGTATGTATTTTTTAATGCAAATTATAAAAAAAAAAAAAAAATTTGTCCTAAAAATTAAAAAATAATGTTAGGGGTGGACAATCCTTATCACTTAGGCCGATTTTCAGACCTATTGATTATGCACATAAAAGTTCATACAAATCGGGCAAGCCATTTCGGAGGAGTATGGTAACTAACATTTATATATTATAATTATTAAATAAACACAAGCTTAATGTTGATCATAAAAAAAAAAAAAAAAACAGAATTATGACTTGTGATATTTGACTAATAAAACTTACCTTGGGTATGGAATTCTCATAATTCCATATCATTGGCATTAGCTGATGGTGAAACCTTGCTTTCCTTACAGAATCTGTGATTGGCTTTCCATAATGCAAGTTCCAGATTGCAGCCTAAAAATGAAATCTTAGTAATACACATCATATCAAATAAAGTATAGCTGCTTTAATAAAAGAGATTTTTAATCTTAGATAGAATTATAGGAGCAGTTGATTAGGGAAGGGCTCATTGAAACTCTCTAAATAAGCAAACTCAGTGATTCAAGTTTTGTTATATATAAAAAATATTCATTATTTTCTTATGTTACCATAAATTTATTGTTAAAATATTATATCTCATATAATTACAATAAGTATAATAATTTAACGACAGACTTTTGGATATGGAAGAAAATAATAAATAAATCTTTATTTCAAACAACAATAATTAATAATTAAATCAAACTTAAATAATATTGAAATTCTTCCAAGGAAAGATAAGAGTAGATATGATCTAGTATTTGACAATGTTTCAGGCTACATTTTAAGCCATCGTTCATTTAATAAAGAAAACAGTTTTAAAAAAGTAATGAAAAAAAATTACATCTACAAAGTAATGAAATAAGACATAAATAGACAATGATGGTAATAAGTAATAAAAATGAAAACATAACGGAAGATAGGAAAAATACAAAATGATATTATGATAAAATACTAATTTTGAAAATTTCAATAAAAAAAGCATTAATATTTTAATAAAACAAATAATTAGAATATTATATTATAGACTAGCTGACCCGACAAATGTTGTTCTGCCATATAAATTATTTCAGTGAATATTTTGGTTGTTAAATAATGTTAAGACAGAAAGAGGAATCGGAGTGATTTAGATGATAAAGTACTTTACCATTTTTCAGATTTAAAAAATTAACCATATCATCTAATTATGTGTTGTGATATATTAAGTAGTCATAAAGTAAAAGGAATGAAGATCAAGGACACAGGAAATGAATAGACAATCAGAAAGAGAATGGAAATGCCCACTAGATCGGGGATAACCGTATGTTTTTCAGGACTGGCGAATTTTGTCTGAAGCCACCAAGCAGAGAGAAGCTTAAGCCATAGTGGAAACTTGTGCATTATTAACAAAGAAAAATGAAGATATCGGTTTAAGAACAACAAAATACAAGCCAACAGAGAAGAATGGACAGTAATAAACATTAAGTTTTATATTTTTCAATTTTTACTTTTACTTACTATATATAGTAAGTGGAAGTATTGCGATTGTGAAAATTTTCGAATTCCAGTTTTCAACGGAAATACAGTTTTAGGGTCCCATGAGTCCAAATAACCAAGTCCCGCAAAAAGGTCTTGGTGTTGTGTGTGTGTGTGTGTGTGTGTGTGGGGGTGTTGGTTTTGTGTGTGGTAACTCCCAGGCGGAAACGGTAAGTCCATGAAACTGAAATTTCATATTTAAGACAACTATACCCCGAGACGTGACAAAACTTTTTTCATCAAAATGACTACTAGAAGAGCCACTTTATAACTATGCATTTTGCACCTTTTTTCGATTTTCTCAAAAACGGCTCCGATGATTTTGATTAAACTCGCTATATCGATGTAAAATTTAATGGCTTTAATATCATGTAGGTTTTATTTGGATAAAAATGGTCTGACAGGGCTTAAATGACCGATATTTTAAATTTTCTTCCCCTAAAGTACCTTTAATTTTGTAGATTCAATAATAATAACTAAATTATCTTGTTAACGTGATGAAAAACAGGTAAATTTAAATTAAAAATTCGATACCCAACTAAAGGAGATTTTTTTTAATGCAATTTTTCGTTTTTGAACATAAGAGCAGTAATATACAAGTATGATATACCGTTGGAAAGCTAAAGATTTTACAAAAAATATCATCTCATACAAGCTTTTAAAAGTTAATAGAAAGTGATGAAATGAACATAAAACTAATTGATTATTTAAGATAATAATATAATAGATTTTTTAATAAAACACATGTTTCTATATAAATTCAATTTGATTAATTCCTTAATAATTTCACGTATTTTTATCTCTAACTGTATTTGAAAATTATTTCATTGATTTTAAAAATGGAGGTAAGTGAAAGTCGTATGTTGCCCGCACCAGATTTTTATAATAGTTGTTAATTTAATTTTATGTTTTTATACATTGTAATATGTTCAAATTAAATATAAACCAAGACTACGTAATTATTAATTAAAAAACTCTTATCAATCACATATAAATATATTTAAAAAAATTAAATGTTTTTTTTATAAATAAGAATAAAAGAGCAAAGATATTTAAAAATAAATAATTGTTAGATTTTTGAACATAAGAACAGTTACATTGACTTATAATATGTCATTGGAAAGATTTTAGAACACTACATATTTGTAAAAGGAATGTAAAGTGACGAATTAGGCTTAAATTATTATGATTATATATAAACAATTTTTATTGTTATATTATTTAATCTAAATCATATGTTTCCAACAAAATGAATAAACTTTTTACTTAAATTAACTTTAAACTTTCTTCAACTTCAACTAACAATAGTTCCTAAATTGATTTTAACAGTCAAGGGAAGTGAAATTCGTGTGCTCCTCAACCAGATTTTCTAATACAACGAAATTTAAATTATTTGGATATTGTTCATACAAAAATTCTAAATTTGGCATAAAAAAAAGTCCAAGGTAGGAAGAAAGGTAAAAGTTTGGGTTTATATGTATTTTTTAAGCCAAATAAAAAAAGAACATTTTTGTGTAAAAAACAATAAAATTTCTGTATAGGGACATGCCAATCTCCAGTGGTATGAAATATAGTTTAGGACCAATTCCCATACCTACCAATTACACATAAAAAATTTCATAAAAATCAGTTGAGCAGTTCAGAGGTGTACAGTCACAAACACCGTGACACAAGATTATTATATATTAGAATGAAAATTCATGTATATGTAACATACATCTGTTTACATGTAAATTGGAGACATTATATAATGAAGTATTGTGCGTATAATTTCACTTTTCTACTGCAAGTAACAATATTGTCACCATATATATAAAGGGGAGGCAATATTAGTGTGTGTGTGTGTGTGTGTTGTGTGTGTGTGTGTGTTACAGACAGACACACCACATTTCATTATTCTTATATTCTATTTACTATATTGTTTAAAAAATATATTTTAAATGATAATTTGGTTTCCTCCTCCTAAAGTAGGGGACAGATATATTTCTACAATATTTTTTGCCACAAATGAACTATTCATTAGATAATGGTAAATAAAAAAATTACAGTGAAATTTATTTAGTAGGTATCATTAGTTGGCTATCAGGATAGTGTAAAGAAAATAGTCAGGGTGTCAATCAAGAAAAAAAAAAAAAAAGAAATCTCTGGATGCTGCATTCCAACCTCACTATGGCAGAATAATTATTTATTCATTTATTTTTGCAAATGGGTGACCATGGGGTTGGGAGACCCTCTTGGGGCTTACCCCACCTCTGTAAAGTGGGTACCCAATATTTGGGGAAAAACCTGAGGTCTGACCTTGATCTTGGCCTAGACGAGAGCTATTGGCTAAAAAATAGTATAAACTCCAAGACCCTTCATGGGTTCATCATGAGGTACAGGATATGCTATACATTGTAATATACCCATTTTTTATAATTATGGTATTTATTTATTTATTATTTGATTATTGTGTTAGGCGGCTAACAATAGATAAAAGTAAATTTAAATAAACAGCTCCTTTTGGTTTTTGTTTACAAACATAGCATCCATTTTGGATGCTAAGAAAAAAGGTCACTGGCAGGTAGGATAGGGTAAAGAAGGTACCTGAAGATGAAAAGGGCAGGTAAGTTTTAGTTTGAGTGGGACCTGAGGGAGGAAAGAGCTGCTGTCTGAACATGGGAATAATTATAGTTAGCCTGCATATTGTTTGTATTATGTTTGTAAGTTATTATTATAATTAAAAAGTTAAATAATAAAAATGTGCCTGATTGTCAAGAACCCATACCATACCCTGAGAGTAAAATGAGTAATAATGAGGTAAATAATGTGATAATTAATTATTTCTTAAAAGAATATTTTTTAAAAATAAGCATATTATAACATATATAAAAGTACACATACTAGAGCAGTGGAAGTGGTAATTTTGGTTCCTCCTGCAGCGCCGATAGCCAATCGTACATCACCATCTTTGTCAAGGATCAGCGAAGGGCACATCGATGACATGGGCCTTTTACCGGGAGCGATGAAGTTTTCCGAAGAAGGTGAAACCCCAAAGTAATTTACCAGACCAGGAGTAGAAAAGTCATCCATTTCATTGTTCAAAATGATTCCTGTACTTTCGGAAACCACACCGCTACCAAATCTAAAACAAAATAAAATTTGATGTAAGAATTATTGACTGTGAATGAATAATGAGAGAATATGGTTGGGAGTGTCATATTTGAAACATTCCAAATAATTAAACTCAATTAATGTGCCGATGTTTTGGCCCAAACTTTGGCCATCTTCAAAGTGTGATTGACGTATTCAATCAAACAATAATTAAATCCTGAAATGGACACAGTACTTTTTGGAAATCATTGACTCAAATATTGACATAAACAGTCTTTTAAGAGTTCAATTCTGAATTGATGATTTCTAAAAATGCACTTTATTATTTTAATTCTACAAATTTATAATTCCATAAAATTAGTAAAAGTCAACTACAAATCAATTTATTGAATATTAAATAATTGACCATGTGATTATAAATAAGAAAGAGATGGTTGAAGTGGCGATCAATAAATTACTAAAAAATAGTGAAAACTATTTATTGTGGAACAACATTGCAGGTCTTCACCAGGCAGGACTTAAACAACTTCAAGAAACAAGTTAAAAAGAAAGTACTAGAAAACTAAAGTTGCTTCCTAACTTAAGCTTGTAAGCTGTCCAGATGAAGACCTGAAATGTGGATCGAGATGTTGGGTGCTCAATAAATAGTTCTTTCATATTGCTGTAGTCAGTTATAGACGACCAGCAAAGATTTTTAAAATACTATACTAAATATGAAACTTAATTACATGAGGTTAATTGTGCTTGTAGCAGCAATGGCATCACCGTTTGGAGCAATAACGACAATATTTGCAGTTCCATGGTCTTCAGTTACATAAGTAGAACCATAATCTTCTGGTTTGTTTGATGTTTGATTAACTAGGAGATTCTTCTTAACAGTCGCTATATAGTTTGTGTCGTTCAGCCTTGCTAGAACCTAAAACAAAGTTTTGTTTCAATACTAATTTGATTACTAGCATGTAAAGTATTAATAATGATGGAAGACAAATTGACCATAGAATGGATTATAGAACTTTTAGGGGATGAGATAATTTAAGAAATTGCATTTTAAGTATGTAATCTTATTAATTGTGTGCTAATTTTTTGGCTTAATTTTAGAGAATCATCAGGAATAGAAAAAAACAAGATAACCACCTGTTTTAGCAAAGAAAAGAAAAAAAATCTGGTACACCCACATACGACTTTCACTTAGCTCAATTGTTAATATCAATTTAAGACCTTTGAATAAATTTAGGGACCAAACATAAGCAAGTGAAGGTAAAAAATGTTAAAGAATTAATACTATATATTAAATAATCTATTATATTATTATCTACAACAATCAGTTAGTTTTATCGGTTTTTTCAGTACTCTCCCTACATTTTACAACTTTGTGTATAAAATAATGTTTTTTCTAAAATATTTAGCTTTCCAATGGTTTATTATACATCTATGTTACTGTTCTTAGGATCAAAAAAAACAAACATTACGTCAAAAAAATATTTTTATATTTTATCAATGGTAATAAAATGATATGGTTAATTGTTTAGGAGCAACAAAATTAAAGGTATTTAAGAGAAATAATTAAATTGATTCAAGGAATTTAAATCTTTACTTAACTGATTTTAATTTATTTTTTTGTTTGTATTTCCAGCAATTTAATTACCTATCATTTAGCAATAATCAACCCTTCCCTCTCCCCCCCCCAAAAAAATGGGCATTCTTTTCTTTGCCAGGCGAATGGACAGATTTTTTTAAATTTGTTATTTGGATTTTATTTGTCTTGAAATATTAAATCTCAAACTTTGAGAAGGGGTTACATTTTATCTTTTTTATTTTAGTCAATTACAATGGTCATTGAAGAATAATAAACTAAAAAACTTTTTAATATTTATAAGGCAGAGATTAGCTTATGTGAAAATGTTACCAAGTATATAATGTAAGAAGAAAACAAAAGAAAATAAAGTCCTTAATACCTTACTGTTATCAACAAAATGTGGATCTCCCATCCACGACCTTATAGCATAAGCATATTTAAAGGCCTCTGTTATTATTGAAGTTGTTTCTGGCTCATTTTCATCTTTGGGAAGAGTGTCCTCGACTAACTTCAAAATGAAAGCTAAGATAGGTCCAGAACCAGGAGGTGGAACAGAGTAGAAGTTGTAGCCTGACAACAGCTCCATTTTGATTGGTTCCTCCCAGCGCACACTTTAAACAATTCAAATTAATACTAGAATTTATAATAATTAATAGTTATAAATAAATCATTATGATCATTTTAATATTTTAAAAAAATATTTAATTTTTCAGCTGTATTAAAATAAAATACATCTAGTAAATTTTAGAAAAATAGAAAGCAATGTCATAGCATACCTATTGAGAAGACTAGGGGAGGAAGAAACGAGAGGGAGACTAAAATTATTTATTTTTAATATAAAATAATATAAATCAGCCCTTTGTTCGAAAAAGCCAAGTTGCAGGAACCCAAAAGTAAAAGGATTGTGAAGTTGGGGTGACAGTGCGTGGGAAGTGGAGATCAAAGATGAGTGCCTACACCTGTTAAACAGTCCAGAGGAAACAGAATTACTAGGGCATGCTGAAGTAGTCTGCAAAGAAGTTCTCAATAGCGGCCAAGGTTGCTAAGTATATAAGTAACCTCATAATTTTTTATCTTTGAATTGCAGAGAAGTTTTTTTTTCAAAAACAGCCTTAGATACCAGACTAATAATAATGTCCTTACTGCCCTTCATAGTCCACCCCTCCACCTTTCTTTCCTCCAATCTTTTCCTCATTCTCTCCAATCGCTCCTTCCTTCTTTCTTCCCTCCACGCCACTCTCCTCGTCAGAAATACTGCATAGCCATTTGGTCTTGACCCTGTCCTGGAACCTCTTCATTATTTCCTTAGCAATTTTCTTTCCTGTTTCATCCACTAATATCTCTTCTGTAATTTTTAACTCTCATAGGTCATTTTCAGTCTCTTTAAACCAGTTCGGTTTGTTTTCTTGTTGTCGAAGATTCTTTTAGTTATCCTTCTTGGATCCATTCTTAGAATGTGACCATAGAAGTCAATCCTCCTTTCCCTTATTGTGTCAAAAAATATTTATATTAATTATAATTAAGAGGCTACTCCCTTTCCTCCTAATAGTAGTCCAACCTTATTTTACATATTATACAACTTTTCATTTTGAAAAATGTGATCCTCATGAGTTAAAATAATTTTTTATGACAAATTTTTATTATTTCATCCTATATGTAAAATAATATATTGCACAGTAACTAAAATGTTTAAACCACTTTTAGTTCTATAGAGAAATGTCCACTTTGCACAGCACTCAGTCCAGTTAGTATAATTTCAACTATGGAAGGCCACCTAAGTAAATATTACATCACATATATCACTCAACAAAAAACCTGTAAATCAACAACCCATGAAGGAACTTGGGTTCAGTGCATAAGAGATGCGTACTGTTTCACCACCAACGGCCTGTAAAGGAGGTCCTCACCAGAGCGTTTAGAACAGTGTCTCATGAGGCGGTGCAGATGTTAGCAGGAGAGATTCCAATAGACCTTCTCCTAAGAGAAGACTATTACGTACATAAAATTAAGAGAGAAGGTATGGCGGATCTACCAGAAACTCTTAGAGTGAGGATCAACTCAGAACCCAGCAAATGGAAGATGATTCTCCGGAAGATCACGATAGAGGAATGGAACCGTCGGTGGGTGACGACGCCAAAAGGTGCTGATCTAAGGAAGTATTTTCCCGCCGTCGGGTCAAGACTGGAAAAAACATGGATCCTCCCGGACTACTGGGTCACACAGTTCCTCACGGGACATGGGGGCTTCCGAGCAAAACTTGCTAAGCATGGGAAAAACATAAGTCCCCTATGTCCCAGTTGTGGTGTTCCGGAGACCGCCGAGCATATTCTCCTTGCCTGTGCCGCTTATGAGACGCTAAGAACGAATCTTCTGAAGTACACAGGCCGCTACATCCTCACGGAGAGTGACATTCCTCACCTAGTAACCAAAGAAAACTACCCGTATTACAAAGCATTCGTGTACGGGTGGAAAGAATGTGTTGGTCCAAGTCACTTCACGCTGGTTAGGGGAGAAGCATGAAGAAGGCTGCCGAACATTTGAACTAACTTTGAAGACATAAAGCAGCTGTGGGTTGTAACTTGGTACTTCCTACAGCTGCAAGCACCCGTATTGCCTTCAAGGCAGGGAAGGGTTTAAATAAATAAATAAAAGAGATTAATTCATGATTCACTGATTTCTTGTGTTTTTTTAACAGTTTTAGGGAGCGGCATGGTCTTGAGGATAGAGCACTAGTCTGCTGTTCTCCGGGTCCTGGGTTCGAATCCCAGCTGTGACAAAATATTATTTATTCTGTTATTTCAGCCAGGGGGTGACTCTAGGGTACGGTAATCCTCCTTGGGCACACCCAGCCCCTTTTAAATTGGGTACCCAAAATGGGGGAAAACCTGACACCTGAACGTCGTGATCTCGGCCGAATAACCTCCTTACACACCACTGTTGGCCCAGAAGCAATAGGGATGTCAATAAGTACGAGCCCAAGACCCTTACCCTTCATGGGTTTTAGAGGTTTTTTTTCAACAGTTTTAATATGGTTTTGACGATGCCATGGATAAAAAACAAAGGGTGGGGGAATGTTTTTTTAATACTAAACAATATTTTTTCAGATGATAAACCAAATTTTGGAGTGTTAGAACGAAAAAAAAAATTGGAGTGTGCATTTCCAGTCTTCTACTGGTTGGAGAGCAACGTTTGTATGAGGTGAACATGTAGAGTTGTGAAGTTCTTAACTGGCAAAAAAATTTTGGATTCTTCCCTTAAGTATTATATAACTATATTAAATAATAAAACATAATTAACTATTTTAATAATAATATGATATTAATAAATAAAAATATACTTGTAAGACTTCATATCTTCTACAGTGATAATGCCTCCATCATCTTGAATATCCTTTACAAATGGAGCAGTGAGAGGGCCGTTATACAAAGCATCAGGGTTCTCAGAGATTATATCCAGAGTTTCAGCAAGCTTTGGCAATTTGATCTTATCTCCATACTTTGGCAACTCACCCTTTTCATTCAATAGCAACTTGCTGCAATATTTTAATAATTGACAACGATTGTTTTTAAAAGATAATAAAGCATTTAATGTTAACTAAGAAGCGTCCTGACCGAAGCCACGGCGATTGGAGGATCTCGTCTTTATTAGACAAAATGTTCTTCTCCAGATGCCTGTTGACCGGAACTCCTTCCGTGCACAGTTGGATCGCTCCTTGGAACAGTTCTTTCCATGGCGCTTTGCCGCCGTACTTCTTGTACAGCTCCCAGTATCCTTTCATTTCTCCAGGTACGGCAACGGATTTTCCACCTAAACTAGGATATGTTAAGACATTGGAAGACATTTACAAAAAAATGGAATAAATTAAACAAATATAGTACTAGAGCAAAGTTGCAAAAGATATTTTAAGAAAGCTGATCTTAAAGAGAGAAGTTTTGTCTGTATTGATGAATTCTATTGCTTAGATTCGGATATAACCACGAGATATTCTGACGATGTAGCGTATCCTAGGATGGTTGGTTCCTTCTCTTTAAAGGCGATCATCCAGAGGGTGGTCAATAATGTCTGTAATGGTGTTACCCATGTAACCAGATGACCAGAATCTAGGAAGAAAATAATTATGAGCTCGCGGCTTGGTTCTGAGGGCTTTCAACTCGGTGTTATCCTCCGCCTTCTCCTCCTGGTCTGAGAAACACCCGTATAAGATTATTTTATTTTTCTTCGTTCATTACGGTGACTTTTTAAAATATTAAAAAAAAAAAGTTTATTAATCAATTTGAACAGTGGACAAACGGATTTTTAAAAATTACTTAATCGGGTTTCATGTATCTTAAAACATAAGCCCTCAAATTTTGAGGAGGGAGAGGGAATTATTTAGGTCGATTACAAAAGTTTATTATTAAATATAATAAACCAAAAGCATTTATACTAGACTTATTTCTTTTACTTCGATTTTTATTCAAATAAAATTTCCTGATTCCAGAACATCTAACATTTTTTCTCTATCATCACTAATAGCTGAGTTATCACGGAATCACATCTCTTATAAGTTGTGGCTTGACCATATATGATTAATTTTTTTCTTTGTTCGTCACAGTGACTTTTTCAAATATTAAAAAAAAAATTTAATTTAACAAATTCACTAATAATTAAATTCTCTCGTTAGTAACATTCTATATGAGAAAGCCGAATTGGAGAAATTAACTAACGCCAGCCAATCTTTTTCATTTATCAACTCTAAAATTTGATCCCAGGTTAAATTTTTAGAATTAAAATATTTTTTTCTAAACTCAGTAAGTATCGGACAGGCAGCCAAAAAGTGAAAAAGATCTTCTGCTTCATTTGTATTGCACAAACTACATTTATTATTTGTTTTCATGAAATGTTTGTAATTCAGGTTTAATACATCACCCCTGATTTTAATTACCCATCTAATCACCTCCAGAGAACATTTGTCAGTAATGTAATTTACTGTGGTTAAATGTGGATAAAAGGGAGAAGTTTTAGAATTTTTAACTTTAATAATATTCTGAGTATAAATATCTTTTTGCATTAAGATTAATATTTTTTCTTTATTCACGGTGACTTTTTTAAATATTAAAATCTTTATTCGTTTATTAATATGTACGGCGGAAAAATGGATTTTTTTTTATTCCTTATTCGGGTTTTACGCATCATGAAACGTAAGTCCTCAAATTTCGAGAGGAAGGGGAGGTATTTTGTAGTCGATTACGAAGGTTTATTATTAAAAATAATAAACCAAAAGCATTTATTATTACCAACTAAACTTCTTTACAATTTCCTTTTCTTTTCCTTTGATTTTTATTTTTTTTTAATTTCTTGAACACCTTACATTTGTTTCTCTACCATTATAAGTTGTGGCTTGACCATATAGGATTAATTTTTTTTTCTTTGTTCATCACGATGATTTTTTCAAACATTGAAAAAAATAAATGTTTATTTATTAATTCGTACGGGGAACAAACGGACTTTTTTATTCGTTATTCGTGTTCTATGTGATCTTGAAACGTAGGCCCTCAAATTTTGAGGAAGAGTATTTTTTAGGTATATTACAAAGGTTCATTATTGGAAGTAACAATCCAAAAGCATTTATACTAGAAGCGCTTATAAAACTTCCTAGATAAGTGAAACGTTACACTTTCTGAAATTTGTCAGGACGTATTTCTTCAAACTCATGGATTCCAATGTTACAGGTACATTTTCGGGCTGATTAATTTCTTCCATAAAAACTTAAATTCTTTTTTTTAAATCAAAATTTGACGTTTCGGGATCTTCAGAAATGTACAGAGTAAAAATAACGAATGTCCATTACACTAAAAACACTATAGTGAAGTGAATAGTTAAATGCCTCCTATTGAATTTAAAGTTGTTGTATAATAATGTTTAGATTTTGTTAATAATGACACCTAACTTATAATAATTTTTTACGAAAACGTTTTAACTATTCACATCACTATAGTGTTTTTTAATGTAATGGACATTTGTTATTTTTACTATGTAGATTTCTGAAGATGAGAGAAGATCCCGAAACGTCAAATTTTGATTAATTAAAAAAAAAATTAAGTTTTTAAGGAAGAAATTAATCAGCCTGAAAATATACCTGTAATATTATGCGAGATCTTCCGGTTTTTACTTTCACTTACTATATATAGTAAGTATTGCGATCGTGAAAATTTTCGAATTCCAGTTTTAAACGGAAATACACATTTTAGGGTCCCCTGAGTCCAAATTACCAAGTCCCGAAAAAAGGTCTGTGTGTGTGTGTGGTAACTCCCGGGTAGAAACGGTAAGTCCTATAAAACTGAAATTTCATATTTAAGACAAATATACGCCCGAGACGTTACAAAACCTTTTTCATCAAAATGAGCTTACCAGAAGAGCCACTTTATACAATGTATTTTGCACCTTTTTTCGATTTTCTTAAAAACGGATCCGACGATTTTGATTAAACTCGCTATATCGATGTAAAATTTAATGGGTTTTAATATCATTTAGGTTTCATTTGGATAAAAATGGTCTGACAGGGCCTAAATGCCGATATTTTAAAATTTCTTTCTCTAAAATACCTTTAATTTTCTTGATTCTATAAAAATAACTATATTATCTTGTTACCACTGATGAAAAACAGGTAAATATATAAATTGAATGAATTCGATACCCAATTAAAGGAGAAAACAGAAAAAATATTTTTTTAATGCGATTTTTTGTTTTTGAAAATAAGAGCAGTAATATAAATGTATAATATACCGATGGAAAGCTAAAGATTTTAGAAAAAATATTATCTCATACTCAAGCTTTTAAAAGGTAATAGAGAGTGATGAAAAGAAGATAAAACTAACTGATTATTATAGATAATAATATAATAGATTTTTTAATAAAACATATGTTTCTATAGAAATTCAATTTAATTAATTCTTTAATAGTTTCACGTATTTTTATCTCTAACTGTTTTTGAAAATTCTTTCATTGATTTTAAGAATGGAGGTAAAGTACATTTATTTATGTAAAGTACATTTCAGCAGTGCAAGAAGCATTTTTATTACTGGTGAGGCGGCAGATGAGTTGGGACTAGAGAGATACACTATATAGATAGACGCAACCCAACTTATATATCTATCTATTATAACTTATAAGTATTTGAAAGAAAATGTGAAACGGTAGAGAAGGAAAAGCGAAAACAAAAAAAAAAAAAAACGGAAAAATAAATAGGAAAAAAATTTTAAAAAGAGTAAAAAGGGAAAAAAATATTGTATTTATAGTTAAATTAAAATGTTAAGAATATTTCTGTAGGAAGAATTGGTATGCTGTGTTATAGCAACCCAATTAAGTTGGGCAGCATCATTTTGTTTGTTTATTTATGAATAAAGTGTATCTCTCTAGTCCCAACTCATCTGCCGCCTCCACCAGTAATAAAAATGCTTCTTGCACTGCTGAAATGTACTTTCTTTAATATCCGAGTCATCTGCGTCATTATTGTAAATAATAAACCAAAAGATTAGCCATCTTAAAATTATCCGTCGGAAACGTTGCTATGTCTCTTATTATAAGAAGCCATACCTTTCTTCGCGGACAAAGTGTCTTTGACGAACATGTCAAAAGTTGCAGCTGCTGGAGCGGTTTCCCTCGCATTGATAGTAACCACTTTGGACTCTGCTTTGATATACAGAGTTGCGATGAACCCTCCTCCGATCCCCATGTTCTGCAT
This sequence comes from Piezodorus guildinii, assembly GCA_023052935.1. Taxonomy (NCBI): domain Eukaryota; kingdom Metazoa; phylum Arthropoda; class Insecta; order Hemiptera; family Pentatomidae; genus Piezodorus; species Piezodorus guildinii. The sequence goes on along the minus strand of CM041297.1, from coordinate 138,504,322 downwards.
GCAGGTCAGCCCGTCGCACAGCATCGTCGCTATCAGGCTGTCTACGGCGTTTCCGTATTTCTTCAAGATTTTCCTAAAATAAATTAAAAAAAAAAAATTAATTCAAACTTATAAATACAAAAAATATCATCTGCATTAATCAAGATATTGTTACCTCGTATGAAGGCATTTTAATAGATTTATACATCCTGCAACCTGAAAACCCACCACCAATTTTAGTAAAGTTATTAAAGATGTTAAGCCAGCCAAACTATTATTTATTTAAATCAAAATATATTATAATAAACGTTATGTTTTGTTAGTCAAATGAAACATGAGTGAGTTAGCTTGAAAAAATTTTGCAAATTATTACAAAACTAGATGGACCCGACAGACGATGTATTGTCTTCCGGTAAATAGGAATATCACACAGGAATTTGACCCTGAACAAAGATAATGAATAGATCTAATATAAGATATTGTATAGCAAATGATTTGCACCACCATGTAAGTCACAAAATACTTCGTCAGCACTGACATTCAAACTTAATTTTGTTTTAATCCCTTTTATTGCGGCTCAAAAAACGAGTGCCTATGCGAAGATAACTGGCCGAATTTGACATATTGCAACGGTTTCGAAAAAGGCTTATAAAAACCAAACTGAAAAATCTGGTGCGGGCAACATACAACTTTCACTTACCGCCGTTTTTAAACTCGATTAAAGAATTTTCACATACAGTTAGAGATAAAAACGAATGAAGCTAATGAAGAATTAATTAAATTGAATTTCTATAGAAAGAAGTGTTTGATTAAAAAATCTATTACATTACAATATTATCTAAAACAATCAGTCAGTTTTATCGGCTTTACATCACTCTTTATTAACTAATACAAGCTTGTGTATAAGATAATATTTTTTTCTAAAATCTCTAGCTTTCCAAAGGTATATTATACATCTATATTACTGTTTTTATGTTCAAAAACGAAAATTTTTATAAAAAACAATATTTTTGCCCTTTTCTCCTTTAGTCAGAAATAGAATTCATTCAAATTATACATTTACCTGGTTTTTATCATTGATATTGTTATTTTTTTAGTATCTACAAAATGTAAGGTACTTTAGAGGAAGAAAATTTAAAATATCGGCATTTACGCCCTGTCAGACTATTTTAATCATAATGAAACTTAAGTGATATTAAAGCCCATCAAATACTACATCGACATATAGAGTTTAATAAAAATCGTTAAAGCCGTTCATTAGAAAATCATAAAAAGGTGCAATATGCATGGTATAAAGTGGATCTTCTGGTTAGATGATTTTGAGGAAAATTTTTTTGTAACATCTCGGGCGTATAGTTGTCTTAAATTTGAAATTTCAGTTTCATTGGACTTTTCGTATCCGAACGGGATAACTCCCCCCGTCCCGATAGCTGGTAACCCATACCACACACACACATAGACCTTTTTGCGGGACTTGGTATTTGGACTAAAGGGACCCTAAAACGTGTATTTCTGTTGAAAACTGGAACTCGAAAATTTTCACGGTCACAATACTTTCCCTTCCTATATAAGTGGGTGAATCAAATATCGTATAAACGAGACTTTTTGTCCTGGAAGCCCAATGAAGGTGCGGGAACGTTCCCGCGTTTAGAGGTGTTGTGTAGGGATGCCAGCAGTGGGGGAAGCAGGCGGGCGCATGCCCTCGAACTCACCAGTAACCGTCGTGACGATGTCTGAGCAGGATATATCCCTTCGATTGCGCAACGTATTATCATCAAATTTTTTGCTGCTGAAGGTGTAAATCTGGCGGAAATCTTGAGAAGGTTGACTGTATAGTTCAGGGAAGAGACACTTTCTCGCGCCAGAGTGTTTGCATGGCATAAACAGTTTGTGGAGGGTCGAGATCGTGTTCAGAATGAAAGCCATGACCGCAGACCCCGCTCCTGCATCACAGCAGACAACATCAGCCGTGTTCGACAGCTTATTGAAGGTGACAGACGTCTAACCACCAGTGCCATTGCAAGTGAGGTTGGGATAAGCTATGGAAGCAATTTTCCATACTCACAAAGGAGCTAGGGTTTCGTAAGGTGTGTTCCAGGTGGGTTCCTCGACTTCTCACAGCTGAGCAGAAGCTGAACCGTTTGCGGATCTGTGAAGGTCTTCTTGCAAGATTTCAGGCTGAGGGAGCCTCATTTCTCACTCACATTATCACCTGTGATGAAACTTGGGTGCACCATTACACACCTGAATCAAAACAAGCGAGTATGGAGTGGAGACTGAAAGGGGAAGCTGGACCAGTGAAAGCCAAGTCACGGCTGTCAGCTGGGAAGGTTTTGGCCAGCGTGGCTTGCTGCATCTTGATATTTTGCATGAACGCAGGACTATCAATGCCGCATACTTCTGCGACATTTTGAATGAAGTCAGACTTGCATATCGCCGCAAAAGAAGGGATCTACCGATGAGAAAAGTGATTCTTCTTCAGGACAATACTCGCCCGCATACTGCAGCCCTGACGAGAGAAAAATTGGAGCAACTGGACTGGGAGACACTGGAACACCCTCCCTACAGTCCAGACTTATCACCATGTGATTTTTACCTGTTTGGCCAACTCAAGGAAGCTTCGGGAGGTCAGAGATTCGTCAGTGACGATGAGGTTGAAGCCTACGTGCTCAATTGGCTAAAGACACAACCTACTTCATTCTATGAGCAGGGGATTGGAAAATTACCTATGTGCTGGGAAAAATGTATTTCCAAATCAGGAGACTATGTAGAAAAATGAGGTGTACTTTTCTTTGTGTTCAAAGTAAAAATTAAAAAATAAGTCTCGTTTATATTTGATTCACCCACGTATAGTAAGTGAAAGTAAAAATGCCACGTGTTCGGGACGCAATGGAGAATAAAGCAATGATAATGATTCTCCAGTGTCAATAGAAAATAATATGAATAACATAATTATAAATAATATAAAAATTGAGTTCTATCTATCATAAATAGTTCGACTTCGGACCAAGAAGAGTGTCTGGTGCCGTGTGTCCATCTTATCGCTCCAGCGGAAACAGCCTCAACACACTCCGGTATAGAATGTGTAAAATGTCAATCCTAAACCGGTTTAAAAATTTTTTGTCAACAATATTTGATCATTTACAATCAAATTAGATCATTTATAAACTTATTTAGGGATCAAGTTTTCTCGCAATGCGAAGAATTAGGTACTATTACACGCAAGACGTGTTATATTGATTTTTTAGGTAGGTAAAAGTCACGTGTCGCCCGCACCAGATTTTGAATTGTTTAAAAATATGTAATAATAGAATAAATTGTTAATGTCGATTATTGAATCAAATTAGAACCGATATTTTGAAAAACTCAGCGATTGTTCCTTTTGAACTTTATAATTTGTCTCTCTAAATCCTTTTTTTTGTTGTTTCACATGACATGTCCGTTTTTATAGTTTCTTAAATACATAAAGGATTTTGCAGGTCTCTGTTGTTTTCTTCCGAATGTTTACATATTTAAAGTAAACAGTTACTAATCATCAACCTTTGTATTATAAACATTAGCTTCCCAATTAATTACCCAATTTTTAGTATGCCTCCAAATATGAACATGGAAACAGGCGATTTTCGATTAATATTTTTGTACGAGTTTAAACTCGGCCATTCAGCAGCTGAGGCCGCTAGAAATATTTGCAAGGTGTTTGGTGAAAGGAGTGTGAATGAACGGACTAGGGGCTAGGGATACCGACTTGAAAACTTGCCCCGAGGAAGACCTCCGTCCGTAATAGACTACGATGGTCCTCAAACATACAGTAGAAGGAAACCCCTACCAAACAGTTAAAGGACTCTCAGCACAACTAAATGCAAGTGCATCTACCGTTTCCAGACATGGCAGCAAGACCCCATGTTTCAAATCATACCGTGCAAAAATTGAAAGAACTGGACTACGAAGTTCTTCCGCACCCACCATATTCTCCCGACTTGTCTCCAACAGATAACCACCTCTTCAGGAATTTAGCAACTTCGTCAAAGGCAATTTTTTGAAAATGATGGTGTAAAGTGCGTTTTCAGATTTTTTTTCACTTCAAAGCTCAGAGTTTTTCAGTTCGCGGATAAAAAAGTTGGTGTCACGTTGGGAAAAATGTGTAGAAAAAGAAGGTAAATACTTCGAATAAAATTATCTTGTTTTTATATCGTATTTTTAATAAAAATCCTTTACCTTGAAAACGTCAAATTTTACATATCATCTAATAATTTTGCTATATTTTTAATTAATCACAGAAATATTTACATGTGCTTTCTAAAATAATACTTAAATTATTGCATCAAAATAATGTAGGATGCTTTGTTTTCCTGGCTGAGGAACTAGGAAGGTTGAAACCATTAAATCATGGATTTAGAAAGATTTCTTATGTAATGAGCCTGAAGAAATAACGCGGTGATAGGTCTAATCGTCCAAGGACCATCGCTTCTTCATCAGGCTGAGAAACCGCGTATTACAGGTTGTTTATTATTATTTTTGTTGATGTTGTTTTGCATGCTTTCCTACTCTCAATATCATTGGAAAAAGGACGATGTAATCTACAAGTGATCAATTTATTCTAATTATAGGGAGAAGTTCGAGATTCGTTTCTTAAGACCGCCAGGAAATAAAGTTGACTCTCTCAGGCCGGATTCGAAACGACACTGTTTGATTCATGTTTGCACCTGGCCGTAGATTTGGCCATGTTTTCAAAACTTTATCGAAGAAGTGATAGTAAAGTTAAAAAATTGACGAGTGCTGCAAGAATCGGAAAAAAGGAGATATTTTAATCAAAATAACCAATACATGATAATATATTATAAGATATGACTAATTTAAAATCTTTCCGCTGGTACTAATAATAATAGATTGTGTAAAAAAAATATATACGGCGCGCGCAATACACTACTTTCACTATACACACATATACACCCCCGTTTTTAAAAATTATTCCAAAATTTTTAAATACAGTTAGAAATATGAATTATAAAAATAAATTGTTGAAAAATTAATTAAATTGAATTTGAAATAGAAAAATGTTTTATTAAATAATCTATTATCTTTATATCTACAACAATGAGTTAGTTTTAACGGATTTTCACCACTCTCCAGTAAGTTTTATAATTTTGCGTATCAGAAAATATTTTCTTCTAAACTCTTTAGCTTTCTAATGCTACATTATACATCTATATTAATGTTCTTATGTCCAAAAATATAATACTTAAAATGTGTTTTTGCTCTTTTCACCATTAGTTTGATATCGATTTAGTTAAAATGACATATTTACCCGTTGTAGATGTAATAAGATGATGTGCAAACATAGCCCGTGATAGATACTCCTCTTTCCATTCTAAACTCCCTGCCCACACAAACTCACTTGTCCGTAATTTATCTTCCTCAGATATCCCTGATAACCCTCCAAGGCGACTGAAAAGAAGGTGGCCTCGGGACCTACTGCCTTAAAATAGTTAGTGTAGTGCTACCAGTGGGTAGTTCTTTCTCAAGACATTTTCATGACTTTTTATTTTCATACAACACATTTACTTATTGTATTCTTTAGTACAGCTGTAAATTACTATAAATAAATTAAAAAAAAACAAGATGATATGATAATTGTTTAGATCTACGAAATTAAAGGTATTTAGAGGAAGGAAAAAAAAAATCGGCATTTGACCCCTGTGAGACTATATTAATTTAAATGGAACCTATATGATATTGAAGCCATTATATTTTACATCGATATAGCCCTGGGCCTCGCGGTGTAAACTCCTACGAGTTTACACTCACGTTTCATAATGCAATTTTTAGTGTAGGGTCATCACTCCCTACGACTAATTTTGTGAGTGTCCACCCTTTGGCTGACGGGTCTCACATACCCGGGGAAGAGGTTGTGAGTAAATTCACATTTTTTTTTATCCTTATAAAAGCCCCGCCGAGACTGGGATTCGAACTCAGAACCTGTAGCATGAGAGACTAGCGCGCTAGCCACTCAGCCACGGGCTCCCCTATTTCGGGCGTATAGCTGTCATAAATATGAAATTGCACATCCGTACATTGCACATTCGTTTTTGTGCTAGACCTACCACACACACACAGACCTTTTTGCGCGACTTGCTAAATTAGACTAACGCTTACTAACGCGTATTTCCATCGAAAACTGGAATACGAAAATTTTGCGATCGCAATACCTTCCCTTACAATCTATTTCATATATAGGTAAGTGAAATCAATAATGATTGTGCAGTGTTATCGACCAGCAGTAACCAGTCACCCGATCCCACGCAAATACCATTCTTTGAGATGGAGGTCAAAGAATCTTAGACCGGAATTTCCACTTACGCAAAATTATCAATTTCTTTCCCTAAAAGAAACGTGGTATGAAACGAATCATGTAGTAATCTGATGGTTAGAATTATGGACTTTATGGTAGATGAGACAGAAGTTCTGACCCATGAAGTTCTAACAAGCTTAGAGAATTCTCTGAAGAGATTGTGAATGTATTAAATAGGGTTCAAATGTTTTAGATCTTTGGAACCTAGAATTAGTTAAAACCACCTTTTTTATTTTTATACACCATATTATTGGGTTGTTTCATATGAAATGTCCGTTTTTATAGTTTCTGAAATACATAAAGGATTTTGCAAGTCTCTGTTGTTTTCTTTCGAATGTTCACATATTTAAAAAAAAACAGTTACTAATCCTCTACCTTTGTATTATAAACATTAGCTTCACAATGAATTACTCACTTTTTAGTATACCTCCAAATATGAACATGGAAACACGCGATTTTCGAGTAATATTTTTGTATGAATTTAAACTCGGCTATTCAGTAGCTGAGACCGCTAGAAATATTTCCAAGGCGTTTGGGGAAGGGAGTGTTAATGAACGGACCATTCGCCGTTGGTTTGCTAAGTTTTCAGCTGGGGATATCGACTTGGAAAACTTGCCTCGAGGAAGACCTTCGCCCGTAATAGACAACGATGTCCTCAAACATACAGTAGAAGGAAACCCCTACCAAACAGTTAAAGGACTCTCAGCACAACTAAATGCAAGTGCATCTACAGTTTCCAGACATTTAAAGTGTATTGGGAAAGTAAAAAAGTTCGATACATGGGTACCTCATCATCTCATTGAGCGGCAGCAAGACCCCATGTTTCAAAACATACTGAGCAAAAATTGAAAGAACTGGGCTACGAAGTTCTTCCGCACCCACTATATTCTCGCGACTTGTCTCCAACAGATTACCAACTGTTCAGAAATTTAGACAACTTCGTCTAAGGAAAACTTTTTGAAAATGACGATCAAGTGAAAAGTGCGTTTTCAGATTTTGTTTCACTTCAAAGCTCAGAGTTTTCAGTTCGGGTATAAAAAAGTTGGTGTCACGTTGGGAAAAATGTGCAGAAAAAGAAGATAAATACTTCGAATAAAATTATGTTATTTTCATATCGTATTTTTAATAAAAATCCTTTATTTTGAATACGGACATTTCATGTGACACAACCCAATATAATGGATCGTTCAAACATGGACCCTCGCGTCACAGGTTTTGTGATATTGAATTAACTGCGCCCTTCGAAGATAGTTTAGTAGAATGAAAATACTGATAACGATATCTGAGGTGTAAGGTCGCAGTACTTTGCAAAACATGAGGAAAAGACTTTTAACGCTTTTAGAAGGTCGTCTGTTAATTTTTTTTCACATTCCCCTACTTATATACGAAGTATAAGGAACACTATTGCGATCGCAAAATGTTTTGAAATCGACTTTTCAATAGTTATGGAATGAGATTAAGTCATCAGTAATTGTCAATAATTAATATTAATATTTCCAATAATTACAAAGGGTGCCGCTCCTTAACTTTGCCTACCTCCGTTAGCCTTGAGCCTGTGTCCAGGATCAAACAGCATGCCTACAAAAAGTACTTGGACATAATGGATCTTAAGCTATACCATGTGTCCCTCAATACATATCCCTTCTTCTTCCTCGTTCTCCCCGTGAGTTGTTCAATCCTGTGGCAGCAAAAGAAGGAAATCGGTAGTAATCCTTAGGTTCTCCAGAGACCCGTAGAGCTTGGCTTCCAATGATTCAAGCTCAGTCCAGACCTTCCTCGTCCGGTGAAAGATGGTCGTCTTTCTCTGTTTAAAGGGATCCAGCCTTTACCAGTTTATCTGCCTTCTTATTGCCACAGATACCATAGTGAGTGGGAACCCATTTTACCATTTAGTCCCTTTCAGAATATTTCAGCCAGAAAAAATCTGAATGAAATTTTGCTTCAATATAGTGAATTTAATCGAAGCAGTTTTTGAGAAAATCTTTAAAAAGATGCGAAATTATATAGTATAAGGTAATATATATTGAGACATGAGGTATGCGAATCAGCCAGACATTTTTGAGGGACTTCAGTTCACTTGTACGCAAGGCACACAAAACGTTTATTTCATTTGAAGTCTCGCATTAGAAATAGAAAATTTTCATGATTGCAATACTTTCCCTTACTATAGATTTCATATATAGGTAAGTCTTTCATGCCAAAGGTCGTGCAGATATAAACCCGGCGGATGGCTCTAGAATTTTTATATGGGATGAAAAATTCCTCAGTTATGCCGTCGTTTGGATGGGACGTAAAAATGTGGTCCAAAGCCTCTTCGATGTCAGGTACTCGTTAAATTAAACCTTAATGGGCAAACATTTAGGACTCCTGTTGTAGCATCGTCCGAATTACTACAGAAGAGTAAAGTGATGTTAAATTAATGAACAAGCAAACATATAGAGTCAAGTGAAAGTAAAAAAATCAAAGTGTAAAAATATTTCTGGATTTTTTACCCCCAATTACTTAAAAAATTCCTTCATATTTAATTATTACTTTCACTTACTATATATAGTAAGGGGAAGTATTGCGATCGTGAAAATTTTCGAATTACAGTTTTCAACGGAATTACACGTTTTAGGGTCCCCTGAGTCCAAATAACCAAGTCCCGCAAAAAGGTCTGTGCGTGTGTGTGTGTGGTGTGTGTCTGTGTGTGTGTGTGTGTGTTTGTGTGTGTGTGTGTGGTAACTCCCGGGCGGAAACGATAAGTCCTATGAAACTGAAATTTCATATTTAAGACAACTATACGCCCGAGACGTGACAAAACTTTTTTCATCAAAATGAGCTTACCAGAAGAGGCACTTTATACCATGCATTTTGCACCTTTTTTCGATTTTCTCAAAAACGGTTCCGACGATTTTGAATAAACTCGCTATATCGATGTAAAATTTAATGGGCTTTAATACTATGTAGGTTTTATTTGGATAAAAATGGTCTGACAGGGCTTAAATGCCGATATTTTAAATTTTCTTCCCCTAAAGTACCTTTAATTTTGTAGATTTAATAATAATAACTAGATTATCTTGTTAACGCTGATGAAAAACAGGTAAATATATAAATTGCGAATTGATTCGATACCCAACTAAAGGAGAAAACATAAAAAAAAAAATTTAATGCAATTTTTCGTTTTTGAACATAAGAGCAGTAATATACATGTATGATACACCGTTGGAAAGCTAAAGATTTTAGAAAAAATATCATCTCATACACAAGCTTTTAAAAGTTAATAGAGAGTGATGAAATTAACATAAAACTAACTGATTATTTTAGATAATAATATAATAGATTTTTTAATGAAACACATGTTTCTATATAAATTCAATTTGATTAATTCCTTAATAATTTCACGTATTTTTATCTCTAACTGTATTTGAAAATTCTTTCATTGATTTTAAAAATGGAGGTAAGTGAAAGTCGTGTGTTGCCCGCACCAGATTTTTTTTTAGTGTAATAGACATTCGTTATTTTTACTCTGTAGATTTCTGAAGATCCCGAAACGTCAAATTTTGATTTAAAAAAAAGAATTTAAGTTTTTATGGAAGAAATTAATCAGTCCGAAAATGTACCTGTAACATTGGAATCCATGAGTTTGAAGAAATACGTCCTGACAAATTTCAGAAAGTGTAACGTTTCACTAATCTAGGAAGTGTTACAAATGCTTTTGGATTGTTACTTTCAATAATGAACCTTTGTAATTGACCTAAAAAATACTCTTCCTCAAAATTTGAGGACCTACGTTTCAAGAGCACGAATAACGAATAAAAAAATTCTTTAATAGTTTCTCTAACTGTATTTGAAAATTCGTTCATTGATTTTAAAAATCGAGGTAAGTGAAAGTCGTGTGTTGCACGCACCAGATTTTTTTTTTAGCAATGCTAACAACCAGCAATTGTTCGTTATTTCGATGTACGTCTTTTTACGTTTTTATTAACCTAATTATACTCTAATATAAATAAACCTACAACTGGAATTACCTAATTACGAAATAATTGGGACAATGCTGATTTCAATTGTTTTTTTGCTTTCGTCAGGAAGCGGTATCTTAATGAATGGTTTACGAACCAGTAATAACCCAGCCGGTTTAATGCCGCGAAAGCCAATTTGTAAATTTAATTCGTCTTTCGGTTTTATTCAGATTTGTTACATGCGAAATTCTAAACATTTTCTTTCCTATAAGTATGCTATGTATAAAACATTCTTGTTTTTACTATTTCATTGGAATTGACTTCCATAAATGTTTACTTTCACATACCTATATAATGAAGTATTGCAAATGGGCAGTTTCTCTTCGTGTTTTTCTATCATTAAGCAAAATATTTACTTGTTGTATTGTAATAAACAGTAGTGAATTCAATAAATAAATCGTGAAAATTTTTTTAATTCTAGAGTCGCCGAAAATACATGTTTAAGGGTCCTTGAGCCTTAAGGACTAAGTCCCACAAAAGAGTTTTGCTCATAAACGAAAAGTTATAAAAATACTGAAATTTCATATTTAAGACAACGCTTGAGATGTTACAGCAACTTTTTACGATTATCTCATTAAGATTAACGGCCCTAACGATTTGAATTAAGCGCAATGTATCAATGTGAAATCGGATGGGCTTTAATATGATGTAGGTTTCATTCTGATTGAAATTGTCTGACAACGCTTAAATGCAGATTTTTTTTTCCTCTAAAGTAACTTTACTATTGTAGATTCGAAAAAAATAACCATGTCATCTTGTCAGTATTGATAAATAACAGGTTAATATATAATTTGAACGAATTCAGTAACGAACTAAAAGAGAAAAGAGCAAACATATTACGAACAGTAATATAGATGTGTGTGTGTATATATATATGTATATAATAGTGTCAGGTACTCGTTGAAGATCCCTGTCCTAATTAAACCTGGATAGGCAAAATTTAGGACTCCCACAGTAGCATCGTCCGATTAGCCACAGTAGCATAAAACTGACGTTAAATGAATAAACAAATAATAAATTCCAATAAGATATTTCGTCAGTAAACTGAACTCTTTACAGACATTTTTTTTTTGAAGTTAACTAATATATCATATTGCGTTTTAAAACATGGCGACTGTGCGTGATCAAGGCCTTATCACCTCATTGCACGTCCGTTGACCGTGAAACAGTACGAATCTTTACCAGTACCCATTACCCTTAATGGGTGGCTGGGGTACATGTTTATTTTTTATTATATTAGCTTGTATTCTCTCGTGAAGTTATAAATTACGTAAAATACAAACAAATACAAATCTTACTAGATACAATATTGATTTTGCAGGGAAAATATTCTTATATCCTTGACTTTTGTTGATGCTTGCTAATCTTTATTTATTCGGAAAGGCCTAGTCAAACAAAAAAAATCATCTTTTTATCTGTTTTTCGCTAGTACTATCATGCTATCTTAGCAAGAATAAAAAATTTTAATCTGCATAAGCTTTTAGGCCCATAAATTAATAAATCATAATTATAAACCTTTATTATCACTGTTTAAGATCTTTTCTCAGAAAAATTCCGCAGTGAGAAAGTAAAAAAATTCTGGTTGAGGCAACAAACGACTTTCAATTACCTTGCTTGAAAAAATCAATTTCAGCACTATTAAATATAACTTAAGTTGAGAAAAGTTTTAAGTTAATTTAAATAAAAAGTCTGGTGCGCGCAACACACGACTTTCACTTACCGCCGTTATTTATTTCAAATTTAGAAGTGAAATAAATTGTTAAAGAATTATTTACATTGGATTTTCATAAAAACATGTATTTTATTAAATAATATATTATATTATTATTTACGACAATCAGTTTGTTTTATCGGGTTTTCACCACTATCCGTTAACATTTACAATATTATGTATAAGATAATATTTTTTTCTAAAATCTTTAGCCTTCCAACGGTATATTATGCATGTATATTACTGTTCTTAAGTTCAGAAAACGAAAATTGCATTACAAAAAATATTTTTGCTGGATATAGTTGGATATCGAATTCGTTCAACATATATATATATTTACCTGTTTTTTAGCAATGCTAATAAAATAATATGACCAGTTTCAAAAATATACATATATATAAAGGTACTTTAGAGAAAGAAAATTTAAAATATCGTCCTATTTAAAATGTCGACCTACTTCAATCAGAATGAAACCTACATCATATTTAATCCCATCAAATATTACATCGATATAGCGAATTTAATCAAAATCGTTAAAGCCATTTTTGAGTAAACCGTAAATAAGTGAAACTGCATGAGATAAAGTGGCTCTTTTGGTTAACTGATTTAGGTGATAAATTTGCTGTAACATCTCGAGCGTATAGTTTTCTTAAATATGAAATATCAATTTTATAGGACTTTTCGTTTTTGCGCTGGACTTACCAAACACTATAATATTTTTTCTAAAATCTTTAGCTATACAACGGTATATTATACATCTATATTACTGTTCTTGTGTTCGAAAACACAAAAAATTGCATAAAAATATGTTTGCACTTTTCTCCTTTAGTTGTTTATCACATTCGTTCAACTTTCATATTTAGCCTTTATTTATCTATGATGTACCTAATTTTTTTGAAATATACAAAATTAAATGTACTTTAGAGGAAGAAATTTCAAATTATTTGCATTTAAGCCCTGACAGACTATTTCAATCGAAATGCAACTTACATGATATTAAAGCCCATTAAATTTTATATCGACATATAGAGTTTAATAAAAATCCTTAGAGCCGTTTTTGAGGAAATCGTAAAAAGGTACAAAATGCATGGTATAAAGTGGCTCTTCGGGTTAACTGATTTTGATGAAAAAAGTTTTGTAACGTCTCGGGCGTATAGTTGTCTTAAATATGAAATTTCAGTTTCATAGGGCTTACCGTTTCCGCCCGGGAGTTACCACACACACACACCCCCACACCAATCTTTTTGCGGGATTTGGTTATTTGGACTCGGGGGACCCTAAAATGTGTATTTCCGTTGAAAACTGGAATTCGAAAATTTTCACGATCGCAATACTTTCCCTTACTATATATATACTTAATAAGTGAAAGTAAAATTTTTTAAATATATTTTAACAATGGAGGTAAGTGAACGTCGTGTGTTGCGCGCACCAGATTTTTTCATATAGAGGCAATTTAAAGTAATAAATAAATTTCTTCTATTACTATTAAAACTTGACCATATTTTAAATTCTTCTTTGGAATGTGGCACAACTTGCATTTCCACAACTGTATCTAGACTAGACAAGAATGCCATTTAAGACACTATTTCGATTTCGGATATCTTTTATGTTCCATAACAATTTCGATTAAATAAATAAAAATTTTATAAGGAGAAAAGAGTAGTTTTTGTCATACTATAATCGCATTCAACGCGATAAAAGTTGTGATAATTCATTTTCAAAGCCGTCTCACGGCCTTGAAAAAGCGTGGGTAATTGTAGAACCTTATCAATAGTTATTATACGAAATGAACTATTTTCAAAGCTATTTGTCACGGATATTTTTCGATTTAAATCTGTCATTACCTTGCTAATTTCTTATGTTTTCGAATGCTCATATCATTTTTACTTTCACTTACTATATATAGTAAGGGAAAGTATTGCGATCGTGACAACAAAAGGCGTTTGGGGAAGGAAGTGTTAATGAACGGACCATTCGCCGTTGGTTTGCTAAATTTCAGCTGGGGATACCGACTTGCCCCGAGGAATACCTCCGTCCGTAATAGACAACGATGTCCTCAAACATACAGTAGAAGGAAACCCCTACGAAACATTTAAAGGACTCTCAGCACAACTAAATGCAAGTGCATCTACTGTTCCCAGACATTCAAAGTGTAGTGGGAAAGAAAAAAGCTCGATACATGGGCACCTCATGATCTCACTGAGCGGCAGCAAGACCCCATGTTTTTAAAACATACCGTCCGAAAATTGAAAGAACTGGGCTACGAAGTTCTTCCGCACCCACCATATTCTCCCAACTTGTCTCCAACAGATTAGCATCTGTTCAGGAATTTAGACAACTTCGTCAAAAAAAAACTTTTTGAAAATGATGATCAAGTGAAAAGTGCGTTTTCAGATTTTGTTTCATTTCAAAGCTCAGTGTTTTTCATTTCGGGGATAAAAACTTTGGTGTCACGTTGGGAAAAATGAGTAGAAAAAGAAGTTAAATACTTCGAAATAATAAAATAAAATTATATTGTTTTCATATCGTATTTTTAATAAAAATCCTTTACCTTGAAAACGGACATTTCATGTGACACAACCCAATATAATATACCGTTGGTAAGCTAAACAAATTAGAAAATCTAGGATCACTGTAGCTGGGTGGCTAGCAAGACAGCCTCCTATGCCGAAGGTCACGGGTTCAAACCCGCAGGTGGTCCTAGGACTTTTTATTGAGAGTAAAAAATCCTTAAATAAACCGTTTCTTCGTAGGGGAACGTTAAAAGGTAGTCCCGAGTCAGTGCGATGTCAGGTACTTCTTAATGATCACTATCCTAATTAAACCTGGATAGGCAAAATTTAGGAATCACCTGTAGCATCGTTCGATTAGCCATAGTAGCATTAAGTGACGTTAAATAAATAAACAAACAATTAGAAAAACTATTAACTTATAAAGAAAATTGTAAAAGTTGATGGAGAGAGATGAAAAGCCTATATAACTATAGATGGTCAGTAGTGGTAGTCCGTCGTGGTGATAAGACCAAAACATACCTGGACGACACACCAGACTTGTTATTCCATTGCTATTGTATACAACAATATTCCTCCAAATTTTCTTACAAAAATCCTCCAAACTATTCAAATTATTACTAAAATAATAAACTACAGGCGAAATCCCTCATCGAGGAAAAAATTGCTGAGTTATTGAATTCAGATTACTTAACCGCTTTAGACATGTCCTCAATGTCACTCATTCATTATTCAACTTGTAAATAGGTCATTCTATTTGAAATCGTCCAATTTTCATTAATTGGACATTAATGAAATAATCGCTCGACATTTTTGTTTTTCATGATTTTTTCACCACTTCATTTTCTATCCTTTCGTGAATATAAAACTATAAATAAAAAACATTTTCGGGCCAATACTTTTTATTATTGCAACCGTTTAAGTCAGCCCCGCGGGCGAAAACATGTGATGGGAAAATCTTTATATTTCCTTTAATTTTTTTTTATATCAAATAAAAAAAATCTAGTGCGGGCAGCACACGACTTTCACTTAACTCCATTTTTAAAATCAATGAAAGAATTTTCGAAAACAGTTAGAGATAAATACGTGAAACTATTAAGGAATTAATTAAATTGAATTTATATAGAAACATGTGTTTTATTAAAAAATCTATTATATTATTATCCGAAATAATCAGTTAGTTTTATGTTAATTTCATCACTCTCTATTAACTTTTAAAAGGTTGTGTATGAGATAATATTTTTTCTAAAATCTTTAGCTTTCCAACGGTAAATCATACATGTATATTACTGCTCTTATGTTCAAAAACAAAAACTTGCCAAAAAAAATATTTTTTTTCTATTTTCTCCTTTAGTTGGGTATCAAATTCATTCAATTTATATATTTTCCTGTTTTTTATCAGTGGTAACAAGATAATATAGTTATTTTTATAGAATCAACAAAATTAAAGGTACTTTAGGGGAAGAAATTTCAAATTATTTGCATTTAAGCCCTGTCAGACCATTTTTATCTAAATAAAACCTACATGATATTAAAGCCCATTAAATTTTACATCGATATAGCGAGTTTAATCAAAATCGTCGGAACCGTTTTTGAGAAAATCGAAAAAAGGTGCAAAATGCATGGTATAAAGTGCCTCTTCTGATAGGCTCATTTAGATGAAAAAAGTTTTGTCACGTCTCGGGCGTATAGTTGTCTTAAATATGAAATTTAGTTTCATAGGACTTACCATTTCCGCCAGGGACCACACACACACAGACACTTTTTGCGGGACTTGGTTATTTGGACTCAGGGGACCTTAAAATGTGTATTTACGTTGAAAACTGAATTTGAAAATTTTCACGATCGCAATACTTTCCTACTTAATGTAAGTGAAAGTAAAACATTAACAATAAGATAAGGGATTGCTTTGTATTTTTGTACCCTACAGCTATTGCCTAAATAGTGAAGAAAGTTCTCGAAAATGAATAAAAAACGAGATTTTTAACGAATAAAAGTATATAAAGGAAAGAGACTCACTTCTAATTATTTTTACTTTCACTTACTATATATAGTAAGGGGAAGTAATGCGATTGCGAAAATTTTCGAATTCCAGTTTTCGACGGAAATACACGTTTTAGTGCCCCGAGTCCATATAAGCAAGTCCCGAAAAAAGTCTGTGTGTGTGTGATAACTCCCGGACGAAAATGAAAAAGTCCTATGAAACTGAAATTTCATATTTAAGACAACTATAGGCCCGAGACGTTACAGCAACTTTTTCATGGAAATTTTTACCAGATGAGCTGCTTTATACATGCATTTTGTACCTTTTTACGATTTCCTCAAAAACGGCTCTAACGATTTAATTAAACTCTATATATCGATGTAAAATTTAATGGGCTTTAAAATCATGTAATTTTCCATTCTAATTGGAATAGCCTGGCAGGGCTTAAATGTAGATATTTTAAAATTTCTTCCTCTAAAGTACTTTAATTTTGTATATTTCAAAAAATAGGTACATCCATATATAAATAACGGCTAAATATGAAAGTTGGAACAAATTTGATAAACAACTAAAAAAGGAAAGTGCAAACATATTTTTTATGCATTTTTGTGTTTTCGAACACAAGAATAGTAATATAAACTGCCGATAAAATTAAAGGATCACTTCAATATTTTGAAATAACTAAACTGTATAGGGTATTTTTGAAAATATTCTTTTTTTCTTTGGAAGTCACACTTTATTATAAGGGTAATAAAAAATAAAAAATTCTTTTCTAGAAATTTTTAATAGGAAAACAAATAAAAAAATGTCCTACAGCTCAAAATGAAAAAGTAAATCTTTGAAATGAAATGAAATAACAAAACTGAATAAAAAGGAAGAATTCGAGGAAAACGATCAATAATTGATATTCCCACCTCTAGCTCTGATAATTGCTTCCATTCTCCTGCCCATTCCAGCGACCAGGGCTCTTACATGTTGTTCTGGGATGTTGTTCCACTCTTCCACTAACATTTCCTTAAATCTGCAAAATTTTGTGGGTCTCGGCGCGGACACGTCTTCCAAGTATGTCCCATACATGCTCTATTGGGTTCATATCTGGACTTCTGGGTGGCCAAACCATAACGTCAATTTCTTCTTGTCTGAGGAAATTTTGCACTGATCGAGCAACGTGAGTCGGGCATTATCGTGCATAAAAATAAAGTTACCTACGATATTTCTGGCGAAAGGTATTACATGTGGCTCAAGTACCTCCTCTAATGTACCTGTCAGCAGTTATAGAGCCACGGGTTCACAAGAACCAACTTCTGTACGGGAGTTTAAATTTATGCCCCCCCCACACCATCACTGACCCACCACCAAACGCAACCCTTGGAGAAAAATTGCATGAAGCATACCTCTCTCCCCGCCTTCTCCATACCTTTTCCCGTCCATCTGGAGATCTGAGACAGAATCTTGACTCATCACTGAATAATACGAGGCTCCAATCTTCCTGAGTCCAGTTTAGGTGCTACCGAGCAAACCTCAAGCGCTCAACCCGGTGTTCCCTGGAGAGAAGAGGTCAGTAGCTGAAGGATGGGAGGTCAATCCATAATCGTTGAGTCATCTTCTCACGGTTCTCTCTGAAATTTGCACATTCCTGAACCTCTGGGGGAGACCACGTAGAATGTTACCAGTTGATCGGCGATCCCGAAGAGAATGCAGTTGCAAAAATCTCTCTTCACGGTGGGAAGTTGACCTCGGACGGCCTTGTCCGCCTCTTCTTGTATGCCGTATAGTTTGACGGTGCCTGTTAAGCACCCTGGACACTACGGATTGTGACCGCTGGAGCCGTTGTGCAATATGCCTTTGAGAAAACCCTTCTTCGCTCAAAGCAACAGCACGAATTGATTCCTCTTCGGTCAATGCTCTTCTGTTGACCATCACAACGTTCTTACTAAACTCACAAGTAAAAACTAAAGTCTCTTAAATGTTATAAAATCTTCAATAAGATGAATCTTTGCTAACAACTAAGCATTCACTGATAGGAAGAAAGAAAAGAAGAGGATTAATTGACCCTTTTCTCCATAAACGGGTGGGAATATAAACAGGTAGAGGATTAACTTGATAAGATACAACCCTAAGCCCAGTCTGGGACGAAGGAATTCCTATTTTTATCTCTTATGTAATAATAATATAAATATTTGTAAGTGATCCTTTAATTTTGTCCGGCAGTGTAGATGTATAATATACCGTTGGATAGCTAAGGATTTTAGAAAAAATATTATGTGATACACGGAATTGTAAAGGATAATGGAGAGTGATAAAAAGATGATAAAACTAACTGATTTTGTTAAGAAAAATATAATTAACAACGGAGGTAAGTGAGTGTTGTGTTTTGAGCCCCCCAGATCGTTTTGATTTATATTTAATAAAGTGGACAAGAAAATGATAAATATAAGAAGCTATTAGTTACTGACAGGTAAAATACTTTTATGCAGCCTTGCTGAATGTTTTAATTTTTTTTTTTAAATAATGTTAATTTTAATTTAGTTTAATAAATAGCAGTGAGACCTGAAGATAAGGAAAAGCTCCGAATTCGTAGTAAAATAAATTTTTGAAAGCATTAAAAACCATTACTTAATAATATTTCATCATTGCTTTTCTTTGTTTGCTACTGAACAATAATTCTTAGGAATGAATTAATTTGAATATGTATACATTCGTATGTTTTTTAAAAAGGAATTTGACTTTACAAAATGATTTATGGCATGAGAATAACTGTGCTCAATAAATAAATTTATTACTTAATTATACATTGTATAAGTATATGTTATGTAACCTTTGTACTCATGTTTACATTTTCATTGCTCATATAATGCTCAAAATGAAGTTTCCCTTTTATTATATTGGGTTGTTTCACATGAAATGTCCGTTTTTATAGTTTCTGAAATACACAAAGGATTTTGCATGTCTCTGTTGTTTTCTTCCGAATGTTTACATATTTAAAGCAAACAGTTACTTATCCTCTACCTTTGCATTAAAACATCCCAATCAATTACCCACTTTTTAGTATACCTCCAATTTTTTTTTTTCCTTCTTCTTGGCATTGGAGCTCTCCATACAGCCAGTATCAGCACTTCATTACTAAATATTTATAGCATGAGTAGCTATTTTTAGTTTCTTCCTATATATATTTTTTAATCGAGTTAAGGAACTGTGTCACTCTTCCAATTTCTTCAGATTTTTTTGTAGTCAGTAATTGTCCATATATATTTGCTTTATTATAGGTATTTAAAAATTCCAGAATTTTCTTTCTCTGGGTCTCATACGCTGGGCACTCCAGAATTATATACTGCAGAGTCTCATTTCTATTGCATTTGTCGCATTTGGACGAGGTAAGGACCCCGATGCGGTGCAGGTACACATTGCACACACCGTGGTTTGTTCTTAGTCGGGAGAAATTTTTGACAATGTCTTTGGGTAGATTCATCTTATAAAATCAAGGCTTGTCCTGGATACTTGTTACGTTGGATTTATAAAATCTTCCTTTATTTGACTCTCCATAAAGTTCTGACTACTTCTTTAATAAATCTTTCTTGACCATATACCTCCAAATATAAACATGGAAACACGCGATTTTCGAGTAATATTCTTGTACGAGTTTAAACTCGGCCATTCAGCAGCTGTGGCAGCTAGAAATATTTGCAAGGCGTTTGGGGAAGGGCGTGTTAATGAACGGACCATTCGCCGTTGGTTTGCTAAATTTTCAGCTGGGGATACCAACTTGAAAAGGAAGACCTCCGTCCGTCATAGACGACGATGTCCTCAAACATACAGTAGAAGGAAACACCTACCAAACAGGTAAAGGACTCCCAGCACAACTAAATGCAAGTGCATCTACCGTTTCCAGACATTTAAAGTGTATTGGGAAAGTAAAAAAGCTGGATACATGGGTACCTCATGATCTCACTGAGCGGTAGCAAGACCCCATGTTTCAAAACATACCGTGCAAAAATTGAAAGAACTGGCTTACAAAGTTCTGCACCCACCATATTCTCCCGACTTGTCACTTGTAAACCCCCTGTTCAGGAATTAAGACAACTTCGTCAAAGGAAAACTTTTTGAAAATTATGATCAAGTGAAAAGTGCGTTTTTAGATTTTGTTTCACTTCAAAGCTCAGAGTTTTTCATTTCGGGGATAAAAAAGTTGGTGTCACGTTGGGAAAAATGTGTAGAAAAAGAAGGTAAATACTTCGAATAAAATTATCTTGTTTTCCTATCGTATTTTTAATAAAAATCCTTTACCTTGGAAACGGACATTTCATGTGACACAACCCAATATAAAACATTAATGTATCTATGGATGAGTTTATTCGTGACAAAGTAAAGATTTACGAAGGTTTTGGATAAGAGAGGAATTCGATGGTTTAGTAGAGCCTCACAGTTCTACTCAGTAAGCCTACATCGGCCTTATGACTGTCATGGAAATGAGAATTTTGTTGTTAAAGGAAAGGCCTAAGCGTTTGTCCAGTAATTGTTGAAGTAGTCAACTCACGTCACGCAGTTTCTTGTCGTTTCAGTCCAAATTTGTCAAGGTGAAATCTTAAGAAGCAGACTGTTAAACGAGAATAAGCTAAATGTTATTGAAGGATGCTGTAGAGCAGGAAGGCATAGGTTCTTATAGGACATAGGTAAAGGTTATTTAATGGGATTCGATCATATTTACGTTAGCCCTCCAAATTCGACACCACATTTCAAGGTCTGTGATGTGGAATTGAAGAGGTTTGGAAGAAGTTATTGAATCATTATTTACAGGTAAAAGAATAAAAATCTGGTGCGGGCAACACACGACTTTCACTTACATCAATTAGTAAAGTGAATGAAATAATTTTCAAATAGAGTAAGAGCTAAAAATACGTGAAACTATCAAATAATTAATTAAATTAAATTTCTATAGAAACATGTGTTTGATTCGAAAATCTATTATATCATTATCTAAAATAATCAGTTAGCTTTATGTTCATTTCATCATTCTCTATTAACTTTTAAAAGCTTGTGTATGAGATGATAATTTTTCTAAAATCTTTAGCTTTCCAACGGTATATCATACATGTATATTACTGCTCTTATGTTAAAAAACGAAAAATTGCATTAAAAAAATATTTTTTCTGTTTTCTCCTTTAGTTGGGTATCGAATTTATTCAATTTATATATTTACCAGTTTTTCATCAGCGTTAACAAGATAATCTAGTAATTATTATTGAATCTACAAAATTAAAGGTACTTTAGAGGAAGAAAATTTAAAATATCGGCATTTAAGCCCTGTCAGACCATTTTTATCTAAATAAAACCTACATGATATTAAAGCCCATTAAATTTTACATCGATATAGCGAGTTTAATCAAAATCGTCGGAACCGTTTTTGAGAAAATCGAAAAAAGGTGCAAAATGCATGGTATAAAGTGCCTCTTCTGGTAAGCTCATTTAGATGAAAAAAGTTTTGTCCCGTCTCGGGCATATATTTATCTTAAATATGAAATTTCAGTATCATGGGACTTACCGTTTCCGCCCCGGGATTTACCACACACACAGACCTTTTTGCGGGACTTGGTTATTTGGACTCAGGGGACCCTAAAACGTGTATTTCCGTTGAAAACTGGAATTCGAAAATTTTCACGATCGCAATACTTCCCCTTACTATATATAGTAAGTGAAAGTAAAAATGTCATCATTCGTAGAAATAAAAGTTTTAGGATGAGTTGGAATAAACTGGTCTGCAAAAAAAAAAAAATCTTTTCCCTCCTTTCTATTTCATGCACAACGAATGATAAATTAGATAATTCTGAATAGAAATACAGTATTACATTTTCCGTATCACACATAATTTTTTTTTTTGGTTGTTTTAAATGAAACTCACTTATTTTCTAAAACATATATTATAATTGTTCAAAGTGATACAAATGTTGAATAAATGCGTTAAAAAACCTACGAAATCATAAGATACTCTCACTGCTAGTTGTTAATAATAATTTTATTTCGTATTTTTCTTCCTTTTCATATTTTCTATAGGTATTTCGCGACGAAGCGACAAACAGAAATCGGCAAGCATCGCTTCTGACCATTTTCCATAATAGCGTTTTTCTAAGTCTAATATGTCTTTATGAAACCTTTCGCCGTGTTCATCTGATACTGCTCCAAGATTAGCAGGATAAAAGTCCAAATGAGAATCCAAGAAATGAATTTTCAGGGACATATTGCATTTTAGGGCTTTGTATGAAGAAAGAAGTTCAAGGATGATTTCACGGTAGTTCACTTTTTACTTTCACTTACTATATATATATATATATATATATATATATATAGTAAGGGAAAGTATTGCGATCGTGAAAACTTTCGAATTCCATTTTTTAATAACCAAGTTCCGCAAAAAGGTCTGTGTGTGTGTGTGTGTGTCTGTGTATCTGTGTGTCTGTGTGTCTGTGTAGTAACTCCCGGGCGGAAAAGGTAAGTCCTATGAAACTGAAATTTCATATCTAAGACAAATATACGCCCGAGACGTTACAATACCTTTTTCATTAAAATGATCTTACCAGAAGAGCCACTTTATACTGTGCGTTTTGCACCTTTTTTCGATTTTCTTGAAAACGGTTCCGACGATTTTGATTAAACGCGCTATATCGATGTAAAATTAAATTGGCTTTAATATCATGTAGGTTTCATTCTGATTAAAATGGTCTGACAAGGCTTAAATGCCGATATTTTAAATTTTCTTTCTCTGAAGTACCTTTAATTTTGTTTATTCTATAAAAATAACTATATTATCTTGTTACCACTGATGAAAAACAGGTAAATATGTAAGTTGAGCGAATTTGAAAAGCAACTAAAGGAGAAAACTGAAAACATATTTTTTTAATGCAATTTTTTGTTTTTGATCATAAGAACAGTAATATACATGTATGATATACCGTTGGAAAGCTAAAGGTTTTAGAAAAAATATTATATCATACTCAAGCTTTTGAATGTTAATAGAAAGTGATGAAAAGAAGATAAAACTAACTGATTATTTTAGATAATAATATAATAGATTTTTTAATAAAACACATGTTTCTATATAAATTCAATTTAATTAATTCTTTAATAGTTTCACGTATTTTTATCTCTAAATGTATTTGAAAATTCTTTCATTGATTTTAAAAATGGAGGTAAGTGAAAGTCGTGGGTTGCCCGCACCAGATTTTTTTGTTGTTTAAGAAAATTATGACATACTTCCACAAAAGCGGTCCATGCTCTCTTTTCAGCTTTATTCAGTGGACTTTAAAAATTTGAGTCCTTCATGAGCTCTCGTATTTGGGAGCCCACAAAGATTCCTTCTTTCAATGTCGCGTCACTGATTCGAGGAAATTTAGTTTTTTGATATTGAAAACCTCCACCTTTCTTGTTAATGGCTTTAACAAACTTTATATGGAGAGGTGGTAGAAAAATCGTATCACTGAAACTAAAGGTTCTTCTTTTACATTCTTGACTCCAGGGATCAAATTCATTCTTTATGGCCAATTTTTCACTATTTAGTGCTTTTCTTTAGCACGACTGTCCTATCCGCATTAAAAGCAACAAATTTTGTTATATCCTCCTTGCAGTCAAGTTAACATTGCAACAACTTTTAGATCAGCACAAATGTTCCTCATATACTGTGAATATTTTTTTTTTCAACAATAACTTCATATATTACCCACTGCCATGAGGAACACCGGGAGACTGAGTAAAATGAGATGAATAGGATTTTGATTTGCTTAGAAGGATCTCTCAGGCTACTGTTCTCCGGGTTCAGGTTCGAACCTCGCCTAAGACAGTATAATTTATTCTGTTATTCCAGGCGTGGTACGACCCTGGGATATGGAGACCCTCCTTGGGCTTACTCAGCCTCTTTCAAGTGGGTTGCCAAAATTTAGGAAAAACTGGCCTTAATACCTCCTTGCACGGTCGATGTCCGTGAAACAACCAGTTTCTATATGTACCTCCGAGACCCTCCATGGATGTAGAGGTACAGGTGTTGTTTTTTTTTTGCCAGTGAGGTAGGACTGGATGATGAGGGAATATGAAGACGGGAGGAAATTTCCGGAGTTTGTAAATCAATCTCTAGTATACTAACGGATACGTAAACATATCTTCGGACCATAATTAGTAAAGATGGCAAGATAGACCAGAAGGTTCTAAATCGAGTGACGAAAGCCAATGGAGTGTTTCATAATATTTCTATACTGCGTCAGAAATGAAAGTATTTAGATGGATTTGTATGTTAACACGTTCACGCCGCGGACGGCGTCTACCACAGGTATCATCATATCCATGTTATCTATTATTTATAAGGGAAAAAAAACAAAACATTTTAACTGCCTTTCGAGTTATACTTACTGGGAGAAATCTGAGCTTAGGTTAAAAAAAAAGTACGAATAACACATATTTCAAAATAAGCACTCACTAGACTGTTAGCAAACGTACAACTCGTATACAGGTCTGAACAGGCAATAATCGATGAAACGTGGCATAAATTCGAACGCTGCCCCACAGAGCAGACATTGAAAATTGGCGCCGGCGCACAGAGGAAAATATGACCGATTTAGGTGGACAAAATTCTGAAACTAGTCTATATTTAGCCTTTGGGGTCCCAGATTACAGAAAAAATATTCAAAAAATAAATATTGGCAAGCGCACAGTGGTCAAACATGAAATTTATTTGCTAAAATCTAAATCTTTCCTATATTTTTGAAGTCCCAGAATACGGGAAAAATATTACAAAATATCTAATTATGGCTCGGAGTTGATAAAACCTGCTATTAGATGTATTTTATATCATTTAGGTAATTCTTGAAATTATATATTGTAAAACTTTTGATTCAGACAGTTGTGTCTGAAAAAAAAAACAACAAAAAAATCGCAAAAATTCTTTGTAATATCTGAAAACTAGAAGGATTGATGAAACAAATCCGACAAACAAATCCTTGGGGATTACTTGGGGGTTATGTAGTTTTTTCTTTATTGAATAGGGGCATGCATTTACAAATTGCTAAATTAACTCTACAGGTGAGATTGCAATGTATATTTAATAACGAGTTTGGAAATATAATGTCTTACCTGTCTCAGCAACGTCCATTGTTAAATAAAAGCAAAGGACTTTGTTCTAAACACACCTTGATCCCAATAAATTACCATCTAATAAAGATAATCCCTCTGCCGGTTATTAGGCACTTGTGTGAACAGGAATAATTTACTATTTATTTGTAAACACGGTATGGCGAGAAATATTAGTATTAATTATACATAATACATAATAGTATTATGGGTGTTGCCAACTAATAATAAAAAGGTGAAGCACGGGAAAATTCCAAACTTTTGACTTGACTTTTGTCCACCTAAATTGGTGATTTTGCCCACTGTGCGGCGTGAACGTGTTATATCAGTGAGCTAAATCATGCATGAGCTGATATTATGGCTATTTATGTAGAATTGTCGATACCAGAAAAGCTCGGTGGTATTTAGAAGCTAGGCCGGAAGGAATACGGCATCGTGACAGATCTAGGTATTTTTCTCTAATTACATTGGGAAACTAGATGCAGCAAGAAGACGCGCCATTTTGGAGATGAGAAGACTAGCTTTAGGGACTAGTGGGTTAGGTGGACTGAGGCTGCAACTCCACTCTTGAAGGCACACAGCGGTTAAAGGAAGGAGGCAGAAAAGAAGTAAAGCGGTCCCGGGTGCCAGACTAGGTTAAAGACACAGTATTGGTCATAATAATAATAATGATAATAATAGGCTTACCGAACCTGACGGTTCGATGCCGATACCATCAAACTTCGCCTGCACAGACTCGTCCAATGTTCGCCGGTCAAACCCAAGCCCCGAGATCAGCCTTAATGCAATCCTCCCATCGACGCTTCCTACCAGTCGGTTCAGCGAATACCAACTTTCTCGGAATCCGTTCCTCACCGAGCTCAACAGCTTTACGCGCCCATTTGAGAATCCGCGATGCAATCAACTCAATTACATTCACATGGTACAAACTACGCAATTCCGCGTTGTGCAACCTTCTAAACTCCCCAGTGGCCTCATCTCTCTTCGGACCAAACATTTTACGCAGTACCTTATTTTCGAAAACCTTAAGCCGTTGTTCCTCCTTCAAACTAAGCGGTCACGATTCACATCCGTAAAGAACCCGTGGAAGAATAATAGTTTTATAAATTCTAACATTTAAGTTTTTAGACAGAAGCAAAGTAATTTATCAACTGAATAATAACACGCATTTCCCACCTTTTACCGGGACTTTATTTCTTCCTGGATTTCATTTTTGCCTGTTATCATTAAACCTAAATACTTGAATTACTCTACGTGTTCAAAAGTATGCCCTGAAATATTAATATCATCAAGATCGCCACCATTTCTGCTATTAATCATATATTTCGTCATATCGGTATTTAATTCGAGACCTATTTGTTTACCGGTTTTTATTAAAAAACTTGTATTTAGTTGTACGGTTTCCGTGTCTTCACCTAGCAGTACCAAATCATCGGCATACCCCAAAACCGGAATCTTGTCACCCATATTTAAGCCTTTCTCGGTACACATCGCCTTTTCTATGGCATACTCTAAAGCTATATTAAACAAAACAGGTGAAAGGGAGTCACTCTGTTTCAAACCCGATTGCACCTCAAATCTCTCGGAGTAATTATGACCGATTCTAACTTTATGGAATGTTTCCGACAAATACATCTCAACTAGGTTTACTAACTTCATAGGTATTCCCTGTTTAATCATGATGTTATATCGCTTCTGACGGTCTATAGAACAGTATCGGTCATATCAACATAAAATGGAAGTTAGAAGACTGTACTTACATTCCGATGTCAGCACACGGTCCCCCATTACTGACTATAGCTCCCTTCGCCAAAGTCTCAGGAGGGTGCACCCATTTCTCGGTGAAACTTCTCTCGACATCAACTTGGTTCTCGTCTGATCTTGTAGTCAATACGACCACCAAGACAATCACAGCGATCCCCACCAGCAAGCCGATTCCCCATTTTATATGTTTCCTAAAACATTTAGAATAAAAATAAATATATAAGTTCATCTAAAATCGTATACTCCTTTCACTTACCTATGTATGGAATATATAACTAGGGAAAGTATTGCGATCCTGCAAATTTCCGAATTCCAGTTTTCAACGGAAATACACGTTTTAGTGACATTGAGTCCAGAACATCTGGTGCGCGCATCACACGACTTTCACTTACCTCCATTATTTATATCAATTCAAGAATTTTAAAACAAATTTATAAACGAAAATTAATTGTTAAAGAATTATTTAGAATGGTTTTCAATATCTAATTCGTTCAACCTATATATTTATCCTTCATTTATCAATGCTAGTAAGATGATATTCCAATTTTTTTAATCTATAAAATTAAAGGTACTTTAGAGGTACTTTTAAGCCATGTCAGACTATTTCAATCAGAATGAAACCTACGCGATATTGAAGCCCATCAAATTTTACATAAATATAGCGAGTTTAATCAAAATAGTTTGAGCCATTTTTGAAAAAATCGGAAAAAAGGTGCAAAATGCATGGTATAAAGTGGCTCTTCTGGTTAGCTGATTTTGATGAAAAAGTTTTTGTAACATCTCGGGCGTATATTGAATATGAAATTTCAGTTACGTACGACTTTTCGTTTGAGCTACCACACACACAGACCTTTTTGCGGGACTTGGTTATTTGGACTCAGGAACCCTAAAATGTGTATTTCCATTGAAATTTGGAATTCGAAAATTTTCACAACAAAGTGATAGTAATAAATTAGGTCTTTGTGTCCGTGTGAGCGGTAAGTCTAGCGCGTAAACGAGAGCGCCTATGCATGTGATGTTACAGCAATTTTTCCATCAAAATCGGCTGACCAGAAAAGACACTTTATATAATGCATTTTGCACTTTTTTACGATTTTCTCAAAAATGGTTCAAACGATTTTGATCAAACTCATTAAAGCGATGAAAAATTTAATGTGCTTTAATATGATGTAGGTTTCATTCTGATTGAAATAGTATAACAGAACTTAAATGCCAATAGTTTAAATTTTCTTCCCCTAAAGTACCTTTGATTTTGTAAATACCAAAAAATTAACCATTCTTGACTGTGTTAAATATGGAAGTTGAACGAATTTATCTGTTTGATTTATTTCTATCTTCAATAACCGAGTTTTGGTGGAATTACATTCCAATGTGTACCTTATTTTTTTCTTTTTGTCGCACTTTACTGATGCTAAAACTCTCTCCATGTTTTTCTCTATCTTCAAAAATAACAGTTATTGAATCACTTTTAATTGGCTGCCATTTTAAAAATAACCAGCTGATATTAACGAATCATCGTTGCGTACCATAGTATTTTCGTGGCGAATTAAAAAAAAAAAAAAAATTGTCCAGTAGCTTCAGAGAAATGTCGCGAACGGCGGACAAACGGATTTTTTGGTTTATTATTTTCAATAATGAGACTTTGTAATTTACAAAAAAAAAAAAAAAAATTAAGATGAAAAAACGTATTAATATAAATAAAATTATCAACAAATACGTACATTAAGAATGGATTCGTTAAATTTAATTTTACTGGTTTCTCAGACAACATACTCAAATAATGAAGTAAACTGATTATGCTACTGCAGATTCCTTCGACGAATTATAATATTAAAATTTACAAACAGTTCTCTGTAACTGATAAATATTTGTATTTATTTATTTAACATTATCATCATCATGATTTTGCTTCGTATGTTTAAATATTTTCGTACAAAGTAATGTTTTAATAATATTTACAAATAACGATAATTTAGTGTCAAGAGAATTAATATATTGATGATAATTACTCTATATATACAGTAATAAGTAAGTTCTATGACATAGTTTATCAACCATGTCTTTACTCATTTCATTTGCAACTGATTTTAATTTTTATTAAATACTGAAATAACGATATTTTTGTGCCTATATTACAGCGGTATCGATAACGTTCACGGAAACTGATATCGATATCCTATCGCTAGTGGACAGGCATACACAGACCGCTGCGCATGCGCCAGTCTGGATCACATTGATAACGCAAACCGTCACTATGGTAACGAAATTAAAGCTTTTACTCCTACCAAAAATCGCATAATGCTCGTTAAACAAATTTACTTCAAAAATTCAAATCCTTTAATATTGAAACACATTTTATGACGATGCAAACTGATTAGATCAAATGATTATTATTTCCCTGTGTTTCTATGGAAACAATTAAATTAATTCCTAAAGTAAAATTAAACCTAACCACAATGAACTAATGAATACATATAACTAAATTAATATAATTTATTTAAATGATTATCTACACACTTATAAGACTTTGCTTTGAATTATTTTTCTGTGACTTTTGGTTTTTCACTTTCTTCATTAAAAAAAAACAAACCTTTACCTAATAATTAAAAAATATTTAACAGTAATAATGTAATTTTATTACATAAACTATAAAATATAATATATATGTGTTGTTTTATTGAACTATATATTTTGTAATTACTTTATGTATTTAATCATTTAGATATAATTAAATATCAATTAATAACTTTATCTGTCACTGTAGCTTTTAAGGTGTCAGTCAATTTAATTCAATATTGTTGTGAACAATATACATACGACATTTCAGAGAGTGAATTAAGACCTTCTGTGTTTATGTCAATATAGTATTGTTTATATTCTTATCAATGTGGGGCACAAATATTGATACATTTGCATATACATTATTCTTTTAAAAACAACTATTATATTTCAGTCAGTTAAATCGTTACATGATAAATCCTTAGTGGTGGAGTAACGCATGGTTGATTTTATGTTTAAACTAAGAATAACCTTTATGGTTAATTAAACATAGATTTATTCATGCGTTACTGCTTGAATTTATTTCTTTTTGTTTAAAAATTTATTTTAATTCAATAATTTTAATACATTATTATAATATTTATATATAGGGTTTTAAAAGCATATTAATTCACATTGAAAGTTTATTATTTTCAATTCATTTCCATGTAATTAAGTAAACTGATTGTGTTAATATAATAACTATTATACATTTATAAATTTAAATGAAATATCTTCAAGAAGAAGAAAAATAAAAACTTTATTATGGAATTATGTCCCTAACATAAACATGACTCTACGATATGTATATCTGGCCAATAAGAGATAAGCTTAATGATTCACAAAAACAAGTTACATAAAAAAAAAAATATATAGGTAGGATTTATCAGAGTGTGAACAGGAATTTGATAAGTGTTTCCTGGGTCAACTTAGCATTGTCATTAGTCCAGAAAAAAAAACCTTTAGAATAAACCACCTTTGTGAGCCCATAAGCCTACCATATGATCCTAAAATTTGTATTATTAATATGAAATTTGTTTTTCTCAAACGATAACATTATCAACTAATTTTTCTGTAAGTCTGTATAGGAGGTTTTTTATATATTTTTAAGACAAAGAATGAATTTAGAATAATGTTGCTTTACCACTTATATTTCTTGTACAAAACGTTTTAACTCAACCATAAGATAAAAATTAATCAATTTGAAAGCCTTAACTAGATTATTTAATAGAAATTGTAGTAAAACTTATGTTGATAAAATTAAGTAAAATTTATAAATGTGTTAATAAGAACTTCCAGAAATAGAAATATATATATTTCTCTCTTTTATTCTTCTTTTTACAATTTTATTTATTCAAACTATTCAATAAAATTGAATTATTTTAATAAATACTTTGAATATTTATCTAAATATATTGATGTGTGGTTAGGAAGCGGTGTGGTCCAGTGGATAGAGCACTATCCTACTGTTCTCCGGGTCCTGAATTCGTATCCTGGCTGTGGCAGAATAATATTTATTCTGCTAATTCAGTCGGGGTGATCATAGGGTATGGAGACCCTCCTGGGGCAGACCCAGTCTCTATAAAGTGGGTACTCAAAATAATTGGGGAATAAACCTGGTGACTGAGTGTGATGAAAGCCTAATCACCTCATTGCACAACCGTTAGCCTAGAAACAGTACGAATTTCTATATGTACTGAGCCTAAGACCCTTCATGGGTTGTATTGGTACAGGTTTTTTTTATTTATTTATAGTGGTTAAATATATATCTATAATAAACTTTGTACATTATAATAATAATAAAACTTCTATTTACAAAAAAAAAAATTAAACATAACATTATGATTATACATATGATTCCAATTTATCTTTGCATCCTTACATCAATAACATTTTAATTTTCAAATAACACTTTGTTTAACGAAAATTTATTTTTAATTAGCAGAAAAATGTTTAATACACATATTTATTATATTACGCTGAGCAGTGTGGTCTAGTGGATAGAGCACTAGTCTGCTGTGCTCCGGGTCCTGGGTTCGAACCCCGGCTATCGCAGAATATTATTTATTCTGTTTATTCAGTCTGGGGGCGACCCTAGGGTATGGAGACCCTCCTGGGGCAGACCCAGCCTCTTTAAATTGGGTACCCAAAATAATTGGGGAAAAACCTGACGGCTGAGCGCGATTAAGGCCTAATCACCTCATTGCACTGCCGTTGGCCTAGAAACAGTACGAATCTCTATATGTACTGAGCCCAAGACCCTTCATGGGGTGTAGTGGTACAGGTTTTTTTTTTTTTTTTTCACATATTTATTTGAAAATGCAAACGTTTTTAATTTATGTTTAAAAATCTGTTTTCATTACTTCTTTAGATATGGATAATACATAAATTCTATTTTTTAGGAGGGAAGGGGAGCCCCTGAGGCCAAATGACCAAGTCCCACAAAAGGTCTGTGTGTGTGTGTGTGTGTGTGTGTGCCTATATGTCACTGTTTCAGTGTGTGGTAAGTCTAGCGCAAAAATGTAAAGTCGTATGAAATTGAAATTTCATATTTTAGACAACTATTCACCCAAGATGTTATAGCAACCTTTTCTTCAAAATCAGCTAGCCAGAAGAGGCACTTTATACCACGCATTTTGCACCTTTTTACAATTTTCTCAAAAACGGCTTTAACGATTTTGATTAAACTCACTATACAATGTGACATTGGATGGGTTTTAATATCATGTAAGTCTCATTCTGATTGAAATAGTATGAAAGGGCTTATAATGCCGATCTCATTAGCATTGCTAAAAAACAGCTTAATATAAAAGTTGAACAAATTTGATAATCTACTAAAGGAGAGATATATTTTTTTAAAGAGCAAACATATATTTTTTTAATGTAATTTTTGTGTTTCTGAACATGATATAAATATAAATGTACAATATACCATTAGAAAAAGACTTTACAAAATGTATTTTTCAAAATGACAAAAAATAAGAAAAATTAGCAATGAAATTTAGTTAATAAATTAAATGAACAAAATAATATTTTATTTAATACAATTTAAATATTTCATATTTTATCTAAGAGTATTTAAGTTTTTTTTTTTTTTTGCTCAATTTATATATATTATAATCGGTGATAAAAATAATGAAAATTAGTAGTTTTAAATGTTTTATGATCAATAAAACAAACCGATTTCATCTCAACAAGATTTTACTATTTATTAATATCACATTAATTAATTAAATACAGAGTCAATACATGTTTCTGCCCTTATGACTATTAGTTTACAAATATCTTAATTTTAATACTGGTCCTAAAACAATTAATTTAACCATAAATTAAGAAATTTTTTTTTTATTGAATATAGTATTTTTCTTTTGTTCACTTAATTTATTTTTAAAATTAAATTTGAATAATTTGTTAGTACATTTCACTTTCCTGCTTTCTAGTTGGAATATTTGCACTGAATTAAAACTTAACTTTTTCAATCTTGGCAAAAAAATATTCCACAAACTTAATTTTTTTTTTTAAATTATGATTAAAAATGTTTGAGCTTCTAAGTCAATAGATGTATACAATTTATTGGATAGATATTTAATAATATACAAGATCAAAAATTCCTGATCTGCTTATAACGTATTAAACATTTTATGTTAAGACATTAAAAATACTTTATGTTAAGTTTGAGACTTGCTACTACAGATAATTGTTAGTTAATTTTGTCGTCAAATAACTCAGATAAAGTAATGTTAATCTTGTTTGATTAAAAGAATCAATAAGTATTAAGTTATATTTATGATTAATTTATATTTAAAATTAACCACTTTAAATTTATTTATTAATTTTTATAACAATGATATTATTTTTTAATACTTATTCCTGAAGATATATAAAACTTTTATTTAAGACAATTATTTTAAAATTGGTTTAAAAAAATATTTTTTAATTTGCATTCATTGACCTTTATATTTGTTATTATCTCTTGTTTTCATAACATTACAAGAAGTATTATAAGCAAATAAATTTTTGTTATTACATTTATTTATAAATTTATGATTTAAAACTTTCTTCTGATTGAATTATTTAATACAAAGTAAATATATTATTATTATTATAAAATGTTTCGGTCCTTATGCCTGGCCTTTTTCAAATATCACATATTATTTTTAATATATGTCCTAATTTATGAACAGTTTTTATCACACATAAATTTTATTGTAATAGTTATTCAATGCTTTAGTTATAGCTTTAAAATTAATTTAATATATTTTTTTTAAAGTTATATTTGATCATTTACTCTAAGTTTAAATTAGTTTAAACTTTGTAGTATATATGTATTCGTATATACTTTTTACAGTTTTGAGTTTTGGTTAATTTATATAAAAAAAATTAAGTTAATAATTTTATTAAAACTTCATTTTCCAATATAAATTTTTTTTTTTTTTTTCTTCCCTTCATTGAGTCCACTAAACAAAACACACTTATTCTCACTTCCATTAGAAAATGTTACAAAACCAAAATTAAAATAATAAATATTGTATGTATTAAATGTAAATAATAATATGTACTTACCGAGTAAATATATTGCATGCTCCCATTTGTACCTTGTCTCACCTGGCTCACACCTGACAGTAAACTGATGGTCCCTACTCTAAGTTATCAGATCGTGCTATATTCTTACCCCACCATGGAAAAACAGTTATGTACACTTCATCCCATCTATCACAGTCTAAACAGAACTCAAGGATTTGTCAGGTTAATGAAAGTAAAGTTAGCTATAGAAAGGTCAGATATTGGTGTCCAGTCCAGTAACCTACATATTGGAGAAATTGCCACAGAGCCAACAACCAAATCACAAACATACAAAAAACCCTAAACAATAATTACAAAAGTACTGTTATCAATTAATTTTAATATTTTAAAAATTTAGAACAAATATTGTGGTCAAATAATTAACTTTAAATACTTTTATCAAATATAAAATTGAAACATTTTTGAAGGAATCAATTAGTAAAATAGTTCAATTGTATTTAAGAAATGATGGAATATAGAATTTAATATATACATATACAATTAATTAATTTCTATGTTATGAAATTCTTCATAGATTTTCTAAAATCAAACATTATAAACTTAAATAAGAGTATTATTTAATAATTAAGGAGAGGTATTGTATAAAAATACTTATACAATTATTATAATCAATTTTTTTTTCGATGATGTGTGTTCAAAAATCGAAAAAAATTCTGTTCATTTTTTCCGAAATTGTGTATATAATTTTAACTAAAGTATAGAAAACTTCAATTAAAATATGTTTATGTAATGTATCATGGTACTATTAAGTTGTTTACATAAATTGTTTTTCAACATAAACAATAGAAACATATTAAAATCAAAATGTTTTTTAAACCTTAAATTAGTAAAATAGTTTAATAGTATTGAGGAAATGATGGAATATAGAATTTTACAATGTTTTAATACAATACTACAATACTATTTATTTTAATAAAGTATAAAAGTAATTTATTTCTATGTTCTAAAACTGTATGCTTTTTTATATAAGAGGTTCATTAAATGATTAAACAGCAAGCTGAATAAAATGCTTATAAAATAAATTACAATAAATTAATTTTTATTTTTACGTTTTTGGGTCCCCTGAGTCCAAATAACCAAATCCTGAAAAAAGGTCTCTGTGTGTGTGTGTGGTAGTAAGTCAAGCGCAAAAAAAAAATGACGTACAAAAATGAAATTGCATATTTAAGACAACTATAAGCCCGAAATGTTACAGAAACTTTTTCATCAAAATATGCTAACCAGAAGAGCCACTTTATACCATGCATTTTGCACCTTTTTACAATTTTCTCAAAAACAGCTCTAACGATTTTGATTAACCTCCTTGTATTAATGTAAAATTTAATGGGCTCTAATAACATGTAGGTTTTGTTCTGATTGAAATAGTCTGACAGGGCTTAAATGCCGATATTTTAAATTTTCTTTCCCTAAACTACCTTTAATTTTGTACATTCAAGAAGATTAATAATATCTTAATGACATTGATGAAGGACGGCTAAACATACAAGTTCAATGAATTTGATGACCAACTAAAGGATAAAAGAGAAAAACTATTTTTTAAAATATAATTTTTGTTTTTGTTTATATTAAGAACAGTAATATAGACGTATAATATACTGTTGGAAAGAGAAAATTTTTAGAAAAAATATTATCTGATAAACAAAGTTATAAAAGGTAATATAAAGTGATGAATAGGAAATAAACTTATTTTAAATTTAATGTAGTTATATTATTTAATCTAAATCATAATTTTCCAACAAAAATGAATTCATGTTTTATTAAAATCAACTTGGAATATTTTTCAAATTGAAGTATATTTAATAGTTTTTAAATTTATTTTAACAGTCGAGGTAAGTGAAAGTCATGTGTTGCCAGCACCAGATTTTTTTTCATCAACATCAACAATAGCGAAATGTGATTAAATAATTAAAAATTATATGTTAGAACCCATTACCGTATTACATGTTGGAAAAATTGTCTCTGAACATCAGAGCCAACAATCAAATCTCAAAAAAACAAACTATACATGTCATTTTCAAATTGTATAGTTCTTCCTCTGAGAATTTTATTTTATAATTAAGCAAACAATCGCATAATAGTATTATAATATTCCATTTTTATCATGTTTTAAAAAGTTTTGAATATTCAAGAAGAATTTTAGAAAATGATGTCAAAGATTATCTAACATAAAATGTTAAATAATTTATAATATGCTTGAATTAAAGTAATTTTGTTTTACAATCTTATAATTGTAGTCCTTTCGTAACAAATTATAAATTGAGATTTCTGAATAAAAATAAGCTTATTTATGCAACAGTATTTATAATTAACAATCATATTTAATAAATGGTGAGTAACTTGATTTATTTAATACTTTAAAAATGACAATCAATATTAGAATTTTGTTTCTTCTCAAACAAGTTGTTATAATAAGAACAAGTTTAAGAATGACTAATTAGATACCAAAATGTCACTGAGATATTTAAAAAGAAATTTTCATTAATAAATATACCCAACCCTAGCAACCTAACTTTGAAATCAATTTGCCCTTTTCTTAATAATATTTTATGTTTAATATACATTAAAAATTGTATTCATGTTAATTTGTAAGCATTTAAATAATCAAGTACTATGCATAGTACCTTTTAATGTTTTGGTTTTCTTTATTGTAATGACATTTCTGATATTTTTAAAGTTATTCTCACCATATTGTAACCATGATTTATTAAATAAAACAGATGTTTAAATAAAACAGCTGTTAAAATTGTGGAGTGAGAATGTATGGTTTCTAAAGTGTGCAATTATTTAATAGCAATAAGAAGATAAAAAAGTAGCATATTATTGTTTTCACCAACATCAAAAATATAAATATATTGTAATAAAATATTTAAAAATATTTTTGATAGTATAATTTACTAAAACAGTTTCAAAGTATTTAAGAAATGGTGGAGTATAGGATTTTTCAATGTCAAAGGATGTCTAACATTATTTTTTTATTCTTTTTTTTTTTTTTTTTTTAATGACATTTCTGATTTTTAAAGGTTATATTAACTCTACTTGGACACATTGATTATCTCACTTAGATTAACTTCCATTATCAACAATAAAAGAACATTTCTATTTGAATAGTTTTAAAGTATTAAAGGGGTATAAAATATTCAATGTCAAAAAAGTATTTGAACAGTTTGATAAATATTTTGTTTACAAATCCAACATAATAATGGTCTTTTAATCCTTACATACCACATTTACTCAACAATATTTATTCAATACCAATATGAATTAATACTAGTTAACCATATAAACAAGAGGAAATAAATTAAATCAATTAGAAAGCAACAGAAGGTTCTTCAGAAGTAAAAATTAATACAAGTCTCTCTGAAAATATATGTATTTTATGTAAATTTAAATGTATTTGCTGAGATATTATATAATATTAAACTTTATACTCAATAAAAACAAATAAATAATTAATGCTTTCTTATGAACATGTATACAGTTATATACTGTATTTCAAACACTTAAATTAAAAAGAACAAAATTAAAATCATAGCTTTTTTTCCTTTTTTTATTTTTTTAAATTTATTGTAATTAACGAGGTAGTTTCCGAAAGGTGTTATTGGACTTTTTTCAAATACTTACACTTTCATATATTTTAGTTTTAACATTTTGTCTTGCCATAATCCGTATAAAAATAAAACCAGGTTTTTATCCATTTTTTCGAATATGAAGACACTTGAAAGGCAACAAAAACAATTTTTTTTTTTCATCTTCACTTTCAATCTTTTTATTATTAAGAATAACTAGTATTTTCTGTTTTATTAATCTAAACTTTCAGCAATTTATTAACATTTGTAGGATAACATATTTTGCAAAACACCTGTTTAGAAAATATAAAAATCAAAATGTATTTCAATATTTTTTAATGTATAAAAATCAATAATTTATTAAGAGCTATAAAAACTGAAAAAAAAAGATAAATAACTGGAAACCCTACAAAAGATCTATTATTAAAATTTAAAGTTAACCCAAATATTCAAGTCTTCATCAGCTATACCAGTAAAATATTATTTTTAGTTCTCAAACAGCTTTAAACATAAAATTACATAATAATGAAAAACATCTGATTATCAAACAAAAGAAGTGTGGATTAAGCTAATAAAAGATTGTTTGTTTATTTGTTTAACGTCACTTTATACTACTATGGCTAATCGGACAATGCTAAAGTGGGAGTCCTAAATTTTGCCTATCCAGGTTTTATTAGGATAGGGATCTTTAACGAGTACCTGACATCGCACAGGCTCGGGACCACCTTTAAACGTCCCCTCCAAAGGACGGCGTAACTAAGGATTTTTTACTACCATTAAAAAATCCTACGACCACCTGCGGGTTTGAACCTGTGACCTTTAGCATGGGAGGCTGTTACGCTAGCTACCCAGCTACAAGTGATCCCTTATAAAAGATTAATTTGAAATTGAGAATTTCTTGTTGATAGAAGCCTAAAACAAATATTGAAAGTGAACTTATCTGTAAGCCTTTAGTCTTGAATCTTTTATGAATTCAAATCCAATAAAAATAAAATTTGAATATGGTATCGTTGAAGTTTTGTGGTGGAGTTAAATATTATTTTATCGTTGATAAATAATTGGTTCTTCCTCACAAGTTTATTTTACATCAGTAATAATTTAAAGTATATGTTTTGAGGGTTTTCCCTATATTCAGGAATCACTTTACTTTCTTTCTAATTTTATTGTAGGATTTCTGATAATTTTTCAACAAAAATCATCTAATTTTCTTCATATGGTTGTAACCATCCACCATATATAAATTCATAAAAATCTGGTACGCGCAACACACGACTTTAACTTACCTCCGTTGTTAAAATCGATTTAAATAGTTTTTAAGAATTTTAAACACACATAGAGATAAAAATAAATTGTGAAAGAATCAATTACATTGAATCTCAATAGAAACATGTGTTTTATTAAATAATCCATTATATTATTATCTAAAATAATCAGTTAGTTTTATTGCTTTTCCCTACTGTCCATTTACTATTAAAATTTTGTGTATAATATAATATTTTTTTCAAGAATCTTAAGCTTTCCAATGGTATATTATATGTCAATATTACTGTTTTGATTTTAAAAAACACCAAAATTAAAGAAAAAAATATGTTTGCACTTTTCTGCTTTGGTTGGATATCATATTCGTCCAAATTATATATTTATCCATTTTTTATCAGTACTAGATAGATGATATAGTTATTTTTTCAGATTCTAAAAAATTAAAGGTACTTTATAGGAAGAAAATTTAAAATATCGAAATTTAAGCCCTTTCATACCATTGTAATCAGAATTAAACCTACATGATATTAAAGCCCATTAAATTTTACATCGGTATAGGGAGTTCAATCAAAATCGTTACAGCTGTTTTTGAAGAAATCGTTTAAACGGTACTAAATGCATGATATAAAGTGGCTCTTCTGGTTTGCTGATTTTGATGAAAAAGTTGCTGTAACATCTTGGGTGTATAGCTGTCTTAAATATGAAATTTCAGTATTGTAGGACGTTTCGTTTTCGTGCTAGACTTACCACACACACGGACACAGACCTTTTTGCGGGAATGGGTCATTTGGACTCAGGGGACCTCAAAACGTGTAATTCTGGTGAAAACAGGAATTAAAAAATTTTCACGATCACATGACTTTTCCTTACTATATATTTCATATAGGTACCTGTGGGTACCAGTTCTGTATAGAACTGATGCCAAATTCCGTGCAGCCGTATAGGTCAGGAAGGGATGAATAAATCAAAAAATAAATGAAAGGTAAAATATAAAAAGAAAAAATAAATTATTAAGAAATTCTTTTTTATTGAGCTACGTCTCTTAAATATAAATAGAGTGTTTTTATCACATTTGAAATCTAACAGGCACTTTATTCAACAGTTAATTTCTTAAAATATTTAATCAATTAAACAAATCCCAGAACAGAAATATAACTAACTCTAATAGTATAATTTTTTTTATATATCAATATTATTATACTTTTTAAAATCTGAATGTGAAGGGATATGATAATATTATTTAGAGTAGGAACTATTTACAAATCATAACACTAATTTATAAATATTAACAGGCAATCAGTCTTGGATAGATTAATTAAAATGATTAAATAATTTCAATTTATAAAATACAAACAAACATTTAATTAAAATTCATGGAAGTATAAAGATACAGAAGAATATATTGTTG
This sequence comes from Piezodorus guildinii, assembly GCA_023052935.1. NCBI lineage: Eukaryota > Metazoa > Arthropoda > Insecta > Hemiptera > Pentatomidae > Piezodorus > Piezodorus guildinii. The sequence continues at coordinate 138,463,560 of CM041297.1, read as the reverse complement.
GATAAGCTGGCCGTTGAAGAAAAAATACCAAAACAATACTATTCATACCAATGAATATCAGTAAATATCAATGAACTCACACTTCTTTCCTCTCGACCAACTTATCCTACAAATTTTAATTCCAACTCAGGGAAGTATACAGAACAGATTGTTGGATGAGTTGGTAGGAAGTATGATCGTTGAAGAAAACATACAAAAATAATTATATTAATATAAAACTTGACAAACTTATCATAAAATTTTTAATTAAAATTCATGAAAGTATAATAAACAGTAGAAGAGACTGACTGATAACTTGATAAGGAGAAGAAAAATTCAAAAACAATACCATTTATTCAAATATTTTTTCATGAATGAGCACACATTTTCTCCTCTTTCTACTCAACCAACTTGTACTGAAAATTCTTGAAAGTATACATTACAGGTATACTATGGAAAATATTGCAGGATAATTCAGCCATTGAAGAAGAAAAACACAAAAATAATAATATTTATTTAAATATTTTTTCATCAATGAACTCACATCTCCCTCCTCTTTTCTCCAAAAAACAACTTATCCTTCCAACTTAATTCATGGAAGAATAGACATACAGTAAAACAGAATGTAGGATAAGTTAGTCGTGGATACAGTCATTGAAGAAAAAACACAAAAATAAGTCCATTCATTTTGACCTTTTTTTATTAATGGGAACAACATTCCCCTTTCCTCCTCTCCCAGTCAACTTATTCTACAAATTTTAATTCAAACTCATGGAAATATATATACTTAAGAGCAGACTATAGGACAATTTTCTAGAGATTTTGGTCATTGGAGAGAAAGCACAAAATAATACTATTTTTAAAAATATTTTTTCATCAATGAACACACATCTCCCTCCTCTTTTATCCAAAAAAAAAAAAAATATTCTACACATTTTAATTCAAACTCATGGAAGTATAGACATACAGTAGAAACAGAACAAAGGCTAATTTAGAAGGTGGCATTAAAGAAAAAAATAATAATATTTTTTCATCAATGAACACACATGTCTTCCTCTTACCTCTCAACCAACTTATCTTACAAATTTTAATTCATGGAAGAATATATATTCAGTAAAACAGACTGTAGGATAATTAGGTAGTGGATGTGGCCATTGAAGAAAAACACAAAAATAAATCTATTCATTTTGACCTTTTTTTTTATTAATGGACCAAAATCACCTCCTCTTCTATCCCAGCCAACTTATGCTACAAATTTTAATTTAAACTCATTGAAGTTTAGGTAGACTGAATGATAAGTTGGTAGGCAGTACAGTTATAGAAGAAAAAACAAAATAATACCATTTATACAAATATTTTTCATCAATGGACACACACCTCTTCCCTCTCAACCAACTAATCTTACAAATTTTAATTCAAACTCATGGAAGTATACAGAACAGATTGTTGGGTGAATCGGTATGAAGTATGATCATTGAAGAAAAAATACAAAACTAATACTATTTATTCAAATATTTGTTTATCAATGAACACATATCTCCTCCTCTTTCCTCTCAGCCAACTTGTGTAACAAATTTTAATTCATGGAAGTATAGATATATAGTAGAGAAGACTGTAGGACAATTTTGTAGAGAATATGGTCATTGAAGATAAAGCAAAAATAAGTCTACTCATTTTGAACATTTTTTTATTTATCAATGAACTAACATTTCCCCTCTCATCCAAATTATCCTATAAATTTGAATTGAAATTCGCAGATCAAAAGAATCATTATTTATTCAATTCAATTATTATAATTATAGATCTACCAACATGTTAGCCAAACAATGCCTTCGAATTTGCCTAAATATTTCGTCAAAACACGAGAAATGATACTGACGAAAAAAGTCAGATAAAATTTATTTTATGAGGGAAAAATAATAACCATGAATTTCAATTAGCATTTATGGTCTTTAAAGTAAAAACTTCAGCCCTTTATTCAATTCTAAAATTATTATGTTCTCATATTTAAACAGAACATTTAATTATTGATGGAGAAATATGTGTTCCGAGTAAAATATATTAGTAAGAAAACTTCTCCATTTCTGATTAACAACAGAATCAAAAACAATGAGAATGTATACTGCAGGCATTTTTTTTTCCATAATTAAATACCTGGTTCATATTAAATTCATTTAAACCATAAATATTAGAAAAACTGAATTCTACTACATTTCTCAAACAAACAAGATCATAAAGAATTATAATTAACATGTGTCTTGACTCAGTTAATTGAATTAGCAGTTGAAAACACTAAAGAATCAAAAAAAGAAAGAGGTGTATTACAACTGCAAGGAGGTAACTACAGAATATGAAATAATTTAGTAATAAATCATTCCCGAATGATTACAGAAAGGGGAGCCAATAGTAAAATAAAAATAAAATGAATGAATAAAAGAAAATAGATATTTAAAAAAAGTTGAGTACATGTCAAGTCAAGAAAGTGATGACAAACCATAAGGGAGTGCACAAAAAAAAAAATAATAAATAAAATAACGGAGAAAGAAGATGTAATTATGGAAAATAACTGTGAAAAATAATATACAATAATTGATGAAAAATTAAAGAGAAAAATAATAAACAGGGAATGGAGAAAATCAACTGTAAATAATAAAATGATAAATAATATGATAATGAAAAATAATAAAATAGTGACTAATAAAAAAAAAAGAAGGTTATTGAAGCAGAATAACAGAAAGAAGAATAGCTGGAAGAAAATAGCAGTGAAAAATAATAAAAAGTGAATGAAGAAATATAACAATTAAAAATAGTAGAACAGTGACTGATGAAAAATGATAAAATAGGAACTAACGAAAAATAATAAAGAATAACTGATGAAAAATAGGAGAAAAAAATAATAAACAGTTACTGGAGAAAATCAAAAGTAAATGATAAAACAGTAACTGATAATAATAAAATAGTAACTGATAAAAATAATAAAACAGTAACTGATAATAATAAAAAAAATAGCAATTGATGTAGAATAACAGAAAAAAGAATAATAGTAACTGGAGTAAAATAGCAGTGAAAAATAATAAACAGTGGATGAAGAAAAATAACAATTATAACTATTAGAACAGTAATTGATGGAAACTAATAAAACAGTAACTAACAAAAAATAATAAAGAATAACGGAATAAAAATAGCAAAAAAAGCAAAACAAAACAGTTACTGGAGAAAAACAAAAGTAAATAATAAAACAGTAACTAATGAAAAATAATAAAACAGTAACTGAAAAAAATGAACTAATTGATGTAGAATAACAGGAAAAAGAATAATAGTAACTGTTGGAAAATAATTAACAGTGAATGAAGAAAAAGAAAAAATTTAAATAATAGAACAGTAACTGATGAAAAATAGTAAAATAAACTGATTTAAAATTATGATGAATCCTGAAAATCCTTAAAAGTCATCAAAACCTAGATATGATTGTAAAAAAAATATATCAGATATGATGAATGTTGAATACAAAAAAAAAAAAAAAAAAAATGCTTTTACTCCATTAAGAAATGCAAGGGATATTGTGACATTTCAAGAATTCCTTGAACATTACAGATGCCAACAACCAGAAAACTTCAGTAAAATTATGGGTCCAAAGAACACATCTCTTCTGAAACAGCAATAGGGTGTTCAAGGAATGTGGAATATTCATCATGGTATACGTTTTATTCTGATGGAAGCTACCAAGAGTAGGACAGTATTAGAGATTAATTATACTTTTCTTCACTTACCTTTAAAACTTACGTCATAAAGTATTATTATGAAATGGAGGGTTAAAATAGATAATTAAAATTCTAAAAATAATACTGTTAACATAGCAGTCAATGTTACTAGAGGAAGACATTTACGTAGTACAAATCTGAAAATAAATTAAAAAGATGTTCGTAATTTGAAAAAAAATTAAATGTCAATAATTGCAAAGTCAATAATTTTAAATTAGCAAAAATTACCATAGTTTAGTAGTAAGAGCATGTTCTCTAAATATTTCAATATTAATTATCCTACTGAGAACTAGACTTCTATTCAATGAGATACAACAGTTTCTGAAAATAATTCTGTGCTTAAATAGCAAAATGGTGTAAATAAATTTTTCTAAAAATCTGGTGCACACAACACACAGAATTCACTTAATCCCATCGTTAGAATCAATTTAAGAATTTTTAAATACAGTTCGAGATGGAAATAAATTGTGAAATAATTAATTATATTGAGTATCGAAACATGTGTTTTATTATATTATCTATTAAACTATTACCTACGACAATCAGTTAGTTTTATCGGCTTTTCATTACTCTCTAATAACTTTTAAAATTTTGAGTATAATATTTTTTATAAAATCATTAGCTTTTCAACGGTATGTAATAAATCTATATTACTGTTTCTATGTTCAAAAATCTGGTGCGGCAACACATGACTTTCACTTACCTCCATTTTTAAAATCAATGAAAGAATTTTCAAATACAGTTAGAGATAAAAATACGTGAAACTATTGAAGAATTAATTAAATTGAATTTATATAGAAAAAAGTGTTTCATTAAAAAATCTATTATATCATTATCCAAAATAATCAGTTTTATCTGCTTTTCATCTCTCTTTATTAAATTTTACAAGTTTGTGTATTAGATAATATTTATTCTAAAATCTTTAGCATTCCAACAGTATATTATAAGTGTATATTACTGTTGCTATGTTCAAAATAAAAAAAATTGCATTAAAAAAAATATTTTTTCAGTTTTCTCCTTTAGTTAGATATCAAATTCGTTCAACTAATATATATTTACCTGTTTTTCATCAGTGGTAACAAGATAATATATTTATTTTTATAAAATCTACGAAATTAAAGGTACTTTACAGGAAAAAATGTAAAATATCGGCATTTAAGCCCTGTCAGACCATTTTAATCAGAATGAAAACTACATGATATTAAATTTAAAGCCCATTAAATTTTACATGGATATAGCGAGTTTAATAAAAATTGTCAGAACTGTTTTCGAGAAAATTTAAAAAAGGTGCAAAATGCATGGTATAAAGTGGCTCTTCTGGTAAGCTCATTTTGATGAAAAAGGTTTTGTAACATCTCGGGCATATATTTATCTTAAATATGAAATTTCAGTATCATAGGACTTACCGTTTCCGCCCGGGATTTACCACACACACAGACCTTTTTGCAGGACTTTGTTATTTGGACTCAGGGGATCCTAAAACGTGTATTTCCGTTGAAAAGTGGAATTCGGAAATTTTCACGATCCCAATACTTCCTCTTACTATATATAGTAAGTGAAAGTAAAAAAACAAAAATTTCATTAAAAAAATATTTTTGCTCTTTTCTCCTTCAGTTTGATTTAGAATTCGTTCAAATTTTATTTCTAGCCTTTCTTTATCAATGCTAATAAGATGATATGGTTAATCTATTGGAATGTATAAAATTAAAGGTACATAAGAAAAAGAAAATTTTAATTATCAGCATTTAAGCCATGTCAGATCCTGCCCTAAAGTATCCTTTAATAACACTCAACTAGTTCCTGTTGAACAGATCCGATACCTAGGACAGCTTCTTGACAAACGCCTAACTTGGAATCCACATACACGACTAAAACGACAAGAAACTGCTCGCCGCTTGAGGCTACTTCAACACTTACTAGACAAACGATCAAACCTTCCCCTTAACTACAAAAGGCTCATCTACATGACTATTATAAGACCAATCTGGACTTACCGAGTAGAGCTTTGGGGCTCTACTAAACCATCAAATTCTTCCCGCATCCAATCCTTACAATCCAAAATCCTTCGTAAAATCCTCAACGCTCCTTACTTTGTCACGAATAAACTTATCCATATAGGCCTTAATGTTCCCTATGTTACTGATTTGGCCCGGACCAGGTATCAATCCTTCCATGACAAACTCCATTCTCACCCTAACCCACTGGTTTCAATCCTTTCTTCCTCTTCGATTCCGGATAATCCTCCGAGGGCCTGAAAAGGAAATGGCCCCGGGACCTTCTAGTTTAAAATATTTTTAGAGTGCTGCCACTGGGTAGTGTCTCTACATGTTTTTCATGACAGTTTTGTATATTACCATCACATTTACTAGATGTATTTTTATTGAATACAGTTGTAAATATCAATAAATATGTTTAAACAAAAAAAAAAAAAGCCATGTCAGAATATTTCAATCAGAATGAAATCTACATGATATAAAAGACCATTAAATTTTACATCGATATAGTGAATTTAATCCGAATTGTTAGAGAAGTTTTTGAAAATAATCTTAAACAGATGGAAAATGCATGGTATAAAGTGGCTCTTCTGGTCAGCTGATTATGATGAAAAGTTGCTGCAACATCTCGGGCGTGTAGTTGTCTTAAAAATAAAATTTCAGTTTCATACAACTTTTCATTTTCGTACTAGACTTCTACACACACACACACATAGACCTTTTTGTGGGACTTGTTCATCTGCGACTCAGGGGACCCTAAAATATTTATTTCCGGTGAAAACTCTAATTCAAAATTTTTTATGTTCTGGAGTGTCATTCATTTATGTTTAGAAGGTGGCAAAATGTCATAAGTGTTGTACAAATACACCTTCTAACATTAACGAAAGACACTCCAGAACTTGAAAAACTCTGATTTCTAGAAAAAGTGACTCATACCATTTTGCCATCACAGCACAGAATTAATTTTATGTTATTTACACAATTTTTATGTATACTTACTTCCCTACCTCCTTAAACTATGTAAATAATTAAATTTATTTAATATATATTGGCCAGATATGCTATCTTTATTTGTACCATTTATGCTATTCTTAAGGAACTAAGAATTAGGAGTGGGCATAATCGAATGATCGTCATAATCGAACGATCGGACTTCGAAGATTTAAATAATCGAATGATTAATATGCATTCTGAAAGGCAATATGGCACAATTTCCCTCTCTATGATTGCTGAGCTAGCTGAACCTAATATGCATATAATTTATGTGATGAGAAATTGAAAAAAAAAGAAAAAAAAAAAAAAAAAAAAGAGGTCATATATAAAAAATAATCCCTCAATTATCGTTAAAAAATTCAAGATCCAAACCGATTAATCCAATAATTCATTAATCAGAATGATTGAAATAATCGAATGATCTGATAATCATCATTCGATTATGCCCACCCCTACTAAGAATAGCATATATTCCTCATTAATATTCCCCATTTTGATTATTGCTGAGTGGTATATGGTGGCCTCTCAAATGTACTCGAGAACAGACTCAAGCGTATCATGAACATGTTCATAAGATTCATCTTCGGTACCTCGAAGAGGTCTTCAGTAACCCACTTATACAGAGGGTTGAAGTGGCTCCTACCTTCTATAAGGAGGAAATATTTTCTCGGATCATACCTTTACCAAATTATAAACTCCTAACATCCTCCATACATTCACAGTATCCTTCAATTTAAATCCTCAGTCCACTCACTTGATACAAAGATCCCGCCATTCCGACCTTTACATTCCCAGCCATAGAACTAAATCTTTTGATCACACCTTTTATTCTCTGCAGCCCTCTGGAATTCCCTACCACCTCATTCATATCCCACCTTTTCCTACATCTTTTGGCATACCAAATAGATGCACAAAAAATGTGAATCTGCAACTGACTTATCTTAATTTCAATGCAAGATATAATTTTCTATTTTACCCAAGCCCTTAGCGCTGTAGAATAATGAGTTTTTTTTATTTATTTTTTTAATAATTTCCTCAACCCAACAGCCTTGAGTAGATTACTTTTTCTTTCTTTCTTTTTTTTTTTTTTTTTCTATTCTATTGTAAATTAATAATTAAAATTATAACCCAACCTTTCCTACGAAACAGCATCCGTGAAGCAGTGTTTCGCAGTGGGATCCCTATAAGAGTTCTCATGCTGAACACTCAATGAACTGGTCCGACACTTTGCAAGGCATAGTTCATAATGATCAGTTACCGACGCAAACACCACATGAAAAGTTGATGGGGCTCTTCTCAGTACACCTTGAAGCAGCTCTTTCTAAAATATATAAGAACATAATTATATGAAAATATATTATAATTCTAATCATACAAAATTTATTACAAATTTTTTTGTTTATTCGTTTAACGTCACTTTTATGCAACTATGGCTAATCGGATGATGCTACGGTGGGAGTCCTAAATTTTGCTAATCCAGGTTTTATTAGGATAGGGATCTTTACGAGTACCTAACATCGCACAGGCTCGGGACCACCTTTTAACGTCCCCTCTGAAGGACGGCATAACTAAGGATATTTTACTCCAAGTAAAAAATCCTAGGGCCACCCGCGGTTTTGAACTAATTTAAAAATTTATTACATTTTTTTTTTACTTTCACTTACCTATATATGTATATGTTTGTATTATAATATACTTATTTTTTAAAAAATATTCTTTTAAGAAAAATCAATTCACATAAATATTTACTTCATTAAAATTCAATTACTCTCAGGGTATGGTATGGGTTCTTGACAATCAGGCACTCAATCTTTTATATAACTTTTTAATCATAGCAACAACTTACAAAAATAACACAAACAATATGCAGGCTAACCAAGATCCATTTTCATATTCTTGCAGTCGCTCCTAACTTTTACAAGTCTCCCCTGAAACTAACTGACGTACCAGGTATAAAAATACCTGCCAATTTGTACCTGCTAGGGTTTCCAAAATGGATGCTATGTTTGGAAACAATCATCCAATTGGAGTTCTTATTTAAATTTAAATTTTACTTTTTATCTTAGTGTTAGTCTGCCTAACATAATATTTAAACAGTATATAAACAAATAATTATATAATTTATTTTAGAAAAATGGGTATATTACAGTATGTATGTATATACCTTACGTTATATATGAAATATATAGTAAGGAAAAGTATTGTGATCGTGAAAATTTTCAAATTCCAGTTTTAAATTGAAATATACGTTTTAGGGCCCCCTTAGTTCAAATAACCAAGTCTTGAAAAAAAAAATCTGTGTGTGAGTGATGTATCTGTATCTGTGTATGGTAAGTCGAAAACGAAAAGACTGTAAAAACATCTAGCACGAAAACTAAAAGTCGTTCAAAACTGAAATTTCATATTTAAGATAACTATAGGCCTGAGAAGTTACTCCAACTTTTCTTCCAATATCAGCTAATCGGAAGTTCTACTTAACACCATGCATTTGCAAATTTTGACGATTTTCTCAAAATTGTCTATAACGATTTTGACTAAACTTGCTATATCAATGTAAAATTTAATAGGCTTCAATATTATGTCGGTTTCATTCTGATTGAAATAGCCTGATAGGGCTTGAATGACAATTTGATTGAGAACAAAACCTGTGTGATATTAAAGCACATTTTATTTTGCATCAATATAGACAGTTTGATTAATATTGCTAAAGCGATTCTAGAAAAAATTGCAACATGCTTAGCATAAAGAGGATCTTCGGGTCAGACAATTTTAGTGAAAAAGCTGCTGTATCATCCAAGACATATAATTGGCCTAAATATAGAATTTCATTTTCATATGACTTCACTTTCAGCTAGACTTACCATATACAAAAACACATATGCAGACCATTTATCAGACCATTCAATGTCACTCTAATTGATAGTTGTCATATTTTTTCAATCGAGATAGAATGCCTTTAACATGGACATAGAATATCACACAATAACAGATTATTTGTTAATTTTGGGGAAATAATAAAATGGCTTATGATTTCAATTGCCTGGAGGGCTTGCTAGTAAATAAGCCATTCTGAACTTAACCTTAAAGTCTTACGTGCTAGGTGTATTAATTAATATAAACTAGGATCGCGTACCGTTAAAAATTTGAATAAATTTAGTATCATAGGGAATCTTTATAATTGATAATCTTAAGTTATGCCATCCTTTGAAATGGGCGTAAAAAGGTAGCCCCGAGCCTGTAGGATGTCAAGATCCCTATCCTAATTAATCTTGGATAGGCATAATTTAGGACTTCCACTGTAGATTAGCAACAGGCGCATGGCATGACATTAAATAAATAAACAAAGAAGCCATATTTCAGTTAATATTTTTAAAAAAATCAATAAAATATTTACGAAACCAAAAAAAACAGGTGAAACCTTACATCTGTATGTTCACAGGGCTCTGTTTTTACAAAAGTTTAATTTTAACTACACAAATTTAATTTTAAAACAAAATAAAATTTAGTATTAAAGCACACATAGATGAGCTTAATCTATTTATTTTACATTAAATTAGAGATTTTAAATTGTATAATTTCATAGTCTAAATTATTTCTGAGAACTTTCATATCCTAGTGGAATGTCATATTAAAAAAATCAAATTCATCCAAAAGAATGGTGATCATGATATTTTAAAACTTGGAAGCTGAAGGATTGCTTTTGGGAATCATATAGAAATAATTATTCAGACATTTCTCTAATTTTTATTTTCATTCCTTCTTATATCCAGGTTATACAGTAAGCGGAAGTCATATTCCGACGATCTTCCTCTTATATTAGGTTTATGTTTTAGTCTTGGTTTTACTTTGAAATAAGGATATTATTTTGGACTTCAAATCCTAACAGCAGTGTGAGGTGAAGTAGCCATTGTCATTTAGACTTAAATAAACCTGTGTATTTCATTATTTGATGTATTTAAATAACCAAAAATGTGTATTTCCTTTGAAAATTTTCATGATCACAATACTACCCCTTACTAAATATTTCATGGATAGGTAAGCGAAATTAATTATTTTTATTTCTATTTTATGATCATATCGATTGGAAACGATCTCTTCCTTATTTTGTTCATATGTATCCATTTATTAACACATGTTAAACTTTATAACGTTTCGAGGCTTCACTTGCCTCATCTTCAGATATTATCTAAAATATAATTGTACAATTATTTCAACTAATTATATATATATTAAGTATATATTATTTATAAATTTGAAATAATTTATAATTTAACTATTTACACTATGTATAAAATTTTATATATACTCACATCTATTACCATATTTTTATACAATATAGGTCATTCAAATAAATTTAAATCACAACATTAAATCCTGATACTTCATTATCACATATATCAATATGTACTGTGCATTTGAATGTGTTCTAAACTGGTCTCTATCTAATGCCTTCCTATTCCACTCAATGTTTTCAAACAAACAAAATTGTACAATTATATTTTAGATAATATCTGAAGATGAGGCAAGTGAAGCCTCGAAACGTTATAAAGTTTAACATGTGTTAATAAATGGATACATATGAACAAAATAAGGAAGAGATCGTTTCCAATCGATATGATCATATGATATACTCTTCTATAATAGTGAATGATATAATATATTTTTTTTTTTTTTGTATTATTAAATATTATTTAAAAAAAGAAATGGTGAAATTACATAAAAACAAGCTATAGTTATATAAACATTAAAAAAAAAAAAAAAAAAATGGAAAAGGAATGATAAAAAAAAAAAAAAAAATGATAGATTTATATTGAAAATACTAACATCATTGAAAAAGAAAAAAAAAAAAAAAATGGTAAATTTATATTGAAAATACACTTATTACATATTTATTATAAATATGTTTATAGTGGAATACCATCATGATAATTCCTTAAAACCCACTATCAGGACTGGCATGCTTGTAACTATTCTATTGTAGCATTCCATTAAAATATAAAATTAGATAATATATAATAAAATAATAATAGCTAAAAATAACCTTGTTCGGTTGAAGGCAACAAGATACACAAAATTCATAAATGCTACAACAGCCGTTCCCCTTGCAGGTCTCACATGAATATCTAACGTTTTTTGCGTTGAGATCACAGCAACCTGTACCCAAGACATTGAACCTGGAACAAACATAGCCTAGGGAAAAGTAATACAGTTTATTACCTTTTATTATTTTTACTGATGCAAAATAATATTGAAAAAACTATTTCACCTCTGTCATCAACCACCAAACTTTTTCCTTGAACGGAATTCCTACAGGTGACAACAGCACTTGAATTATCTGATGGTTCATCATCCGAATGCCATATTAAAGAGTCGAAGTTGATGTAGTTTACATTTTCCATATCACTAGTAGATGAAAAATGTGGCTGTTAAAATTTAAAAAAATTATTAATCAAAGAAAAAGAGGTTTTTAATGTGATATATTAAAGTTTACATACTTCAATGACAAAATTAAGGGTAAAATAACCAATGGAACAGAATAAAATGATGAAAAGAACAACTTTGCGTCGGAAAAATCTTGAAATATGAGCGAATATCATTTGAATTAGATTGTATATACATTCTCTTGAAACTTTGGCAGATCACTAAAGGCTTGATGTTTGATAACGGAGTGTTCATGTGAACAGCGAGGTGTATCAATGGCGGACGGGTCTAGTGACGTCATTGGTCTGTTCTTCTCTAGTACTTCATCAGTTTTGTTGTCAAACAACGTTTTTTTTTTTCACTTATTTTCTTTTTATAAGAGTTAAATTAATTAAATTTCACTAAATTGGACAGCTCTTCTTTTAGCAATATTCTATTATCTATAATTGTATAAATACATATCACAAAACATTTTAACAACATTTCGAGGCTTTGTCTTATCTTCAGGTTTATCCTTGAAATTTCAACTTATTAATATAGTTGTAAAATTTTACCTTTATATATAATCTTCAAAATCTTACATTTAGTTATTTATTTCACCACACATAATATCTATTTATTTTCAACATTATATTGCTATCTCAATTCTTTGTTGTTTGTTTTTATTTTTTCCGAGTTTCTACATTAATAATATATGAGGTTGCATTTTATGATACAATGATCAATCTCGCTGGCGAAAACACATTTCATATGGAGAATTAAATTGTTTAAAGCGTAATTTTGTTAATACTATCTATTTAGGATGATTGGCACAAAAGAAACTTTATTGGAGAGTCGCTAACTTTTTTAATGCGCGCGCGCTAATTAGGAAATGTGAGCTGTGAGGAAGGATAGTTTCCAATAGTCTGTTTTCCAACTCCATCGAACTCTGTTTTAGCTGTCCTCTAACAGACATTTCAGCTGTGGTCATGTTATTTATCATTCGTTAGTCAAACAAAAATAATTTTGAAAATATATAAAATTAAATTTATCATAACATCAATATGTGAAGAAATAAATTGTCTTGAAACAAACGACTACACAATTGGATTATTAAGTCAGAAGATCTCGACGTCATCTTGTTTTTAGACATCTCAAAGGATTATCAGGAATCGACGAGGAAGCAAGGATTGCAACTAGTGCGTTAGAATGGTAATGAGTTTGTCATGGGAGGAATGGTTCCGGTCCAAATCGACAACATATGGAACATAAGGTTTTATTTTAGATGATATATTTGTCACTAATTAAGGATTGTTTAGGATTTTGGATTGTAAGAATTAGATACGAGAAGAATTCAATGGTTTGGAGAAGCTCCGAAGTACTGACTGGTCTTTTGATGGTCACATAAATGAGACTTGTTAAGTGGAAGGTTAAAGTTTTTTCTTGCAAGTTTTGAAGTTGTCGGAATCGGTGAGGTCGGATAATGAGACTAGTAAATAACACCAAAAACGGCTACGAAGACACTCTAATAATGCATGTGAGATAAGTCGTGCGGGTTCGCTAATTCAAAGGTTGGATTAGTTCTTCAAGGTTCAAGGGTTAGGTTAGTTCAGAATGAAGGAGATGGTTTCTCTACAATCCAGACAAGAATTACCTGTTCGTAAACTCAGGTAGGTACCTCCGGGTCCCGGGTTCAAAGACTGGCTGTGGCAGAATAATTATTTATTTCCTTATGTCAGCCTCAGAGAGAGTCTGAGATATGAAAGTCCTCCCTCGTTGGGCTCACCCAGCCCCTATAAAGTGGGTACAAGAATATTGGGGGGGGGGAGGGGATGAGGATAACCTGGCGGATGAGCGTGATCTCGGAAACATCTCCTCATTTAACAGCCTTTGGCCTCGATATAATACGAATCAATATATGTATTGAATCCAAGATCGCATATATACAGATTTCGCATATAAAAATAAAGAGAAAAAAAATCATAGGGCATCCTAATATTTCAATATTCTTTTATTTCATTTATTGCGAAACCTTTTTTTCTTCTTCTAATTTTCTAAATCATATTTTTTTCTCATTTCCACCTGTCAGAAGAACTATGGGAATCAGCAAATTTGCTGGAGAAAAGTTTTAGTAGCAGCAACTCTTCCTATGCTTTAATTTATTGTAGCAAAAGAGGTCTCATATCCAGCTTCTTTTTAGTCTTCTTCTAATAGGATTTTCAACTATTTACAAGTCATTTATGAGTCTATTCTCGTGTCTGCTAAATTTGAGACGAAAACGCGAGAAGAGAGTTTGTATGTGCTGGTTGTTGTTAGTTCTAATGTAGAGTTTTGTTGATAACGTACCAAGAAGCTGTAGTTACAAGTCTTAAAATTTTGATTGATATAGTGAGAGAAGTTAGTTTAGGGTGCAGTCAAAACAAAACACAATTAAGTATTAAAGTTATAGAGTATTAGGCAGTGGAATAAAAGAACCTTGTACTAGACAGCTTGTTTATTACTGCTATATATACAAACAACATGGCGCAGGGGACGCTACCAACTGGACTGCTTGTTGTTGGGCTGCTGTACACCTAGGTGGAAGTTCAGTGCCACAACTATCTTTACATATACAATCGATATTTAACACACCCCCTCAATTGAATGTTTTCAAATATATACATACACAAGTAAATATTCAATTGTATCTCACATACAAAACAAGTAAAAATATTATTCTACTACAAAATTCTACACCACAAAACAAGTAAAAATATTATTCTATTAAAAAAATTCTATACAACAAAGCAAGTAAAATATTATACTATTACAAAATTCTATACAACAATTTTAGCACAATATATATACATGACATTAATATATTAATTAATTAAAGCCTTCCGAAACATTTGAAACTTATCAAAGGCAAGTTGTTTTGTGAACAAATCTGCCACATTGCGGTCAGAATTGATGTGTTCCACAGATATTATTTCTTTGGAAATAAGATCTTTAACAAAATGGAATTTTATATCAATGTGTTTTGCTCGTTTAGAGTTTTCACAATTCTTTATAAAAGCTATAGCACTAGTGTTATCCACCAACAGTTTTCCACTTACTGTTTCACCACTGAACTCACTAATTATTCCACTTAAACTCACAATTTCCTGTGATGCCATTCCTGCTGCAATGTACTCCGCTTCCATCGTTGACAGAGCCACACATGCTTGCTTTCTTGAATGCCAAGCTATGGGATTGCTTCCGCAGAATGCTGCAAAGCCACTTACACTCTTTCGTGTTTCTATGTCACCTGCCCAGTCAGCATCTGAATAACCAATAAGTCCTAGGTTCTCACTTGGTTTGAAAGTAAGACCCATATCTCGAGTTTCTTTGAGATATCTGAGTATTCGTTTTGCAGCTTTCCAAGACTGCTGAGTAGCTTTATCTAAACATCTAGATAAATAGCTAATTGGGAATGATAAATCCGGGCGAGTTGTTGTGCTTAGATACATAAGTCCACATACCAAGCTCCTGTATGGTATATTTTCATCTAAAGGTGGACTGTCAGCGTTAAGTTTAAATCCAACCTCCATGGGGGTTGATACCTTCCTGCACTCTACCATATTATAATCTTCAAGGAGTTTATCAATAAAGCGGGTTTGTGTAACCGTTATTTTCTTTTCTTGCCTTTCAATTTTCATCCCTAAAAATTGAGAAGCCTTCATTTCTTTAATGCTGAACTCTCCTTTTAAATTGTTCACTAATTCTTCAATAGCCTTTTCATCCCCTGTAATTAGGCCATCATCCACAAAAAGAACAAAGAATACCCTACTCTTGTAGTAAAGGCATAAATCATATTGGGATCTTTTAAATCCCAATTTTAACATAAAAGAATTAAATCTTTCATTCCAATACTTCGGTGCTTTCTTAAGTCCATAAAGTGGCCTATTTAGTCTCAGAGTTTTTGTAGAACAACTTACACCTTTAGGTGGTTTTATAAACACAGGATAGTCCAGTGAGCCATTGAGAAAGGCTGTTGGCACATCAACTTGTCTAATACTCCAATCGTTTTGGCATGCAAATGACAAGAGAGTTCTTACAGTATCCATTCGGCAAACTGGTGAGTAATTAAATACACAATCATCTTGAGTTTGTTCTTCAAACCCTCTTGCTACCAATCTGGCCTTTTTGATTCCATCTTCCTTCACTGTGAAAATCCATTTAGTTGTGATTGGGACACTTCCATTCGGTGCTTCCTCTTCAGACCAAGTGTTCATCTTCTCATGAGCTTTTAATTCTTTAATAATGGCTTCCTGCCATTCCTCCTTTTTATTAGCATCCTCATAAGATGATGGAACTCCATCTGATCGGCTTACCATACAGTATGCATTATATAACTCATAATCATTTAGGAAATGAGGTTTTGACCGGTTTCTCTGAGGTCTAGGAGTTTCTTCTGAATGCTCTGGATTGGATTCTTCATTCTGAAGTCTTGAAGGGTTTTCTGACTGCTCTGGATTACAATCATTCTGAGGTTTATAAGTATCTTCTGGCTGCTCTGAAATATTAGTGTTATTCTCTTCACCATTTTTCCTTCCCTCTTCATAGCTTCCACCACTATTATGATAGACAATAGGTACATTTTTAACTTCTTTATAGGGCATTTGGCTCTCCTCGAATATCACATCTCTAGATCTAATAACTTTCTGCTCGTCTGGCAACCAAATCCTATACCCACCACCACAATAACCAACCATCACCCCCTCCTTGCTTCTGGGATCCAATTTGGAACCTTTAGGAAGAATGGTAGGCCATGCTCGGCAACCAAATATACGAAGTTTAGACAGATCATTTCTGCCATTCCATATTAATGAGGGAGTTTCACCTTTATTTAAGGCTGAAGTAGGTGACCTATTCAGTTCATAAGCAGAACATCGAGCTGCTTCCCCCCACAAGAACTTGGGGGTGCCGGAATCTGATACCTTAGTACGCATCATATCTAATAGTGTCCTATTCATTCTCTCACTCTTTCCGTTCATTTGAGGGCTAAATGGCAAAGAATATTCTAATTTTATACCTTTATCTGAACAATATTTTTGAAAAAATTTAGACGTAAATTCTCCTCCATTATCTAAACGTAGCCTTTTCACTGGGACACCCTGCTGCCTTTCTAGTTCCGCTATATAATCCATCAGGTTTGTTTCAGCTTCGCTCTTCATATGGAGAAGTTTGACATGCACAAAATGAGTGAAGTCATCCAAAATCACCTGCATATACCTATGTCCTTCAACTGATTCAGGATTGAAAGGACCACATATATCAGAGTGAATTAATTCACCAACCTTTGAAGTGCGTTTCCTATTATTTGAAAAGGGCTGTCTAGTAGCCTTACCTTCAATGCATGCCGAACACTTCTAGTCACTATAGGGTAATCCTAAACTTTTAAGTCCATGCCGATTCAAATGTCCTAGCCGTTTATGCCATAGATCTCCATCCGTAGCACTTGAAATGTTGCACTTGACTTGATTATCACTGGGTTCATCAAATGTAAATATGTACAATCCATTCACTCGTGGACAACTCAGCTTAAAATTTCTTCCGCAGATTTTCATCTCCTTAGAATCTGTAATCACTTTTAAGCCTTTTGAGGTAACAGCACTCACTGACAATAAATTATGTTTTAATCCCGGAACTATTAAACCTTTAATGTTTACAATCCTACCTTGAGAGGTTACTCTTAGGGTACCTTCTTTTCTAGTAAACATCTTATCACCATTAGCTATATGTATGGCAACATCATGATCAAGATTCGAAACATTTGACAAAAGGGGTTCCAATTCTGCTTTAAAAAGATGGTTACTCGCACCTGAATCGACTAAAAACACATTGTTAGATGATAGTTTAATATTACCACAATTTAGGGCCACCATTACAACTTCTTCATCTACATCTGCTGAATTACCCTGGATTGTTCCTCTTCTTTTCCCACGAAAGCTTCTATTAAAGGATTTACTTCCACGGTTCTGCTTATTTTTGGGACACTGTGCCTTGAAATGTCTTTTATCCCCACATATAAAGCAACCACTCTGTGCTTTAAATGATACTTCTGATGTAGTAACTGACGCCATAGTACCGGTAAACAAAATTCACTAATAAAATAATATCACTTCGCGACTACGCGTTGACACTATACACAAATACTATGCTCTGCACAAAAATACTCTGGGCCCATAACCTATTAAAGTTATAGAGTATTAGGCAGTGGAATAAAAGAACCTTGTACTAGACAGCTTGTTTATTACTGCTATATATACAAACAACATGGCGCAGGGGACGCTACCAACTGGACTGCTTGTTGTTGGGCTGCTGTACACCTAGGTGGAAGTTCAGTGCCACAACTATCTTTACATATACAATCGATATTTAACATTAAGATATAAACTTAATAAACTTGTGCCGACGTTTCGGCCTAAATTATAGGCCTATTCCTGGGGAGCGCTTTCTCACTTCAATTTGATTGATATAATTGGATTTTTTCTGAACCATACTTTCGTGAGGGGTATGTCTATTTGGGTTTATGTATATATGAATATATATCCAGTTTTATTCTAATTCAAGAGTTTGGTCGAATCTTAAGCACAAAGTTTAAATGTTAAAAGCGCTGATTAGATTTGAAGCTTCCATTTAATTTCGGACCTAACTTTCCTGGTAGAAAGCGGAATCCTTGAAACTCGGGGCGTTGTCCTTTAAAAGCATCGAAAATTATGTTTTAACAATTTTCTTTCCTGGTTATTATGAGTATTTTTAGAAATCGATGTGTTATTAATAGTATTAATTTTATTTAAATCGATTTTTAGCGATCATAATCATTTTTAAAATCTGGTGCGTTCAACACACGACATTCACAAGCCTTGCTTCACAAGCGATAAGTCCTATGGAACTGAAATATCATATTTAAGACAACTATACGCCCGAGTTGTTACAGAACCTTTTTCATCAAAATCAGCTTAGCAGAAGAGCCACTTTATATCATGAATTTTGCACCTTTTTATGATTTTCTCAAAAACGGCTCAAACGATTTTGATTAAACTCACTATATCGATGTAAAATTTAATAGGCTTCAATATCATATAGATTTTGATGACTGAAATATTCTGACAGGGCTTAAATGCAGATATTTGATATTTTCTTCCTCTTTTGTGGATTTGATAAAATTAAACATATTATCTTATGAAAATTGATGGGAAATTGGTAAATACATCAGTTGAACGAATTCGTTATCTAACTGAGGGAGAAAAAAATAAATATATTTTTTAATGTAATTTAGTTGTTTTGTTTTTTTATTAAGAAAGGTAATGAAGATGTATAATATACCGCTGGAAAGCTAAAGATTTTAGAAAACATATCATTTTATACACAAGCTTGTAAAAGTTAGTAAAGAGTGATAAATAGCCGATAAAGCTGACTGATTATTTTAGATAATTGTGTAATCGATTTTTAATGAGAAATAGATGTTTCTATAGTAATTCAATTTAATTAGTTCTTTAATAGTTTCACTCATTCTTATCTCTAACTGTATTTCAAAATTGTTTAATCGATTTTAACAACAGCGGTAAGTGAAAGTCGTGTGTTGCCCGCACTAGATTTTTTATTCAGTGATCATCTGTTTGTAACTGTAGTTTTGTCTGTAATTTGATGTGTTAAGTGCTGTATCTTCTACGGAGTGATTTAACTACTTTTTCGTGTTCAATCAGAACAATCGGAATTGTTGAGTAAATAACACCATAGATGCTCACCAGCTTCTATGAATTCCTATTATTAGTGAATTCCTCATGTATTTCCACAATAAGTCTTTTTGAAATTTCCAATGAGTCTTAAAAGTTGGTCTAGAATAGTTAAGTTATATTGTCATTTAAATGTTTAATAATAAACAGATGTACAAAACCAGTCTATCTTTTTGTTGTTAAAGAATGACTCATGTCTTGAATTCATAAGTGTTTCAAATAAAATGAAAGTTACTTTAGAAGGAAGATATTTGAAAAATTAGTCATTTAAGCGGTGTTGGACTATTTTAATGAGAGTAAAACATGCACAATAATAAATGTTACTTTTATATTGAGTTTAATATTGGGTTGTGTCACATGAAATGTCCGTTTTCAAGGTAAAGGATTTTTAATTAAAATACAATATGAAAACAAGATAATTTTATTCGAAGTATTTACCTTTTTTCTCTACACATTTTTCCCAACGTGACACTAACGTTTTTATCCCCGGACTGAAGAAACTCTGAGCTTTGAAGTGAAACAAAATCTGAAAACGCACTTTTCACTTTATCATCATTTTCAAAAAGTTTTCCTTTGACGAAGTTGTCTAAATTCCTGAACAGGTGGTAATCTGTTGGAAACAAGTCGGGAGAATATGGTGGGTGCGGAAGAACTTCGTAGCCCCGTTCTTTCAATTTTTGCACTGTATGTTTTGAAACATGGGGTCTTGCTGCCGCTCAGTGAGATCATGAGGTACCCATGTATCGAGCTTTTTTACTTTCCCAATACACTTTAAATATTGGAAACGGTTGATGCTCGCGTGTTTCCATGTTCATATTTGGAGGTATACTAAAAATTGGGTAATTGATTGGGAAGCTAATGTTTATAATACAAAGGTAGAGGATTAGTAACTGTTTACTTTAAATTTGAAAACATTCGGAAGAAAACAGCTGAGACCTGCAAAATCCCTTATGTATTTCAGAAACTATAAAAACGGACATTTTATGTGAAACAACCCTATAGAAATCGATAGTAAATTTTCAGAAAAATATAAACATGTATCAAATACATGGTATAAAGATGCTCTACTGGTCGGTCAATTTTAGTGTAAAAGTTTCTTTTGTTCTTACTTATTTCAACCAGTAATACCAAATATAATGAGTTTATAACAAAGATATTATACTTCGTATCCATATTTCTTGTGCATTTCCCCAAGGAGACACGTTCCATTGTTATTGTCTCTTAAAAGGATTATAAGCGACCAAACAAAAATTTCTCTTTTGAACATTCATTTCTAAAACCTAAAAAACAATGTGATCGTTTAGGTGAAAACTTTACTTTTGTGTGATCAGTCAATAACGATCCTATGATTGCCTCTTAAACTCTTTAATTCCACATCAGAGCCCTTTAGGTATAGAGTCAGGATTGGAGAATTAAAATAATTTCCACCAAATAAACTTTATCCTTCATGAACCTATCGCATCCTGCCCTACAGTGTCCTTTAATATATTACTTAGGACTACAAGCGTCTTAAATGGAATCCGAACACTAGACTGAAACAACAAGAAACTGCCCGTCGCTTTCGCTTATTTTAACACTTACTGGACAGACGCTCTAACCTTCCACTTAACTATTCTACAAAAGGTTCATCTATATCAGCACCATAAGGCCTATCTAGACTTACGAGGTTGAACTTTGGTGCTCTACTAAACCATCAAATTCTTCTCTTATTCAATCCTTAGAATCCAAAATACTTCAAATAATCCACAAAGCTAGTTACTTTGTTACGAATAAACTCATCTATAAAGACCTTAATATCCCATATGTTGCTTATTTGGCCCGAACCAGGTATCAATCTTTCCATGACAAACTCCACTCCCACTATAACCCACTAGTTTAAATCCTAGCTTCCTCATTCCTGACAATCCTCCGAGGAAACTGAAAAGAAGATGGTCTCGTTCTAGTTTAGTTACCAACAGGAGTGCTGCCAATGCGCAGCTTTTCTTCATGTCATTTCATGTATTTTAGCTCCTATCTCATTTACTTCATGTATTAACAAATACAGTTATAAATATCAATAAATACATTTTTTAAAAAGTAAAGTAAATTTAAGAAGTCATGGTTTAACAGATTTGCTATTCAGGATTCCTGCTTGATAAAAGTCTAACATGGAATTCACACAGAAGACTGAAACGAAAAGAAACTGCTGTCCGCTGGAGTGCTGCCAATAAATAGTTTCTCTACAAGTATGTTTCCTGTCTTTGGTCTATTAACATATTTACTAGGTGTGTTATTTTAATACTATTGTAAATTTCAATAAATATTAAATTAGAAACAAATCAAGAAAATAACATCAACATTTCGTTGCAGACACGAGGTTATCTTTTGATGAATTCCCTTATGTAATTTCTTTAAAATGAAATTTCCTCTTCGATGTTTTTTTTAGATGCTGCAAAAGCAATTGATTTTGTATGACATCGTATACTACATATAACTTCAACCTTATCTAATTGATGAATGAATCTCGGCTGAGCGCGATCTAGTGCTAATTACCTCTTTGTACGGCCGTAGGTCATTTAGTACTAAAATTCTATATAAGTACTGAACCTAGACCTCTTAGTGGTTTGTAGAGGTACAGGTTTTATTTTAATTTTATTTTTTTGTTTTTATCATGTACCATATTGTTTTATAACAATACTAGCTCTATCCCGCGCTTTTGCTCGCGATTATTACATTTTGTTTTTGTTTAAGTCAATATATATGTTTTTATGGTTTGAGCAAATATAATAAGTATAACTTCGCTATCGGTCAATCAGTTAATCTTTTAATATTTTTGTGTACTTGAATACCCATCCTCTTACCGCCCTATATCCCTTTTGCCCATTATGGGCAAAATTCTTGAAAAACTTCTCCTAAAAAGGTTATACCCGATCCTAGATTCAAATCATGTCATTCCTGACCACCAGTTTGGATTTCGATCATCCCACTCTACTATTCAGCAGTGCCATCGTGTGGTGGATGTGGTATCCTCTACATTGGAGCGCGGAATGTACTGCACTGGAGCCTTTCTAGACGTGGAACAGGCTTTTGATCGAGTTTGGCATCCTGGACTGCTCTACAAACTCCGAAAATTCCTCTCTCCGACATATTTCCTAATAATCCGCTCCTACCTTACAGGTAGAACCCTTAAAGTTAATCATAACCTCCTACTCCTCAGTATTCAACCAGTCAGCCGGTGTACCTCAAGGTAGTATCCTAGGCCCAATCCTCTACACGGTGTATACAGCTGATATCCCTATCCATCCAAGCACTTTCCTCTCTACTTACGCTGATGACACATGTGTGCTATCCGTAAATAATGATCCTATTGTTGCTTCCCAAGTCCTACAGAACCATTTATCCGCCATTGCAGAATGATGTCACAATTGGAGAATCAAAATAAATCCTAATAAATCCCACCAAATCACCTTCACTCTACGACGTAAACCTATGACTTCCTGTCCAGTTGTTTCCTTTAATCATACCCCACTCATCACTGTAGAACAAATACGATACCTGGGACTTCATCTTGACAAACGTCTTACATGGAATCCTCATACAAGACTTAAATGACAGGAAACTGCTCGTAGATATCGACTATTAAAACACTTACTTGACAAACGATCAAAACTCCCTCTTTACTTCCAAAAACTCATTTACACAACCATTATTAGACCTATCTGGACTTATGGCATACAGCTATGAGGCTCTACTAAACCATCGAATTCCTTCCGCATCCAATCCTTGCAATCCAAAATCCTTCGTCAAATCCTAGACGCTCCTTACTTTGTTACCAACAAACTCATCCATAGAGACCTGAATATCCCACTAGTTACTGAAATCGCTCAAAAAGATACACCTCCTTTCATTCCAAATTACCCACCCATACAAACCCGCTTGTCCGCATCCTCTCATCGACATATATTCCCGATAATCCTCCGAGGCGTCTGAAAAGACGGTGGCCTCGAGACCTGCTGAACAAATAATCATTGAAGTGCTACCGCTAGGTAGATTCTGCTCATGTCTTTTTCAAGCCAATTGTCTGTTTTTAGCACGATTACTTATTGTACTGTGTAAATTGTACAGTTGTAAATATCAATAAAAGAATTAAAAAAAAAAAAAAAAATGTTTGTGTACAACGAATAAAGTTATTACTTAGAGCCAAATTATGATTTTATTCTGTAAAATTTGCAATAGAATTCCTGCAGTAGAGGGCATATCCATAATAGCTGAATACCTGTTAGCTTTTAAACATTTTATGTTAACTGATTGAACACATCATATGATTTAAGTTTGCATGAATTAATCCCATTCTAGCTTCTAACCTAAAAATAAACTCTCTGCTTTCGTCTTTTTTTGGTTTTACAAACCATTTCGTTCTATTTTCTAATAACGAATAGTTTTTTCAGTCGTTAAAAATCAAATAACTATTGCGCACTTTTCCCTAATGTAAATAAGCTTAGCATCTAGTTATACTTTTGTGATAATATTCGTTTTTGATTTAATGATTTGTTGCAAACTAAAAAGCTCTTCGGAAACGGCTCTGACATTACGCGAACGAAGCAGGAAGGCGAATAGCGAAGTGAAACTCTTCCAGGCGGGAGTGGGGATACTCCAGGTGGAGAACAGGTTCAGTACCGAAGATGGTCCTCTCCCCAACGGTCGATGTTTACAAGTGCTGCCCCTTCGGCCAGGCCTACCTCGGCTCCACGTGCCAGCCCAACAGCCTACCGGACCCACGGCCCACGATACACCACTCCCTAGGGGAGCTTGCACATGGGGTGGCGGTCCGCCTTGTACACTCCGTCTGCAAGAACTCCTTCATGCTGGACCCCTCCTCTCCTGGTGACGAGCATTACATTCTCACGAACGGCCTCCTGGCTTGGGATGGCGAGTTGCATTCTTCCAAGGAGTTCTGCGTCGAGAACCTGGAGGACCAAGGCCTCCGCACCTTCATCTGCACGGATCCGATCGTGGATAACGTTCCGACCCCGGAATTCGTTCTGTATCCCATCGGCCTATGCCTGTCCTTGCCGTTCCTCATAGCCACACTCCTGACGTACATCTTCGTCAGGGACCTCTGGTCCGCTCATGGCTATTACCTTGCTTCTCATATCTTCTGCCTTATCAATGGCAGCGTCATTCTTATTATCGTTCAGGCGACATCTACCTATTTCTCTGACTTGACCTGCGTTATATCAGGTAAGTTCATACAAGCTCATCCATTGTTTACACCTCTGTTATCATTTCCATAGTTTACTAGAGTATCCCAGACGAATATTTGGCATGTAAGGCCGACCACTATAGTGGATGCACACACACACATCACCGGGTGCAGCAAAGAGGTTCTTCAAACAGAGAGTAGTATAGTGTATCAGCTGGAAAAGCAGCGGTAAACATATTACGTCTTATGTTTATTCCATTACTTGCCCTTTCGAGCTTTTGGTTTATTTTTTTCAATAATGAACCTTTGTAATCGACCAAAAAAATATTACCTTCCCTTAAAATTTGAGGGCCTGTGTTTCAAGAAACGATGAACCCCAATATCGAAAAAAAAATGTTTGTTCGCCGTCCGCGGTACTTCTCCGAAACTAATATCTGTTAAACCGAGACTTCTTAAATTTACTTTTCATCTTTTTAGATTTTGTTCTTTGATTTCATTTTACATTGCGTAGTCAATTGTTTACTTCAGCAAAAAGCAATCAGACTATAGTTCTACAACGGATACTTGAGGCAACATCAAAAATCAGCATTTGTCAAGCAGTAACCTAAATTATTAGTAAATTTTCAGAAAAGCATAACCATGCGTCAAATACATGGTATACAGATGCTCTACTGGTTGGTCAATTGTAGTGTAAAAACTAATTTATTATCCTGAGTATAAAGTCCCTTAAAAATAGAATAAAATTACAGAATTGATGACCAGAACAATGTGGCCATGGTTCAAAGCCTTCAACAAATTACTAAACTAAAAAATATTAAGGTTGTAATGTATGAACATATTTACAAAAAGACTCTTAGAATGAAAATAAAAAATTCTGGTGCGGGCAATACACGACTTTCACTTACCTCCATATTTAGAATCGATTAAAGAATTTTCAAATTCAGTAAACGATAAAAATGTTAATAAAATAATCACTAAGTTTTATCGGATTTTCATCACTCTCTGTTAACTTTTAAAAGCTTATTTGTGAGACATTATTTTTTCTAAAATCTTTAGCTTTCCAACGGTATATTATACATGTATATTACTGTTCTTATGTTCAAAAACGAAAAATTGCATTAAAAAATATGTTTTCAGTTTTCTCCTTTAGTTGTTTATCAATTTCATTCAATTTATATATTTACCTGTTTTTCATCAGTGGTAACAAGATAATATAGTTATTTTTATAGAATCAACAATATTAAAGGTACTTTGGAGGAATGAATGTTTAAAATATCGGCATTTAAGCCTTGTCATACCATTTGAATCAGAATAAAACCTACATGATATTAAAACCCATTAAATTTTACATAGATATAGCGAGTTTCATCAAAATCATCGGAACCGTGTTTGAGAAAATCGAAGAAAAGTGCAAAATGCATTGTATAAAGTGGCTCTTCTGGTAAGCCCGTTTTGATAAAAAAGTTCTTGTAACGTCTCGGGCCTCTATTGGTCTTAAATATGAAATTTTAGTTTCATAGGACATTTCGTTTCCGCCCGGGAGTTGCCACACACACACAGGCCTTTTTTGGGGACTTGGTTATTTGAATTCAGGAGACCCTAAAACGTGTATTTCCGTTGAAAACTGGAATTCAAAAATTTTCACGATCGCAATACTTTCCCTTACTATCTATAGTAAGTGAAAGTAAAAACAGAAATAGCTACTTCATCAGTGACAATCCAAACAAAACAACAAAATTAGTATTTTTTCCAAACCAATTTTTTAGGAATTCGCATCAAAAATATTAGGGCATGCAACATTGATCCTAACAAGTTGCCGTGGATATCAGCTCATTATTTGTATAATGGCGGCTGATTAAAAGGGATTTAATTCAATAACTCAGTTATTTTTGGAAAAATACAGACAAAACGTATTAGAGTTTTTTAACCGAAAAACCTCGATGAAGTATAACAACGAAAAAAAGAAAAAAAAAAAAATCTGGTCCGTGCAACTCACGACTTTCACTTCCCCCATTATTTATATCAATTCAAAAAAATTTATACAAATTTATAAATGAAAATAAATCGTTAAAGAATTATTTAAATCGGATTTTAATAGAAACATGTTTTATTAAATAATGTATTATTATATATGAGTACTCGCTTCGGCGGTACATATACTAAATTATTATATATGACAATCAGTTTGTTTTATTGGCTTTTAATCACTCTCCGTTAACTTTTACAATAGAATGTATAAGACAATATTTTTTCTAAAATATTTAGCTTTCCAACGATAAATTATACATGTGTATTACGGTTCTTATGTTCAAAAACGAAAAAAATTGCAATACAAATATTTTGTCAGTTTTCTCCTTTAGTTGTTTTTCAAATTCGCTCGACTTATATATTTACTTGTTTTTTGGCAATATTATTCAGATGATATAGTTATTTTTATACAATGTACAAAATTAAAGGTACTTTAGGGGAAGAAAATTTAAAATATCTGCATTTTAGCCCCGTCAGACTATTTCAATCAGAATGAAACCTACATGATATTAAAGCTCATTAAATTTTACATCCATAAAACGAGTTTAATCAAAATCGTTAGAGCTGTTTTTGAGAAAATCGTAAAAAGGTGCTAAATGCATGGTATAAAGTAGGACTTCCGGTCAACCGATTCCAGTGAGAAGTTGCTCGATCGTATACAAGTATTAAATACAAAATTTCAGTTCCGTACGACTTTTAAATTCGTTATGTATTAAATTCGTTTTCCTTTTTTTTAACATATTCATTGATATTTACAACTGTATTTATTTATTTATATTCGGGGTTCCTAGGTAAACCTCCATCTCCGAATTTTATGGCGTATTAAAGTGGCTTTACCCTCTCAATCGTCGTAAGTATTTTCTTCCATCATACATTTTCGACTTCCTACAATTCAAATCTTCTATCCATTCCCGTTCAACACGCTCTAGGCCTTAGGTTTATACACTACGGCCCACCGTTCTGCACAATTCGACAGATCGTTTCTTATCCGATCCTCTACCTCATGGAATTCCATTCCTCTTTCTGTCCATCCGCTCTAATCCGTAAGTCCGGCCTTATGATGGTCATGTTAATGAGTCTTTTGTAATTAAGTGGAAGGTTTGAGCGTTTGTCCAGTAAGTGTTGAAGCAGTCGAAAATGGTTGGTCAGTTTCTTGTCGTTTCAGTGTTGTATGGGGGGATTCCAAGTGAGACGTTTGTCTAGGTAGAGTCCTAGGTATCGAAACTGTTCAACAGGGGCTAGTGGAGTTTTATTATTAATAAGTCGTTAAAATCGAGAAAAAAAAATTAATATATTAATAAAATTATGAAATTAAATGTTTTAGTATTAGTATAAGTATGAAACGAAACTGAATTCATAATCAGTACCTTTAGAAAATAATTGCATTTCTAAATAGCGTTTATTATATAAAATCAAATAGAAAATTTAGATAAAACTAAATGATCACAATTCAAATATTTAAAAAAATCAAATTTTGGAAATCAACATCTCAAATATTCCAACGTTTCGACTCACATCAACATGTCTTATCAAGCCATTAAGGCCGAAAGCATTAATTTTGCATACAAATAAATAAATAAAAAAAAAATGTTAAAGGACACACTAATATATTTCAATATTTATTTATTTCATTTCAGGTTTAGAAAGTTTTCTTATTCAAGAGAAGTCTCAGTTCATTGAATCATAAAGAATATTACGCAATATATCATTAAGGAAAAACGATAAATGTTTCCTAATGATGACGATAAAATAAAATATATTCATAAAAAAAAATGTACGTATTGCCTCGAAAATTCAAATTGGTTTATTATTTTCAATAAGGAAGCTATGTAATCGACTAAAAACGATAAAACCGGTAGGTGAAGATTTGTGATATTTGGCGATAGTGAATTATCATACACTCTCACATACTTTCAACGTATAAATATTCAATTATTAATCTGAAATACATAAAGGATTTTGCAGGTCTCTGTTGTTTTCTTCCGAATGTTTACATATTTAAAGTAAACAGTTACTAATCATCTACCTTTGTATTATAAACATCAGCTTCCCAATCAATTACCCACTTTTTAGTATACCTCTAAATATGAACATGGAAACACGCGATTTTCGAGTAATATTTTTGTACGGAGTTTAAACTCGGCCATTCAGCAGCTGAGGTCGCTAGAAATATTTGCAAGGCGTTTGGGGAAGGGAGTGTTAATGAACGGACCATTCGCCGTTGGTTTGCTAAGTTTTGACTGGGATACCGGCTTGGAAAACTTGCCCCGAGGTAGACCTCCGTCCGTAATAGACAACGATGTCCTCAAACATGCAGTAGAAGGAAACCCCTACCAAACAGTTAAAGGACTCTCAGCACAACTAAATGCAAGTGCATCTACCGTTTCCAGACATTTAAAGTGTATTGGGAAAGTAAAAAAGCTCGATACATGGGTACCTCATGATCTCACTGAACGGCAGTAAGACTTCATGTTTCAAAGCATACCATGCAAAAATTGAAAGAACTGGGCTACAAAGTTCTTCCGCATCCACCATATTCTTCCGACTTGTCTCCAACAGATTACCACCTTTCAGGAATTTAGACAACTTCGTCAAAGGAAAACGTTTTGAAAATGATGATCAAGTGAAAAGTGCGTTTTCAGATTTTTTTTTCACTTCAAACCTCAGAGTTTTTCAGTTCGCGGATAAAAAAGTTGGTATCACGTTGGGAAAAATGTGTAGAAAAAAAAGGTAAATACTTCGAATAAAATTATCTTGTTTTCATACCGTATTTTTAATAATGATCCTTTACCTTGAAAATGGACATTTTATGTGACACAACCCAATGCTATATCCAGCTTCTAAGAACCGACTACAACAATTTGCGAAAGAAGTCTTGTCAATCTAGTCAATGAATTATTAAAATTTTGTAAACCCAAAGCCCCTTGTGGTTTGGGTGAAAATTCCAGGACCTGTAGGTTTGTCGGCGATCTCTTCTACCGTACCTGTTACATACCAGTATATGTTTACATAGTTACAATATATGTAACTTGTTTTCATTTCGTATTTTTAATAAAAATTCTTTATCTTTATCATTTCATGTGACACACATATATATTTTATCGGATCTATCTATTTATGGGAACGGCGTGGTTTATTAGATAAAGCATTAGTCTACTGTTCTCCGGGTCCTCGGTTCGAACCTCGGCAATGACAGAGTATTATTTATTCTATTATTTCAACCGTGGAGCTACCCACTCCCAGGCTCTATCCATTTTATAGAGGCTACCTATAAATTTGTATCCAAAAAAAGTAAAAAAATTATTTGTTATAATTATTTTTTTAATCAATAAAATCTCCTATATCTCAACTTAAAGGTTTTGATATTAATCAAAATAAATGTTTAAATACAATATTTTACGATAATGTCCTGAGGCTGACGTAGGTCCTGACATCAGAGGTAGCATTCGTGAAGCAATGCTCTGCCTTATGACGTTTAAAACCCGCCGAAGTATTTAGGTCGATGCATTCTTTGACATCCGTCATAGGTCGAATCTAGTACTAATTTGTATCCGAGGATTGTTGGATGGCATGGTAATAAATATATAAGTGTAAATACAAACTTCTTTACAATGAGGGAGAGTATTGCGATCGTAAAAGTTTTTCGGTTTTCAATAGACATAAACGTTTTAGGGTTATATGAGTCTAAATCACCAACTCCCGCAAAAATATATCGGTTTAGGAGTGTGTTTGTATATGGTAACACAGCTAGAAAAATCTGGTACGGGCAACACACGACTTTCACTTACCTCCATTTTTAAAATCAATGAAAGAATTTTCAAATAAAGTTCGAGATAAAAATCAGTGAAACTATTAAATAATTAATTAAATTTAATCTCAATAGAAACATGGGTTCAATTTAAAAATCTATTATATTATTATCTAAAATAATCAGTTAGTTTTATCATTCTTTCCATCCCCCTCTATTAACTTTTAAAAGCTTGTGTATGAGGTAATATTTTTTCTAAAATCTTTAGCTTTCCATCGGTATATCATACATGTATATTACTGTTCTTATGTCCAAAAACAAAAAATTTCATTAAAAACATTTTTTTTTTTGTTGCTCCTTTAGTTGGATATCGAATTCATTCAATCTATATATTTACCTGTTTACATCAGTGGTAAGAAGATAATATAGTTATTTTTACAGAATCAACAAAATTAAAGGTACTTTAGATGAAGAAAATTTAAAATATCGGCATTTAAGCTCTGTTAAACTATTTTAATCAGAATGAAACCTACATGATATTAAAGCCCATTAAAGTTTACATCGATATAGTGAGCTTAATCAAAATCTTCGGAACCGTTTTCGAAAAAAGACGCAAAATGCATGGTATAAAGTGCTTCTTCTGGTAAGCTCACTTTGATAAAAAAAGTTTTGTAACGTCTCGGGCGTATATTTGTCTTAAATATGAAATTTCAGTTTCATAGGGCTTACCGTTTCCGCCCAGGAGTTACCACACACACACAGACCTTTTTGTGGGACTTGGTTATTTGGACTCAGGGGAACCTAAAATGTGGAATTCGAAAATTTTCACGATCGCAATACTTCCCCTTACTATATATAGTAAGTGAAAGTAAAACGGAAATTCGTTCAAAACTAAAATTTCATATTTGGGTAAATTTTACACCCGTGATGTTATGTGAGAAAAAAATCTATCAGTGGTTTTTAATCAAAAAACCCCCGAATAGTAATAAAAAAGAGAAAAAAGGAAAGAAAAAAATAAAAATTGTACGCAAAAATACGTCTATAACTGTTTTGTTTTTTTGTTTTTTGATATTCCGTAGTCAAACTCCACTCCCACTAGCTTCAATCCTTGCTTCATCTTCCATTCCTGACAATCCTCCGATGCGTCTGAAAAGAAGATGCCTCGAGACCTTCTAGTGTAGATTATCAAGTGAAGTGCTGCCAATGGGCAAATTCTCTTCGTGTCTTTTTATGTATATTATAAGCTAATCTACTTAATTTATTTACTAATATACTGATAAATTTTAATAAATAAATAATTTTTTTTCTTTTGAGTATAGAGAGATACATGTATATAGTTTTAGAATTAGTAAGCGCAACAAACAAAAACCAAAAAAATAATATCTTGCCTATACGATTATATACGCTTATAACTCCGTTACTTCCGAAGGTAGATATATCTTATTTATATCTTATATATATAAAATATATCTGTTTATGGGTGTGTATGTATATGGCAACACAGCTAGAAAAACGGAAATACGTTCGAAACTGAAATTTCAGATTTGGGTAAATTTTACATACTGCTATATTTTTAACCTGCTGCTTTTCTAAGGCAGCGGTACCTTAAAAAACTAGCTTACTTAATATATTTAGTCAATATATAAACTATATTTAATGATACCATTGGATCTTCTTTCCAAAGGTATCGTGTTTACCAATCCAAGAGGTGGCATGCAGGTTAAGATTAAAGTAAACAAGATTCGATTAATACATTACTATAATTATTAATTTACACATATAAATTATATTGTTTGTTTGTTTATTTATTTAACGTCACTTTATGCTACTATGGCTAATCGGACGATGCTACAGTGGGAGTCCTAAATTTTGCCTATCCAGGTTTTATTAGGATATTTTAACGAGTACCTGATATCGCACAGGCTCGAGACCACCTTTTAACGTCCCCTCCGAAGGACGGCGTAACTAAGGATTTTTTACTCCCATTAAAAAATCCTAGGACCATCTGCGGATTTGAACCCGTGACCTTTAGCATGGGAGGCTGTTACGCTAGCCACCCACCTACAAGTGATCCCTATAAATTATATATATTAAATATACTATATATATATATATATATATATATATATATATATATATATTATATTAAATATAATATAATATTATATTAACACATTGCCTAGAACTCTGATTGAGAATACTGAGGGACATTTTACTACCTTTGCCATACAATATTACAAATAACGATATACCTTTGAAACTCTTAACCGGCTGGCGAAGGTGAAAACAGTCTTTAGGTCCCCTTTCTCTGCTTCATCCTCCAGCTGCTCTCAGAACCCCGACGGCCACCTCCTCTTCTTGTAGATGGAACCCGACTCACTCCTCTTGAGGATAAAACTTGACTGCTCCTGGTTCGAATAAGACTGCTCTACGAATCTTCTCTCTCATCCTCGTCACCTCGGGTGGGCTGACATGG
The DNA here is from genome assembly GCA_023052935.1 of Piezodorus guildinii. Lineage (NCBI taxonomy): Eukaryota > Metazoa > Arthropoda > Insecta > Hemiptera > Pentatomidae > Piezodorus > Piezodorus guildinii. The sequence goes on along the minus strand of CM041297.1, from coordinate 138,430,239 downwards.
GAAGTGTTATGTCATTAATATTTAAGAATCAAAGAACGTACTATTTGTTTTGAACATTTTAATAACAATGAATAACCTCAATACACATTCTAATAGTATTTATAACATATGTTCTGATAATCGATATTGTCACATGTGTTTAGAGATATAACAGTCCTCTTCCGCTAATCGGCTCCCTCACATACGAAACCAGTCCGGTGGCCTGCGCTGCCTCGTAGATCTCCTCAATGGTGGGTGCTCGTAATTCCATTCTTTATTCTTCGTACGATCCAACGCTGGCGCCTCCGGTGAATTTCCTTCTTCTCGGGTTGACGTTATAAGAGATCCGTCTCTCCCTTCCTTATCATGCGTTCGGTCTAGACGGACATCATCTTCTAATTTAAGTGTACATGTGGCATGAGAGATTTTCCCCACCTTATTAGCAAATATATCTGAATAAGAAGATAACAATTTATTTAACTCTAACTCAGGTGGTTGACATGTTTTAACTGCCTGGATATCTGCTAAGTTGACTCGAAGTTCCCGGATCCAGTCCCTTCCCATGACAGAATCCACTAATTGGGGAATAACAACTAAGTTACCTGTGATTCTCTTGCCTTCACATTGAACCTTGACCTGACAGACGCCTAATGGTCTAATTATTTCGTTGGTGAATGTTCGAAGTCTTATGTTGGTAGGTTGGAGTTGTTTGCCAGGGAGTAGTCTTTCGAAAGTCTTTTTCGAAATGGTCGTAACGGCGGCACCGGTATCTAATTCTAGTTCTAGATGCTTACCTTCGATGATGACATTGATCATCATTTTACCATCGGGCCGTCCCTGAAACTGATGAATTTCGTATACATCTCGACTTTGATGAACTTCAAAATTCTCTTCTATCTCCGGGTCGTCCTCCGTCGATGATATGACGTCTATTTGGTTCTGTTTACTTTTTCCTGGCCGTCCGGTGCTAAGGCATACGCGAGCCATGTGTCCGATTTTCCCACATTCTCGGCATTTTGTTTTCTTGGCATTACAATCCACGCTGCGATGACTCTTCTTCCCGCATCGATAACAACAGCCCCGAAGTTGTTTCAGCTTTTCCCTAAAACTAGCCTGTACTGTGGGGTACCCTCTGTACTGAGGTTTCTTCTCCCTACTCACTTTATTGACAGTAAAATGTGAGCTTCTCATTTGTTGGCTTTCTAGTTTAGCAGTCTCTGTAGCAAGAGCTAAATTGACAGCATCATGGAATGTCATATTTTCCCCCTGCTGTAATATTTTTTCTCTGATGTCATTATCAGTAATCCCCCGTACAAATTGAGCTCTTAAATGAGTTTCCATTGTGGACTCCTGACACTTTTGACAGGTGAAGTCACAATTATTGGCAATTTGCCGCAGATTAGCAACATATTGACCGATTGTTTCATCAGACTCCTGATGTCGAAGGACAAATCGATGTTGTTCTGCTATTTTGCTGGCTTGCGGACACAGATAAGTTTTTAAAATCTTAATTGCTTCTTCATAAGCTAGATTTTGCGGCTTCCTAGGTGCCGCTAAGGAAATTAAAGTCTGGAATATTTTTGGACTTAAGCTATTTATAAAAATTTGTAACTTACGAGTTTTGGAGGCTTCATCTGCACCATCAAGTCCTTTTAAAGCCAAGAAGTTCTCGAGCCGCAAAACGTAGGCCTCGAACGTTTCCTCATGGTCATCAAAAGGTTGAAAATTAAGCCCGTGAACTTGGTGTTTGGACTGTTCTGTAGCCGCTAGTTTCTCGGACTTGAATCCGCTGAAGAGCTGCCACCAACGACTCGATAAGTTGTTCGGACATCGCGAGTTCAGAAGTGTAAGTCAACCATCCTCGTCGCCAATGTTATGTCATTAATATTTAAGAATCAAAGAACGTACTATTTGTTTTGAACATTTTAATAACAATGAATAACCTCAATACACATTCTAATAGTATTTATAACATATGTTCTGATAATCGATATTGTCACATGTGTTTAGAGATATAACAGGAAGTACCCCGGTTGGCGGTACAGCCCCTGTGATCTTATTTTTATCTTTTGACCACCCTTAATATTCTTGTTGGCTGCCGCTGTAGGAAACTACCAGGGGTCTCTGGTATCCCAGACCCATGGGGAAACCGGGGGCCTATTAGAGAATCCAAAGGGACAAGTACACGACCATTGTACTTTTGCCGAAATAGGCTAATCAATATTTATTTAATTAATACTATAATTATACAATCCTAACTCCCCTCAGTATCCTCAATACATTACAATACCAACTTTTCCATCAAAATGAGTGAACCAGAAGAGCCACTCTATACAATGCATTCTGCACGCCATTACGATTTTCTCAAAAACGGTCTACCGATATCTCCGTATATCGATACAAAAAATTAATAGGTTTTAATATCATTTTAATAGGTTTAATATCTTAATAGTTTTATATATTTAATAGGTTTTAATATCATTTTAATAGGTTAATACATTTTAATAGGTTTTAATATCATTTTAATAGGTTTTAATATCATTTTAATAGGTTTTAATATCATTTTAATAGGTTTTAATATCATTTTAATAGGTTTTAATATCATTTTAATAGGTTTTAATATCATTTTAATAGGTTTTAATATCATTTAATAGGTTTTAATATCATTTTAATAGGTTTTAATATCATTTTAATAGGTTTTAATATCATTTTAATAGGTTTAAATCTTTTTTTTTAATAGTTTATATCATTCATTTTGATTGGTGTATTGCGACAAGGCTTTAAAACTGACGCTCTACACGATGACTAGCGAAAAAATCAAACCAAAACCATCCATTGAATTTCTCAATTCATAGACTTAACAAACATACAACACGAAAATTATGTGCAGAAAGTCTTAGACTCCCCTCTTCCTATGCCCGTTCCGCCAAAATCCTTTACTCCTTCTGAAGTATCAAGACAGATTATGAAAATGCCAAAAAAGTAAGACTCCTGGTTTTGTCCTTATCACTGCTGAGGTGCTTCGAAAAATCCCCAGAAAAGCTTTAGTCTTCCTTACAACACTGTACAATGCTATACTTAGGACAATTAAATCCCCTATTCAATGAAAATATCCTTCAATTTCAATGGTACATAAACCTAACAAAGACAAACATAGACCTATTAGCCTTTTTCCTGTATGTTCGAAAATATTTGAAAAACTATTGTACGAACGGATTATCAACATACTGACAAACCACGACATATTACCAGATCACCAATTCGGATTTCGCTCTTTTCATTCCAAAACACTACAGCTACACAGAGTTACCGACTATATTACTACTGCACTAGAACTAAAACAGTACGCATCTGGGGCTTTTTTAGATGTTACTCAGGCTTTTGATAGGGTATGGCACCTGGGTCTTCTTTTTAAACTAAAACCTATACTTCCAAGCACATATTATTTAGTTTTACACTCTTTTCTCTATGACCGTTTCTTCTCTGTCCGACAGGGTTCTGAGATCTCATCAATAAAACCAATCTCTGCAGGTGTACCCCAAGGTTCTATCCTGGCCCCTCTTCTCTACGCAATATACACATATGACTTACCAACAGACCAAAACATCTTATATACGAAAAACACAGACCCTATACAAACCACTATGTTATTACAACACCATTTGGACAACGTACAAAACTGGTGTAAGAAATGGAAGTTAAAAATTAACCATGACAAGTCACTACATATTACATTTACACTTAGACACGGAATCTGCCCTTCAGTTTACATAGACAATCACCCTTTACCGCAAACAAATACAGTAACGTACTTAAGACTAATATTTGACAAATGATTGACATGGGGCCCACACGTCAAGGCAAAACGTAAAACGCTAAACTTTCAACTTAGACTATTATATTCAATATTACATAGACGTTCTAAATTATCCATCAGACAGAAACTTAGTGTATACACTTATTTATTAAAACCAATATGGACTTACGCTTGCCGAATATACGGACCCGCTAAAAAGACACACATAAGAAACATAGAAACCTTTCAATCGCAATTTTTAAGACTGGCCATGAACTCACCACAATGTGTCAAACGATACCCTTCATACTGATTTACGTATTCAAAACTACAACTAACCACATTCGATCGACTTACAAACGATTTTACGACAAACTAAATGGACATAGAAACAAACTTGTACAAAACATGGCTACAACTGACATACCATACATACATAACTCGGCGTAGGCTGAAAAGGAGTTGTATGGGGGACCTCATAGCCTGAAAAAATAGTTTGTTTTTGAATGTCAGGAGGATGCACCACTGGGTGCTGTCTCCCTCATGCCAACCCATGCTATGTTTATCAAATATAACTCATTTGCTGATTGTAACTTAAACAGGTGCAAATAAAATATTAAGTTAAAAAAAAAAAAAATATCAATTCAATGTATTTTATTTGAGTGAACTACGTACCGGCACACATACTGTTTGAAAGCTAAAGATTTTAGAAAAAATATTATCTTATACACAAATTTGTAAAAGGTAATGCAAAGTGACGAACAGGAATTAAACTTATTACTGATTATTATATGTACATAACAATTTTATATTGTTACATTATTTATTATAAATCCTATGTTTCTAAAAAAACATGGATAAACATTTTATTTACTTGTATGTTTATTTAACGTCATTTAATGCTATTGTATCTAATTGGACGATGCTGCAGTGGGAATCCTAAATTTTACCTATCCAGGTTTAATTAGGATAGGGATCTTTAACGAGTACCTGACATCGCACAGGCTGGGGACCACCTTTTTTACGTTCTCTCCGAAGGACGGCATAACTAAAGATTTTTTACACCCATTGGAAAATCCTGGGACCACCTGCGGGTTTGAACCGTGGGACGTAGAAGGCTGTTAAGCTAGCCATCCGCAAATACGTTTTATTTAAATTTAATTAAACTCTTTTTTTTTCACTATTTTAACAGCCGAGGTATGTGAAAGTCGAGTGTTGCCCGTTCCAGATTTTTCTGCTTCGAACAAAATTTAAATTATAATTTAAATTTAAATTATACCAAAATATTAAAGTGAGGGATGGTGGAAGGAGGGTAAAAATTTCGAGTTGTAGGTTGTTTTTTTTTGTATGCCAAATAAAAAAAAATACAATATAACTTTTAGTCTGTATAGGGACATCCGAATCACCAAGCGGTGTAAAATATACTAAGTTAGATCGTCAACAAAATACAATTGGTTCAGTCAAATATACCATATTTTAGAAAAAGTTAACTGTCCGTATATACTATGTGAAAATAACCCATATATCTTCCAATCCAGTATTCTGAAAATTCTTGCTCTATTTAAAGAACTACTATTCAACAATGACCTTGAATCCATAAAAACAAGTCAGTACAGCCCTCACTATAATTCCATTTACCAACCAACAATATTCCGTTTTACAGAATAAAAATAATAACACAGGCCCGCCTCTTCGGAAAAAATCATAATAAATTCTCTCGTAAAAACAATTTCTATAATATCAAACCCACAGAAATCTGTACCATATGTAATATGAATACCTATGAAACCCTCTATCATTTAATCGCAGTATGCCCAATCTACTCCTCCATCAGAAACTAACACATACCATACGTAAACAATATTCCAGAAAATCAGTTCCCAACAATATTCATAATAGAAGACCATAAAAAATTAAACCAAATATATTATTATATAATTAATTGTCTAAAGATGAGATCGTTTATTATCAACGAATAAAAAAAATTATGCTCACATACGGAGTGTAAATAATGCAGCAAACAAAAACAATATGTCAACAATACAATATCCCCAATGGCTGTTTTGACGTACATAAATTGATAACAAACTCATAAACAATTCTATTATACCTAAAGTAAATATTAGCTTAATATAAATTGTAACCAATACAATCAGTCTAACCGATCTTTATCAATGTAATGTAAAATTTTGAACTAAAAAGCCTTAAACAGATGTTTTTTGTTTTTTTTTAATTTATTTGTAGTGTCTACTATTTTTTAAAGCGATGTATTATTATTTTGAAAACCTGTGTATTTTGTTATTATTTTATCTCTGGTATATTGAAAAAAAAAACTGTTAATTTATCTTTTATATTTATCAGTATATTTATTTATTTTATCTTTTTGAACAGATGTATTATTATTTTAAAACCATATGTATTTTATTTTTTTTTTTTATTAATTTTTTTTTTTTTTAAACAGATGTATTATTATTTCAAAAACATATGTATCTTTTTTTTTTTTTGTTCTATCTCTACTATATTGGAAGAAAAAAAAACGGTTGATTTATCTTTATTAAAATATGAATATAACTTACAAACATTTTTTACAAATAGCTCTATTTGTAAATGGAATACCCCAAAGACAAATAAAATCTATTCTATTCTATAAAATATATTTTAGGAACTAATCTAATACCTACCAAATATACATAAACAATTTAATAAAAATCGGTCGAGCCGTTTCGGAGGAGTACGATCACAAACACCGTGATTTTTATATATTAGATAACAATCATACACACACACACACACATACATATATATATATACACATTTCAAATTTGATGAGGAAACTACCAACGACAAGGACAGATTCAAGGTTTCGAAATAAAATCCTAATGAGCTTCTTCCTTCTACTTTTTTTTTTCTTCCGTTAAAGTTTTTTAACAAATTTACATATGATGTAAGTGACTAGTGAAAACCATGGTTATTAAAGTTACAACATATCTCTTCTTGCAAGAACCAAGACGAATCCTCTATTAAGTATCTTCATTTTGTATATAATTAATTTCGTTGATTTCTTTTAATATTTTATAGCTTTGTAACCTATTTCACTAAGAAATTACATTTTTCAAAAAATGAAAAATCTGGGGTCACTTGTGATATAGTGGCTAGCATAACAGTCTTCTATACCCAAGGTAATTGGAACATGATCAGATCCAGTAGTTTGTTTGTTTGTTTATTTATTTAACGTCACTTTATGCTACTATGGCTAATCGGACGATGCTACAGTGGGAGTCCTAAATTTTGCCTATCCAGGTTTTATTAGGATAGGGATCTTCTGACATCGTACAGGCTCGAGACCACCTTTTAACGTCCCCTCCGAAGGACGGCATAACTAAGGATTTTTTACTCCCATTAAAAAATCCTAGGACCACCTGCGGGTTTGAACCTTTAGCATAGGAGGCTGTTATGCTAACCACCCAGCTACCGGTGATTCCAGATCCAGTAGTTCTCATATTCATCAATTAAATGTGTACTCCAAGAACAAGTGTCTAGTATTATTTTATTTAGGCAATTATCTGAAAGCTGTGTGATGCGAATTTTTTTAATTATATAAATACACGCCGTTTTCGGCTACTTCAACACTTACTAGACAAACGTTCTTCCACTTAAGAACAAAATACTCATCTACATGACTATCATAAGGCTGATATGGACTTACGGAGTAGAAGTATGGGGGTCTACTAAACCATCGAATTCCTTACAATCTAAAATCCTTCGTAAAATCCTCAATGCTCCATATTTCGTCACGAATAAACTTATCCATAAAGACCTAAATGCTCCATATATTACTGATTTAGCCCAATCCAGGTATCATTCATTCCATGAAAAACTCCATTCCTACTATAATTCACTGGTTTCCATTCTTTCTTCCTCTTCAATTCTTGATAACCCTCCGAGGCGTCTGAAAAGATGACCACGGGACCTTCTAGGTTAGAATATTTTTACAGTGCTGCCCATGGCTGGTGTCTCTACATGTATATTATGTCAGTTTGCCACATGCCCATCATTTACTTGATGTAATAAATAAATAAATTAAGGACCTTTCAAAATAAAATTTAAAAAAAATATATAAATTGGCTTCAAAGACTTAGAGTAATGTAAACAAATCCACTAAAACTAATATAAAATAGGCATATGCAAATAAGTAGAAAATAAAATTAAATGAAATAGAGTCTTATTAACAATTCTGTTATGACTGATGGGTTAGGAGATGAATAAATAAGCGGGATTTGAAGGTAGGGAGAGTCTTGGAGTGACGGATAGAAAGAGGAATAGATTTCCATAAGGTTGAGGATCAGATAAGAAACGATCTGTCGAATTGTGCAGAACGGCGGGCTGTAGCGTATAAATCTGAAGGCCTGGAGCGTGTATAACAGGAATGGACAGAGGATTTAAATTGCAGGAGATCGATTATATACGATGGACGGCGAACACTGGGCAAAATCACTAATTTAGGTGGACAAAAGTCAAGTCAAAAGTTTGCAAAATCCAGTGCTTTACCTTTTTATTATTAGTTGGCAAGACCCTTAATACTAATATTTCCCGCCATACCGTGTTTACAAATAAATAGTAAATCATTCCTGTTCACACAAGTGCCTGATAAACGGCAGTGGGATTATCTTTATTCGATGGCCATTTATTGTGTTCAAGGTGTGTTTAGCGCAGTGTCTTTTTGCTTTTATTTAACAATGGACATTGCTGGGCAGGTAAGACATTATATTTATAAACTCGCTATTTCCTTGATTAATTTTTAGACAGTTGTAAATATCAATAAATATGTTTAAATGAAAAAAAAAAAATTAAATACGTATTTTAACCAATGGCATTCAGATAAAGTCGTTTACATTCTATCTGACCCTTGATTCACCTGCTTAGTCGTAAAGTATGATTAATTTTTGCTAAGGACCTTGGACTGTCAGAATACATCAGTAAATGAGTCATCTATTTACAGTTCGAGGAATGTTCAGTAAACAATTCGAGTAGAAAAAAGACAAATAAAATATATCCGTTAAATGTACGCTAAATGTGAGTCTTAAAAGCTCTTAATACGTTAAAATAACAAGGGATAATAATTTAAATGTATTATTTACATTTAAAAAATCTGGTGCGGGCAATACACGACTTTTAATTACTTCGGTTGTTAAAATCAATTTAATTACTAATGGATACAGTTAGTTAAATTAAATAAAGAGTTCAAACAAGAATTATATTCAGTTTCCTTGGAAACATATGTTTTAGATTAAATAACATAACAGTGTAAATAACGAATATATATAACCATATAAATAATATATATTTACAATAATCGCTTAAATTTATGTCCTATTCATCACTTTTCAATTTTTTCACTCGCCAGTTTTTATATGATTTAACAATTTTTCTAAAATCTTTCCAACAGTTTGTTTGTTTATTTATTTTTAACGTCACTTTATGCTACTATGGCTAATCGGACGATGCTACAGTGGGAGTCCTAAATTTTGCCTACCCAGGTTTTATTAGGATAGGGATCTTTAACGAGTACCTGACATCGCACAGGCTGGGAACCACCTTTTTTACGTCCCCTTCGAAGGACGGCATAAGTAAAGATTTTTTACTGCCATTAAAAAATCCTAGGACCACCTTGCTTTCCAACGGTACATAATACATATATATTACTATTCTTATGTTCACGAAAAAAAAATTCCTAAAAAAAATATTTTTCCTCTTTAGTTGTACATCAAATTCGTTCAACTTGTATAGTTAGCTATTTTTTATCAATGCTTATAAAATGTTGTGATTCATTTTTAGAATCTACAAAATTAAACGTACGTTAGAGAAAAAAAAATAAAGAACTCTCCATGTAAGCCCTCTAAGAATATTTCAATCAAAATGAAACCTACGTGATATTAAAACCAACTAATTTTACATCAATATATACATAAAGTTTACTTAATATCGTTTGAGCTGTTAAAAGTTGATGTAACACTCATTCATGAGGTCATCCATAGCGTAGTGGCTAGCATAACAGCTTTCTATGCCAAAGGTCACGGGTTCAAACCCGCAGGTGGTCCTAGGATTTTTTAATGGGAGTAAAAAATCCTTAGTTATGGCGTCCTTCGAAGGGGACGTTAAAGGGTGTTCCCGAGCCTGTGCGATGTCAGGTAACTCGTTAAAAATCATGATAAAACCTGGATAGGCAAAATTTAAGACTCCCACTGTAGCAACGACTGATTAGGCGTGGTAGCATAAAGTGATGTTTAATAAATAAAAAACTACCTTTAATTTTGAAGATTCTATAATTAGATATCCAACTAAATGAGAAAACTAAAAACATATTTTTTTTTTAATTCTCTTTTTTTGTTTTTGACCATAATAAGAACAGTAATATAGATGTATGATATACTGTTGGATAGCTAAGGATTTTAGAAAAAAAATATTATCTTATACACAAGCTTGTAAAAGGTAATAAAGAGTGATAAAAAGCTAACAAAACTAAATGATTATTTTAGATAATAATATAATCAATTTTTTAATGAAACACACGTTTCTATAGAAATTTAATCTAATTAATTATTTCACGCATTTTTATCTCCAAATATATTTGAAAGTTCTTTAATCGATATTACTTGAAAGTCGTGTGCTACCCGCACCAGATTTTGTTGAGTCCCAAAGGAAAATCTTGGTAAAATGAGACAGAATTACGTCTTTTTGGTACGTTTTTTGAATGGCCGCCATTTTTAATCCACCCGACCCGTTATGATTTTGCAGACGTGTTTTTTTTTTGCTTTAACATGATAGATGCTTTGCATAAAAAATATAATTTTTCAGTAAAAAGTGTTGCATTTTACTTATTTACTCATTTTTTCACGGACTAAGACCACCTCAACTATTCATCATTATTTCTTCAGATCAGCGCAGCCCGTTAAGTAGTTCATAAATATTTCTATTTCCTTACATGCACCATCTCCCATTTCCCTCACACACGCCTCTATAGGTCCTTCGCAAAATTTTCCTTTCAAATCTGTCAAATCTTTCAGCTGTTGCCTTGTTAAGAATCCATGTTTCACTCCAGGTTACCACTCGTCTCATTAGGGTTTTGTACATGTGGGTTTTAGTGGTATGGGAAAACCAGATTGAAATGAAATGAAAATGAAAATGAAATTTTGTTTTATTCTGGGATCACGTCCCCTAAGAATAATGAACAATGAACAGAAAGAAATCCTCATAGTCTGGTAACTTAGAAATAGAATAGATAGAATGTATAAAAATATATATAAAAAAATATGAATATAAAAGAAATAAAATATGTATACCTGTAAAGGATCAAATATTCATTATATCTGTAAATCTTTGCAAATTTATAATATCTATGTTTTACATTGCAACGGAAGATTGAGATGTGAGTAGGTAGTGGAAGAGTTGAAGTTTGAAGGAAGAGAGAGAGGTGGCTTTACGAATAGAGATGGGCAGCGAAATCCAGAAGGATGAGGAACGAACGAGAAACGATTTGTGAAAGGATGCAGTTTTATGTAATGGGGTATACAAATTTATTGATTGGGTTCTAGTATTTAACGAATGGATATCAGATCGGAGGGTGAGGAGCTCTATTAGTAGGAAGGTTTTATATTTTGTAGAGTTTGGAATAAGTAGAAACCAAGGAAATATTGTCGTCGAACAGAAGGCTAGAGCCATTTTAAGATAATAACCAGAAATAAGATCACGTCTACGGGCTCCGAAAATGAATCTGATAAAACAATTCGTAGTCGTTTTAATTTTATTTCCAGTTCACCAGTTAGTCCCCCGTACACCAGGCAGCCGTAATCGGAAGATAATAGAGGAAACAATTAGCTGACGGGTTTTTAAAGGTAAGGATTCACGGAATCTATAGAGCTGTTTGAGTATGGAAATGGATTTTCGTGATATTTCGGATACATGGTTATTCCAGGATAGGTTTTGGTTAAAGGTAACTCCAAAATTTTTATCAGTTTTATGGAAAGGAATAGGGATTTTATTGAGAAAGAGCAACGGGTAGTATGGAAGGGAGTTCAAATTGGTTTGGAGCCGATGAGGATTGCTTCAGTTTTACCTGCATTAAGCTGCAGCTTGTTATTATTGGCCCATTGACAGATTTGATCTATATCATACTGTACATTATGTGTTGCTTGTGACAGATTGTGCAAAATATGCTGTCACCTGCTACAATCCTTCTTTCTACTCCCTCTACTTCGTTAACTTCCAGATGTCATCCATAATCTTAGGTGCGGGAAGGCCGAAACTAATTCCATATTTTCTTCGTCAACGTTTTATGTTCTCAACTCTTATATGAGTATCAAATTTATACCATCAATTCACACTTATGATAAACTTCGTTTTAAAAATTGTCAACCCTCTAATCGCTATGGCACGTACGGGGAAAATAAATAAGAACAATATATGTGGCGTTTCTGATTGGGCATCTTTCCGTCCAGATGGAGCCCTCAATTTTAGGTCGAAATGGTGACGCAAGTTTTTTTTAATTTCTATGATTCTTTTTTATAGCCGTACTCTCAATCGGATTCCCTGTCAAATATACTCTACGTTCAACAATTACTTAATAATATTTAAAAAATAAAATGTTCATCAGCACTATAATTGATGGAAATTATAATTTTCGTATTTAAAATAGATTTAGTTTTATGAGATTTCTTTTTTTTTTTTTTTACAAACAATTCTTTATTGAGCAATATTACAATCTGTACAATTTAGGACATTTTTAATAGTGATAAAGTACAACATTCATACTGCATTCACACGATATATACAAAACAATAAATTTATATAATAATAATACAATATACATAATAATACAATATACATATACAAAACAAAATCAATAAAAATATATACAAAAGTCACTCATACCTATATACAATTCTCAAGCATACAGCACGTGAGTGAAGAATCTAGCCAATGCTAGAACTCCAATATCCATATTACAAGAGGTCTCGAGGCCAATGCCGTTTCAGCCTTCTAGGGGGATGGTAAGGATGTGTGGAGCTGGATAAGGATTGAGCTAGGGGATTAGGGTGATGGATAAGGTTCTGATGGAATTTAAAGAAGTTTAATGGTATAAGGTCTAAAATTAATGGAATATTTAGGTCGCGGTGAAAGGTATGGTTGGATACATAATAAGGAGCATTAACTATTGTTGGGAGGACTTTTGATTGGAAGGATTGAATGCGTTTGATGTTAGAAAATTTGGCTGTCCCCACAGTTCAAGTCCGTAGGCCCAGATAGGTTTCAGTACTGTCTTGTATATTAACAGTTTGTTCTCGATAGATAATTTAGAATTTCTGTTCAGTAGTCTGTATAATTGTCCAAATCGTCGATTAAGTTCTTGTCGTTTATGTCTAAGCCAAGATACCGGACTGTGTCGGAGAAAGGAAGCAGAACGGAGTTAAAGAGAACTGGAGGGCAGGATTGTCTTCGAAGGGTAAAGGTGACATGTTTGCATTTGGATTGATTGACTTTGATTCTCCTGTTGTTACACTAGTCTTCAATTTGAGAATGGTGCGTTTGGAGGCCTATAGATGCAATTTCGGGATCTAAGTGAGTATGAGATTTCTAAATTCTAAGGAAGGGACCGGTTATTTTAATTCAAACGAAATAAAACTCGGAAACGTTCTTAACATAGAGGTTAATCTGGTTGTTTCCTCTAAGTTTTGGATGTTATAAAAGTTGTAACAATCGGTATGACCAACAAATTAAATCAACAAATAATTGTAAGAAAAATAAAAAATGTACTACTGCAACTCACGAAGGGATTTGTAACAAACGAGTTTAGTATATATAGTGATTCCTGCTGTTTCTAGGCTAAGGGTCGTGTAAGAAGGTGATTAGGACGAAATCACGCTCAGCTACTAGTTTTTTCCCTCTAATTATTGGGTTTCCACTTTAACATTTAATGGACCTTGATATGATGGAGGTTTTGATTGAAATTGTTTGACAGGGCTTAATGCGGTCTTTTTTTTTTCCAAAGTAGCTTTAATTTAGAAGGTTCCATAAAATTAACCATTAGCATAAACAGAAAACGGATAAATATACAAGTTGAACAAATTTGATAACTTACTAAAGGAGAAAAAAACTAAAAAATGGTTAATGTTATTTTTTTTAATGTAAGAGCAGTAGAAAGATAACGTATTATCTTGTAAAAATTGTGAAAGTTAATGGAGGGTGATGTAAAGCCGAGTAAACTAATTCTTCCAGTGGCGCGACAGGCCTCGCGGTGTTAACTTCTGCGAGTTTACACTCACGTTTCACGATGCAATTTTTAGTGTAGGGTCATCACTCCCTACGACTAATCTTGTGAGTGGCCACCCTTTGACTGTCGGGTCTCACATACCCGGGGGAGAGGTTGTGAGTGAATCCACATTTTTACATCCTTATAAAAGCCCCGCCGGGACTGGGATTCGAACTCAGAAACTGTAGCATGAGAGACTAGCGCGCTAGCCACTCAGCCACGGGCTCCCCAACTGATTGCTTGTTGTATATAATAATCTAATAGATAAGACATGTTTCTATCGAAACTCAATTCTTTAATATTTTTTCATATCTAACTTTTCATAAAAATTCATTAATTGAACTTCACAACGGAAGTAATTTGAAGCTTAGTGTTGCACGCACTAGATTTTTTATGTATATAACAAAATATTCACTAGAAGTAATTTATATGGCAGAACAACGTTTGCCTGGACGGCTATTTTTTTTTTTTTTTTAATAAAACTTACAGGGCTGCTCTCAATTATTCGCATGCGGTGCTGTGATTCTGTGACCTAAAACGTGAGCATGTGTGGATCCTCTTATCTCATTTCCGAGAACGGCATTCCTCAACAGAAGTACAGGGGGATTTCAAGAAACTGAGCAGGTTTCTACACAATATCTCTGGACATTAACGTAAAAGAAAAAATTGCAATTCTTGCCTTAATGGTGTTAGTCTAGATGTGTTGACTCGTAGACCGCACAACGCCATTCTTGCCAAGTTATCTGATTCAATAGTAAAATCTTTAGCCATTGGGATTAATATCCACCACATACACTATTAAAGGTTCCTTTTTTAGACAATGAACTGATAAACTACATATCAAGATAAAGTAACCGTTTATGTGCGAATTCATCCGGAAATTGTAGGATCTCGGATATACATGAAATTTTGCACAAAATTTAGGAGATTTTTTTTTTTTTTTTGAAAGGCCATAGTATAATATTAAACTTTAATAATAACAATAATAATAATAGGCATACCAAACCCGAAGGTTCGATGCCGATACCACCAAATTCAGCCTACACGGACTCGTCCAATGTCCATCGGTCAAGCCCAAGCCCCTGAGATCAGCCTTAAAACAATCCTCCCATCGACGTTTCGGCCTACCTTTCAGACGCCTTCCAGTCGGATCAGCGAATACCAACTTTCTCGGAATCCGTTCCTCACCGAACCCAACAACTTTACTCGCCCATTTGAGCCTCCGCGATGCTATCAACTCAACTATATTCACAAATTACAAGTTCCGCGATTCCGCATTGTGCAACCTTCCAAACACCCCAGTGGCCTCATCTCTCTTCGCCCTAAATATTTTAAACAATACCTTATTTTCGATTACCTTAAGCCGTTGTTCATCCTTCAAAGTAAGCGGCCACATTTCATATCCGTAAAGAACCGTCGGAAGAATAATGGTTTTATAAATTCTAACCTTTAAGTTTTTAGATAGAAGCCGTAACCTTAACACTTTAACCAAAGACGGCTCAAACGATTTTGACTAATCTCGCTATATCGATGTAAAATTTAATGGGCTTTAATATCACGTAAGTTTTATTCTGATTGAAATAGTCTGATAGGTCTTAAATGCCCATATATTTTAAATTGTCTTCCTCTAACGTACCTTTAACTTTGTAAATTTAAAAAAATTGGCATTTATAAATAACGGCTAAATATACAAGTTGAGAGATTTTGATAAACAACTAAAGGAGAAAAGTTTAACCTATATGCGAAATGTATATTAAGGGAAATAATTGCGATCCTGAAAATTTCCGAGTTCCAGATTTCAACGAAAATACATGTTTTAGTGCCCTCTTAGTCCAAATAACCAAGTCTAAAAGGTATATGTTTGTTCCTGAGAGGAAAGTCTAAAACGAAAACGAAATAAAAAAAACAAAAACATTTTATTGGTATTTGCAACTGTATTAACAGTAGAGAGGATTTTAGATTGTAAGGGTTGGATGCGGGAAGAATTTGATGGTTTAGTAGAGCCTCAAAGCTCTACTCCGTAAGTCCAAAATGGTCTTATAACTCATGTAGATGAGTCTTTTGTAGTTCAGAGGTTTAACCGTTTGCCTAGTAAGTGTTGAAGTAGCCTAAAACGGCGAGCTTTCAAAATACTAAACTAGATTTTACAGAAAATGTTTCATCAAAATTGGTGAATCAGAAGAGTCTTGATACCAAGCCTTTGTATGATTTTCTCAAAAATGGTTGTAACTTTTTTGATTAAAGTCTCTATATCTATGTAAAAATGATTTGGCTTTAATATCATCTAGGTTTCTTTCGGATCGAAATATTCTGACAAGATTTATATGGGAGTATTTTAATTTTTCTTCCCTTAAAGTATGTTAAAGTCGCGCAAAAAGGTCAGTGTGTATCTTTATATGTCTTGCTGGAAAACGATTGCAAATATAAAACTGAAATCTAATATTTTAACAAAATCTGCGAACAAGAATAGCTACTTTATACCATGCAATTTGCACTTTTTTTTAGATTGTCTCGAAAACGGCTCTAACGATTTTGATTGAACTCCCTACATTGATATCCATTACTAGTTCATTTTATGTCATTTGGGGAATATGTGTTGGGGGTTAGAATGTGGTCTTATCTTTGACGAACTCGATTAAAGTTTTCATATTATTGTAACATTTAAGGGTTATTATAAATCTTTTGTAAAAAGAAAAATCATGTGCGCGCAACACACGACTTTCACTTACCTCCTTAATTAAAATCAATTTTAAAAACAATTAGAGAATAAAATGAATTGTTAAGGAAATAATTAAATTGTTTCAATAGAAACATTTGTTTTATTAACAATCAGTTTTCAGTTTTATATTATCATCGGTTTTTGATCACTAAATTTTAAAATTTTCTATATAAGATAATATTTTTTCTAAAATCTTGAGCTTCCCAACGGTATATCATACATGTATAATTGTTCTTATGTTCAAAAACAAAAAATCTGGTGCGGGCAACACACGACTTTCACTTACCTCCATTTTTAAAATCAGAATTTATTCAATTTATATATTTACCTGTTTTTCATCAGCGTTAACAAGATAATCTCGTTATTATTATTGAATCTATATAATTAAAGGTATTTTAGGGGTAGAAAATTTAAAATATCGGCATTTAGGCCCTGTCAGACCATTTTTATCCAAATAAATCCTACATGATATTAAAGCGCATTAAATTTTACATCGATATAGCGAGTTTAATCGGAACCGTTTTCCAGAAAATCGAAAAAAGGGGCAAAATGCATAGTATAAAGTGCCTCTTCTGGTATACTCATTTTGATGAAAAAAGTTTTGTCACGTCTCGGGCGTATAGTTGTCTTAAATATGAAATTTCAGTTTCATAGGATTTACCGTTTCCACCCGGGAGTTACCACTCACACACACACAGACCTTTTTGCGGGACTTGGTTATTTGGACTCAGGGGACCCTAAAACGTGTATTTCCGTTGAAAACTGAAATTCGAAAATTTTCACGATCGCAATACTTCCCCTTACTATATATAGTAAGTGAAAGTAAAAATTGCAATAAAATTGTTTTGTTTTTTCAGTTTTCTCCTTTAGTTGTAATTTAAATTCGCACAACTTACATATTCACCTGTTTTTTTATCAGTGGTAACAAGATAATATAGTTCTTTTTATAGAATTAACAAAATTAAAGGTACTTTAGAGAAAGACAATTTAAAATATCGGCATTTAAGCCCTGTAAGACTATTTTAATCAGAATAAAACCTACATGATATTAAAGCCCATTAAATTTTACATCGATATAGCGAGTTTAATCGGAACCGTTTTCCAGAAAATCGAAAAAAGGGGCAAAATGCATAGTATAAAGTGCCTCTTCTGGTATACTCATTTTGATGAAAAAAGTTTTGTCACGTCTCGGGCGTATAGTTGTCTTAAATATGAAATTTCAGTTTCATAGGATTTACCGTTTCCACCCGGGAGTTACCACTCACACACACACAGACCTTTTTGCGGGACTTGGTTATTTGGACTCAGGGGACCCTAAAACGTGTATTTCCGTTGAAAACTGAAATTCGAAAATTTTCACGATCGCAATACTTCCCCTTACTATATATAGTAAGTGAAAGTAAAAATTGCAATAAAATTGTTTTGTTTTTTCAGTTTTCTCCTTTAGTTGTAATTTAAATTCGCACAACTTACATATTCACCTGTTTTTTTATCAGTGGTAACAAGATAATATAGTTCTTTTTATAGAATTAACAAAATTAAAGGTACTTTAGAGAAAGACAATTTAAAATATCGGCATTTAAGCCCTGTAAGACTATTTTAATCAGAATAAAACCTACATGATATTAAAGCCCATTAAATTTTACATCGATATAGCGAGTTTAATCGGAACCGTTTTCCAGAAAATCGAAAAAAGGGGCAAAATGCATAGTATAAAGTGCCTCTTCTGGTATACTCATTTTGATGAAAAAAGTTTTGTCACGTCTCGGGCGTATAGTTGTCTTAAATATGAAATTTCAGTTTCATAGGATTTACCGTTTCCACCCGGGAGTTACCACTCACACACACACAGACCTTTTTGCGGGAGTTGGTTATTTGGACTCAGGGGACCCTAAAACGTGTATTTCCGTTGAAAACTGAAATTCGAAAATTTTCACGATCGCAATACTTCCCCTTACTATATATAGTAAGTGAAAGTAAAAATTGCAATAAAATTGTTTTGTTTTTTCAGTTTTCTCCTTTAGTTGTAATTTAAATTCGCACAACTTACATATTCACCTGTTTTTTTATCAGTGGTAACAAGATAATATAGTTCTTTTTATAGAATTAACAAAATTAAAGGTACTTTAGAGAAAGACAATTTAAAATATCGGCATTTAAGCCCTGTAAGACTATTTTAATCAGAATAAAACCTACATGATATTAAAGCCCATTAAATTTTACATCGATATAGCGAGTTTAATCGGAACCGTTTTCCAGAAAATCGAAAAAAGGGGCAAAATGCATAGTATAAAGTGCCTCTTCTGGTATACTCATTTTGATGAAAAAAGTTTTGTCACGTCTCGGGCGTATAGTTGTCTTAAATATGAAATTTCAGTTTCATAGGATTTACCGTTTCCACCCGGGAGTTACCACTCACACACACACAGACCTTTTTGCGGGACTTGGTTATTTGGACTCAGGGGACCCTAAAACGTGTATTTCCGTTGAAAACTGAAATTCGAAAATTTTCACGATCGCAATACTTCCCCTTACTATATATAGTAAGTGAAAGTAAAAATTGCAATAAAATTGTTTTGTTTTTTCAGTTTTCTCCTTTAGTTGTAATTTAAATTCGCACAACTTACATATTCACCTGTTTTTTTATCAGTGGTAACAAGATAATATAGTTCTTTTTATAGAATTAACAAAATTAAAGGTACTTTAGAGAAAGACAATTTAAAATATCGGCATTTAAGCCCTGTAAGACTATTTTAATCAGAATAAAACCTACATGATATTAAAGCCCATTAAATTTTACATCGATATAGCGAGTTTAATCAAAATCGTTAGAGTTGTTTTTGAGAAAATCTTAAAAAAGGTCCAAAATGCATAGTATAAAGTGGCTCTTCTGGTAAGTCAATTTTAATGAAAAATGTGCTGTAACGGCTATAGTTGTCTTAAATATGAAATTTCAGTTTCATAGGACTTTTCGTTTTCGTGCTGGACTTATCACACACAGACACACAGACCTTTTAGCGGGACTTGGTCATTTGGACTCAGGGGACCCTAAAAAGTGTATTTCCGTTGAAAATGGGAATCGAAAATTTTCACGATCGTAATACTTCCCCTTACTATATATATTCCATATATAAGTTAGCGAAAGTAAACAACTTTTAAAATCTAATCGAAATATGGCATACGTCATATTTATCATATCTTTGTTTATTGCGTCAGCTAAGATACAAGAGACCCAACAATCAGTAATTTCCTGTATGCTTCTGTTTATGAGACTTAAAACTTTTTCAAAGTGTGGATAACTATCGGGTTGTTTCACATGAAATGTCCGTTTTTATATTTTCTGAAGTACTTAAAGGATTTTGCAGGTCTCTGTTGTTTACTTCCGAATGTTTACATATTTAAAGTAAACAGTTACTAATCCTCTACCTTTGTATTATAAACATTAGCTTCCCAATCATTTACCTACTTTTTAGTATACCTCCAAATATGAACATGGAAACACGCGATTTTCGAGTAATATTTTTGTACGGAGTTTAAACTCGGCCATTCAGCAGCTGAGGCCGCTAGACATATTTGCAAGGCGTTTGGGGAAGGGAGTGTTAATGAACGGACCATTCGCCGTTGGTTTGCTAAGTTTTCAGCTGGGGATACCGACTTGGAAAACTTGCCCCGAGGAAGACCTCCGTCCGTAATAGACAACGATGTCCTCAAACATACAGTAGAAGGAAACCCCTACCAAACAGTTAAAGGACTCTCAGCGCAACTAAATGCAAGTGCATCTACCGTTTCCAGACATTTAAAGTTTACTTGGGAAAGTAAAAAAGCTCGATACATGGGTACCTCATGATCTCACTGAGCGGCAGCAAGACCCAATGTTTCAAAACATACCTTGCAAAAATTGAAAGAACAGGGCTACGAAGTTCTTTCGCACCCACCATATTCTCCCGACTTATCTCTAACAGATTACCACCTGGTCAGGAATTTAGACAACTTCGTCAAAGGAAAACTTTTTGAAAATGATGATCAAGTGAAAAGTGCGTTTTCAGATTTTGTTTCACTTCAAAGCTCAGAGTTTTTCAGTTTGGGAATAAGAATGTTGGTGTCACGTTGGGAAAAATGTGTAGAAAAAGAAGGTAAATACTTCGAATAAAATTATCTTATTTTCATATCGTATTTTTAATAAAAATCCTTTACCTTGAAAACGGACATTTCATGTGACAACGTAATACTAATAATATGTAAGACTCAGGTTTAAACAATTATTTTGATCAAAAGAGTACACAGTTAAATTAGGTATACCCTTTGACCCAACTCTGTTTTGGGAATCCGTTTCGTACAAATTTCTTGATGGCTAATTAGTACGATAACGCTATTTCAGTGTTCCTACCATCTTCTTCCAGGGTTTGACTTTAAGCTGCTCGTATAAGATTTTAGAAAAAAACTTATTTGCGAAATCGTATAAGTAAATGGAGAGTGATGAAAAGCCGATAAAACTAACCTTAGGTGGTTGTTGTAAATAATAATTTCTGTTGTCAGCGGTACAAAGTGAGGGAAGAGGTAGGTCGAAATTCGAGAAAGCGAGTGATTGTTAGAGTTCATGAAAGTAGCAGGAGTGGGGGGAGGTGTATTTAAAAAAAATAAAATCGAATAACAACAAATATTACTTTTTAAAAAGTTCTAAAATATTGTTTAAAAAATAAGAGAGATAACAAAACTGATAAAGTTAGATGAAAACCAAAAATTTTAAATATACATATTATGAAAAAAAAGGATTTTTAAATAGAGAAAAATCAGTATTTATAATAAAAGTTAAAAACTAATAAATGATAATATTTTATTGAAAATGCGGTTTTTGTATTTTTTATTAGAATACGTTGAAAATGTGTGAGAGAGTATGATAATTCACTATCACCAACATCAAATCAAACCTTCACACATTTTCATATTTTACTTTCCCATACCTCCTTCAGATATTTAATCTAAAACATATCTTTACGTCGAGACTTAACTCTCAATTCACTTAATAGGTCATAAATTGATTTTAACAACGGTGGAAAGTTTAAGCTCTGAGTTTAACAGATTTCCTGAAATTAAGTTTTTAATAAACTTAATTTCAAAAATAGACGTCGCGCGCAACTCAGGACTTATGTTTCCTTCGAGACTTTACGTAATTTTCAACTCTCAATTCACTTAAAAGGTCATTAATTGATTTTAATAACGGTGGGAAGTTTAAGTCCTGAGTTGCGCGCACCAGATTTTCTGAAATCAAGAAGAGACAACAACAAATATTGTCACACAAGTGAAGGTTATGTGTTGTGAGCGCCAGATTTTTTTTTTACAAAACCTAGGAAATGACATTCTACTAGGTATGACAATATCTTAAGTTTTCTTTCGTTTTATTTATTTATTTTTTTAACGTCACTTTATGCTACTATGGCTAATCGGACGATGCTTCAGTGGGAGTCCTAAATTTTGCCTATCCAGGTTTTATTGCCTATCTTTAACGAGTACCTGACATCGCACAGGCTCGGGACCACCTTTTAACGTCCCCTCCGAAGGACGGCTTAGCTAAGGATTTTTCACTCACATTAAAAAATCCTAGAACCACCTGCGGGTTTGAACCCGTGACCTTTGGCATAGGAGACTGTTATGCTAACCACCCAGCTACAAGTGATAGCAGTTTTCTTTCGTTATCTATCTAAACATTCTGAGCGTGTCGTACCAGATATGAATTTCGTTAATCAAACATGGGATTGCCTAAACAAATCAGCAAATTTTCCAAGATATTAGTAGAGTCATCCTATACTCATAACGTAATCTCTACTTTCAAACTTAAAGAACGAAAATATAAATCAGTTTATTTATTTATTTTAATTTTTTTTTTTTTTTTTTTTATGCTTCATGCTAAATTATGAATTTTAGGAAGAAACAAAAAACAACGCATTTACAATAACCAGTCTCCTTAAAATTCAAAAATCTAATTTCTTAAAATATATGACTGTCGATTAAATTTTATACGGTTGTAACATGGTTTTTATAAGAAAGTCAACATCTAAAATTCTTTTTGTTTATTTATTTAACGTCACTTTATGCTACTATGGCTAATCGGACGATGCTACAGTGGGAGTCCTAAATTTTGCCTATCCAGGTTTTATAAGGATAGGGATCTTTAACGAGTACCTGACATCGCACAGACTCAGGACCACCTTTTAACGTCCCCTCCGAAGGAAGCATAACTAAGGATTTTTTACTGACATTAAAAAATCATAGGACCATATGCGGGTTTGAACCTGTGACCTTTGGCATAGGAGGCAGTTATGCTAACCACCCACCTACAAGTGATCCCTGTAAAAGTCTGAATAAAAAAACTGGTGCAGCCCGCACACGACTTTCACTTACATGTCATCGTATATCTAAAATCTAAATAAGTATTTCATTTATGAAATATATGTAAATAAGAATTATTGTAAGCTATGTAAATAAACAATGGATAAGGAATCAAATAATGTTAAACAATTGATTTAATATCAGAATTTGTTTGAAAAATACTGCAGTCTTTAGAATTAACATACCATAAGATCATTTTCTTATTTGTTTATTACTTTCACTTACTATATATAGTAAGAGAAAGTATTGCGATCGTGAAAATATTCGAATTCCAGTTTTCAACGGAAATGCACATTTTAGGTTCCCCTGAGTCCAAATAACCAAGTCTCGCAAAAAGGTCTGTGTGTGTGTGTGTGTGTGTGTGCGGTAACTCCCGGCGGAAACGGTAAGTCCTATGGAACTGAAATTTCATATTCAAGACAAATATACGCCCGAGACGTTACAAAACCTTTTTCATCAAAATGAGCTTACCAGAAGAGCCACTTTATACAATGCATTTTGCATCTTTTTTCGATTTTCTCGAAAACGGTTCCGACGATTTTGATTAACTCGCTATATCGATGTAAAAGTTAATAGGCTTTAATATCATGTAGTTTTCATTTTGATTAAAATGGTCTGACAGGGCTTAAATGCCGATATTTTAAATTGTCTTCTTCTAAAGTACCTTTAATTTTGTAGATTATATAAAAATAACCAAATTAACTTGTTAGCATTGATATATAACAGCTAAATATGCATGTTGAGCGAATTTGAAAAACAACAAAAGGAGAAAATTGCAAACATATTTTTTTAATGCAATTTTTTTTTTTTTAACTTGAGAACAGTAATATACATGTATGATATACCGTTGGAAAGCTAAAGATTTTAGAAAAAATATTATCTCGTACACAAGCATTTAAAAGTTACAAGTCGATAAAACTAAGTGATTGTTTAAGATAATTATATAATAGATTTTTTGATAAAACACATGTTTCTATAGGAATTACATTTAATTAATTCATTAATGGTTTCGCTCATTTTTATCTTTTACTGTATTTCAAAATTCTTTAATCGATTCTAAAAACTGAGTTAAGTGAAAGTCGTGTGTTGCCCACACCAGATTTTTTTTTATTGAGTTTGATCAATTTAAAAACAACTTAACTTCATTAGAATCGCAGGTTTTTAATACAATGTATCTATAAGTTTAATATAAAAATAAATTTATTTATCAAATCATTTGTTTCTCTAATGCAATTAATACAAAAATATTCAATTGATTAAGTTTTTCTTTTCTTTTTCATTCATAAATCCAAGCATATATTTGAATCAAATCATAATAAATTAAAAGAAGTAATTTTTCATTCAATAATTCCATGAGTTTTTATTTAATTATGATAATTTACTTAATTTAATGTAAGTTATTATTAATTTTCCATGTTCACATTTTAATTCCTCTAACCTATATAGCAAGGAAAATAATAAAGGAAATTATTTGAAGGAAATTATGGCGATCGTGAAAATGTTCGAATTCCAGTTTTCAACGGAAATTCACATTTTATGGTTCCCTGAGTCCAAATAACCAAGTCCTGCAAAAAGGTCTGTGTGTGTGTGGTAACTCCCGGGCTGAAACGATAAGTCCTATGAAACTGAAATTTCATATTCAATACAAATATACGCCAGAGACGTTACAAAACTTTTTTCATCAAAATCGGCTCACCAGAAGAGCCACTTTATACCATGCGTTTTGCACCTTTTTTAGATTTTCTGAAGTACGGTCCCGGCGATTTTGATTAAACTTGCTATATCGATGTAAATTTTAATAAGCTCTAATATCATGTAGGTTCCATTCTGATTAAAATAGTTTGACAGAGATAAATGCAGATATTTTAAATTTTCTTCTTCTAAAGTACCTTTAATTTTGTTGATTCCATAAAAATAACTATATTATCTTGTTACCACTGATAAAAAAACAGGTAAATATATAATTTGAATGAATTCGATACCCAACTAAAGGAAAAAAAAAAACTGAAAAAATATTTTTTTAATGCAATTTTTTGGTTTTTTAACTTAAGAATAGTAATAGACATGTATAATATACTGTTGGGAAGCTAAAGATTTTAGAAAAAATATTATCTCATACAGAAGATTTTAAAAGTTAATATAGAGTGATGAAAAGCCGATAAAACTAAATGATTATTATAGATAATAATATAATAATTTTTTTAATAAAACACATGTTTCTATAGAAATTCTTTAATGGTTTCACTATATTTGAAAAATCTCTAACCGATTTTAATAACGGGGTTAAGTGAATGTCGTGTGTTGCCCGCACCAGTTTTTTTTTCATTCTTATTCCAATAAATCGCAAATTATTGTATTTTTATTATTCTAAAGAGACTTGTCCAAGAATAAATAAATAATTATTATTTTAAAGATAAAATAATATGGTTTAATTAATACCTAAATTTAAAAACCGATTTCGGTTGCTTATAGCGTTTAGTTAGTCAAGAGGTAATATTTGTTTTATTAATAGCTATCGTAAAATACAGAGATAATATATCTTAAAAATTGAAACAGCAAATAACCGAGTATTAAGAACTCTATCTAATCGGAGGTGAGTTGCGGCTCGAGTAGTTGTGGTGGGAGTGAGGCGTTCAGTCATATCCCGTGATTTCTACCATGCGCTGCGTTACTCCCTTGCGTTTGCTTTCGTCTTGTTTCGTTGTTGTATTAGTGTCGGAATTTAGTGTTGTCAACTGCCTGTGCCCGGACGGTACACAATGCGTGCCCAAGTGTTGTCCCATAGGGCAGATCAGGACCAACCGTGGATGCGTTCCTGGAGGAAAAGGTCTCAACGTCCCGGAAGGCGTTGTAGCAGTCGAACATAGACCTGAATGCGCGAGTATGTACTTGCTCGAACCTGGGATCGACGTGTTCGAACTCTTCTTCAACGGTACACTACTCCTCCAAGAGCAGGGTGCCATGAAGGTCCACCAAGACTTCTGCCTGGACGAGAACCTCCTCAACGACACCTTCATCTACGTCTGCTTCCCTCCGACAGAGGATCACAGCGACAAGGAGAACCAGCTGAGGGTGTACTCCATCGGGCTCTTCATTTCCTTACCCTTCATACTCGCCACGTTCCTCGTCTACGCCAGTATCAAGAAGCTACAGAACCTTCACGGAAAGTGTGTGAAATACCACAATCTTTGCCTCTTTCTGGCTTATTTCTGGTTGGCCCTCCTCCAGAACGGTTGGATTGAGGAGGATGCTCCGTGCGTTGTACTGGGTGAGTGAATTCTTTCATAAAATTTTCAATCATAATTAATTTTAAATAGCCTTATTACTAAAAAAAAAAAATCTGGTGCGGGCAACACACCACTTACATTTGCCTCCATTTTTAAAATCAATGAAAGAATTTTAAAATAAAGTTAGAGATAAAAATACGTGAAACTATTCAAGAATTATTAAATTAAATTTCTATAGAAACATGTGTTTTATTAAAAAATCTATTCTATTCTATTCTAAAATATTTGGCTTTCCAACGGTATATCATACATGTATAGTACTGTTCTTATGTTCATAAAAAAAAATTTCATTAAAAATATATTTTTTCGTTTTTTTTCATTTAGTTAGGTATCGAATTCATTCAATTTATATATTTACCTGTTTTTCATCAGTGGTAATAAGATAATATAGTTATTTTTATAGAATCAACAAAATTAAAGCTACTTTAGAGAAGGAAAATTTAAAATACCGGCATATAAGCCCTGTCAAACCATTTTAATCAGAATGAAACCTACATGATAGGAAAGCCCATTAAATTTTACATTGATATAGCGAGTTTAATCAAAATGTTCGAAACCGTTTTTGAGAAAATCGAAAAAAGGTGCAAAGGTATAAAGTGGCTCTTCTGGTAAGCTCATTTTGATGAAAAAGGTTTTGTAACGTCTCGGGCGTATATTTGTCTTAAATATGAAATTTCAGTTTCATAGGACTTTTCGTCCTATTTCGGGAGTTACCACACACACACACACCTTTTTTCGGGACTTGGTTATTTGGAGATCCTAAAACGTGTATTTCCGTCAAAAACTGGAATTCGAAAATTTTCACGATCGCAATACTTTCCCTTACTATATATTTTATATATGGATGGGTAAACAAAAAAAAAAAAAAAAAAACCTATCTGAAGTCATAGGCTCAGTACATATTCGTATTATTTCTAGGCCAACGATCGGGCAATGAGGTGATTAGGTTTTCCCCCACTTTTCGGGTACCCACTTCATAGAGGCTGGGTCTGCTCCACCAGGCTAACATAAGGTCGCCCCCAGTATTATGAATAAATAATATTCTGCCGCAACCGAGATTCGAACCTAAAACCGAAAGAACAGTAGACTAGACCACGCCGTTCCCCTCCTCATTACTAATAATATGTAAAATTTATTTATCTATTTTGACCAAAAAAGATAACAAATTAACTTTGTGTACTTTATGTAATCTATTTTATAACAACATTTGGTCTTAATATCAATTAAGGAATTTTTAAACAAATTTAGAAACGAAAATAAATTCTAAAAGAATTATTTACATGGGATTTTAATAGAAACATTTGTTTTTAAAAATAATCTATTATATTATTATATACGACAATCAGTTTGTTTTATTGGCTATTCATCACTCTCCGTACTTTACATACTTTATCATAGTATGTATAAGATAATATTTTTCTGAACTCTTTAGCATTCCAACGGTATATTATACACTAGCTGTTGCGCGCGACTTCGTCTGCGTCAATTTCAGTTATTATGATCGCTATTAAGACGTTTTTAAAAGAATATATTGGGTTGTCCAGAAAGTTCGTAGAAAAATTTGGACAACAATTAAAACTGGACAGCTTAAAATTTGTTTATTTAATCTACAAAAATGGGGTTGGTCTTCCAAATTGAAGACCCTCTAAACCGCGAAAACCACTTCTGAACCGTGCTGTCAGCAAATGAATCGCTGCCATACTCCGAACAAATCTTTCTTGCAGTTAGGGCTACGTTTTTCCCTCTTTTAAAAAAGAACAGTATATTATTTCGAAAATGAACTGAATCACTCATGTTGGATTGCAATAAACTACTCTACTAATCCTTCATAAAGAAAAATTCAGTGTGTAAATATAGTTAATTCCATGAGGATTAAAGGCATATAAATAAACATTAGCCTCGTGATTCATTTTAGTAGAAAAAACAGAAGGTAAATTTTATTTTAAAAACCTCTACCAACGTTTCGGACGACCCAATATTTTAAAGTATTTCTGCTTAAATAGTATTTTTAGTTTTATTATCTTGTGGCAGAAGAACATACTGATTTTCTCCGCGACCCGATCTTGACGTAAATCGATTCCAACGTGTTTAAATGCTTGCCCATGTGATTTATTAATTGTTATGGCAAAAGATAAATTAACGGGAAATTGAATTATTTTAAAATTAAAAGGTAAATCATTTGGAATCGCTGGGATTCGAGGTCAATTTTCCCTGTTTTTTCCCATATTTTCCACTGATTCTTCGGTCCTATTAGTCGCAGCGTGATATTTCAATTTTTCAATTTGAACCACTAGTTTCTGAGATTAGCGCGTTCAAACAAACAAACAAACAAACAAACAAACTCTCCAGCTTTATAATATTAGTATAGATGTATATTACTGTTCTTAATTTCAAAAACAAAAATTGGATAAAAACTATTTTTGCAGGTTTCTCACACATTATAAAACGAAAACAACTCTATCGATTTTGATAAAACTCACTATATCAATGTAAAACGTAATGGGTTTTAATATCGTTTAGGTCTCAATCTGATTAAAATAGCTAGTATTTATAATATATATATATATATATATATATATATATATACAAGAAATTAATTCGTCGACCCTTTTTTTTATATTATAATTTTGTTTTAAATAATTCGGGTTTTGGGCCATTAAAAGTTTAATGGCCCAAAACCCGAATTATTTAAAACAAAATTATAATATATATATAATATATATATATATATATATATATATAATAATTTATATTATAAGAATATTGTAATAATTTAAGTTTTAGAAGATGTTGAAGAGCTACTATATTTTTGAAAATTATTTGTTGAATACAATCCGAAGGCCATACATCTGAGTAAACATTTTTTTATGTTTTTATATATACATAATTCATGCATATATATAATGCTGAATATTAGTTTGTGGACAAAACAATAGGCTCTATTTAAACTAAAGATTAGATCACATACAAAAGGAGGGTCAATGAGTTGTAATCCTGTTTTCCAAAATATTGGATTATTTCGTCTCTAGAATGAAAACAATAAATAAATAAAGAACTATTTATGTCTAAAACTTCAGTTGGAAAATGAATATGAGTGAATTATTTCTAATGGGTTTTTTGTTTTTGAACATAAAAACAGTAATACAGACGTATAATATACCGTTTGAAAGAGAAAGACTTTAGAAAATATATTATCTTAAACACAAGCTTGTAAAATTGAATAAAAAGCCGATAAAACTAACTGATTATATTAGATAATAATATAATAGATTTTTTAATAAAACACATGTTTATTTATAAATTCAATTTAATTAATTCTTTAATAGTTTCACGTATTTTTATCTCTAACTGTTTTCGAAAATTCTTTCATTGATTTTAAAAATGGAGTTAAGTGAAAGTCGTGTGTTGCCCGCACCAGATTTTTTTTGTTTGTTTTTCTTCTGAACACAAGAGTAGTAATTAGATTTATTATCTTAACATTCAAATTCGTAAAAAAATTGTTATGTTATATGCAAAGTCGTGGAAGTCAATGTAAAGTGACGAATAGGGTATAAACTTGTGTGATTATCGTTCATAACAATTTTATATTCTTCAATCTGAAGAATAGAAGAAAAAAATAAACTTTATTTACATATTTAAAAATCTGGTGCGGGCAACACACGACTTTCACTTACCTCCATTTTTAAAATCAATGAAAGAATTTTCAAATACAGTTAGAGATAAAAATACGAGAAATTTTTAAGGAATTAATCAAATTGAATTTATATAGAAACATATGTTTTATTAAAAAATCTATTATATTATTATCTTAAATAATCAGTTAGTTTTATCTTCTTTTTATCACTCTCCATTAACTTCTAAAAGCTTGTGTATGAGATGATATTTTTTCTAAAATCTTTAGCTTTCCAACGGTATATCATTCATGTATATTACTGCTCTTTTGTTAAAAAAACGAAAAATTGCATTAAAAAAATATTTTTTCTGTTGTCTCCTTTAGTTGGGTATCGAATTTATATATTTACCTGTTTTTCATCAGCGTTAACAAGATAATCTAGTTATTATTATTGAATCTACTAAATTAAATATACTTTAGGGGAAGAAAATTTAAAATATCTGCATTTAAGCCCTGTCTGACCACTTTAATCAGCATGAAACCTACATGATATTAAAGCCCATTACATTTTACATCGATATAGCGAGTTTAATCAAAATCGTCGGAACCGTTTTCGAGAAAATCGAAAAAAGGTGCAAAATACATAGTATAAAGTGCCTCTTCTGGTAAGTTCATTTTGATGAAAAAAGTTTTGTCACGTCTCGGGCGTATAGTTGTCTTAAATATGAAATTTCAGTTTCATAGGACTTACCGTTTTCGCCCGGGAGTTACCACACACACACACACACACAGACCTTTTTGCGGGACTTGGTTATTTGGACTAAGGGGACCCTAAAACGTGTATTTCCGTTGAAAACTGGAATTGGAAAATTTTCACGATCGCAATACTTCCACTTACTATACATAGTAAGTGAAAGTAAAAATTGACAAAATGATTTCGGAAAAATCATTCTTATAATCAGCAAAATGTTTTTGGTTAATTAATGATTGTAGTACTACTGTAGAAAAAATAATACAAAAACCTACACCAACATATGTTTATAACGAAACTGAAAGGGTTTTGAAATGAGACGCATATTCCATTAAAAATAAAAAAAAATAAAATTGAACTGGCCCTATTTCGACTCATTGCGGCTGTCAATTAATCAACATTAAAACTAGTGTTAAAATTTATGACAACTCTTTAATGACTTATCAAGGAAATGAGGTCATGGTGATAACAAAATTATGAGCATCTCCAAGTATAGTCTCATTTTTAAGATATTAGTGCTAAAAACAGATCATGTTTTCATCCATTAGGTCGATTTGTGGAACGTCTGATATATTCAAACCTTGCAATGTAAATTCTCTGTTAGGTTATATAGATAGCACAATCCTCACAACTTACGCAGATGATACTTGTGTGTTATCCGTCCATAATTATCCAACCGCTGCATCCCGAACCCTTCAGTCCCACATCACAGCCATTGAGGAATAGTTTCAGAAGTGGAGGATTAAAATAAATCCTAAAAAATCCCACCAAATTACCTTTACCCTTCCTCACAAACCGTGACCTCCGTGTCCCATTGTATCCTTTAATAATACCCCACTCGTACCTGTTGAACAAATCCGATACCGAGGACTCCATCTTGACAAACGTCTTACATGGAATCCTCACACGAGACTAAAACGACAAGAGATTGCCTGTAGATACCGATTACTACAATTCATTTAAACAAACGTTCAAAACTTCCAATTAATTACAAAAAGCTCATTTATGTTACCGTCATCAGACCCTGGACATATGGAATCGAGCTTTGGGGCTCTACTAAGCCATCTAATTCCTCCCGTATCCAATCCTTACAGTCCAAAATCCTTCGCAAAATCCTAAATGCTCCTTATTTCGTCACAAATAAAATCAAACATAACGACCTTATATCCCATTTGTTGCAGACCTTTTTCGTACCAGATATACCACTTTTAATTCCAAACTCCCAGCCCATATTCAGCTTTCTTGTCCGCAACCTATCAACCTAACATATTCCTGACAACCCTCCTAGGCGATTGAAAAGATGGCCTCGGGATCTACTTACTTAAATAAACATCGAAGTTCTACCGCTGGGTAGTTTCTTCACAAACCTTTCACGCCCTTTACTCTGATTCAACAGTTTTACTTATTGTATTTATGTTAATACAGTTGTAAAATTCAATAAAATATGAATAAAAAAAAATAGAGAGTGATGAAAAGAAGATAAAACTAAGTAATTATTTTTGATCATAATCTAATAGATTTTTTTAATAAAACACTCATTTTTATCTCTTACTGTACTTGAAAATTCTTTAATCGATTTTAAAAACGGAGGTAAGCGAAAGTCGTGTGTTGCCCGCATCAGATTTTTATATAAAATATAATATACTCTTCTACTTCGTCGATCTTCTTTCAAATGGTGAGTAAAATTGTAAACTCGACGGTCTTCCTGAGGTCTTGCAGACCACCGTAGAGCTTGGTCTCCAATTTCGCTTCTAGAGTCGCATTCTGATGTCATCTTGTTGCTGGCACGACTGGAGAATGTGTTCTGCCTTTTTATATCCTCTTCTGCATTCACAGAGAGCTTTCACCAATATTAAACTTTTTATATCGGTGACCCTCATCCTACAGCGGATCGTTCTGAGTATGGAGATCATAATTCGCTCCCGATTTGGGTGGAGATCATTCCATTTTGTCTGTATAGCCAACATTAACGTATCGAGATCACCTCCAGGAGCATCTGTGAATAATTTACTTGGGAAATGCTGCTTCTTGACCCCCAATGACCCCAAACGTAGTGTTTTAGAGACTGCTGTGTCATGTGTTAATTACGACTGCGCTTTTTTCGAGTC
The DNA here is from genome assembly GCA_023052935.1 of Piezodorus guildinii. Taxonomy (NCBI): domain Eukaryota; kingdom Metazoa; phylum Arthropoda; class Insecta; order Hemiptera; family Pentatomidae; genus Piezodorus; species Piezodorus guildinii. The sequence continues at coordinate 138,397,293 of CM041297.1, read as the reverse complement.
AATAACAGCCACGGGATATACTAACGTCTAATACCTGTGAAAAATTGTCGCTGTCAGGAACGGTATCTAGCGCCTCTTTTGGTTAATAGATTGTCCCTTTTTAAGGCTGTGCTACACTGCGAGAGAACAGTTAGGTGAAAATTCGTGAAATTTGATAGTGAATTATCATAATCTCTCACATACTTTTAACGTATAAATATTCAATTTACGTATATTCTATAAAACTTCATAATTATTATTTTTTTACTTTCACTTAATATATATAGTAAGGGGAAGTATTGCGATCGTGAAAATTTTCGAATTCCAGTTTTCAACGGAAATACACGTTTTAGGGTCCTCTGTGTCCAAATAACCTAAGAAACTGAAATTTCATATTTTAGACAAATATGCGCCAGAGACGTTACAAAACCTATTTCATTATTATGAGCTTACCAGAAGATCAACTTTATAAAATGCATTTTAAAACTTTTTTCGATTTTCTCGAAAACGTTTCCGACGATTTTGATTAAACTCGCTATATCGATGTAGAATTTAATGGGCTTTAATATCATGTAGTTTTCATTCTGATTAAAATGGTCTGACATGGCTTAAATGCCGATATTTTACATTTTTTTCGTGTAAAGTACCTTTAATTTTGTAGATTTTGTAAAAATAATTATATATTATCTTGTTACCACCGATGAAAAACACATTAATATATAAGTTGAACGAATTCAATATCTAACTAAAGGAGAAAACTAAAAAAATATTTTTTTAATGAAATTTTTTTATTTTGAACATAGCAACAGTAATATACACGTATAATATACCGTTGGAAAGCTAAAGCTTTTAGAATAAATATTATCTAATGAACAAACTTGTAAAAGTTAATAAAGAGTGATGATAAGCCGATAAATCTGATTATTGTAGATAATAATATAATAGATTTTTTAATAAAACATGTTTCTATATAAATTCAATTTAATTATTTCTTTAATGGGTTCACGTATTTTAATCTCTAACTATATTAGAAAATCCTTTCATTGATTTTAAAAATGGAGGTAAGTGAAAGTCGTGTGTTTCCCGCACCAAATTTTTTACTTTCATTATAAATAATGTTTATTTTCTTAAAATAGAGGTACAACATCAAATAAGCATGTTTTTATGATGTGTATGGTACACTTGTTTTTTTTTTTTATATGACATCATTTTTTTTTAGATAAGATTTAATGATATTATAATATTTTTTTTAAAAAATCTGGTACGCGCAACACTCGTCTTTCGCTTCTTATAAATTCGTTCGATTTGTATATTAAGCTATTTTATTATCAGTGCTAATTAGATGATCTGCTTATTTTTACAGTTTCTTTAATCTATGATATTGTTTTATTTAATATATTTTGTTTTTAGATTATTTCCTAGTACTGTCCTCACAACCTACGCAGATGACACATGTGTGTTATCCGTAAATAATGACCCATCTGTTGCTTTCAAAACCCTTCAGTCCCACATTTCTTCCATTGATGAATGGTGTCAAAAGTGGAGAATTAAAATCAACCCTACTAAATCCCATCAAATTACGTTCACCCTTCGTCGAAAACCCATGTCCGCCTGTCCCACTATTTCCTTTAACAATATTTCACTCACCTCAGTTGAACAGATCCGGTACCTAGGACTCTATCTAGACAAACGTCTTACTTGGAATCCTCACACTAGACTAAAACGACAAGAAACAGCTCGGAGACACTTACTACAACACTTACTGGACAAACGATTAAAACTTTCCACATACTACATAAAACATCGATTTTCAATAAATCATTCATAGCAAGTTCATGTAGAACATTTAATATGTTCAATAAAAAAAATAATTTAAACCAATCATGAGAAAAAAAATATATAAGAGAAATAATAAATGAGAAATCGTTTTAAGTTTAATAACAATATATTATTATATTAGAAAGACTTAACTAATATTTGTAAATATTATATTTTAAATTTTGTGTTGTTAAAATTTGTAATGTATATAGCTTATTTAAGAGTATTAGAAACGTTTATGTGAAAAGAATAGTGGAGGGTTAAATTTCCTTTTATGTTTATTTTAATCTCAAATTGGATGTTTTATTTTGTTTTGATGATGTTCTAGCCATTATATAGTATTATTACTAGGAATATATATAAATATATATATATATATAAAGTTAAAATCGGTCATAATTACTCCGAGAGATTTGAGATGTGATCGGGTTTGAAACAGGGTGACTCCCTTTCACCTGTGTTATTTAATATAGCTTTAGAATATGTCATAGAAAAGGTGATGTGTACCGAGAAATATGGGTGACAAGATTCCGGTTTTGGGGTATGCCGATGATCTGGTACTGCTAGGTGAAGACACGGAAACCATACAACTAAATACAAGTGTGTTAATAAAAACCGGTAAAGAAATAGGACTCGAATTAAATACCGATAAGACAAAGTATATGATTAGTAGCAGAAACGGTGTCGATCTTGGTTATATTGATGTATCAGGTCATACTTTTGAACACGTAGAGAAATTCAAGTATTTAGGTTCAATTATAACTAGAAAAAATGAAATTCAGGAAGAAATAAAGTCCCGGTTAAAGGTGGGAAATGCGTGTTATTATTCAGTTGCTAAGTTACTTAGTTCGCGGCTTCTATCTAAAGACTTAAAGATTAGAATTTATAAAACTATTTTTCTTCCAACGGTTCTTTACGGATGTGAAACGTGGTCGCTTACTTTGAAGGATGAACAACGGCTTAAAGTTTTCGAAAATAAGGTATTGCGTAAAGTATTTGGTCCGAAGAGAGATGAGGCCACTGGGGAGTTTAGAAGGTTGCACAACGCGGAATTGCGGAACTTGCATCCTGTGAATATAATTGAGCTGATTGCATCGCGGAGACTCAAATGGGCGAGTAAAGTTGTTGGGCTTAGTGAGGAACGGATTCCGAGAAAGTTGGCATTCGCTGAACCGACTGGTAGGCGTCCGAAAGGTAGGCCGAAGCGGAGGTGGGAGGATTGCGTTAAGGCTGATCTCGGGAGCTTGGGCTTGAATGGTGAACATTGGACGAGTCTGTGTAAGCGGAATTTGGTGGTATCGGTATCGAACCTTCGGGTTCGCTAAGCCTATTATTATTATTATTATATATATATTGTATATAATGACTTAAAAGACCTGACTCAAGGTAAAATATAAATGTAAATACAATTCCTGTTCATTGTAAGAGAGGACGGACCAGTTTGGTCCTAAATGTAACAGGTCAATAATAAACTTTATTCTATTCTATTCTATTCTATACTACAAAAAATTAATTTATATTACCATTATTAGGCCTATTTGGACATATGGGATTGAGTTATGGGGATCCACAAAACCATCCAATTTTTTCCGCATTCAATCCTTGCAACCAAAATCCTCCGAAAGGTCCTAAACGCCCCTTACTTTGTCACCAATAAAATAATCCATTAAGACCTAAATATCCCATTAGTCGGAGATCTAGCCCAAATCTAGATATACCTCCTTCAATTCCAAATTACCCGTCCACTCCTCCGCAAACTCTCACTACCATATATTCCTCGCGACCTAATACATTAAATAAACACTGAAGTGCTACCGCTGGGTAGCTTCTTCACATGCCTGTATCACGCCCACTGGATCTATTAGCACATATAATAATAATAATAATATGCTTAGCGAACCCGAAAATTCGATGCCGACATCACCAAACTCCGCCTACACAGACTCGTCCAATGTTCACCGTTCAAACCCAAGCCCCCGAGATCAGCCTTAACGGAATCCTCCCATCGACGCTTCGGCCTGACTTTCGGACGCCTACCAGTCGGATCTGCGAATACCAACTTTCTCGGAATCCGTTCCTCATTGAGTCCAACAACTTTACTCACCCATTTGAGTCTCCTCGATGCTATCAACTCAATTATATTCACAGGATAAAAGTTCCTCAATTCTGCGTTGTGCAACCTTCTAAACTCCCCAGTGGCCTCATCTCTCTTCGGACCAAATATTTTACGCAGTACCTTATTTTCGAAAACCTTAAGCCGTTGTTCATCCTTCACGTTTCACATCCGTAAAGAACCGTCGGAAGAATAATATCACCAAGATCGCCACCGTTTCTGTTACTAATCATATATTTCGTCTTATCGGTATTTAATTAGAGTCCTATTTCTTTACCGGTTTTTATTAACACACATTAGCACATTTACTTAATGTATTTTATTGTATAATACGGTTGTAAATTTCTTTTAAATGAAAAAAAAAAATGATTATTTCCATCACTAAAAAGTACAGATACGTTTAATGCTTACTTTACCACAATTATGACGCGATTCTTCTGTATTTATACCTTAACTCAAGGACTTGACGTAAGTCAAACATTTCGAAATTCAAAAAAGAGAAAGTTCAGAACAAGGAAAAATTCAATACCCGATGTACCAAGGTACCCATCTACCTTCATGGATCATCGAGTGCACTCGAAAGCATCTTAGCCATTACATTGTGTTTAAAACATGCAAATCGTATCCTAGTAAGAAAACTGGTTTCTTAAGCATTAGAAACTCTCTTGAGAGTGAGAACAAAAAAAAAAAAACGCCGCAAATTATCAATTATTATCAAATAATTTATTGATTCCGAAGTATTATATTTGATATATCCACAATAAGAAACACAACTGAAAAAATCTGGTGCGGGCAACACACGACTTTCACTTACATCCGTTTTAAAATCGATTAAGAGATTTTCAAATATAGTAAGAGATAAAAATGAGTGAAACCATTAAAGAATTAGTTAAATTGAATTTCTATTGAAATATATATTTTTTTAAATCTATTATATTATTATCAAAAACAAGCAGTTAGTTTTATCGGTTTTTCATTATTCTTTATCAACTTTTACAAGCTTTTGTATTCGATAATATTTCTTTTAAAATATTTAGCTTTTCAACAGTATATTACATATAGTATACACATGTATATTACTGTTCTAATGTTCAAAATAAAAATATTGCATTAAACAATTTTTTTTTTCAGTTTTCTCCTTTATTTAGACATCGAATTCGTTTAACTTATGTATTTACCTGTTTTTTTTATCAATGGTAACAAGATGATATGGTTATTTTTATAGGATCTAAAAATAAAGGTGTTTAGAGGAAGAAAATTTAAAATGTCAGCATTTAATCTCTGTCATAATATTCATTCAGAATGAAACCTGCATGATATTAATGACCATTAAATTTTACATCGATATAGCGAGTATAAACTAAATCGTTTGAGCCGTTTCGAGAAAATCGTAAAAAGGTACAAAATGCATGGTATAAAGTGGCTCTTCTGGTTAGCTGATTTGATGAAAAAGTTTTTGTAACATCTCGGGGCGTATAGTTGTCACACACAGACCTTTTTGCAGGACTTGGTCAGGTCAGGCTCAGGGGACCCGAAAACGTGTATTTTCGTTGAAAACTGAAATTCGAAAATTTTCTCGATCGCAATACCTTCCCTTACTATATATTTCAGTAGAATTAGAACAAAAACAAGGGGTTGGCTAGAAAAAAGGTGGGGTAAATTTAATTTTTAGGCACAATTTTTTGTACCGCTCTCCTCATTAAAAACCCAAGTTTTCACACTTTTCACCCTTATGCGTTTTCCGCCATCTTGAAAAAACCTCTTAAAAAAAGTACCTTTTTCAGTTTTTTCCTTCTAAATCTGTTCCTGGACATTTTGGAGCAAACTTTGACGTTAGAAATTTTAAAGAACAATAAATTGCCTACATGTTTGGTATGTAACATGTTGGAAAATTCGAAACACCTACTGAGATACGTGGTTGTCAATATTGGCCAAATTCTCAAAAAAACACAAAATGTCAGAAAAGTCGGTGGTTTCGCTTCAATAACTATTTTGGTGTGCAGTTTATTAAAAAATACATAAGAAACAATCTTTTAGAGCATTAAATTTCTAACAAGTTAGATATATAACATTTTTAATTAATCCTAATTATACGAACAAGAAATGTTTAAATATCTTTTTTACTGAAAGTACTCTGTTAATAAAAAATGAAATACTTCGTTTTAATTAGATCTTCTAAACTTATTTTATCTTAAAACCATTATTAAGTATATTCTAGGAAAAGAAGTTTTTGCAACTAATAAGAACGATTTCCCAATATTTTACTTTTGTTTTAATTAGTTTAAAAAAAAATAAAAAAACATTTTAATGATACACCAACAACTTTAAATATGTTATAAAGCATTTTTGTTAGTTGTTTTTTCTTTTTATAGTCTCAAACGTATTTGATGTGTATAATGTATCATTTTCAGCCATGTTATATTTAATATTTGGTCTATTATGCAGGATTGGAACTTGCAATAGAACAAGTCCACCTTTTTTGTAGCTTCATTTTTACCACATTTCTCGTTGCATCCACAGGAAAACATATTATATGAAAGAAATTGTGAACGACTTTGAGAACGTTCATTTCCGATATAAAGATGTAGTATTTTCCTTGGCAACTGTTGGTCTTCACATCAATCCTAGCAAAGGAAAAATAGCCCTGGATCGGCTGATATTTATCCACAGAATGATCATCGCTATGCAGTCTGATGATGATTTGAAAAAATATTTCGAAATGAACTTTCTCGATTTTCATTGTCACATTTCTCAGAGGAAGTCTTGCGATAAGGGACGAAATCAATATCTGTTTACTCTGCTTTTACCCCTTTGCAAAAAGATACAATATTCGGAAAGGATGAAGTAGATGTAGGAGATGCAGGCTTGATCTTCTACACAGAGTCCATTGAAATCCATCAACGGAGCGAACGTTTTTCTGTAATTTTTAAGAATTATAAGACATATGTACTGCGAAATCATGACAATAATTTTGTAGTAATCTTCGATGTATACCCCACTGAAGAAAATATAAGAAGTACAAAATGCTCTGAAAGAGATCGTCGTTACAGACTAAAGTCTTGTTAAGTTATTTTTATTCGTAAAATGTTTTCGCAGATGCCAAAGGAAAAGTTTTCATCGAATGAAAAGAACAAATCCAGATTTATATCACTGATTGTAAAGGAATTGGAGAGAGCACACATGGTTGCCAAGCAAGGAACTGAAGATGGAGATCTTTTAATTGTGAATACAGTCATTTCTTTGTGTTCTGAACATAATTTCGTATTTGTGATTGAGAAGACATTGATATTTTAGTTATGGTGACGGCTATAGCGACAAATAATGTGTATTTCTGCAAACCTGGAAGACGTGGCATAGCAGATATATTCTACACCACAAGATCTTTTAAATATAAACATCTTGTAGAAAACATTTTATTTATCCATGCTATTGAAGAAAAATACTTAGTGTCTGCTTATGATGGTGATATGAACACTTCTATTGATGTATTGCGCTATCTTCGATTTGTTAAAGCTACAGCAAGCACATTGGCGCGTCTACCTCTAACATGCGATGCAGTTGAATTTCATGGTCATCGAAGTTATCTGCAAGTAGAAATTTGAATAGAAAATATGAAAGACCTTTTCAACTGGGGCTGGAAGAAGGATATAGATGGTCTAACATCAGTGACCATGATTAAAGAACCAGCTACATCGATATTACTGAATATGATTTCCTGTAGATACAAGAGAAATGCAACTGCTAAAAAGGTGGACTTGTTCTATTGCCTGTCTCTATTGCAAGTTCGAATCCTGCATAATAGACCAAATATTAAATATAACATGGATGAAGACGAGTTTGACGATACGCAGCCTTTCGCTCAAAATGATACATTATACACATCAAATACATTTGAGACTAAAAAAAGAAAAAACAACTAACAAAAATGCTTTATAATATATTTAAACCACCGACTTTTCTGACATTTTGTGTTTTTTTGACAATTTGGCCAATATTGACAACCACGTATCTCACTAGGTGTTTCGAATTTTCCAACATATTACATACCAAACATGTAGGCAATTTATCGTTCTTTAAAATTGCTAACGACAAAGTTTGCTCTAAAATGTCCAGGAACAGATTTAGAAGGAAAAAACTGAAAAAGGTACTTTTTTTAAGAGGTATTTTCAAGATGGCGGAAAACACACAAGGGTGAAAACTTGGGTTTTTAATGAGGAGAGCGGTACAAACAATCGTGCCTAAAAATTAAATTTAGGGCTATAGGTAAGTGAGAGTAATAAGTGATACCAAATGAAATAAGAGAACTTTTTTTAGAATGCAAAGAAGTCGACCTTCGAAATAAGAAAGTAAGTGTAACAAGGTCATGCAGAAAATTAAATTTTTAAATTTCTATAAATTTTTTGATATTTCAAGAAGCTATTAATGTTCCTTCGTATAGTTTTAGATTTTCCAGATCTTAGAAAAACTTCTTCATTTCATTACATTTTAAAAAGAGCAAAACAAATCTACCTACACAGGCCAATGCGAGGATGCGAGGAGGCAAGAATTAAGAAAAAGAACCAAAAAGTAAATTTGTATTCAATATGTGTCACATTTATGTCTTTTTCGATTTTCAACGGTTAGAAAGGAAAATAGAATTTTTAAGTTCGATGAAGACAATGGATAGCAGCAAAATTCTCAAAAATGTAAAGTCCTTTTTGAAGAGGTTAGTTCAAAACGCTACATCTCCGCTTTTACTTTCAGGGGTCAAGTATTGCGATCTTGAAAATTTTCATATTAGAGTTTTCACAGGAAATTTAGACGAAAAAAATCTGATGCGGGCAACACACGACTTTCAATTACCTCGATTGTTAAAATCAATTAATTTTTTATTTTGTTGAAATATTTGAAGTTGGTTTTAATTAATATATACATATGATTTAGATTAAATAACACTGTCCTCACAACTTACGCGGATGACACTTGTGTGTTATCCGTCCATAACGATCCAACCGCTGCATCCCAAATCCTTCAGTCCCACATCACAGCCATTGAGGAATGGTGTCAGAACTGGAGGATTAAAATAAATCCTTAAAAATCCCACCAAATTATCTTTACCCTTCGTCGAAAACTGATGACCTCCTGTTCTACCGTATCCTTTAATAATACGCCACTCATACCTGTTGAACAAATCCGATACCTAGGACTCCATCTTGACAAACGTCTTACATGGAACCCTCACACGAGACTAAAACAACAGGAAACTGCCCATAGATACCGATTACTACAACACTTGATAGACAAACGTTCAAAACTTCCAATTCACTACAAAAAGTTCATTTATATCACTGTCATCAGACCCATCTGGACATATAGAATCCAGCTTTGGGGCTCTACTTAGCCATCCAATTCCTCCCGCATCCAATCCTTACAATCCAAAATCCTTCGCAAAATCCAAAATGCTCCTTATTTCGTCACAAATAAAATCATCCATAACGACCTTAATATCCCATTTGTGGCAGACCTTTCTCGTACCAGATATACCACTTTTAATTCCAAACTCCCAACTCATATAAACCCTGTTGTCCGCAACCTATCAACCTCGCATATTCCTGACAACCTTCCGAGGCGATTGAAAAGAAGATGGCCTCGGGATCTACTTACTTAAATAAACATCGAAGTACTACCGCTGGGTAGTTTCTTCACAAGCCATATACGCCTTTTATTATAATTCATCACTTTTACTTGTTGTATTTATGTAATATACAGTTGTAAAATTCAATAAAATATAAATAAAAAAAAAAGATTAAATAATATAACTATAAGTTTATTCCCTATTTGTCACTTTATTTTTGAAACGATCAATTCCTTGAGGAGTTGTTATCACCTCGATTTTCGTTTTAAGCCAATAAAAAATAAAATAAATAAACCTGTATCACAATGGAAGGTCTTCTTGGGCTCAGTACATACAAAGATTACTGTTTCTATGCCAACGGCCGTGCAATGAGGTGATTAGGCAGAGATCATGTTCAGCAGCCAAGTTTTCCCCTTAATTTTGGATACCCACTTTATTGAGGCTTGGTGTACCCCGAGGGCCGAGATTCGAACCCATGACTAGTTCTCTATCCACTATCCCACGCCGCTCCTCTAAGCCGCAAAGAAAATAAAAATTCCTGGACATCATTCAAATCATTCATTCATAGATCTACCGCCTGAAATTATGCATAACAACTTTTGCATTTTTTTTACATCTCATCTGTCATTAGAAGGGGAAGTCGTGATATAAAAAAAAAAAAAAAAAATGCTGGGTAGATGATCACGTCTCCTCCTGGTTAAAGATGTACTATTAAGTTTGAACGTGCTGTGGCATTGATACTAGCTTAGCTGTCATTCCTGGCAAATTGAGAATCAGAAAAGGCTAAAAATTGACTATGGCGTCAGTTAAGGTTGTGTGACCCAAAATTTTGATTTAAAAACATCATTTAGCACAAAGGAAACAGGTTAAAGGTCTATGTTAAAGTCGCCATTCTCGTCGAAAAGATTCTTAACAATTGACATTTATTGTATACGGATACGGTTCATAATGGAAGAGAACCTCCATTTTTGACTCGAATCTCCTTTTAAAAGGATACGAACCGAAATAATTCATTGGTAATTAGAATAACAACACTAGAAAGAACACTTTTTAATGTAGAAACTCTCTTCCCGATGCAAGAAACGATCCAAAATAACTTAAGTCTGTCTTTATTAGGGTGGGTGAGGTGGGTTACGCCCGAAAAGGACTAATTACAATTACAATTAATTTTAAAGGATATGCCCGATTTTCATATTTTAAGGACTGTTACCTCGAAACGTTATAATCAAGTTTTATTTATGTTATAATAAATAAAAATATAAAGAAAGAGAAGAGATAGTTCCAATTATTACATTCATAATTATATTTACTCTTCTTTAATAATAATTGATATTAAAAATTCTAGAGAAATTAACTGTCATGGCTTCATCGTCATTGTGTGGTTCACATTAATTCCAAAAGTATGTAAGATATGAGGATTTCGAGACTGCTATGAATCATTACATAATGATAGTTGTTTAGTTACTTAAATGGCCGATAGGTGCGCTGTTAAAAGCGTCGATTCTCTGAATAATTTTCTTCAAGTTTTCCTTTTTTATTCAACTCTACTCAGACTAAAATAGCACGAAACTCGTATTCTGACATCATAGTCATTACTATAAGAACAAAAGCACAACAGGCATTATTTATAACAAGTAAATTGCTGATGTTAACGCATGGGCCTAGAGCAGCGACGATGGAAAAAAGTATAATTGTATTTGCAGTTTTAATATATATATATATATATATATATATATATATATATATATATATATATATATATATATATATATATATAAATATATATATATATATATATATATATATATATATATATATATATATATATATATATATATGTAATTCTTCTTCTTATTTAAATGAATTAGGAATTAAACGATGCTAAAATAAAGTTTTAATTATTACAATTTGTAAGACATAAAATAATCAATTGGATAACATACATAATTTACAATGAACCTACCCAAAATAAAGAGTTGTTTAACAGTCCGTTGATTAATACATTTAACTAACATAACAGAGATATAACCTCCATTGGTGAAATATTGACATATGATAATGAAATCAAGAATAATAAAATTCTTGATTTTACACCTCCGCTGGTCGGAGACTCTTTTGTCCAGGGGAAAAAGAGTAAGGAACCAACTTACGAGAGAGGAACACAATAGCTTCCTTCCGTTTTTGTAAGACTACACTTCATATATAGATTTGGAAATACGTTTCCTAATTTTGAGTGGCCCTATTCTGATTTCGTCCAGCTTCCTCCTGTTTAAACTATTACCATTCGTTACATAGAGCAAATCTCCTTCTTTAAACTCATGATCAATTCTTTTCTGGTCTACTCTGGTCTTGTTCCGTTCAATTAGAAGAAGAATTACTAATTGTTTAACAGTCCTTTGATTAATACATTTAACTAACATAACAGAGATATAACCTCCCTCGGTGAAATATTTACATATGATAATGAAATCAAGAATAATAAAATTTCTTGATTTTACATATATATATATATATATATGTAAAATTCTTGATTACATGTATGTATTGGTGGACCACTTTACACGATATGCATGGATATCAACTTCAAGAGGACAAATCGCTAATGATTTCATTAAATTATTGGAACCAATTTCTGAAGAAAATAATTTTGGCAGATCAATACAGTGCTCTAAATTCTTCTAAATTTAAAACGTTTATAAAAAAAATAGGTGATCAGCTAATTTTTACAGCCGTTGACAATCCACAATCCAATGGCTTAAATGAACGTCTAAATCAGACATTAGTAAACCGCATACGATGTCGATTGAACGAAAACTTCAAAAGAAGGCCGTGGACAACAATTGCTAAAATCTGTGTTGAAGAATATAACAACACAGTTCATGGCTCCACAAAGTTTTCACCGGCTTATTTACTATATGGGCGTGCCTCTGAAATTGTTCCAAAAGAGTTGGAAAGGGAGCATAATTTACAGACAGATAGAGCAGAAGCGTTCAAGAATTCACAAAGAAGTTTTGAACGGAACAAGAGCAGAGTTGACCAGAAAAGAATTGATCATGAGTATAAAGAAGGAGATTTGGTCTATGTAACGAACGGTAATAGTTTGAACAGGAGGAAGCTGGACCAAGTCAGAATAGGGCCACGCAAATTAGAAAACGTATTTCCAAATCTATATATGAAGTGGAGTCTGACAAAAAAACGGAAGGAAGCCAATGTGTTCCACTCTAGTAAGTTGGTTCCTTACTCTTTTTCTCCTGGATAAAAAGAGTCTCCGACCAGCGGAGGTGTAAAATCAAGAATTTTATTATTCTTGATTTCATTATCATATGTTAATATTTCACCAAGGGAGGTTATATCTCTGTTATGATAGTTAAACGTATTAATCTAAGGACTGTTAAGCAATTCTTTATTTTAGAGCATCGTTTAACTCCTGATTCATTTTAATTAGAAGAAGAATTACATATATGTATATACATATAAATAATATAAGAATAGAAAATATTATCTACAACCATGACTTAAGTTTATGCCCTTTTCGTCTTTCTGCATTACGTTTTACATATTTGTTTAGAAGATAATATTTTTATAAAAGATAAATAAGATATATACAACTTTCATCTATCTTGCTGTTAAAATCAATTTAAGAACTATTAAAGAAAATAACATTTTAAAGTTAATTTAAATAACATTTTAAAGTTAATTTAAATAACATTTTAAAGTTAATTTAAATAACATTTTAAAGTTAATTTAAATAACATTTTAAAGTTAATTTAAATAACATTTTAAAGTTAATTTAAATAACATTTTAAAGTTAATTTAAATAACATTTTTAAAGTTATTTAAATAACATTTTAAAGTTAATTTAAATAACATTTTAAAGTTAATTTAAATAAAATACCGATGTGAATAAAAACATTTAAAGATAAAAAAAAAGGTTTATTTGGTTTTCCTGGAAACATACGATTTAGATTAAATCGTATAGCAGTATCAAATTATTACTTAAAATTATTAGTAAGTATTTTATGACCTGTTCTTCATCCAGTGGCGCGACAGGCCGTGTAGAACCTGGGCCTCGCGGTGCTAACTCCTGCAAGTTTACACTCACGTTTCACGATGCAATTTTTCGTGTAGGGTCATCACTCCCTACGACTAATCTTGTGAGTGGCCACCCTTTGGCTGTCGGGTCTCACATACCCGGGGAGAGGCTGTGAGTGAATCCACATTTTTTTACATCCTTATAAAAGCCCCGCCGGGACTGGGATTGGAACTCAGAACCTGTAGCATGAGAGTCTAGCGCGCTAGCCATTCAGCCACGGGCTCCCATTTATTTTTTAAAAATGTGGAACGCTTCAAGATTTTGCGTGTCATCCTTGCGCAGGGGCCATGCTAATCTTCTCTGTATCGTTCCAATTTTAGTATATTCCCGCCGAAGCGGTTTATAACCTGTTAGTGACTTTAAATATTTTAATTTAATATTTTTTTATTAAATCCTCAGGTATGTAATACATCTATGTAGCTGTTCTAAAGTAAAAAAAAACAACACCAAAATTACTTTAAAAAAAAAGAATCAACTGAAAATAATATTTATATTCAGCTGCTTTTTATCTATCCTAATCAGATGATATGGGTTATTTTTTCTGAATCTATAAATTAAAGGGTACTTCAGAGGAAGAAAATTTATAATTAGCATTTAAGCCATGTCCGACTGTTTCAATAAGAATTAAAACTAAATGATATAAAGTCCATTAAATTTAACATGGATAAGCCGAGTTTAATCAAAATCGTAACAAGTTGCAAAAAGCATTGTATAAAAAGGTACTTTCGGTCAGCCGAATTTAGTGAAATAGTTGCTGTAACATCTCGGGCGTACAGTTGTCTTAAATATTAAATTTCAGTTTCTTATGCCATTTCGTTTCCATGCTAAACTTACCACACAAGGACATACAGACATTTTAGCGAGATTTGGTTATATGGGCTCTGTGGACCAGTGTATTTCGGATGAAAACTGAAATTCCAAAATTATTACGATCGCAACACTTTCCTTAATATATGTATATATTAGATAAAGGCATGTTATAGAAAAAATATTTATGCTCTTATCTCCTTTCGTAGGATATTAAATTGGTTCAACTTGTATAGGTTGGTTGGTTTTTAAATTTTTAATGGCACAAAATATCGCGGCCTCAGTGCCAGATATATTCATTTTAGAAGATTAATTTAATATAAATAGTATTAGTTGAAATATTAAAAGATATTATAATATATGTATAAGTTTACTTGAGATAAATGAATGTTAGATTATATTCCAGGAAAAAACAAAACGAAAAAAAAACAGTAAATAATAATAAAGATAGGGATCACTTGTAGCTGGGTGGCTAGCGTAACAGCCTCCCATGCCAAAGGTCACGGGTTCAAACCCGCAGGTGGTCCAAGGATTTTTTAATGGGAGTAAAAAATCCTTAGTTACGCCGTCCTTCGGAGGGGACGTTAAAAGGTGGTTCCGAGCCTGTGCGATGTCAGGTACTCGTTAAAGATCCCTATCCTAATAAAACCTGGATAGGCAAAATTTAGGACTCCCACTGTAGCATCGTCCGATTAGCCATAGTAGCATAAAGTGACGTTAAATAAATAAATAATAAAGATAAATAAAAAATAAATAGTAAAAATAGAAATAAAATAAGTCAAGAGGAAAACAATATTAGTTCAAATCTGCTTGTAAAATTCCATTTGAGAGAGGAGAAACATTAATTCATCAATCCTTTTTCCATTGTTTCCCCCAAAGTACAAACTTGTTTCAATCATAATAAAACCCACGTATATGTTTGTTTGTTTATTAGTTTAACGTCACTTTATGCTGCTATGGCTAATCGGACGATGCTACAGTGGGAGAGCTAAATTTTGCCTATCCAGGTTTTATTAGGATAGGGATCTTTAACGAGTACCTGACATCGGACAGGCTCGGGACCACCTTTTAACCTCAACTCCGAAGGACGGTATAACTAAGGATTTTTTACTCCCATTAAAAAATCCTAGGGCCACCCGCAGGTTTGAACCCACGATATTTGGCATAGAAAGCTGTTATGCTAGCAACTACGCTATGGGTGACCCCACCTACGTCTATAACACTGATTATTGATGAATCATCTATTTAATATTAAATAATCTAAAGCTAGAAATAATTATCTATTAGTTTCATCCGCTTAAAATCACTTTTTTTAGTTTGAAAAATTCTTCATTCTCTTTAAAAGTCTTTTAGGATCAAAAAAACGCCTTATAATTCCACTAACCCATATATAAAACGAGCAGGTAAGTTCAAAATGCTGTAACTCCCATATTACATTCACTAGTTAGAATTTCAGTTTTCAACGGATAAACATGTTTTAGAGTACCCTTACGTCAAAAAGCAAAGCCGCACGAAATAACCAGTTATTCTCTCTCCTTTCATGAATAAAAACCTTAAATTTTTTCTGGCAAATACTTTTAGTATTGCGGTCGTTTTAAGTCAACTTCGCGACTAAAAACATGTGTTGAGAAAATCTCTGTATTTCTGGTAATTTTTCAGATATCGAGTCAGAACAAAAAGTAATAATAATATGAGGATATGCTTTAAATCTTTTCTCAATACAACTTATTACCGTAAAAGTGAATAAAGCTCTTACGTTGTCGGTCGGGAAACCCGTTCTTCGCGCGCGTAGTCGTGAGACCGCCATTGACGCATAAGCGACACAACCTTTTCCTCCTCTTCAACTCCAAGAGGCTAGTCCTCGCCGAGCTGCTGAGCGAACATGTGCTCGCGCTACCTGCTCCTCCTCTCCCTCGCGGTCAGCTCTCTAGCTTCCTGTCCTCCGGGTCAGGACTGCATAAAGAAATGTTGTCCTCCCAAGACGCAGTTGACCGTCAATGGTTGCGCCCCTGGAGATACCATCTTCGACCTCTATAACGATACCCTCGTAGTCCACCAACGTCTTAATTGCTCCATGTATTACCTGGACCCTGCAAAGGGTGAATCTCATACGATCCATCCGAACGGCACCCTGACCATCCACTACCCTGAATTCCCGCTGGTCACGACCGAGTTCTGCCAGGACGCGACCGAAGATAACGAGACCCTGGTGTTCGTCTGCACCACTGAAGAGGACTCGAGCGATTTAGACTTGCATTTGATATTCTACGCCATCGGACTCTTCATTTCCTCACCGTTTCTTCTCGCTACGGCGGTTGTGTACGCTTCAATCACCTCTTTGAGGAACTTACACGGTTATTGTCTCATATTCCATAACGTGAGTCTTTTCTTCCTCTACGTGTTCTTGGGCCTGGTTCAGACCAAAGTTATCCAACAAGGGACTATTTGCCAGACGTTTGGTAAGTTATATTTTTTTTATTTAATTGTATTTAATGCTAAATATTTGGTTACGAATAAAATCATCCATAATGACCTAAACATCCCATTTTTCGCAGAACTATTCCGAAAGAGATATGCCTCTTTTAATTCCAAACTCCCGACCCACGCGATTCCTCTTGTATGTAACATATCATTGCCATATATTCCTGACAATCCTCCACAATCTGCAAGTTGGTGAGACTACCAACCCCATACTGTGGAGATGCTTATTAAGCTGACAGTGTCCTCTATATACTCCTGTCACCCTCCTAAGGGTTGTCCTGTCCATTGAGAGAAGAGTACAGATTCCCTCTATGCAGGGTTCCTCCATTACATACGATACATAGTGAACATGGATACAGCATAGGATCAATGCCCGTCTGCCGGCGAGGCAGCCATTACTAATAACAATAAATATTATGAATCCGATCATAGATTATAATAGAACACAGAACAATAGAAATAATACCTTATCTATATTTCTAAAACTATGACTCGATTTTCTGGTCATCGCAGTATCTCAGAAATGACTATGGTTATGAGGTTGGTTTTGGAAACATTTATCCTCTAAGTGATTGAATATATATTTTTTAAACGTTGAACGAAATTGGTTTTCGAATAACTCAAAAACCATATATCTTGAAAAATTATAAGTACTCATTTCAACGATAATCGATTTTTTTTTTATGTGTAATTGTAATTATTCCTTTACACTGCTGCCTTAACTTTCTAATACAGGCCTATTGCCTTGGTGAATCTATAGGGGTTAAACAGTACACATAGCTATACATAAGACATAGTACCTAAAATACGGTTGCTACTGAATGGCAAAAACGTATCTATTCAGTCTCTGGTCAACTATATTACAAGATATGCAGTTTCATCTATTTTTTTTTATTTATTTTTTTTTTTACTTTCTCTTGTCTGTATAAAAATATATAGTAAGTGAAAGTGTTGCGATCGTGAAAATTTTAAAATTAAGTTTTCAACGGAAATACACCTTTTAGTCCAAATGACCTAGTCCCGAAAAAGGTCTGTCCGTGTGTGTGAGGTAAGTCTAGCGCAAAAACGATGAGTCGTACGAAACTGAAATTTCATATTTAAGACAATTATATGCGTGAGAGGGGAGCCGGTGGCTGAGTGGCTAGCGCGCTAGTCTCCCACGCCAGAGTTGTGAGTTCGAGTCCCAGTCTTTTATAGGAATATAATTATATGGGGACTCACTCACAGCCTCTCCCTCGGATAGTGAGACTCGTCAGCCTACTGGTAGCAACTCGCAAAAATAGGCGTAAGGAGTGATGACCCCTACACGTTCAACTAAATTTATTGAGCTAACGTGATTAGTTTACCGATTTCATCTTTAATCAACTGATTCTCTCGTCAAAAGTATCCTATTACAATTCATCTATATATCCGACGTTTCTACTTCATATGTTTATTATTGTATTTTTCACCATTTTCATTACATTTTTATTTACCACCTTGTATTTAGTTTTCGATTCAGTCTCGTATAATCAATAGATTATATTTCTTACAATTACAAGTATCATTCCTATTCAATTATCACTAAATCATTTTTATAAAATATCACTATTAAATTCAATCCTACTTCGTTGTTTATTGATCACATTTATTTAGTTAATCATCTTACAATATTTAACACATCATTTAAGTTAAAAATTACATATATCTTAATTAATTAAGATGAAAACATTACAATAACATGTCATACATAGCCTCAACAAGCGTACTTTTTGTTAGCCTATCTTTAGCTAACACAAACAAACTGGATGGTTTACCCTCTCGAGAGCATGCCACGTATAATTGCCCCTGTGAAAAACATGAGTTACACTGAGATAGTAAAATGATAATTGTAAAGATTTCTACTACGCTTGATGCATAGACAATAATAATGGCCGAAAACTGTGAAGGGAGTGAGAGAAGGCTTATTGTTTGAAAGAAAGAGGAGACCGGCTTCGGCCTCACTCCTTTATATTCACAGGATACAAGTTCCGCAGTTCCGCGTTGTGCAACCTTCTAAACTTCCTTGTGGCCTCTGGGCTCTTCGAACCAAATATTTTACGCAATACCTTATTTTCGAAAACCTTAAGCCGTTGTTCATCCTTCAAAGTAAGCGGCCACGTTTCACATCCGTAAAGAACCGTTGGAAGAATAATAGTTTTATAAATTATAACCTTTAAGTTTTTAGATAGCAGCCGCGAACTAAGTAACTTAGCAACTGAATAATAACACGCATTTCCCACCTTTAACCGGGACTTTATTTCTTCCTGGATTTCATTTTTTCTTGTTATAATTGAACCTAAATACTTGAATTTCTCTACGAGTTCAAAAGTATGCCCTGATATATCAATATCACTAAGATCGCGACCGTTTCTGCTACTAATCATATATTTCATCTTATCGGTATTTATTTCAAGTCCTATTTTCTTACCGGTTTTTATTATCACACTTGTATTTAGTTTTATGGTTAAAAATTAACAATATTTAAAGTTTAAAATATATATATATCATTAATTAATTGCGAGAGAAACAGTAACATACAATATCAATCTCTTAATGCTATAGCGTGAACAACATATTTTGTTAGCCTATCTTTAGCTAACACAAACAAACTGGATGGTTTACCCTCTCGAGAGCATGCCACGTATAATTGTCCCAGTGAAAAACATGAGTTACACTGAGATAGTAAAATGATAATTGTGAAGGTTCCTACTACGCTTGATGCATAGACAATAATAATGGCCGAAAACTGTGAAAGGAATGAGAGAAGGCTTATTGTTTGAAAGAAAGAGGAGACCGGCTTCGGCTCACCCCTACTCCGTGCTGTTTGCTGGCTGAGGTGTGACAGGTGGTAGGTCTATCGGCGGGGATAACTTACCAAGTCATAATTGATCAGTTTTCCGAGCGGTATAAAATATTATTAAATTACTAAAACGACTTTTAAAAAACAGAGATTGGTGACAGAAGGGTGAAATTTAGGGTAGTATGTATTTTTTAATGCCACATTATAAAATATATATTTATATATATAAGGATATATTGTTCTGTTTTTTCCATTATATAATTTTGTAAAACTTTTTAAAAACGAAGATAAGCTGTAGTATTTAGACTTAGAGGGGAAAACCTTCAGGGTTTTTACATAAACCTCTCCCTACACTACCTATGTTTATGGTTTTCCTCAGTTTATGCTTGGACATGGTTTTGTAATGGTATGTTTATATATATATATATATATATATATATATTTTTACTTCTATATTAAAGTCTAAAGTTTTGTAAAAAATTTTTATGCTTATCATCATCAGATTATCATTATTTGTATCTATAATATTTAATTATGTTGGTATATTTTCTGTTTTATTTCAAATGTTATCATTGTCACTACATTGAAAAGAAAATTTTCATTATCATATTCATATGTATCTCTTTTGTTCTGATGTTTGTAGCCCTGATGATGGCTCACAAGCTTGAGCCGAAACGTTGGCAAAATTAAAAATTTTCAAAAAATGACTGATTTCTGATTATTCCACCTATAATTATCACATTATAAAAAGATTTTAAAAAATAAGAAAAAATGTTAGGGTTGGACAAACCTTATCACTTAGGGGTATGAAAAATAGATAGTAGCCGATTTCCAGGCCCATTGTATTGTATATGCATATAAAATTTCATTAAAATCGGTCAAGTCGTTTCGGAGAAGTATGGTAACTAAAACTGTGACACAAAAATTTAATACATTAGATAATATTAATTAAATATAAAGTTATAAATTTCTAGTCAGTTTTTAATTAATTTATTTTTAATTATTATTTACATAATAATGTTTTTTTTTGGTTTTTTTCTCAACTATTTATTACCAAATAGTTCTTTCTCATAAAGGTTAAATATACATATAGTATCTAGGTGTTGAAGGCCTTAGTTGCACCAGCACAGGTCAAAGTGCGGTAAGGGTAACCTCTGTTGAACCTCTGTTGCCCGTTGCACCAACTAGGGTAGGGATGCTGAATCCACGGTAAACTTTACTGGGCAAGGCTCACCGTTTAACCTCCAGTAAAGTGTTAACCTTCTTGAATAGTTTGAAATAGTGTCACTTTTGTTTTATGTAATTGTTTTATTTGTTACTATTTCAAAGAAATGGATTTGATTATCATTAAACACTTGACAGATGACGAGGAATATATTATTAATTTGTTATTAATTAATTAATTTGTAGTTATTATTTACTAAAGGTATTTTAAATTTTGTTTTATTTTCGTAAAATTTTAATCAACATTTTCATTTTATAATTACGGTTTTATTATTTATTCCATGGAAATAGATCCTCTCTAAATAATTGACAGTGTTTGATTTGTAAATATAAGATATTTAAGTTGTTATTATAATTAATAGTTCTTTAGTAATTCCTAGGCCTATAACTTTTTTAAGTCAGGTATTCATTGTTTTCTTGACCAGACATAAATATGAATGTATACTGTTCATTTTTGTTATTCTTAAGGGACATAGTCCCAGAATAAAGTTTTATTATTATTATTATTAAAAATCCCACTATATTCTTGTTAAACATAAGTTGTCTACATTCTGTATCTGGAGGATGATTTTCATATCAGTTTTTGAAAATGTTTAACAAAAATGATTGATTTTTCATTAACTAATTAATTTTATTATTAATGCATTTAAATATAGACAAGAGACAAATATCTCCTAATTTTGTGCAAAATGTTCTATAGTATGTTTCATATAATTAGGGTTTTACTTTTCAATTAACAAGAGTGGGAATGTTGTTAATTTCATTCTTAGGACTCCACATGAAATTACAAAGGTGACTAAAAAACAAAATATATGATATTTTGTTGACCCATAAACTGATTGCTGTGAAATGAAAGAAAAAATAATTATAAACAATCCAAACCAATTTATTCACATTCAGGACACAAATAATAAATTAACTATATTATTTTAAAAAAAACACGATAAATAATAATAAATTAACTGATTTCTATTAATAACAAACTTTAGAAATAGAAGAACGTATTTCTTAAAAAGAAGTTCCAAAGTAGCTAAGCTGATAAGGTTAAGAATTGAAATCAGGAAGTAAAATGGCCGACCTACCTTTCATCTCCTGTAAGATAGTAGTTTAAGTGAACGCCCTACCAACAACGCTCCCTTCTGAAATCGGAGTTCAGCTATCTACCGTAGTTTTACCTGTGGTAAGCTTACCTTAGGTTGAACCAAGGCTGGTCCAACTGGCCCTTAGGGTTTTACGCCTTAAAATCAAAACAAACAAAAAATCATTAAAATACTAATGTTGAGCGGCAAAATTATTAAAAATTGGAAGTTTTCAAACGGATTGACACTTACTTATTTTTATTTCTTAATCATTTGTCGCTATTTGTTCTCGTTTCGCTTCGGTTATCAAAGCAGGAAGTGGCTGTCCTCGACTGTTTCTGTCATTCGCCGTAGGTAGCGCCCCAATAACCTGATACTGTAACTGTTTCATCTTGGTCGAAACAGTTAAGTGTATCAGTGAAAGAAACTGTTCTAAATAAACATATATCCTCACACAAGACTGAAACGACAAGAAACTGCTCGAAGATATCGAAATTCTGTAAAATATAGTTTAGTGTTTTGAAAGCTCGCCGTTTTAGGCTACTACAACACTTACTAGACAAACGTTCAAAACTTCCAGTACATTAAAAAAGACTCATCTACATCACAATTATCAGACCTATTTGGACATATGGAATCGAGCTTTGGGGCTCTACAAAACCATCTAATTCCTCCCGCATCCAGTCCTTACAATCCAAAATCCTTCGCAAAATCCTGAATGCTCCTTATTTTGTCACAAATCAACTCCTCCATAATGACCTAAACATCCCATTTGTTGCAGACATAGCCCGTGATAGATACTCCTCTTTCCATTTTAAACTCCCTGCCCATACAAACCCACTTGTCCGTAATTTATCTTCCTCAGATATCCTGATAACCCTCCAAGGCAACTGAAAAGAAGGTGGCCTCGGGACCTACAGTATTAAAATAGTTCGTGAAGTGCTACCACTGGGTGGTTCTTTCTCAAGACATTTTCATGACTTTTTATATTCATTCTACATATTTACTTATTGTATTCTTTAGTACAGTTGCAAATTACTATAAATAAATAAAAAAATATAATAAATATTGTCACCAAAAGCCAATGACAATCCTGGAGGAAGCTCCTACGTTATCGGACGGGAGACCGCCATTGACGCATAACCGACACAACCTTTTCCTCCTCCTCAACTCCAGAAGGCTAGTCCTCGCCGAGCTGCTGAGCGGACATGTGCTCGCGCTATCTGCTCCTCCTCTCCCTCGCGGTCAGCTCTCTAGCTTCCTGTCCTCCGGGTCAGGACTGCATAAAGAAATGCTGTCCTCCCAAGACGCAGTTGACCGTCAAAGGTTGCGTTCCTGGAGATACCATCTTCGACCAATATAACGATACCCTCGTAGTCCACCAACGTCTTAATTGCTCCCTGTATTCCTTGGATATTGAAAAAGGTGAGTATCCTACCGTCCACCTGAACGGCACCCTGACCATCCAATACAATGAATCCGTGGTTGTCACGACTGAGTTCTGCCAGGACGCGACCGAAGATAACGAGACCCTGGTGTTGGTCTGCACCACCGAAGAGGACCGGAGCTATTTGGACCCACACTTGAAATTCTACGCCGTCGGACTCTTCATTTCCTCACCGTTTCTTCTCGCCACGGCTGTCGTGTACGCTTCAATCACCTCTTTGAGGAACTTACACGGTTATTGTCTCATATTCCATAACGTGAGTCTTTTCTTCCTTTACGTGCTCTTGGGCCTGGTTCAGATCAAAGTCATTGAAAAAGGAACTATTTGCCAGACGTTTGGTAAGTTATATTTTTTTTATTTAATTGTATTTAATGCTAAATGCTCCTTATTTGGTTACGAATAAAATCATCCATAATGATCTAAACATCCCATTTTTCGCAGAACTATTCCGAAAGAGATATGCCTCTTTTAATTCCAAACTCCCGACCCACGCGATTCCTCTTGTACGTAACATATCATTGCCATATATTCCTGACAATCCTCCACAATCTGCAACTTGGTAAGGCTACCAACCCCATATTGTGGAGGTGCTTATTAAGCTGACAGTGCCCTCTATATACTCCTGTCACCCTCCTAAGGGTTATCCTGTCCATTGAGAGTAGTGTACAGCTAAAAGAACAACTCGATTTTCTGGTCATCGCAGTATCTCAGAAATGACTATGGTTGTGAGGTGCTTTTGGAAACATTCCTTCTCTATGTGATTAAATATAAATATATATATATATATATATATATATATATATATATATATATATATTTTTTTTTTATTTTAACAAAATTGGTTTTCGAATAACTCAGAAACTATACATCTCTTGAAAATTTATAAGTACTCATTTGAACGATAATCGAATTTTTAACTGCATAAAATCAAAGTCATCATAACCTAACCAGCAAAGAATATATGTAATACTTTATAGCAAATATATTTAAGCATATTGTGCATCGCATACATATTTGGTGTGTAGGGTTCCAGAAAAAAACATGTTCCATTGTTATTAGTTTTTTTGTTTTGTTTTTTAAATTCAAGGTAACTAGAAAGCATTTTTTTTTTCAAGAAAATTGTAGGAATAATTTCTAGAATATAGACTTTAAAATCGATTATTTTAAACTCTGTAACAAGTTTTTAATTTTCCCGCTCGGTTTCGTCCGCCCGGTGTCTTAAACTTGAGCATATATTTATATATATGGAAACGTACAGTGTCGCCGCCTAGGATAAGTACCGTGGAGATACCGGAATTCCGCGATCTTAAGCTATTCCCGTAGAAAGTCTCGTACCGTATAGATGGATGGAAGTACCGAGTTAGCAGGGAAGCAACCAGGAGCAGTTTAAGGCTATTTCTATTTAATTTTTCGTCATATATATTTAATATACCCAGCGGTAAGCATCCTCTGTTAACTTTACTTTGAAGATTATTTGATATTATTTCCTATCATTCACTATTATAGAAGAGTATATCATATGATCATATCGATTGGAAACAATCTCTTCCTACTTTTGTTCATATGCATTCTTTATTAACACATGTTACACTTTATTACGTTTCGAGGCTTCACTTACCTCATCTTCAGATATTATCTAAAATATTATTGTACAATTATTTTAACTAATTATGTATAAATTAAGTACATATTATTTATAAATGTATGTACAATAATATTATAGATAATATCTGAAGATGAGGTAAGTGAAGCCTCGAAACGTAATAAAGTGTAACATGTGTTAATAAAGAATGCATATGAACAAAAGTAGGAAGAGATTGTTTCCAATCGATATGATATTATTTCCTTTTTTTTTATTTTTAAAACTAATTATTATTTAATTAATTTTAGTTGGTGTTATGGTGGAATTTTTTTTTTTTTTTTGCCGTATGCTTGTATGCCGCTGACAAAGGAAATAAAGTATAATATCGAAAATAATTTTATTTTCTATGAAGAACCTGGACCTTAACCATTAACCATGTCACAACTCTTAAGATTAATTTGATATAGGGGTCTATTATTATCTTCTTTTTTTTTTTTTTTTACTTATAGAATAACAGTGTACTATCAATTTCGAAATATTATAGTATTGATTATTTAAATTTCTTTAGATATGATTGATATAGTGATCTACTATTATGTTGTTTTTTAACTGATAGAATCACATGGCACAATCGATTTTAAGGCTCGCGCTCGTGTATCGATTCTTTGAAACTCTTCTGATATAATCGATATAGGGGTCTAATACTATGTTCATTGGTTAAAAACATAATCTATAATCAAAATAACCATAAACACGTAGAACTATGTTAACTTGATGATTTAAACATGAAAAATTATGAATTTAATGTAAAAAAGGTTGAAAAGTGACATCCCTGACCACATTTAAACACCAATTTTTTAATCACCTCCTCAAAAGTCAATCTTCCGCAAAAAAAAACAAAAAACCCTGACCACTACAACCCATGAAGGGTCTTGGGCTCAGTACATAAAAAATAAATAATTTATATATCAATGTAAAACCTAATATCATGAAGGCTTTATTCTGATAGGGCTTAAAAGCCGATATTTAACTTTTTTCTGAAGTACTTTTTTTATTTTATTATGTTTTGTTTTGAACATTTATGATATACCGCTGGAAAAAGAAAGAATTCAGAATTAAATATTATCTCGGAGTTGAGCTTTGGGGCTCGACTAAAACATCGAATTCTTCTCGTATCCAATCCTTAAAATCCAAAATCCTCAGCGCTCCTTACTTTGTCACAAATAAAATCATCCATTAAGACCTAAATGTTCCATATGTTACTGATTTGGCCCGAATTAGATATCAATCCTTCTATGACAAACTGCATTCCCACCCCAACCCATCAGTTTCAACCCTTGCTTACTCTTCGA
This sequence comes from Piezodorus guildinii, assembly GCA_023052935.1. Lineage (NCBI taxonomy): Eukaryota > Metazoa > Arthropoda > Insecta > Hemiptera > Pentatomidae > Piezodorus > Piezodorus guildinii. The sequence goes on along the minus strand of CM041297.1, from coordinate 138,370,883 downwards.
TTCCTGATATTCCTCTGAGGCGTCTGAAAAGAAGATGGAGACCTTCTTGTTTAAAATAGTTAATGGAGTGCTTCCATTGGGTTGCTCCTCTACAAGTCTGTCTCATGTGATTTTCCTTTTAGCATATTTACTTGTTGTAATATAAATTACAGTTGTAAATTTCAATAAATAAATATAAAAAAAAATATATATATATATTATCTTATACACAAATCGTAAATGGCAATGGAGAATGTTGATAAGCGGATAAATCGGATTGATTCTTATAAATAACCGCATGATAGATTATTTAATGGTACTAACATTTCTAACGAAATTCGTTACAATTATATTTCATCTCTTACTTTACTTAAAAGTTCGTAACCCCGTAGGGGGAAGTGGATTAGCCACTTTTCAGGGGTTTGGACGTCCCTGCGGCCCCAGTCTAACACACACATTCCTCTGACATTGGATACACTTACAGTCTTAGGTTCTCACTCAACCACCTCTACACACTTGAGTCCGTCTCCGCGGGTGGTGCGCTGGCTATTCCCGGGGTCTCGGGGAAACGGGCTGCAGAGGGTACAGAGTTAAAACGGTGGGCACCGCCGGCTGCTCGGTAGCTGACTGGGCCTGAACCCACTGTTAGCCACGGTGGGAAGCTGCCTAGAGTAACGGGGGAAAATCCGAGGCATACCCACGGAGCCGGGTGGCACCCGGTATTGAGTCCCGCGGGTGCGTCAAGGGGGAACGCCCGAGGCCACTGCAGCTGTCGGTGGAACCGAATTCGCTCCGGGGACTCGTCTGTGGGCCGCGCGTTGGGACGGACTCTTGAACTCATACACCTTTAACACACCATAGATCTACACATTTATTTATTTTTTCTAATATGATGAACGTCCCAGATAAAAATACAGCGCTTCAGGTGCACAGCGCGCAAGTAGAGCAGCTCAGCTCAACTCCCTTTACCCAATCCAACATCGAGACCTCCCAAGCTCATTTCGTGGAGGATGTCCCGTCCTATCAAGAACTCTCCCTCACAATGGAATCACATAGTAGCGATGCTACACTCGTACCTCTACCATTAACCTCAACTTCATCCCAATCTCCTTCCACTTCTCTTCAACCGCCAAACTCTCACGGGCAAATAGAAAATACAGTCCCGTTTCGCACTAAGTGGTTTCCGTGCTATATGGTGATGACTCTGGCCGATAATGACCAACGGAAAACGTTTGCCTCATACAGCCCATTTAAAGTGGCAAAAGCTGTCAAATCTTGGAGTCCAGGAACTTCACTGAAATTCCTCAAAAACGGATCAGCAATGTTAAGTGTAAACAATGAAAAAGACCTTGCTAATCTACAACGATTTAAAATCTACGATGGTATAGCAGTAGAAATTCTGCCCCATAAAACTCTAAACCACACTAGAGGTGTCATTCGCGCAAACGAGCTGCTTCATTGCTCCGAGGAGGAACTGATGGAGGAACTTGCTCCAATGGGTGTAGTGGAAGCTCGGCGAATTCACCGAACCATAAATGGCATCAGAACCCCAACAGCCACAGTAATCCTTAAGTTTCTCCGACCAACTGTTCCAGAAAGGATTCAATTAGATTTTCTAACACTACGGGTCCGTCCATATGAACCTAATCCGATTCAGTGCCGGTCTTGTTACCGATTTAGGCATACCAAAGCAACCTGTATGACTGTAGCTTGTGGCGTATGTGCTGAGGAGCACTCCGTTGACACATGTTCAAGTCGACCGAAGTGTGTAAACTGCTTAGGTCCACACCCTGCCTTTAGCAGAAACTGTCCTGTTTACGCCAAAGAGAAGGCCATCGAACAAATTCGAGAGACCGACAAGGTCTCCTACAAGAGGGCGGAGCAGATATATAAAAGATTCACTCCCCCTAAGCCTGATGTTTCATTCTCTCAGGCACTGAGAGCAGATCCCAACTCTAATTTTTAAGATTTGTCCTCTGCACTCCGAAGAGGTCTCATGTAACCCATTTTTACGGCGAGTTAAAGTGGCTCCTTCCCCGAATCCGCAGACAATATTTCCTAGGATCATACCTTTACCAAATCATTAGATCCCAACACCCTCCATACATTCATAGTCTCCTACAGTTTAAATCTTCAGTCCACACTCTTGAAACAAGATCGCGCCATTCCGACCTTTACTTTCCTACCCATAGAACTAAAACTTTTGATGATAAAACTTACATACACAATGATAAAACTTTTGATCGTTCCTTCCTGGTCCGCTCCTCTATTTTCTGGAATTCTCTACCTACCCATATTCGCCATGCTGCCTCTCTCTCCTCATTCAAATTCCAACTTTTCCAATATCTTTTATTATCCCAAAAAGACGCTTAAGTACAGTGATTCTTTTGTTCCTAATATCACACTTGAAAGAAAAGTAATATATGTTCTTTATTGAAACGCTGTTATATTTTAATTTATTTTTAATTTTGATCAACCCAATATTGTTCAAGAACTGTTTTTATTTTATTTTATCATAAATATTTTTTTTTTATATATTTTTTATATATATGTTTGTGGATATTCGTGTGTGATATGAAGACTCGAATTAACCCATCTGTGTAATAAGTAATTAATTCTGTTCCTTCTGTCTGTTAGCCAGACATGTTTTATATTTAAATTGTACAATTCTGTTATTCTTAGGGGACCCAGTCCCAGAATAAAAATTATTTTCTATTCTATTCTATTCTATTCTATTCTATTCTAATTACGGGACTCCTCCTGAGGTCGCATCCCAAGTGGCTCGTGCTGCTGTTCCACCAGTCTCCGATGCTCCACCTCTGACTGCAAAGATGGGCTCGGCGACACCACCTAATGAGGCTGAATCCCTACTTCCATCGACAGTCCCTGAGCACACATTAACCAAGCAGCTGTCACAACTTGCAGGGCTTATAGACACTATCTCCTGCCGGTTGTTAGCACTGGAGCGGCACATATTACCAGGTGATACAATTCCAATTCAGCCGCCGCTTTCCGCAGGCACTATAACTCCCTCAGCGCAATACTCCCGAGATACCAGTTCATCCGCTGATGTAGTCCATACTCCGTCGTCCTGTGATCTTCACACTATGACTGAACCACCTCCTCGAAACATTTCAACTCGCAACCAGAGTGAAAAATCATCCGCCTCTTCCGCAGGTGGACATAGAAATCCTAAACGTCCAGCATCCCGACTATCAGCTGGTAATGATTTACCCAACTTTGAATCAAATCCTGGATCCTATGCTTCGACGAAGCCGCCTCAGAATAAGCGGCAGACAAAGGTCGAAAAAAAGGCTCCTAGGACAAAAAATCCTTCTAATAAATGACAATATCCTCACGTGAACTACGGTTTCTGCAATGGAATGTAAATGGGATTAAAGTAAGGAAACCTGACCTCGAAATCCTCCTTCGTAATAGCCAAAGTGACGTTGTCTGTATACAGGAGACGCACTTGAAAACCTCAGAAATATTCAAGATAGCTGGGTACAGCGTAATGAGGAAAGATTTTACTACTGGACTGATAGCCTGCGGTGCTGTTTGCATTTTAATAAAAAATGATATTCCTTTCCTCCCGGTCCAAATCAACAGTAATCTCCAGGCAGTTGCCATCAGAATTCTGGCATGCCCATTGGCACTGACAGTCTGCTCCATTTACCTCCCTCCAGGAACTCACGTCACGATACAGCAGCTCGAACAGTTATGTCAACAGCTTCCATCGCCACTTCTTCTTCTAGGGGACTTTAATGCTCATAATCAAGCCTTGGGCAGTAAACTAAATGACATTCGATCTGAAACAATAATACAGATTATGGACACCCTTAGCCTTAACTTGCTTAATAACGGTAACCCCACTTATCAGTGTCCCCGATCTGGAGCCCAATCATGTATAGACTTGAGTCTATGTACTCCTAGCCTTCAGACTACTCTGTCATGGGAAGTACTTAATGACCCTCACGGCAGCGATCATTTCCCCGTATATATTCACACAGCTAGTAGAGTAGCCAACGTGGCGCGCCCAGGGTGCTGGCTGGTGAAGAAGGCTGATTGGTCGCTGTTCCAGGAGTCAGCTAAAATCTCTCAACTTGATGTGAACCTCGACGGGTGTGGAGCTTATAAACAATTCGAGGCTGCATTACTTCGTGCCGCGGAAGTTGCCATCCCTTATCGAGAACCGAGCATGATCTCAATGCAGCCAGTCCCTTGGTGGACTGAGGAGTGCCGCTTGGCGGTACGCAAGAGAAAACAGGCCTTAAGGAAACTGTTTCACAAGCCCTCTCCACTCAACCAGGAAGCCTACAGAAATGCAAGGATTCATGCGCGTTACGTTATAAAAATGCAGAAAAAACGTGCCTGGATAAAATTTCTTGATAACATCAGTTCCAATACCCCTCTAGAACTGTTTTGGAACACGGTTAAGAAACTAAACGGTCGGCTAATACCTGGACCCCCTAAGTTGCTTCAAATCAACCAAGAGGTCGTGTCAGACCCTCAGAGGATAGCTGATGCACTTGGACAGCACTTCTACGACGTATCGGCCTCACAAAATTACCCCCTACACTTCCAGCGGCTCAAGAACGACCGTGAAACAACTCCGTGCAACATATCTATTCCCTCCAGACGCAGCACAAGTACGGCTCTCAACCACTCCTTTTCGGAAGATGAATTCCAGGTAGCACTAGCCTCGTGCAAAGAAGCATCCCCAGGGCCAGATGGCATTCACGCTAGTATGGTAACCAGCCTCTCAGCTAAGGACAATATTGCACTCCTTCATATTTTCAATAAGCTTTTTCTAGGAGAGCAATTTCCACTATCATGGAAAGATGCTATCCTGATCCCGATTCACAAGAAAAATAAACCCCCCGATATTGCTTCTAGTTACAGACCCATCTCTTTGACCAAGTTAACATGTTTGCCCTCCCTTCTATATCGAGTAGCTATACCGCCGAAGTAACTGCCATCCTCCAGTCCCTCCTTCTTCGCCAGCAATCTTCCTCTCAAGTAATCATATGCACCGATTCCCTCTCCACTCTCTCCTCTATCCGTAACATATATTCCTCTGACTACCTCATCCAAAGAATTCATACCACACTTGCATCCTTTTCCTCCAGGGTCAACATTGTTTTTTCTGGGTTCCAGGACATTGTGGGATCTTGGGGAACGATCGGGCTGATTTAGCGGCACGTCACGCGGTTTCCGAGGGTCTTGAACTTCAAGGTGTGAGCCTGCCTGACCTTTTCACTTCAATTCGATCTAGCATATTGGGTTGCTGGCAGCGGGAGTGGGCGGCCCTCGGGAACAATAAGCTTCGCCTTATTCGGCCCCGCGTTGGCCCTTGGGAGTCTTCCTGCCGGCCGTCTCGACGCGAAGAGGTTGTGCTCGCGCGACTTCGTATAGGACACTCTAGGTTGACCCACGGTTATCTCATGGCCCGTGGACATCCGCCTCTCTGTCGATCATGTCAGGTTCCTCTCTCAATACTCCACATCCTCACAGAATGCCGACAATATACCGCTTCACGTATTATTTTCAACCTCCCCACCGATCTGTCGCTTCTTCTCTCTGATTCCTCTCCTCATATAACTAACATCATTCGCTTCCTAAAGTCAAACCATCTTTACTCTCAGATCTAAACTATACTCTCACTCTACTCCTATAATCATGTAACCTATGTCTAACGGTGTAAAGGCGAACATGACCCTGGTGGTTGTCGCCTCGAAAAAAAAAAAAAAAAAAAAAAAAGTTCGTAAATTAATTTTAACAACCGAAGTAACAGTAAGTGAAAAACTAGAAGAAGTAACTCTTGAGGAAAAACTAAAAAGGCTATTTAATTGCTTCATCCGATTCATCTTTGGGATCTCCAGAGACAACTCTGTCACTCGGTTCTACGAAGAGTTAAAGTGGCTTTATCCTTTCTATCGTCGCAAGTACTTCTTGGCATCCTTCCTCTATCAAGTAATCCGATCCCGCCGTCCATCATACATCTCTGACCTCCTACTATTCAAATCCTCGATTCATTCCCGCAACACTCGTGCACGGCCTTCTGATTTGTATATTCCGCCCCATCGAACCGCAGCTTTCTACAAATCTTTCATTATCCGATCATCTTCCGTATGGAATTCTATCCCTTCTCATATCCGTAACTTTAATACCCTTCCAACCTTTAAATCCCGTTTATTCAATTACCTCTTATTCATTCAATTGCCTAGGAATCTCGACAATAAACAATTTTAAATGACAATGTTCAAATAAAAAAAATCATAGAAGCGTTAATATAGAAGTTATTTTTATTTTTTTCTGCTGTTTTAATTTTTGTTATTTTAATTAGGTAGGAATTGTATATAATTATTTTTTTATCAAAGCTCTGCACAGGAACAGAAGGATAATTTTATATTTTATTTATTTTTTTTTAACTATCATCTAAATTAGTTTTATGTACATATATATTATTATTTTTTGTTTTTTCACTCGTATTGGAATGAGAAGTCGATTTATTAAATTAATCCATCAGTTTGGTTTTATATTTTATCTTTGTCTTCTGTATTTATTTTTTACTTTATCACTGTATTTTTTTTTTTTTCTTCCATTACTACTCTAAGGTATCTAAGACTTTATTTACTTTCATATGTATTATTCTGAAGGGAATTGTCCCAGAATAAATAAAGAAATTATTACTATTATTAAGTCGTGTGTTAGGCTCACCAGATTTTTTTTGGTTATCTCGATTTATCGTTTTCTTCACTCTTAATAAATTTTTTATCAGACTCAAATGGCTTGAAAAACTCAATATTTGTTGCAATAAAATATAATTGGTTAGCAAATAACATTTCTTTGCTTTTATTTTATTGTTGTTTTACTTTCACTGACTATATATAGTAAGAGAAAGTCTTGCGATCGCGAAAATTTTCGAATTCCAGTTTTCAACGGAAAAATACGTTTTAGGGTCCTCTGAGTCCAAATAACCAAGTCTCGCAAAAAGGTCTGTGTCTGTGTGTATGTGTGGTAACTCCCGGGTGGAAACGAAAAGTCCTATGAAACTGAAATTTCAAATTTAAGACAACTATATGCCCGAGATGTAACAAAAACTTCCATCAAAATCGGCTAACCAGAAGCCCTACTTGATACAATACCATGCATTTTGCACTTTTTTATGATTTTTTCAAAAACGATTCCGACGATTTAGATTAAACTCTATAAATCGATGTAAAATTTGATTTAGTATGATGTAGGTTTCATTCTGATTGAAATAGTCTGACAGGGCTTAAATGCCGATATTTTAAATTGTCTTCCTCTAAAGTACCTTCAGTAATTTTGTAGATTTAAAAAAAAAAAAGGTACATTATCTTATTAGCATTGATAAATAATGAGTAAATATGCAAGTTGAGCGAATTTGATGAACAAATAAAGGGGAAAAGTGCAAACATATTTTTTATGCAATTTTTGCGTTTTTGGAAATATGATTAGTAATATAGATGTATATTATACCGTTGGATAGCTAAAGATTTTTAAAAAAATATTATCTAATTCACGGAATTGTAAAGGTTAATAGAGAGTGATGAATTGCCGATAAAACTAACTAATTGTTGTAGATAAAAATATAATAGATTATTTAATAACACCTGTTTCTATTGAAATTCAAAAGAATTAATTCTTTAACAATTTGTTTATAGCTTTAAATGTACTTAAAAATTCTTATAATTGATTTTAACAACGGAGGTGAGTAAAGACGTGTATTGCGCGCACCAGAATTTTTTGTTTAACGTTACTTTATGCTACTGTGGCTAATCTGACGGCGCTGTAGCGGGAGTCGTGTCTTTTACCTATCCAGGTTTAATAAGGATAGATCTTTAAACCTGATATCACAATCTTCAGGAGCCATTTTACATTTTTGAATTAGCGTAATTTAAAAATAGGCCTAGCGCGAGAAAATGGCGATAGTCGTGGGAGCGACAAAAAGGCCAGCTTCTAGACACTTCTCATTTTACTCTTTACTGGGGTTTCCTAGGGCCAGGGGGGATTAAGGCCAGAGTTAAAAGCCCTTTCCCCTCATCTTCCTGTTGGGATTAAGGCGAAAACACAAAATTATTTTATCTTTAACATATTTTTTTTTGTTCACCACTACCTCGCCTTTGTAGAGTATACGGGGGTTTGCATGGCAAGAGGAGACACGACATAATTATTTTATTTCAAAATTATGGTCATCTCTTAACCAATTATATCTTCAACCTTTCCTATTCATCCCTTTTTCCTTAGTATGCTGTTGTTCCTCAAGGAAGTATCCTAGGAACCATTGTTTACACAGTCTATACCGCTGATATACCAACCCATCCTAACACTTTCCTTTCTACCTTTTCTGATGACACTTGTGTGTTATCAGTCAGTGATGATAGTACAATTGCCTCTCAAACTCTTCATTTCCACATCAGAGACCTGGAGGTATGGTGCCAGAAATGGAGAATTAAAATCAAATCCCGCTAAATTACCTTTACCCTTCATCATAAACCTTATATCCTGCCCTACAGTGTCCTTTAATAATATTCCCCTAGTCCCGGTTAAACAGATTCGCTATCTAGGACTCCTACTTGACAAACGTCTAAATTAAAAGGTCCCTTGCAGGGAATGCAGTCCCTTCGAGGGAATGTAAAATGGTGATTTCGATCCTGTGCGATGCCAGGTACTCGTCAAAGATCCCTATCCTAATAAACTTAGGCAGACAGAATACAGGACTGCCAGTGTATCGTCTGATTAGCCACAGTGGCATGAAGTGACGTTAAATGAATAAACATACAACGCCATTACAAGCAAACTATCCTATTGCATGGTGATGGCCTCTGGGAGCAACCATTGCAACTTAACCGGAAAACAAACTATGAGGAAAAATGTTTATTCTAGCGTCGCCTTGAAGATGAATCATGATAAAAGCATATCCTGTTGAAACTTTTAGAGATGTGGAGCAATTTTATAAATAATAATCTATTTCAAACAAAACATGACTCTCACTTACCTCCACTGTTAAAATCTCTTTAGTAACTTTTAAATAAAGTTAGTGTTAAAAGAAGCTTAAAGAATGACATAATTTCGATGGAAACTTTTTTTCTAGATTAGATAATCTAACAATAGAAATTTGTATATACAGTAACCCTCTTTTTAACGAACACGGTTATAACGAACACTCGTTTATAACGAACTATCTTTGCGGTCCCTTCAAAAATGAATAGAAAACTATGCTTTCTCCTAGTTTATAACGAAATATTCTCTTATAACGAACTACTTTTGGAGACCTAAGAATTGAGTTTGTTTGGTTATAAAGAAAAATGAAGAAGAAAAAAATTACAAGACGTCTTAATTCCTGGTAAAGAGCGGCGCCTTTCTGTCCAAATCCTTCTTACATCTCCTTCTATACAGCTGGATTCTGACACTCACAGTATGTGACAGCTTCTGGTTTTTGGAGTTTCAACCTGTCATTGCTTTTTAGGTCAAGTCTGTCTTGTTTTTTTAAGTGCGCTTCCGCTCCGTGCACTATGTAAAAGAGAAAATCCATTGATTTAAATACAGAGTTGGGGATTCTTCAAAAAGTGGATAAAAAAATTGAGTAAAAATCGAAAATTTTGGAAAAATACGGGATGTCAAAATCTACTTTATCAACAATTATCGCTAATAAAGATAAAATCGATGCCTCCATTACGTCTTCATCGGGATGTGCAAAAAAAATTAGGAGAGCAACACATTAAATTCTTGATTGTCATGTTCTCCACTGTTTCAGAGAAATGAGAGCCTCAGGAATACCCATTTCAGGACCTAATATTAGCTCACGTCAAATAGCTAATGAATTGAGCCTCTCAGACTTATAGAGCTCATCGGCTGGCTTTGGCTTTTTCAGAAACGTCATGGGATAACATCACTGGTAGTAAGCGGCGAAGAAAATAAAGTAAACCAAAGCGACGTCGATAGTTGGCTGGAAAGGTTTTTGCCAGAGTACACAAATTATAATGCAAGAAATGTTTTTAATATGGACGAAGCTGATGTATTTTTCAACCTGTTATCCGACCGTACCTTGGAATTCAAAGGACAAAAATGTCATAGTGGAGCATGGAAAAAAGAAATCTTAAAGTATTATGTAAAATGTGAAACATGATAGATATGTACATAGTGCATAGTTTAAACTGCTTTTGTAGTTTCTATTTTAAACATGTGCCTGAAAGTGACTGCTGTATTGAAAATATAACTTTTTAATCACCTGAATTTATACCAAGACATATATGTACATACAATATATTTTTCGGTTGTAACGAATTCTTTAATAACGAACAGAGAATTTTTTAGTCCCTTGGAGTTGGTTATGACGAGGATTTGGTGTACAACAATCACTTATATATGTGCCTTTTATCACTATCACTCACTGTTACCTTATACTTCCTTTTCTTTTCTTTTGGTATTTATTTAATAATTAGGAGAACTGATACTTTTTTTATCTTTTATACAATTATTCGCGTTTTTTTGATTAAAAAACTCTAATGAATTTTTTTCTTAATATTCAAAAATAACTGAGTTATTGTATTATATAATTTTTAATCGGCCGCCATTTTAAAACTAACAGGCTGATATCAATGTCTAAGGGTTAGGATCATCCTTGGATGCCCTAGTATTTTTTTGTATTAATTTTTTTTTTCAATTTAAGAAGCATATCTAGTAAATCATAACCGTTCCTGTTTATCCCTTTTTAATCAGTATGGAGGTGTTTCTCAAGGCAGTATTCTAGGACCCATCCTTTACACAGTTTATACAGCTGATATCCCATCCCATCCTAGCACTTTCCTTTCTACCTATGCTGATGACACATGTGTGTTATCAGTCAACAACGATCCAATTATTGCCTCCCAAACTCTTCAATCACACATCAAAGACCTTGAAGTATGGTGTCAGAACTGGAGAATAAAAATAAATTCCAATAAATCCCACCAAATCACCTTTACCCTTCGTCGTAAACCTATGACATCCTGCCCAACAGTATCCTTCAATAACACTCCTCTTGTTCCGGTTGAACAGATCCGATACCTAGGATTGCACCTGGACAAACGTCTTACTTGGAACCCTCATACAAGACTGAAAAGACAAAAAAGTGCCCGACGTTTTCGACTACTTCAAGTACAAAAGGCTCATCTATATGACTATCATCAGACCGATATGGACTTACGGAGTAGAGATTTGGGGCTCTACTAAACCATCAAATTCTTCCCGTCTCCAATCCTTGCAATCAAAAATCCTTCGAAAAATCCTCAACGCTCCTTATTTTGTCACAAATAAACTCATCCATAAAGATATATAAGATACGGCGGACTAACTTTTTTTAGTCTATTACAAAGGTTCATTATAAAATAAAATAAAATAAGAAGTGTGATCGATATGAGATAATAATATAATACTAATAATTCGATCATTTATTAAGAAAGATGGACGATTCATATTGACCACAATTATGTTTATTAATTAGATATAAATGAGGTGTGTGATTGTTCTTTTGCTGGGAAGTGACCAATTGGAAAAGGTTATTCTTAGATATACTTACTTAATCACATGGTTTTGCATTCCAGCCTTAATGTTCCTAATTACGGCTTTCGGAAATGTGTCGGTGTCTTGTTGGGAAAACCCCGTCACAAATATATAATAATTTAATAACCAGACATTTTTTTTTTCCCTTTTTAACTTCACCATTCTGTTCGTTTCCTTCCTTCTTTATGACGCACGCAGACAAGTGGAGGATTTTCAGAATAGATTGTTTCAACTCTGGTGTGGGCGTCTGATTGTAAAACACGCAGTTTTTTTCCTTATTATATGTTAACTTACATATCTCTTAGATATGTAGTCAGGATTTTTTTATTTCCAGTTTTTGACGAAAATACATGTCCTTTCAGTCTAAATGACCAAATCAAGCAAAAAGTGTACGTTCTAAAATTAGTTCGAAAAAAAAAAAAATTGTAGCTGTAATTTTGGATTTAATAAAAAAAGATATATATATATAGTGTTGTCTGGAAAGTTTGCAGAGAAATTTGGACACAAATCACGATGCATGTTTTTTAAGTAAGTACCATTCTGGAATTAAAAAAAGACGTGCAAAGATATCGCAATAATTTTATTTTTACATGAAAGCCTGTACCTTAATATACTTTTCTACATAATTTTCATGAATATTCTTCATTGTATACGTTGTTTACTGAGTGTTTAAGATGCCTCTGACAATCGTGAGTCCCGCTGAATGTGAAGCACGGGCTCTTATACGAATTCTTAGTGCTAAAGGCGTAAAACCGATCGATATTCAGCGTGAGATCGTTGAAGTTTACGGACAAAACATTATGAGTGATGGAATGGTAAGGAAATGGGTGAGATCATTTAAAGATGGCCGCACAAACGTGCATGATGAAGAACGGAGTGGGCGTCCTTCGGTCGTTAATGAAGATTTGGTGCATAAAGTGGACGAAAAGGTGAGATAAAACCTAAGAAACACCTGGGCGGTCGGCGTCTTCAAGACGATAACGAAGTCAAAACATATTGAGGGTGTATAGTCGACTGTAGAAACTATTATAGGTGGAATAGTCAGGAATCAGTCATTTTTGAAAAGTTTTTAATTTTTTAATTTTGCCAACGTTTCGCTTTTTTTTTTCGCTTTTTAATTTTCCAAGTTTATGCTTGGACATGGCTCAGTAATGCCCTGATGATGGCTCACAAGCTTGAGCCGAAACGTTGGCAAATTAAAAAATTAAAAACTTTTCAAAAATGACTGATTCCTGACTATTCCACCTATAAGAAGTCAAAACATCTGTGATGCAGTGGTTAACAAGTCAAGCGGCAGAATGTTTTGAGGAGGGTATTCAAAAACTGGTGCCGCGATATGACAAGTGCCTCAAAATTCATGGAAATTATGTAGAAAAGTAGATTAAGGTACAGACTTTCATGTAAAAATAAAACTATTGCGATATCTTTGCACGTCTTTTTTTAATTCCAAAACGGTACTTACCTAAAAATCATGCCTCGTAAAATTGATGAACAACGTAAAATGTATTTATTTAATCTACAAAATAGTCACCACCGTTAGCGTAACAAAATAGACACCACCCTTTCCCAACATCTTGAAAGGTCCATTATCCCTTTTTCTAAAAATCACTGTCCTTACTCCTGAAGAACAATAACAAGTCCGTTTTGACGTCATCTTCTGAAAGTTAGATTTCCCTTGACGTATTGTAAACATTTAAATTGGAGTTCTGACACTGGTCAGATCCTCCACTAATGTAATGTATGTTTGTGGCTATTATGCCCTAGTTCGGCCTCCACTGAGTCACAGCAGTGACGCGGCTGAGAGCGAGGGTCTAGGATCTCTTGGATTCCGCTTTTCTCTTCACAAGTGGAGGGAAAAGCCCAGTCTAGAGTCCCTATAGCAGTTGTATATATTGTATTTAGTTATGTTTGTATGATGTTTATTTATTTGCTAACTTTTTATTTATCTCAATTATAGGTTGTTGTTTGTTTTTTATTTTGTATATATATTATATTTTATTTAATTTGACTTTATCATTGTATACTGTATATATTGTGTGAATGAGATCTTATATCACTATTACTAATGTTCGTATAGAAACAAATTGTAATATATCTCAATAAAAAAAAAAAAAAAAAAAAAAAGATTTCCCTTGTAGAAAATTTTCGAGGGAACGGAAAAAAATACAAAAATCCGAAGAAGCAATGACAGGAGAGCAGGGGGTGGAGTAAAACCTCCCATATGAAGCTTAATAACTTTTGCCGAGTCTTTAAGACACTCTCCCCGTTTCTGCCTTCAATCGACCGAACTGAGCGCAGTAAATGTCCGTATTTATAGTTTGGTTTTTGTGGAAGGAGATCAAAATGTATGGATCCCTTCCAATCCCACCAAATACTGAGCATCCAGCGCAGTTCCAGGCAACCCCAAGATTTTTATTGGCTGGTTTTGAAGTAGAGAATCTATTTTTCGTTACCAGTAACAACTCGTTTCAAAAATAGATCCTCCACATTTTCTTTTCAGCAGCAAATCACAACATGAAATCCTTTCAATAAAGTTTCTTTCACTGATCTCTTCTTTAGAATATCAAAGACAGTCGATTTTCAGGCTCTTAACTCCGCAGCTTTCTCACGGACAGTAATTCGTGGATTGTTTGCGATGACTGTCATAATATCCTCGATGTTAAGAGTTGAACTTCGGCCATCCCGGGGTTGGTCTTCCGAATTGAAATCTCCTGATCTAAACCACGAAAACCATTTCTGAACCGTGCAATCAGCAATTGAGTCGCATTTTTTACTAAAAATAAACAAAACAGCATAATAGGCCGAAAATCAACTGTATTGTCACTCATGTTGGTTTGCAATAAACTACACCGCTAAGTTTTAATAAAGAAGAATTCAGTGGGTAAATATAGTTAATTCCATGAGGAATATACGCTATATAACATCTACGAACTTTTCGGACAACCCTATATATATATACACACACATTTATTTACAGCCTGTGATATTACAGCTTGAAATTACGCTGACACAAATCAACTGTGGCAATAGTTTTGAAAATTATTATCATAATTCATTTTACGAGAAAACCTAAATTTCTATATTTTTTCATTGATTTGTGTGTGTCCTGGCTGCAACCCCGTAGTGTTGTCTAACGTTGGTAAAACAATAAATATTTGAAAATAATTCATTGGTTTTCTTTCACTGAAAGCCATCCGGGCTGATTCCCACCCGAAAAAAAAATCTAACAACCAAAATTGTGGAAGGTAATTTTAATTGACGGATAGAGCATAAACTTGAGTGATGACGGTGAAAAGCAATTTATATTCTAATATTTCTTACAATATTTCAATTTTAGAATTTAAATAAAGATTTAATAATAAGTGAGAGAAATTAAAGTTGTATGTTTCGCGCATTAGTTTTTATGGTGTATTATTAGAAAAAAAAAAAAAAAAATATATATATATATATATATATATATATATATATATATATATATAATATATATATATATTTCAAAAACTTATTGTAGATTTAAAAAACTTAGGCAAATCATCTTGTTAGCATTGATAAGTAACGAATATATTTTGCAAATTCTGTGAATTTGAGTGAATTTTATATTCAACTAAAGGAGAAATATGCAAAAAATATTTTTTTATGCAATTTTTGTATTTTGGAACACAAGAATAGTAATATAGATGTATAATATACTGTAAAAGTTAACGGAGAGTGATGAAAAGCCGATAAAACTAACTGATTGTTTTAGATAATTATATAATAGATTATAATTCTTTGATCTTTTGTCATATCTAAAAAATTCTGAAATTAAGTTTAACAACGGATATAAGGGAAAGTCATGTGTTGTGCGCACAAGATTTTTTTCAGTTGTTTTTCGTTTTTTTACATGATGCATTTTTTTAAATAGATTCATTGCGTGGATTCAACAAAGACTATCTCTGGAGCGTTGTGTGAACGGCACTACAGTTGTACCTAACCCTTAAAGCGTAACTGTATAAAATAAAACATTGCACGGTTACTTAATTTTTTTATATAATAGAGAGATATAAATTTAATTAACTGACCTTGATTATTTTATTAAATCAAAGGGGAATAGTTACAACATAAAACATAGCATTAAAATATTCAGTTGCTAATCAAAAGTTTTAAAATGCTTAACCAAATCGATTGCTCTAGATTATCGTATCGAATTGAAATTTAATTAAAAAAAATCGATATTTGATTAGAAAATAAAAGAAAAGTTTTTGTTTCATGTTATAGACTAAATTGCTAAATATACAATTTATATATTTTATCTTGTTATAACGATTTTACAAATTTATAGATTGTATTGATATTTTTCTGTGTTTAATAAAGCAGTAATATGTAATCTAACAACAAAATGGCATAATTAAGTGAAAATAATAACAAACTAGGGTCGATTTAAGCATATTATCATCAAGATATTCAATTTATGATTTGCCTTAAACACGTTCACGCCGGAGGGAACCACAGGTGGCCCATGCTTGTCTGTTCCGTGGGGCGGGATGACCCACCGGTGGGTCATACTTGTCTGTTCCGTGGGGCGGGGTGACCCACCGGTGGGTCATGCTTGTCTGTTCCGTGGGGCGGGGTGACCCGCCGGTGGGTCACGCTTTATTAACCCGTGGGGTGAAGTGCATCACAGGTGAGTCAATCGTTTTTGTAAAATAGGTTTGTTTTATTACTTTAACTTACTATATATAGTAAGGAAGAGTATTGCGATCGTGAAAGTTTCGAATTCCAGTTTTCAACGGAAATACACGTTTTAGGGTCCCCTGAGTCCAAATAACCTAGTCCCGCAAAAAGGTCTATGTGTGTGTGTGTGGTAACTCTCGGGTGGAAACTAAAAGTCCTTTGAAACTGAAATATCATATTTAAGACAAATATACGCCTGAGACGTTACAAAACTTTTTTCATCAATATGCGCTTACCAGATGAGCCACTTTATACGTGTACCATGCATTTTGCACCTTTTTTCGATTTTCTAAAAAACGGTTTCGACAAATTTTGATTAAACTCGCTATAACGATGTAAAATTTAATAGGCTTTAATATCATATAGGTTTCATTTTGATTAAAATAGTCTGACAGGGCTTAAATGCCGATAAGTTTAAATTTTCTTCCTCTAAAGTACCTTTTTGTTGATTCTATAAAAATAACTATATTATCTTGTTACCACTGATGAAAAACAGGAAAATATATAAATTGAATCCATTCGATACCCAACTAAATGAAAAAAAAAACAGAAAAAATATTTTTTTAATGCAATTTTTCGTTTTTGAACATAAGAACAGTAATATACATGTATGATATACCGTTGGAAAGCTAAAGATTTTAGAAAAAATATTATCTCATACACAAAATTTTAAAAACTCATAGAGAGTGATGAAAAGCCGATAAGACTAACTGATTATTTTAGATAATAATATAATAGATTTTTTAATAAAACACATGTTTCTATATAAATTTAATTTAATTAATTCCTTAATAGTTTCACATATTTATTTCTCTGACTGTTTTTGAAAATTCTTTCATTGATTTTAAAAATAGAGGTAAGTGAAAGTCGTGTGTTGCCCGCACCAGAATTTTTTTTTCTCATCTACATGTTGTAGGAATTTACCAGCATAAGGGTTTATTTATTAAACATTTTATAACTTTCATTATTCCCCCTCAAAAGACTCGTATCGGTTAATTTTACTTGATTAGTCTTCTTTAAGAATTTTATTTAGCTGGACGTGATTCCTTTTCATATTTTTATTTCCATAATATGATGTAAGAATATAATATAATAAGAAGAATCATTTTTAATAATATCAGAATCTTTTATTAATACTTTCCATAATTACTACTTTAAGTAATATGTGTATGTCAAAACTGTCACAATCTCCCATTTAGCGCGTTAGAAGCCTGGAACTGTTGTGATCTCGCATTAAATACGTTGGAACTTGCAGTAGTACCGCACCGCCCGTCGAAGAGTAAGCAGCTAAGACGTCCCAACGCAGATATTCGCCCAGGCGCACAGTGGGCAATATGACCGATTTAGGTGGACAAAATTCTGAAACTTGTCTATATGTAACATTTGGGGTCCCAGGTTACGGAAAAAAATATTTTAAAAAAATATAAAAATTAATTAATTATTTGACAAGATTAGCGAGCGCACCGTGGTCAAACATCAAATTTATTTGCTAAAATCTAAAACTTCCCTATATTTTACGTTTTAGAAGAATATAGCACATCCCATTGACAGAGGTGGAGTATGTTGAGTCAGAACAGGGAGATAAGAAACATTCTCAGTCCGACTGATGTTTTCTGTCCCCTTTGATTAGAACTTATCAATGGCTAGGAGGAAGTTATTCACTCTTTAGGATGGACTTTCCCTATGTTGCGATAAAATTGTCCCCTTCGCTATCGTGAAAGTCTATGAAACCATCCTGGGGATATTCCATCAGTCTTCAATATAATTTTTTTTATATGAGTCATAAATAAGGGTCTGCTTTGAGTATCGCACATCTTTTACTTTTCACCATTGCCGGATCCATTGCTGGTATAGGGAGAAAATAGAAAATGTATTTTTTATTTTTTTAAATTAATTTAATCGCCGAACAGTGGGCAATATGTCCGATTTAGGTGGACAATTTCTGAAACTTGTCTATATTTAACCTTTGGGGTCCCAGATTACGGAAAAAAATATTTTAAAAAAATTATAAAAACTAATAATTTTTTTGACACGATTAGCAAGCTAAATCAATCCCCTATATTTTACGTTTCAAGTCCCAGAATACGCGGAAAACAATACAAAAAATCTAATCATGACTCGGAGTTGCTAAAATCTGCTAATAGGTATATTTTATATGGTTTAGGAAATTCTTGAAATTATAGATTGTAAAATTTTTGATTCGTAGTGTTGTGTCTGAAAAAAATGATGTATCACCCAAAACGCAAAAAATCGCCAAAATTCTGTGTAATATCTAAAGACTAGAAGGATTGGTAAAACAAATCCTTGGGGTAACTTGGAGGTTTTATAGTTTTTCGTTATTGAATAAGGGCGTACATTTACAAATTGCTAAATCAACTCTACAGGTGAGATTTCAATTTATATTTAATAACGAGTTTGGAAATTTAATGTCTTGCCTGTCTTAGCGATGCCCATTGTTAAATAAAAACAAAAATACTTTGCTCTAAATACACCTTACACAGAATAAATGACCATCGAATAAAAAATCCCACTGTTGGTTATTAGGCACTTGTGTGAACAGGAATGATTTATTCATTTACTATTTATTTTTAAACACGGAATCGTGGGAAATATTAGTATTAATGGTCTTTCCAGCTAATAATAAAAAGGTGAAGCACTGGAAAATTCCAAACTTTTGACTTGACTTTTGTCCACCTAAATTGGCGGCGTGAACGTGTTAAATATACAAAATTGTAAACATTTTAAACTGAAAGAAATACTAATAACGATGTATTTACACCAATAACATTGACTAGTTTTAGGAATTCTTATGTAAGAAGTTATTTTAAAAGCATTACATATATCTTTTAATTACCAATATTGATAAACAAAATTACTTTATGCTTCCACTGAAATTATCTAATCCCAGTCTGGTATATATTTGTTAAAAAAATATACATATATATTCAACCTTCACTCATTATCTTATTGGGTTGTGTCACATGAAATGTCCGTTTTCAAGGTAAAGGATTTTTATTAAAAATACGATATGAAAACAAGATAATTTTATTCGAAGTATTTACCTTCTTTTTATACACATTTTTACCCAACGTGACACCTACCTTTTTATCCCCGAACTGGAAAACTCTCAGCTTTGAAGTGAAACAAAATCTGAAAACGCACTTTTCACTTGATCATCATTTTCAAAAAATTTCCTTTGACAAAGTTGTCTAAATTCCTGAACAGGTGGTAATCTGTTGGAGACAAGTCGGGAGAATATGCTGGCTGGGTGCGGAAGAACTTTGTAGCCCAGTTCTTTTAATTTTTGCACGGTATGTTTTTAAACATGGGGTCTAGCGTTGTCGTGTAAGAGTATATGATTTATCAATCCAGGTTGTTTTTTTAATAATTTTGTGTGCATTTGGTAAATTTCATTGTAGTACGTTGTAGAGGTAATGGTTTCACCTCTAGGTAAAGAGGAATAATGAATTATCCCATCCATGGACCACCATACTGCAACCATCATTTTTTTGGGATTTAAACTTAGAAAACTAACTGCGAATGGTCCGTTCATTAACACTCCTTTCCCCATTTCCTTGCAAACATTTCTAGCGGCCTCAGCTGCTGAATGGCCGAGTTTAAACTCGTACAAAAATATTACTCGAAAATCGCGTGTTTTAATGTTCATATTTGGAGGTATACTAAAATGTAGGTAATTGATTGGAAAGCTAATGTTTATAATACAAAGGTAGAGGATTAGTCACTGTTTACTTTAAATATGTAAACATTCGGAAGAAAACAATAGGGATCTGCAAAATCCTTTATGTATTTCAGAAACTATAAAAACGGACATTTCATGTGAAACAACCCAATATTTGGTAGACATTCTAGAGGGTAAATAAAAAGCAGCAAAACATTTTCCAAAGTTCTCAACTCTTAAAAGAAGAATGACGGTTTCTATTTGGTGGGGTATATTTAGTTCGATACACTGCAACTACTTAAAACCACCAATGCCGAAACGTAGTGTAACTAAATTTATGCACTGCTTCAGAAATCGGTTACTATAAACCCATCTTAGGTCAATCGAAAAGGGCCCATTTTGTTGTATTATAATAGTTGGCCACACGTTTAACCGTTGACGATACGAAAACGGTCGGAGTTTGATATGAAACACTGCCACAACCGCCCTACTCTCCGAACCTCTCGCCTACGGATCTTGTGACAATACATAACTCTTAAATTGATTTTACAAACTGAGGTGAGAAAAGTTGCCCGCATAAGATTCTTTTTTTTATCAAAGTAAACCCGACAGAAGCCTTTTACGAACGAAGTTTTCATATTTATGAGTTACTTGAAGTTTTTTTTTTTCCTGAATGTTACTCGCATATTAATGGCTTCTATTAGTATGCCAGTTACATTCAGCCTCATTGACTATATTAATATGTAATATTTGTGTTCACTGAAAAATATTGTTACGGGTCATCTGGACATTTTTTAAAAACAATAAAAAAAATCTGGTGCGGGCAACACACGACTTAAATCGATTATATTATTATCTAAAATAATCAGTTAGTTTTATAGGCTATTTATCACTATTTATTAATTTTTACAAGCTTTTGTATACAATAATATTTTTTTGAAAATCTGTAGCTTTCCAACGGAATATTATGCATGTATATTACTGTTCTTATGTTCAAAAACAAAAAATCGCACTAAAAAAATATGTTTTTAGTTTTCTCCTTTATTTGAGTATCGAATTATTTCAAATTATATATTTACCTGTTTTTCATCAGCATTAACAAGATAATATGGTTATTTTTATAGAATCTACAAAATAAAAGGTACTTTAGAGGTAGAAAATTTAAAATATAGGCATTCAAGCCCTGTCAGACTATGTCGATAAGAATGAAACCTGCATGATATTAAAGCCCATTAAATTTTATAACAATATTACCAGTTTAATCAAAATCGACAGCGCCATTTTTGAGAAAATCGTAAAAAGGTGAAAAATGCATGGTATAAAGTAGTTAGTATAACTCGGGCGAATAGTTGTCTTAAATATGAAATTTCAGTTTCATAGGACTTTTCGTTTTCGCCCGGGAGTTATCACACACACCTTTTTGCGGGGCTTGGTTATTTGAACTCAGGGGACCCTAAAACGTGTATTTCCCGTGAAAACTGGTATTCGAAAATTTTCACGATTGGTAAGTGAAAGTTTATAAACACTAGCAAATACCATATATAGATACCATAAAATACATTACTGTAGCTACCCTTTTAGATTGAGATGGTAACACCAAAGAAAATACATGATAAACATACTAGTTTATTTCGAATACGTATAAATACATTATTACAATTATTGAGTTCTACAACATTCTTAGGTTCTCAATTCTTAAATCGCCCTGAAGAAGGCCTGAAATTCAGAGCGAAACGTAGGAACTATTAAATTAAGTTTCCACTTAATTGAATGTTAATTTGACTGCACGCTCAACTAACTTCTCCCCTATATTTTGAATTTATAGTAATTTGATTCAGTTGTATAGCTCTATAGATCTCTATACTGATTTAAATTGTAAGTTAGTCAGTTAATAACATATTCTGATTTCAATCGGAAATATGAGACCTATGACCTATCATAAACTTAATATTGCACATTCAGACCGTAAGAGGGACTTCTGTTAAAATGTTAAACTTCACGACAATTGTAATTTTTGAAATTCTATAATAACAAAATAACAGACTAAACGGTAACTTAATTTTATAAATATAAATTAATAATAATAATAAATTCTTTATTTATTCTGGGACAAGTCCCTTCGGAATAATGTTACAGACAAATTAAATTAGAGCTTCAATGTCTTAGAGTGAAAATAAAAAATAAATAAATAAAAAGCAACAGAAATGACAAAGAAAATGAATAATAGTTATAAATTCATAGATAGCTTATAATAATTTGAAAAAAAAAATTAGACGAGAAAAAAAATAAATAAATAAATTATTATAAAAATTATTCCAAGATACGTCACATATAATTTACTAGAATTATTCTACTGATATAACCTTACCTTAAATATAAATTAGTCTAACAATAAAAATAAGAAGAGAAATTAAAGCGAGGATTTGTCCTGGGACACAATCCCCCGTGGAATTAGGTTGAACAGCATCTTCTGCCTGAATCCATCCATACTCTTTATATTTTGGTGGGCTGCAGATATACGCGTCTGTACCGGACGATCTCTCTCCCAGGCAGAAGTCTCTGGTGACGACATTTCTGTTGGAACCTCTCGGTTTGTACTCCAAGGTACCTTCGTCATAGGAGAGTATGAAATACCCGACATCTATCTTTTCGAACATGGGGCATTCAGAACCATCGAAGAATACAGTGGTGCCTTCCGGTACGTATATCCCTCTTCCACCTGATACGCAGAGTCCGGGACCAGCCACTTTCTGGCCTTCGGGACAGCACTTCCTCACGCAGTTCACTCCTGATGGACATTCTTGGAGGACCTTCTGGGCGTGGCAGAACGAGAAAAGAGCTACCGTCAAAGAGAGTAGAAGATGCATCTCTCGAGAAGGACAAAATACTAACTCTCCCACTCCTAGTTACCTACTACTAGAGATAGGAATCGATATTATCGAAATATCGATATTTTTGCCTCACAATTCGTTATTCTGTTGACGATAATACCAGAATATCGATATATCCTTAACCATTTTTCACTGCGACAAAAAAAAAAAAAACAATTTGTTAAAATAATGGCTTTAATATATGTAGGTTCATCTGATTGAATATTCTAGAGGATTTAAATGCTGATATTTTTCATTTTCATCCTCTATAGTACTTATAATGTTGTAGATTCGAAAAGAATAACCATATCATCTTGTTATCATTAAGAAATGACGGATAAATATATAATGATGGAGTTTTTTGTTGGCCGTTGAGAAATTAGATGAGGAAGATGGTTGGGGGTGCGGTCATAAAATAGAAACATAAATTTAAAACAAGTGCTATTTTAATTATGTGCCGACGTTTCGGCCTACATTTTGGGTCTTCATCAGGGCTAAAATAAACAAGATAACAACCAATGTAATTATAGACTTAATAATGAGTTAGGTATATGATAATAATATGATAGTAATATAATATGGGAACATAAATAAAATTAAATGTAAAATGATAATAAGATAACAGTTATAAAGTACGGAAATAAACAAAATTAAGATGATAGTTATAAAGTATGGATGACAGTTATAAAAATAATAACTAAGATGATAGTTGTACAGTATGGAAGTAAACAAAATTGAGATGATAATATTGTATAAGAATATATAAAGAGAGACTAGGCAAATGAAAATATATAAGTGGATAATATATGGATAGATAAATATATAAATGGAACGAATTCGATATCCATCTAAAGGAGAAAAGATCAAATAATTTTTTTAATGAATTTTTGCGTTTTCGGACATAAGAACAGTAATTTGGATTTACCGTTGGAATGCTAAGGGTTTTAAAAGAAACATCATCTTAAACGTAACTGTAAATGCTGAGTGATGAAAAAGCGCATAAAATTAGCTGATTGTAATGTATAAAAATATAATAACTGATTTAATAAAACACATGTTTTCATCGACACTCAATGTAATTAATTATTTAATAATATATTTTCTTTCTTACAGGTATTTAAAATTTTTACATTAATTTTAACAACGAAGGTAAGTGAAAGTCGTGTGTTGGACGCATCAGATTTTCACAATATTATCGAAAACAAACTTTGTAAATAATTATTAGTACATTTTTTTCTTAGAAGCATTAGAAAATAATCTGTTGCGTGCAACAAACGACCTTCATTCACCTCTGTTGTCAAATTCAATTTAACAATTTTTAATACAGTCAGAGAAAACTAACTGATTATTTTAGATAATAATATAATCGATTTTTTAATAAAACACATGTTTCTATATAAATTCAATTTAATTAATTCCTTAATAGTTTCACGTATTTTTATCTCTAACTGTTTTTGAAAATTCTTTCATTTATTTTAAAAATGGAGGTAAGTGAAAGTCATGAGTTGCCGCACCATATTTTTCGTTTTTCATTTCATTTCGGCACGCAATATGCAATATTGAACAGGTGAACGGTTGCTCAGGTATTCCTAGAAGTACATTCTTGTAGGATTCACAATAAAAAGTTTATTTTATCTCATTCTTTGCATGCTAAATTACTCCTCTTCTTATCTATTATTATAACGTTTTTAAAATGTTCTACAAATACATAATACATTTTTCCCTGAGCCATATTAAATTGAGGTTAATAAATAAGATGAAAAATTTCCGATCTTTTTAAGTTGGACCAAATAACAGATACTTACGAAGTTTGATCTAAGTCGGTTCAGTTATTTCAGAGTTTATCGGGAATATACATAGTTACACAAGATTTATATGTATATATATGTATATATATATATATATATATATATATATATATATATATATATATTATATATATATATACTAGCATAACAGCCTCCTATCACAAAGGTCACGGGTTCAAACCCGCAGGTAGTCCTAGGATTTTTTTAATGGGAGTGAAAAATCCTTAGTTATGCCGTCCTTCGGAGGGGGCGTTAAAAGGTAGTCCTGAGCCTGTGCGATGTCAGGTACTCGTTAAAGATCCCTATCCTAATAAAACCTGGATAGGCAAAATTTAGGACTCCTACTGTAGCATCGTCCGATTAGCCATAGTAGCATAAAGTGACGTTAAATATATAAACAAACTATATATATATATATATATATATATATATATATATATATATATATATATATTTTAATAAAACACATGTTTCCATTAAAACTTAAAGTTATTACTTCTCTAACAATTTATTTTCTTCTCTAAGTGTCGTTGAAAATTCTTAAATTCATTCATAGCATTCATAACAACAACGGAGGTAAGTGAAAGTCGTGTGTTGCACGCATAGGATTTTCACAATATTATAGAAAACGAACTTTGTAAATAATTATTAGTACGTATTTTCCCAGAAGCATTGGAAATAATCTGGTGCGTGCAACAAACGACCATCATTCACCTCTGTTGTCAAATTCGATTTAACAATTTTTAATACAGCCAGAGATGAAAAAATGTTAAGGAATTAATTACTTTAAGTTTCGATGGAAAAATTAGTATTTTATTAAATAATCTATTTACAATTTTGTTTCTAAAATCGAAAAACTTTGTTTCTAAAATCGTTCCGAAAAAAAATATTAACAAAAAAATATTTTTTTTCTCTTTTCTCCTTCCAGTTTGTTATCAAATTCGTTGCACTTGTGTATTTTTCACCAAGCTAAAGTGATTATATGATTATTTTTATAGCGCACCATATTTTTAATACTACGTTTTCCCTATTAATTCTATAGTCCGAAGTTTTCAATAATACGAACTACCCACTGTAGCAATCAGTAGGGATCACCGAGATTAAAGTGTATTCTGAAGACGAAGTGAGTAGAGGAAGAGAGGCCGGGCGAGGGGAGTGGCAGATAAGGTTGTGCTCTGATGGAGGGGAGTCAGTCTGTACTCAGCTTCGGGAGATGTGTCGTCTCCTCTACTTCTTGCTAGCGCTCCCGCTGTGTCGCGCCCAGGAGGTCCTCTCGAAGTGTCCCTCTGGAGAGATATGCGTCAGGAAGTGCTGTCCGGAAGGTCAGAAGATAGGTGAGAGGTCGTGCGAACCCGGCGGCGAAGGTCTCGACGTACCGAACGTCACGATCGTCGTCTTCGACCGCCCGAAATGCCCCATGTACTACCTGGACCCCGGCATGGATGAGTTCACCGTCTTCCATTTCAACGCTACCTTGAAGTACGCCGATCGGGACTCTCATGTCTTCACGAAGGAGTTCTGCCTGGACGAGAACGATCTAAACTCCACCTTCCCCTACGTCTGCTTCCCCCCGAACGAAGAGGAATTGAAGGAAGCCACTCTCCAGATCTACTCCATAGGTCTTTGCGTGTCCATACCCTTCCTCCTCATCACTGTCATCGTCTACGCCTCCTTCAAGAGGTTGAGGAACCTGCACGGCAAGTGCATTCTCTACCACACGACCTGCATGCTTCTCTCCTACATCTTCCTAGCTCTTCTCCAGAACGGGCACTTACAAGACGAACTCCCATGCTTGATAGTTGGTAAGACATGTCAAATTTTATTTTTATTTAGATTTTCACTTTCGTGTATTGATAGTTTTTGCAGGTTCCAAACACTATAATTAGCTACTTTTTCAGCTACAGTGCCGGTCAAAAGTTAGAGACTACCTATGGTTTACACAAATTAATCTGTTCAAATTATTTTGCGGTACTGTATTGTTTCTTACTCTTGGGGTGGTAGGCAATTAAACTAAAAATTCATGCATTTTAACCGTTCTGTAATGAAAAAAAAAATACGAAAATTACCTGTGCATGGAACTTCTTACAACTTTGGTAGTCGAGAAGTCAATAAAGAAAACAATAATAAAATTTATCTTCTCAATTTCCCGTTCGGGGATTTTTAGACTGTAAAAAAAAAATAAAATAAAAAAAAGGGTCGAGACTCAAAAACTGTTTATTCTTATTTATTTTCATCACGTTAGATGTCTTAATAATAATAATTGGATTTAATTAAATTATTTCTTGTTATTTACAATAATAAAAAATCTATCTTACACCTAATCAGTAAATTTGTTTATAAATACAAATAATAATAAGTTACTTATATTTTGTTTAAGTATTCGTACTCGTTAACTGAAATATCGTCCGAATAGCAATATCAGTATTAAGTGGCGTTAAATGTACAAGTTCCAGAACTCCATCCTTCGGCGGATTGTCAGAGGTACCAACTTACAGAGGGCCAAAAACCATATCCTTCATCAGGAGTTAGTATTGCCAACAGTGCCTGAATATATCAGCCGGAGGCACATTAAATTTTTTGATGGGCTGAAGGCCTGTGCTAATCCATTATTTTCTGATATCACCCCACCACCCAAGCCTGGGAGGTGGCAAGGATCACTACCTCTCGTTGACGTTGTCGCCGAGGGAAGGAGTTCGGACTATGTCTGAACTCAATTTATTGCCAAAACCCTGAAGAATGGTCCCTCCCATTTTGCAATGGATAAATAAAGGCATAGAAGAAGCCCTTGAAAGATTACTAGTGCATCCAGCGCATATAGCAATCCTCTTTAGAATACCTCCGGGTAGCAGAAGGACAAATGTGACATCTACACATATTACATTTGTATTTGTATTCTGTTCGAAAATAAAACCAGAGGGTAAGAAAAAAAAATGTACAAACGAATAAACATGAAAATATAATCGTTGTATATTATCACAACTTATTTACAATATAAATGTGAATTTTCTGATCTAAAAAAAAAAAGTATTTTCTAGGTTCAAGAAATAAGTTCTTCTATGACACAATTGTAAAACGTTTTTTAAGGCGCTTCAAACTATTTTAAAAATTCAATAACAATTGAGTGCGAGTTTCCATAGGAACGTGCACACCAAACATGGATACAAAACTCAATATCCTCTGTTTGTACGTACATATATATATATATATATATATATATATATATGTATAATAATAACTTTATTGACATAATTCAATTAAAATATTGAAGAACAACAATTAATCCAATTTAAGCCCTGTCAGACTATTTTAATCAGAATTAAACCTATATGATAATAAAGTGAATTAAATTCTACATCGATATACAGAGTTTCTTCAAAACAGCTCTAACATTTTTGGGATAATCGTAAAAACGTAAAAAAATCAGGGATAATAATGCTTTGGTTGGATTTTGAAGAAGTTGCTGTAACATCTCACGCATTTTAAATATGAAATTTCAGTTTGACAAAACTGCAATAAAAATTCTTTCCCTTACTATATATATTTTATAAATTACTAAGGACCTTTATAAATTTGTCAAAGCTCAATATATATATATATATATATATATATATATATATATATATATATATATATATATTTATGTATGCATATATAAAATGACTTAAACATTGAATAAGTAGCATTAAAGACAATTTTCTTGTATTCCCTAATAAAATCGAACATTAGAAATTACACTCCTTACACCTCAAAAATTGTTTTAAAAAAATATATTTATTGAAGTCTAGAATTTTAATAGTAAGATAAGCATTTAGTGTAAAATTATATAACCTATGAAACAACAATTATGTAGTTACATGATAAACATATTTATTCAAATTTAAAATTTCATGGTTCAAAGAAAGATAAATAATGATAGCAAATAATGTATAAATTAATTGTTTAAAAGGCATAAAATAAAAACAAATTTTATATAAAATAACACACATGAGAAATCACATCTCACTTTATCTCTGATTGTCCCACTTAAAAAAGAGATAAAACTTTCAGACACTCGCAATTCTGCAAATTTATTATTCTTAATAGTTCTTGAACTGTTATTTATTCAAATTGATTTACAAATTTTTAATGATATTTTTTACTTGATATGTGATGACAATTTTTAAAGATGGATATGCAATTTGGTTTGGCTTGTCCGGTTTCATTTCTAAAATCGTATTTAAATTTGTTTCATATGATGCATATTGACTCCACTTTGTATAAATATATATAATGATAACACGATTTTTGTTTAATGTAAACTCCTTCTAAACCGGACGGATTTAGAAACGTGTTTCACCATAATTCAGGACATTTATTTTATTTTTTGGAAGGTTTATATGTAAAATGTTGGGTTGTTTCACACGAAATGTCCGTTTTTATAGTTTCTGAAATACATACAGGATTTTGCAGGTCTCTGTTGGTCCGAATGTTTACATATTTAAAGTAAACAGTTACTAATCCTCTACCTTTGTATTATGAACATTAGCTTCCCAATCAATTACCCACTTTTTATTATACCTCCAAATATGAACATGGAAACACGCGATTTTCGAGTAATATTTTTGTAAGAGTTTAAACTCGGTCATTCAGCAGCTGAGGCCGCTAGAATTATTCGCAAGGCGTTTGGAGAAGGGAGTGCTAATGAACGGACCATTCACCGTCGGCTTGCTAAGTCTTCAGCTGGTGATACCGACTTGGAAAACTTGCCCCGAGGAAGACCTCCGTCCTTAATAGACAACGATGTCCTCAGACGGAAACCCCTACCAAACAGTTAAAGGACTCTCAGCACAACTAAATGCAAGTGCATCTACCGTTTCCGGACATTTAAAGTGTATTGGGAAAGTAAAAAAGCTAGATACATGGGTACCTCATGATCTCACTGAGTGGCAGCATGATCCCATGTTTCCAAACATACCGTGCAAAAATTGAAAGAACTGGGCTACGAAGTTCTTCCGCACCCACCATATTCTCCCAACTTGTCTCCAACATATTACCACCTGTTCAGGAATTTAGACAACTTCGTCAAAGGAAAATTTTTGTTTAATCAGATTTTGTTTAACTTCGAAGCTCAGAGTTTTTCAGTTCGGGGATAAAAAAGTAGGTGTCACGTTGGGAAAAATGTGTAGAAAAATAAGGTAAATACTTGGAATAAAATTATCTTGTTTTCATATCGTATTTTTAATAAAAATCCTTTACCTTGAAAACGGACATTTCATGTGACACAACCCAATACATTGCAATTTAGCTTTTCTTGAAACGGGAAAAATATATTTTTTGTAACCAAGTCATCAAAAAATTCTTCCCGAAATATAAGTTGTAACATAGATATATAATATACCGTTGGAATTGGTAATCCTCTGATATTGAAGACAATCTTATAAAAGAAAAGATAAATAGATATAATACAAGACAAATGGTATAAAGCCAAAATTAAAATATCAAAATGGGGGGATCACTTGTAGCTGGGGGTCCCCCAGTGGGAGGCTAGCGGAACAGCCTCCCATGCCAAAGGTCACGGGTTCAAACCCGCAGGTGGTCCTTGGATTTTTTTAATGGGAATAAAAAAAAAATCCTTAGTTACGCCGTCCTTCGGAGGGGACGTTAAAAGGTGGTCCCGAGCCTGTACGATGTCAGGTACTCGTTAAAGATCCTAATAAAACCTGGATAGGCAAAATTTAGGACTCCCACTGTAGCATCGTCCGATTAGCCATAGTAGCATAAAGTGACGTTAAAAAAAAAAATAAAAATATCAAAATTGGTCTTGTTATTGATAAATTCAGCCTAGGATTAATATCATTTTAATAAAATCAACATCGGAATAAGCTTTTAGAACTCCTTTGAAACCTTTCCTGACAATTCTCTTTTGAACAGCCTATTTATACTAGAGCAAATATTCCGCAAAGCTATATTTTTTTTAGAACAATCTCTTTTTGAAGATGGAGCTAATGATAAAGAAGTTTTTTTGTTTGGTCTGTTTAAGAGGATGTTTTTAATTTTAGCGAAAAATGACGTAATGGGGATTTTCGGAAATAAATATTTTCTAAATACTACAAGAAATATGATTATAATGTCTTCAATGTCAATATACATAGACACACACACACACACACACACACACACACACACACATATATATATATATATATATATATATATATATATATATATTGTTTGATCAGTTCTCGACTGTTGATAATTTAAGTTTCTGTTGTTCTCAGGTTTCAGTCAATGAATAAACAATTTTATCTATGCGACGTTTCGAGAATTTATTGTTATATAATAATTAATATATGATATTATTGTTAGATATATAGAAAAGAATACATTGAACAATGAATAATCATACAGGAGGTACATAGATATTTTAAATTGATGTAAATCCTAATTTAATTGGGAAAAATGTGTGTATTTTAATTTAACTTTAATGTAAATCCTAATTTAAAATATCTTGTACCTACTGTATGATTATTCATTGTTAAATGTATTCTTTTCTATATCTCTAACAATAACATCATATATTAATTATTGTATAATAATATTAAGGTTCTGTTTTTTTGTTTTTCCATTGTTAAGGCATGATTATGAGAACAATAAATTCTCGAAACGTCGCGTAGATAAAATTGTTTATTCATTGACTGAAACCTGAGAACAACAGAAACTTATATATATATATATATATATATATATATATTTGAATTTGAATTCTAACAATTCTTTATTGAGCAATATTACAATCTGTCCAATTTAGGACATTTTTAATAGTGATGAAGTACAACATTCATACTACATTCACACAATATATACAAAACAATAAATTTATATAATAATCATACAATATACATATATACAAAACAAAATCAATAAAATATATACAAAAGTCACTCATACCTATATACAATTCACAAGCATACAGCACGTGAGTGGAGAATCTAGCCAATGCTAGAACTCCAATATACATTTTACAAGAGGTCTCGAGGCCACTGCCGTTTCAACCTTCTAGGAGGATGGTAAGGATGTGTGGAGCTGGATAAGGATTGAGCTAGGGGATTAGGGTGATGGGTAAGGTTCTGATGGAATTTAGAGAATTTTAATGGTATAAGGTCTAAAATAAATGGAATATTTAGGTCGTGGTGTAAGGTATGGTTGGATACATAATAAGGAGCATTAGCTATTGTTCGGAGGACTTTTGATTGGAAGGATTGAATGCGTTTGATGTTAGAAAATTTGGCTGTCCCCCACAGTTCAAGTCCGTAGGTCCAGATAGGTTTCAGTACAGTCTTGTATATTAGCAGTTTGTTCTCGATAGATAATTTAGAATTTCTGTTCAGTAGTCTGTATAGTTGTCCAAATCGTCGATTAAGTTCTTGTCGTTTAAGTCTAGTATGCGGGTTCCAAGTTAGTCTTTTGTCCAGAAGGAAGCCAAGATACCGGACTGTGTCGGAGAAAGGAAGCGGAACGGAGTTAAAGAGAACCGGAGGGCAGGATTGTCTTCGAAGGGTAAAGGTGACATGTTTGCTTTTGGATTGATTAACTTTGATTCTCCAGTTGTTACACCAGTCTTCAATTTGAGAAAGGTGCGTTTGGAGGCCTATAGATGCAATTTCGGGATCTAAGTGAGAGGATAGGATAGCTGTGTCATCAGCGTACGTTGCTAGGAAGGTATTAGGGCAAACAGGAATATCAGCCGTGTATATATTGTAGAGGAAAGGACCAAGGACACTGCCCTGAGGAACACCGGATTCGACTGGATAATAATTGGAATATTCTGCACCACAGCGAACTCGGAAGGAGCGGTTTGATAGATAGGATCGGAGGACTAGGTATAGGGATTGGGGTAAATGGTTTTTGAGCTTAAAGAGTAATCCCGGGTGCCACACCCGGTCAAATGCTTGCGTTATGTCCAGAAATGCACCCGAGCAGTACTCCCTGTTCTCAAGGGCAGAGGAAATATGGTCAACGACTCGGAGCCCTTGCTGAACGGTTGAATGTTGGGAACGGAATCCAAACTGATGAAAAGGAATAGTGTGGGATTCTAATAAAGGTAATATT
Source organism: Piezodorus guildinii (assembly GCA_023052935.1). Lineage (NCBI taxonomy): Eukaryota > Metazoa > Arthropoda > Insecta > Hemiptera > Pentatomidae > Piezodorus > Piezodorus guildinii. The sequence continues at coordinate 138,338,178 of CM041297.1, read as the reverse complement.
CGTTTGAGGAGGATTTTTTCAAAGATTTTTGAAAGGATTGGGAGTAGGCTGATAGGTCTATATGATGTCGTTGTGTTAGGAGGTTTACCTGGTTTTAGGAAGAGAATTATAGTGGAATGTTTCCATAAGAGAGGAAAATGAGTAGTGCGTAGAATGGAGTTGTAAATATATGTAAGAAATATAACGGCTTTAGATGGAAGCTGTCTGAGAATCTGAGGAGTGAGGAGATCGTATCCAGGAGATTTACGGAGTGCAAGTTTTCGGAGAAGATATTTGACCTCGGAGGGATTAACTGCTTTAGGAGGTAATGAAACTGGGATTGGAGACTGGAGGAACTCTTCCACCACTGCAGTGTGGTTTGGATGGGATTCTGGATGAGGTGTGAAGACTTCGGAAACGTATTTGGCAAGTTCCTCGGCTTTGTCTTCATCAGACGCAGCCCAGGAGCCATTACTACGACGGAGGGGATGGGAAATATGGTGGGATTTTAGGATTTTCTTGGTGACATTCCACAGGGAATTGTCACAAGCTGAAAGAGAAGACAGGAAGGAACTAAAGGATTGGGAACGGAAGGTCGCCAGCTTCCTCTTTAATTGTCTACAGTAAAAGTTATAGGAGCGGCGATCTGTGGGGTGACGGGTGCGTTGCCATAAGGATCTGGATCGTCGTTTGGTGCGGATGAGGTCTATGAGGTGTTGTGGTAAATGATTTTGGTTATGACTTATCTGGGAGTGCTTGGGAGAGGAGGCAGTCCAAACAGCTTGTTGAATAGCGATGGTGAAGGAGTTTACGGCATCGTCAAGGTCATCTGGAGTTTTGAGTTTCACTCCGAGGTCAATATCACTGGTCAGGATTTGGCGAAAAAGGTCCCAGTTTACTGGTCCTCTGATAAATGACGGTGGGGTGGGTTTAGGAATAGGAATTAGGGATACTTTAAGGAGCAATGGACTATGGTCAGAGGACAGTTCATCAAGGCGAGTCACCGACATGTTTAGGGAGCCTAACCCGCTGTGGATGAAGAAGTCAAGGATGTCAGGATTACGGTTAGGATCAGTTGGCCAGTAGGTAGGGGAATCAGGAGGCAGGAGGTTGAAACGTCTAGAGTTGAGTGCAGACTGTAAATTCCGCCCACGACAATTCGTGGACCTGGAACCCCATTGTTGGTTCTTAGCATTCATGTCTGCACCCAGAATGAAGTGGTTTCCTAAGGAATTGAGGAAGGATTCGAATAGAATGTTGGAAATGGAATGTTTAGGAGGGCAGTACGCTGATGCGAGGGTGATCGGAAAAGAAAAAGTCTTGATTACTATGGCGGTGCATTGTAGGAAATCATAGGAGGGGACTGGGAGTATGTGGTGGGAGAGGGACTGGTGCACAATGACAGCAGTACCGGCATGGGCTTTTCCGTCTGGGTGGTCCGTACGGTATGTTACGTATTGAGGTATTTTAAAGAACTGTTTAGTGGTTAGTCTAGTTTCAGTAATAAGTGCTACATCAACGTTTTTGTCTTGCAATAAAGCTGTAAGTTCGTCAGTGTGATTTCTAACACCATTCGCATTCCAAAGGAGAATGGATAAGGAGTTAGGTGTAGTCATTTAAGGATTTTTTAAGGATGGGATTAAATTTGATACGAGATTAGTAAGTAGTGATATTAGCGGCATAACAAGGGATTTGATTTCAGTGATGAAGGATGTCATCAAACTTGTAAGGTCTGTGACATTTGATGGAGGAGGAATATGAGAAATTTGATTCGGATGAGGTTTTTGATGGTTGGTTAAATTTTGAGGAATATGTGGTTGTGGAAGGGGTTCAGGATTTTGAAGTATGCGTTGTTCCGGCAGGGCCTCTTTGTTCTGGTTCCCACCTCCAAGTAGATGGGCAAATGTTACATTGGAATCAATTGTTTTTGAAGGTTGTCTTCTGCTTCTGATCGGTTCAGCTGTTTCATCCTGATTCTGAGGTTTTTGGTATCTGCTTTTGAGGTTCTTGTAGATTTGACATCCCTTGTAGTTAGCCGGGTGGTCCTCCAGGCACAGAGCACATACAGCGGGTGTTGATCTTGATCTTGTGCATTCTTCTGATTTATGTTGCTCACCGCATTTCACACAGCGTGGTGTGTGGTGGCAGTAAGTTCTCGTATGACCATATGCCTGACAATTATGGCACTGCACTATTTCTTTCTTAGTGTAAGGTTTCTCAACTCTTACACTAGTATAGTACAATCTATTGAGGTCGTAAACTTTTTCAACTCCTGCTGATGGTTCCAAGTCCACGAAGAATAGAGGCATTGGAATTTTATCTTTTAGGACATTGGTGACTTGCCTCACTTTATAGCCTATCTCCGTCAGTTCTTCTTTGATAACTGTAACTGGTGTCGAAGTGTGTAGGTTTCTAATCACAACCCTTAAAGCTCTCTCCTGGCGCAACTGATAGGTATGAAAATCAGCTTTGGTCTCACTCAGATATTTTACTATTTTTCTGTAGCTTTCGGCGGTAGTCGGGGATATTTATATATATATTACTGTATAAAATATAAAATGAAGCGGGGGTCACCTGTAGTCAAGTGTTTAGCATAACAGCCTTGATGTTGGGGTTAAAAACCGGAAGTTAGTCCTATAAAAAATGTTTGGATATGTCGTTCTTGATATGTAAGACGCTTGTGAAAGATCCTTACCTTAATTTATTTTGGGTAGGCAAAATCTAGCATCTCCGATTAGACACAGTAACATTAAATTGACTCTCTTATTCTGAACATTTTTTTTTTTGTAAAAATGTATGTAGTGTTATTTTTGTAAATTACCGTAAATAGATTTTTTTTTATTTATTGAAGACTGATTTTCGGAAACTGTCTACAGAAAACAATTTTTTATATTCACTTAGCTATATATGAAATACATAATAAGGAAAAGTTTTGCGATCGTGAAAATTTTCGAATTTGAGTTTTCAACGGAAATAAACGTTTTAGGGTCCCTCAAGTCTATATGACCAGAACTATAAGCCATAGATGTTGCAGAATCTTTTTCATCAAAATCAGATAACAAGACGAGACACTTTATACCATGCATTTAAAAAAAGGGCTCTAACGATTTAATAAAACTCACTCTGTCGATGTAAAATTTAGTGGGCTTTAATATCATGTAGGGCTTTATTCTAATTGAAATAGTCTGATAGAGCTTAAATGCCGATATTTTAAGTTTTTTTCCTCAAAAGTACCTTTAATTTTGCAGATTCTATAAAAATAACAATATTATCTTGTTACTATAGATAAAAAAACTGGTAAATATATAAGTTGAACGAATTCGATATATTCAACTAAAGGAGAAAACTGAAAAAACATATTTTCTAATGGATTTTTTTTTTGTTGTTGAACATGAAAACAGTAATATACATGCATGATATACTGTTGGATAGCTAAATATTTTAGAAAAAATATTATCTTATACGCAAGCTTGTAAAACTAATTAATTATTTTAGATAATAATACAATAGATTTTTAATAAAACACATTTTTCCATAGAAATTCAATTTAATTAATTCTTTAGCGGTTTCACTAATTGTTATCTCAAACTGTATTTAAAAATTCTTTAATCGATTTTCAAAACGAAGGTAACTGAAAGCCGTGTGTTGCCCGCACCAGATTTTTGACTAAATCTCCTTTCACATTATACCTTACTTTAGTTCGCCCAAGAGCTTACTAGCAAGCCATTTATTTTTTTATTCAATCTTTTTCAATTTCAATATATAATTAAATAGTCTTTAATGGGAAATACATTTTATTAGCTCATTAAAAGACCCATGCATGTATTTTATCGAGAAATTGAACGTGTTGAATTGAAAAAGAAAATGTAGGAAGTTGGCGTGGCCTAACTATTGGGAATTGATGAAGACCTAAAATGTTTTTCGAAACGGCGGCAATAAATAGCTAAGACTATTCGATTGTATTTGTTTATCACTAACTCATATCGGGTAAAAATATTAATTTAAAACTGAAAAAAAAATCATTATTTTCCGTATCAGATGCAGCTAACAATATTTAAAAGCAATAATAGACATTATTTGAATTTAGCGGGCGTGGATATAATAGTCGACTTAGGGAGAGATACGAGCAAAATATTTTGTGCGCCAGCACCTCATATTAAGAAAATTGCTCGGTTCATCAAAATGTACTAACTTCAGAGGCCTAATTAACTATCTGAAGCCACATTGCAATGAGCTCAATTAGTTGATGAGAGATAAGTTTATTCTGAGAAGATGTTTTTTGTTGGTATAATCGCAAAGTGGCAGAATATGGACGGAATAAAAAATTCTGGTGCGGGTAACACAGGACTTTCACTTACCTCCTTTGTTAAAATAGATTAAATAATTTTCAAATAATACATAAGTTAGAGATAAAAATAAGTAAAACTAATGAAAAATTAATTAAATTGAATTTCAATAAATACATGTGTCTTATTAAAAAATCGATTATATTATTGTCTAAAATAATCAGTTAATCAGTTAGTCTTTTTATCACTCTGTATTAACTTTTACAAGCTTGTGTATAAGGTTATATTTTTTTCTAAAATCATTAGCTTTCCAACGGTATATTATAGTGTAAATTACTGTTCTTGAGATAAAAAAAAAAAAATTGCATTAAAAAATGTTTTTTAAGTGTTCTCCTTTAGTTGTTAATGAAATTCGCTCAACTTGTATATTTAGCTGTTAATTATCAATGATAACAAGATTACTTTAAAAGAAGAAAAAATAAAATATCGGTATTTCAGACCTGTCAGACTAATTCTATCAGAATGAAATCTACATGATATTAAAGCCCATTAACTTTTACATCGATATAGGGAGTTTAATCAAAACGTCAGAGCCGTTTTTGAGAAAATCATAAAAAGGTGCTAATGCATGGTATAAAGTGGCTCATGTTGTTATCTGATTTTGATGAAGAAAAGTTTCTGTAAAATCTCAGGCTTTTAGTTATCCTATGTATGAAGTTCAAGTTTTAAAGCACTCTTCGTTTTCGCCCTGGAGTTATCACACACACACACACACACACACACACAGACACATGGTATAAAGTGGCTCTTCTGGTAAGCTCATTTTGATGAAAAAGGTTTTGTAACGTTTAGGGCGTATATTTGTCTTAAATATGAAATTTCAGTTTCATAGGACTGACGTTTCCGCCCGGGAGTTACCACACACACACAGACCTTTTTGCGGGACTTGGTTATTTGGACTCAAGGGATCCTAAAAAGTGTATTTACGTTGAAAACTCAAATTCTAAAATTTTAACGATCGCAATACTTTCGATTGCTATATATTCCATATATAAGTACGTGAAAGTGAAAATGTTAAATTATTATAATAATAAAAGAATATGTTTGCGAATTGAAGGCCAAGGCATATTCCATGAGTTTCCTGATCGAAGAACCAGTTCTTACCCTACATTTTGTTATTTTCCTTGTTGAGTCGTTATTGGATCACAATGCGTAAAGAACATTCTCTTAAAGCACTTTAATAGTGTTGATTAAAAAAAAAATCATCATAGTATAAAATGGCTCTTCCGGTCTGCGCATTTTGATGAAAAAGGCTGTAGCATCTCGGGCGTATAGTTGCCTTAAATATTAACTTCCAGGACTTTATACGACTTTTTGTTTTCGCGCTTGACCTACCAAACACACAGACCTTTTAGCGGAACTTGCTTATTTGGACTCAGGGGACCCTAAAACGTGTATTTTTATTCAATAAGTGTGTTTTTTTTATGACCACACCCTCAACAGTCTTCATCATTAATACTATCAACGGTCAACTAAATTCCTTCGTTATGTATCATCATGTTATACGATCAGACTTTTAAATTTGCTAAAGGTATAGCATAAATAGAGTTGTTAATTTTAATCAATCAACTTATTTTTGTTGTTATTTTGCCAAAAAAAATAATAATAAATAATTTTTCTTTTTTTTTTTTACAAGTGGCCGCAATACTCAGAATTTATACCATACAGGTTATGGTATTGAACAAATTACATGTTACACTAAGTATTACGTACAAGTGAGGTTAATGGTAATTATATCCTAATTTAGTTTTGAACAGTAGGAAAAATCTATTAAAAATCCTACACAAAGATTTAAAGTAAAAAAAAAAAAAAAAAAAACAATTTTTGAAAGTAAAACAAATTATTACATAAAGATAAATTAAGGTGAATAATCAACATAAAAAATAACAGATTGATAATGGTTTTATGCATATATACTAAAACAATATTTTTTTATATTAATGATTATAATTTTTAAAAAATTTATTTTGGGACTATGTCCCTTAAGAATAACAATGCCGTATAGTAAATATACACATCAATATAAACATGTCTTGCCGAGAGACCAATAAAATAAACTTTTATTTACTAATGTGTAAAAAAATAAAGATAAGACCTATTTATATAGATATATAAAAAATATATGGATTATAAACAAAAGAAAAAAAGCTGCTATAAAATAATAGAGCTGAACAATTTTCAAATAAATAAAATAAATGAGTTAATCCATAACTCTAGGATTTCGATAAAATAAAAAATAAAATTGTCTTACTTTGAAAGTAGGATAGTGAATTAACAATTTTATGGTTAACAATACATTTAGTGTGCGTCTCTTTGGGATCTTAAAAGGTGTTGGAAAAGATGAGATTGAATGAGAGAAGGGAAGAAGCACGGCGAATATGATTAGGTAGGGAATTCCAGAGAGATGCAGAGCGGATATAAAAGGAGTGATCAAAAGATTTGGTCCTATGGTAGGAATGTAAAGGTCAGAATGGCGTGATCTGGTTTCAAGTGAGTGAATTGAGGATTTGAATTGAAGGATACTGTGAATGTATGGAGGATGTTATTATATTACACGCTTAATGAAGTAATATGTGTTTCGTACGTTTGTGTGTAAAACGTTCCAGAGTACTCTTTATAGTCAACTATTTTTCGGGTTGTTGCAGTAGGAAGTAAGAGAAAAGTATTTTTGTGCCCACGAGTATGTATATTTATACTTTCATTACTATATATAGTAAGGGAAAGTATTGCAACCGTGAAAATTTTCGAATTCCAGTTTTCAACGGAAATACACATTTTAGGGTTCCCTGAGTCCAAATAAGCAAGTCCCGCAAAAAGTCTGTGTGTGTGTGTGTCTGTGTGTATGGTAACTCCCGGGCTGAAACGGTAAGTCCTTTAAATGAAATTTCACATTTAAGACTAATATACGCCCGAGACGTTACAAAACCTTTTTCATCAAAATGAGCTAACCTGAAGAGCCAATTTATACCATGCATTTTGCACCTTTTTTCGATTTTCTCAAAAACGGTTCAGACGATTTTGATTAAACTCGCTAATTGATGTAAAATTTAATGGGCTTTAATATCATATAGGTTTCATTCGGATTAAAATGGTCTGACAGGGCTTAAATGCCGATATTTTAAATTTTCTTTCTCTAAACTACCTTTCATTTTTTTTATTCTATAAAAATAACTATATTATCTTGTTACCACTGATAAAAAACAGGTAAATATATAAATTGAATAAATTCGATACCAAACTAAAGAGAAAACAGAAAAAATATTTTTTTAATGCAATTTTTCTTTTTTGAACATAAAAGCAGTAATATACATGTATGATATACCGTTGGAAAGCTAAATTTTAGAAAAAATATTATATATCAAGTTTTTAAAAGTTAATAGTGATTATTTTAAGATAATAATATAATATTTTTTTTAAATAAAACACATGTTTCAATATAAATTCGATTTAATTAATTCTTTAATAGTTTCACGTATTTTTATCTCTAACTGTATTTGAAAATTCTTTCATCGATTTTAAAAATTGAGGTAAGTGAAATCGTGTGTTGCCCGCCCAGATTTTTTTATAGATGGAAGTCGTAACTCAAATCACACAGTGGAAATTCGGGTGTATGTTTTGAACCGTCTCCATTTTACGGTAGTTGAATCACAAGTGTAACTCCAGAATGGTCAGAATGTTTATGGTACTTATGGTATCAGTAGCTCTGTATGAGAAAAAAACAACAAATTTTAAGGTTTATTGGGTCTTTGTATTATTGCGATGAGTAAGAGGGATGACTGTTCTAAACTGTTTCTATATTTATTATATATATATATATATATTATTACTTTATTATTTTATACATATAAAAGTATAGATACGGTTACACATAGAGATATTAGATGTTTTCCATATGGTTTGATAACGTGACTCATTCTTGATATTGGAATCAGCGACGAGCGAACATCTTCCTTCTGCGCCAGTTATCTGTCTCCATATGCTTCCTGTCCAAGATCGACGACGCAGAAATTTTCGCTTTCAAGATAAGAAATGTTTAAACGTACATATGCTATATTAATTGTAAACTCTCATGTTAGAATAGTTCTTAGTATTTTCGCAATGTGTATAGCTTTTGAATCCTTTGAGAATAAGGTTTTAATTAATTTATGCAGGTCCTATTTTATTATTATTATTTTTTTTTAAAGATGATTTGAAATTTGAGAGCTTACGTTTCAAGATGCGCAGAATCCGAATAACGAATGAAACAAAATCCGTTTGTCAACCGTCCGCCGTCGCCGCACAGTGGGCAAAATCACCAATTTAGGTGGGACAAAAGTTTGGAATTTTTCGTGCTTCACCTTTTTATTATTAGTTGGCAAGACTCTTAATACTAATATTTTCTGCAATAACGTGTATACAAATAAATAGTAAATGAATGAATCATTCCTGTTCACACAAGTGCCTAATAACTGGGCAGTGGGATTATCTTTATTCGATGGTCATTTATTCTGTTCAAGGTGTGTTTAGATCTAAGTCTTTTTGCTTTTATTTAACAATGGACATTGCTGAGACAGTTAAGACATTATATTTCCAAACTCGTTATTGAATATACATTGCAATCTCACCTGCAGAGTTAATTTAGCGATTTGTAAATGTATGCCCTTATTCAATAACCAAAAACTATATAACCCCCAAGTTACACCGAGGATTTGTTTCATCAATCCTTCTAGTCTTTAGATATTACAAACAATTTTTGCGTTTTGGTTGGCACATAATCTTTTTCAGAGACAATACTCCGAATCAAAAGTTTTACAATTAATAGTTTCAATACATCTATTAGCAGGTTTTAGCCACTCCGAGCCATAACTAGATTTTTTAAATTATTTTTTCCCGTATTCTGGGACTTCAAATTTGAAATATAGGGAAGTTTTAGATTTTATCAAATAAATTTGATGTTTGACCACTGTACGCTCGCCAATCGTGTCAAAAAATTAAATAGTTTTCATAATGTTTTCTTATAATTTTTTAAAATATTTTTTCCGTAATCTGGGACCCTAAAAATTAAATATAGACAAGTTTCAGAATTTTGCCCACCTAAATCGGTCATATTGTCCACTGTGCGCCGTCCGCGGCATTTCTCCGAAACTACTGGTCCAATTTTTTTTTTTAAATACCACCAAAATACTTATTTAAAAACGCTACATCTCTCCTATTTCTGAACTAATTTCAATAGTTACTTCTTCGTTTTATAGGAATACTCTATCGAATAGAACTAACATTAGAAATTTCTTTGTTTGCCAATTTGTACGGTGGACACAGCTTTTTCTTTATCTACGAAAAAAAAAAAAAAAAAGACGGAGTTACAAGAGATATTTTCAATATGCAAGGTTTTAATTTTAATTTTTGTTTGTTCATCGCTGTGCTCTTGTCCTAAAACTCTGTACAATTTTTCTCTATCTTAAAAAATAACTGAGTAAACTAATTAGTTTTTAATCGGCCACCATTTAAAACTAATAGAACAAATTTTATAACTAAAGGAGAAATAAGTAATAAATAATAAGTAATAAATAAATAATAAGCTATGTAATAGTAATTGTATGTAATGTTTCGTTTTTGGGGGCAAAAAATAGTAATATAGACGTACAGTATATTGTCGGTAAGCTAAATATTTATTTAAAAAATATTATCTTATACACAAAGTTGTTTAAGGTAATAAAATGTAATAAAAAAAGAAAAGCTGATTGTTACAGATGATAACATAATAGATTATTTAATAAAACACATGTTTCTATCTAAAATTAATGTAATTAGTTCTTTACTAATTTATTTTTATTTGTTCATTTATTTAACGTCACTTTATGCTACTATGGCTAATCGGACGATGCTACAGTGGGAGTCCTAAATTTTGCCTATCCAGGTTTTATTAGGATAGGGATCTTTAACGAGTACCTGACATCGCACAGAGTCGAGACCACCTTTTAACGTCCCCTCCGAAGGACGGCGTAACTAAGGATTTTTTACTCCCATTAAAAAATCCTAGGACCACCTGCGGATTTGAACCCGTGACCTTTGGCATGGGAGGCTGTTACGCTAGCCACCCAGCTACAAGTGATCCCAATTTATTTTTATCTCTTAATGTATTTAAAATGTATTTTAACAACGGAGATAAGTGAAAGTCATGAGTTTTGCGCACCATATTTTTCGCTTTTCATTTCATTTCTGCAAGCAATATGCAATATCGAACAGGTGAACGATTACTCAGGTATTCCTAGAAGTACCTTCTTGTAGGATTCACAATAAAACGTTTATTTTTTATCTCATCCTTAGCATGCTAAATTACTCCGCTTCTTATCTATTATTATAACGTTTGAAGATGTTTTCCTTTGAAAGCTGAAATATCGATTAAAATGGGCCAACTCCAACATATATAATAGAAGAGTAAACAAAAGTAAATATTATTCTGAGACTAAAACCCTCAGCCTATTAAAATATATAAATATAAAATTATTTTTGGCCTAGGAACAAAATACTACTATATAGACTTAAAAAAAAATTAAAATATATTTATATGTGTTACTTTAACTAATTCCTATACATGAAATAAACAGTAAGGTATAGTATAGGTAGCGCGAAGATTACCAAAATATTTCATCAAAAATACAAGTTTTAGGGCCTTAATCATAGTTCTTAACATGACTATGTCGTTTGACTCAAGAGTTTTACGTGTAACGTTTTTTTCACCCTTAAAAATGTAACAACAAATATTTGAGAACAGTTCACATTTCAAGATTGTAATCAAAAACATTTTTTAATTTTAACATTTGTCGATAGGATTTACCATTAAATAGCTATATTGGTTTTAAAGAAAAAAAAAAAAAAAACGCTGCGAATTATTATAAAATGGTTTATTATTTCCAGAAAACTATAGAAGGGTAACTGTTTATATAAAACTGTTTATGTAAAACTGTTTATATATCTGTTTAAAGGCAATTAACAAATAATAATTCAAAAGAAAACGGTCAATCACTACTGCTAATTTCAAAACTATATATCTTAGTTATTTCTAAAGAGATTTTAATGATTTTTCGTAAAAAATTTAATTTTCTATCAATTTTTTGGTATTGATTTATTTATATTTTAAAAAAAACTGATTTAAGGGAGTATATATATATACACACACGCTAAATTTCATTTTTTTTTTCAGATTTATAATTAATAGCAGTATAGTGATTCTAAATCTATATAGATTTTTTTCTCTATCTTCAAAAATAACGGAGTTACAAGCGTACATTTAGGCTGGATTTAATTATTTTTTGTTTTTTTATTCGTTGCGATGTCCTGATCCAAAAAATACTATAATGTTATTAAATAATCTTTAGAAATAACTGATTTGTATGCTTATTTATGGGTAAAATTATTTTTTTTTATAACTATTTGTGGTGTCTAAATTTTTATTTATTTATTTATTTATATATAGGAATTTACAACTCTACTAAGGAATACAATAAGTAAATATGTAGAATGAATATAAAAAGTCATGAAAATGTCTTGAGATAGAACCCCCCAGTGGTAGCACTTCACTAACTATTTTAAGGCAGTAGGTCCCGAGGCCACCTTGTGATTAAATTAAACAACTCTAATTTCTCTATCTTCAAAAATAACTGAGTTATTGAATTAAATAATTTTAATCAGCCGCCATTTTAAACCTAATCGACGGTGATCAACGTCTCAATCGTTGGATGATCTAGTATTGTTTTGCCGAGATTTAAAAAATAATTCGGTCCAGTACTTTTAGGAGAAAGGGTAATTTTTTTTTTTGGTCAGTAACAAAGGTTCATAATTAGAAATAATAAACCAAAAGTTACCAATACACTAATGTCTAAATGTACATAGATTATTAGCAATAAATTTTGTTAGTAGATTATTTATTTATTTCTGTATCTTACATTCTTCATCCATTCGTCTGTCTGCGTGTAAACTCGAATTCTCCCTGACTGGGAAAATCAGTAGATTAGAAATTCACTATATATTAAAGCCAGATTCTTTTGACATGAATATGATTTTTAGCTACGAGGCATGTTTTTTAAGTAAGTAGCGTTTTAGAATTAAAAAAAGAAGTGCGAAGATATCGCAATAATTTTATTTTTACATGAAAGCCTGTCCCTTAATCTACTTTTCTACATAATTTCCATGAATTTTGAGGCACTTGTCATAACGCAGCACCAGTTTTTGAATACCCTCCTCAGAAAATTCTGCCGCCTGACTTGTTAACCACTGCATCACAAATGTATACATGCTATACTTAGTACAGAACCTAACCTCTGTGTACTTCACACCTCGTCAGAACCCAAACAAGAATGGTTCACACTGTTATCACAGACTGTAAATAATCTGATCTATCTGTGTAACATAGAGCTTATCTCCTTTGTTTAAGTATTGGGCTGTGTCACATGAAATATCCGTTTTCAAGGTAAAGGATTTTTATTAAAACTACGATATGAAAACAAGATGATTTTATTCGAAGTATTTACCTTCTTTTTCTACACATTTTTCCCAACGTGACACCAACGTTTAATCCCCGAAATGAAAAACTCAGAGCTTGAAGTGAAAAAAAATCTGAAAACGCACTTTTCACTTGATCATAATTTTAAAAAAGTTTTCCTTTGACGAAATTGTTTAAATTTCCTGTTATCTGTTGGAGACAAGTCGGGAGGATATGGTGAGGTACCCGTGTATCGAGCTTTTTTACTTTCCCAATACACTTTAAATGTCTGGAAACGGTAGATGCACTTGCATTTAGTTGTGCTGAGAGTCCTTTAACTGTTTGGTAGGTGTTTCCTTCTACTGTATGTTTGAGGACATCGTTGTCTATTACAGACGGAGGTATTCCTCGGGGCAAGTTTTCCAAGTCGGTATCCCCAGCTGAAAACTTAGCAAACCAACGGCGAATGGTCTGTTCATTAACACTCGTACAAAAATATTATTCCAAAATCGCGTGTTTCCATGTTCATATTTGGAGGAATACTAAAAAGTGGGTAATTGATTGGGAAGCTAATACTTATAATACAAAGGTAGAGGATTAGTAACTGTTTACTTTAAATATAAAAACATTCGGAAGAAAACAACCTGCAAATTCCTTTATGTATTACAGAAACTATAAAAACGGACATTTCATGTGAAACAACCCAATACCATATCTTAAACAGATCGCAATTAAGTTGTCTTTATATAAATATATATATATATATATATATATATATATATATATATATATATATATATATATATATAAATAAATAAAATAAAGTTTATTATTTCCAAATAAAAATATAAAGTATAACGGTTTATATAGCTGTTGATAGGCAATTACGTAATATGAAAATCAATATATAATTCTAAGAAAAATAGCATATCACCACTGCTGATTTCAAAACGCTATACCTCTGCTATTTCTAAATCGATTTTAATGATTATTTTTCGTTTTGTAGAAAATTTAATTTTCTATCGAATAGCACTAAAAACTAATTATTAGTATTTATTTATCATTCTTAAATAATTGAGTTAAGGGCGTATATATAGGTGAATTTTTTTTTCCTGTTTTATATTTAATAGCGGTGCACTGATTCTAAAACTCTATATATACTTTTCTCTATCTTCTAAATTAACTGGGTTCTGAGTCTATTTATGTGTAAAATTTCACATTTTTTAAATATATTTTTTTTCTTTCCTTTTTCCCTTTTATATCTACGTATCTTAAAAAACGTTGCAACTTATTACATAATGGTTTATTATTCCCAAATAACAATTTTAGAGTATAACTGTTTATATAGCTGTTGATAGGCAATTATGTAATTTGAAAAGCAATAATTCAAAGGATAATGTCAAATCACCACCACTTATTTCAAAACGCAATATCTCAGCTATTTGTTAACCAATTTCAATCATTCTTTTTTTTATTTTGTCGGAAATTTAATTCTCTATGAAATGGGATTACATCCATTTTTTATTGAATATATTTTTATTTATGTTTTATTTAATTATAGCCCTTTACTGATTCGAAAACTCTATACACATTTTTCTCCATCTTCAAAAATGACTTAGTTATGAGCGTATTTATGGGGGAAATTTCATTTTCTTCTTTTATATTTTCTCTTTTTTATAATTATTCGCGTTTTTTTGGTTAAAAAAACACTAATAAATGTTTTCTCTATCTTCAAAAATAACTGAATTATTGAATTAAATCACTTTTAATTTTTTTTTTTTATCTATGCTATTAAGTGATGTGACGTAGGTTCGAACGCCCTACTCACATATTTTAGTTCACAAAACACCACCAACAGTCATGGATTCCTCTGAGGTAAAACGCTCATTATCCGGAGGTAAACTAGTCCTCTGTTCGGGTCTCCGGATGGGGACTGCTTCAAGGAAATCATGGCGCAAGATGAAAATTAGAGATCTAACAATAGGGACGAACCATACAACTAAATACAAGAGTGTTAATAAAAACCGGTAAAGAAATAGGACTCGAATTAAATACCGATAAGACGAAGTATATGATTACTAGCAGAAACGGTGGCGATCTTGGTGATATTGATGTATCAGGGCATACTTTTGAACACGTAGAGAAATTCAAGTATTTAGGTTCAATGATAACAAGAAAAAATTAAATCCAGGAAGAAATAAAGTAACCGTTAAAGGTGGGAAATGCTTGTTATTATTCAGTTGCTAAGTTACTAGTTCGCGGCTTCTATCTAAAAACTTAAGGATTAGAATTTATAAAACTATTATTCTTCCAACGGTTCTTTACGGATGTGAAACGTGGCCGCTTACTTTGAGGGATGAACAACGGCTTAAGGTTTTCGAAAATAAGGTACTGCGTAAAATATTTGGTCCGAAAAGAGATGAGGCCACTGGGGAGTATAGAAGGTTGGACAACGCGGAATTGAGGAGTTTGTACCCTGTGAATATAATTGAGTTGATAGCATCGCGGAGATTCAAATGGGCGAATAAAGTTGTTGGGCTCAATGAGGAGCGGATTCCGAGAAAGTTGGTATTCGCTGATCCGACTGGTAGGCGTCCGAAAGGTAGGCCAAATTGTGGATGGGAGGATTGCGGGGGCTTGGGCTTGAGCGGTAAACATTGGACGAGTCTGTGTAGGCGGAATTTGGTGGTATTGGCATCGAACCTTCGGGTTCGCTAAGCCTATTATTATTATTATGCTAGTAAGATGATATTTTTTTTTTTTACCTACAAAATTAAAGGTACTTAATACGAAGAAAATTGAAGAAAATCGGCATTTAAGCCCTATCAGACTATTTTAATCAGAATGAAACCTATATTATATCAAAGCCCAATTACATTTCACTTTGATATAGCGAGTTTAATCAAAATAATCGGAGACGTTTTTGAGAAAATCGTAAAAAAGATGCAAAATGCATGGTATATAGTAGAACTTCCGGTCAGTCAATTTTTTAGGGAAGAGTTGTTTTAACATATCGGGCATACACTTGTCTTAATTTTTTTTTTTTTTATTTATTTATTTATTGTAATTTACAACTGTATTAAAGAACACAATAAGTAAATATGAGGAATGAAAAAAAAAAAAATGTCATGAAAATGTCTTGAGAAAGAACAACCCAGTGGTAGCACTTCACTAACTATTTTAACTCAGTAGGTCCCGAGGCCACCTTCTTTTCACTCGCCTTGGAGGATTATCTAGGATATCTAAGGAAGATAAATTACGGACAAGTGGATTTGTATGGGCAGGGAGTTTAGAATGAAAAGAGGAGTATCTATCACGGGCTATGTCTGCAACAAATGGGATGTTAAGGTCATTATGAATGATTTGATTTGTAACAAAATAAGGAGCATTCAGGATTATTCGAAGGATTTTAGATTGTAAGGACTGGATGCGGGAGGAATTAGATGGTTTCGTAGAGTTTGGGGCTCGATTCCATACGTCCAAATAGGTCTGATAATAGTGGTGTAAATGAGTCTTTTGTAATATACTGGAAGTTTTGAACGTTTGTCTAGTAAGTGTTGTAGTAATCGATATCTTCGAGCAGTTTCTTGTCGTTTCAGTCTGGTGTGAGGATTCCAAGTAAGGCTCTTGTCAAGATGGAGACCTAGGTATCGGATTTGCTCGACAGGAGTAAGGGTAATGTTATTAAAGGAAACTGGGGGGCAGGAAGTCATCGGTTTGGGACCAAGGGTAAAGGTGATTTGGTGGGATTTGTTAGGGTTTATTTTAATCCTCCAATTTTGACACCATTCTTCAATGGCTGTGATGTGGGACTGAAGGGTTTGGGATGCAGTAGTTGGATCAGTATGGACAGATAAGACACACGTGTCGTCAGCATAAGTATTGAGGACAGTATGAGGATGGAGTGGAATGCCAGCTGTATAAAGGGAATAGAGGATAGGACCTAAGATACTACCTTGAGGCACTCCAGCAGATTGGGAAAATATGGATGAGTAGGAAAAGTTATGGTTAACCTTAAAGGTTCTGCCAGTAAGGTAGGAACGCATTAATAGGAAATATGTAGGGGTGAGGAATTGACGGAGTTTGCAAAGCAGTCCCTGGTGCCAGACTCGATCAAATGCTTGTTCTACATCTAGAAAGGCTCCAGTGCAGTACATTCCGCGCTCGAATGTAGAGGACACTACATCCACCACGCGGTGACATTGCTGTATTGTAGAATGGGATGTTCGAAATCCAAACTGGTGGTCAGGGATAACGTGATTCTTTTCTAGGATAGGATAAAAGCGTTTTAGAAGGAGTTTTTCTAGGATTTTGCCCATAATGGGCAAAAGAGAGATAGGACGATAGGAAAACGGATGTTCAGGAGGCTTATTGGGTTTTTGTATCATTTTTATTATTGAAAGTTTCCAAGAAGTAGGAAAATACGTGGATCTGAGAGTTGCATTGTATATATAGGTAAGGAAGTCTTAAATATTAAATTTTAGTTTTTTAAGACTTTTCGCTTTCGAGCTAAACTTACCACACGCACACACGCGCGCAAGGAGTCTCTTTTCCAGCACTTGCTCTTCTGGAACCAAGGTAACATTAAACGTCTAATTCCATTATAAACTCCAATTCGAAAATCTACCTTCCCTTACTATGATATAGTATGTTGTATAGTATTATTTTTATAGTATAATACATTATATTTCATATATAGGTTATTGGAAGAAAAATAATTGTTTCAGTATGAATATTTTTAGTCGTTTTCAAATCGCCATTGCGTAAATAAATCTTAAACCGACCCGGGTTTAGAGTAGAGCAGTACTGACTAAACATCTTAATCTTATCTCGCGGCTCAAGATGTGGGAGATAAGGATTCTAAAGTACAATGTAAATATTTCATCTGAGTGAGGCATACTCATACATCTCTATCATACATGGTTCAAGGACGTGTCTGATAATTTAAATAATACAAATCATTATCTTCAGAACCCAAGTTTTTTTTTTATTTCTTTCATTTACCTTTGTATAGAGTATTATATGTCTCTTCATATTGGCAGCACTCTAATAATCAATCTAAACAAGAAGATCTCGGTGCCATCTTATCTTCAGACGCCTCGGTGGATTATCAGGAATTGTAGAGGAAGCAAAGATTGAAACTAGTGGATTAGAGTGGGAATGGAGTTTGTCATGGAAGGAATGATACCTGGTACGGGCCAAATCAGCTACATACGGAACATGGAGGTCTTTATGAATTATTATATTCGTGAGAAAGTAAGGAGCGTTAAGGATTTTGGATTGTAAGGATTGGATACGGAGAGAATGGGATGGTTTAGTAGAGTCCCAAAGCTCAACTCCGTGGGTCCAGATAGGCCTTATGATTGTCATAAAAATGAGTCTTTTGTAGTTAAGTGAAAGATTAGAGCGTCTGTCTAGTAAGTGTTGGAGTAGCCGAAAACGTCGAGCAGTTTCTTGTCTTTTCAGTCTTGTATGCGGATTCCATGTCCTAAATAGTGGATCTGTTCAACCGGAACAAGCGGAATATCATTAAAGGAAACTGTAGGGTAGGATGTCATAGGTTTTCGACAAAGGGTCAAATAAACCTAAATATTTTATGTTTTTATTTATGTATTGTAATTTACAACTGTACTAAAGAATACAATAAGTAAATGTGTAGTATAAAAATAAAATGTAGTGAAAATGTCTTGAGAAAGAACTACCCAGTGGCAGCACTTCACTAACTATTTTAAGACAGTAGGTCCCGAGTCCACCTTCTTTTCAGTCGCCTTGGAGAGTTATCACGGATATCAGAGGAAGATAAGTTAAGGACAAGTGGATTTGTATGGGCAGGAAGTTTAAAATGGAAAGAGGAGCATCTATCTGTGTCTGCAACAAATGGAATGTTTGGGTCATTATGGAGGAGTTGATTTGTGACAAAATGAGAATTTTAAATTGGATGCGTTAGTAATAGGATGGTTTCGTAGAGCCCCAAAGCTCGATTCCATATGCCCAAATAGGTCTGATAATTGTGATATAGATGAGTCTTTTGTAATATACTGGAAGTTTTGAACGTTTGTCTAGTAAGTGTTGTAGTAATCAATATTTTCGAGCAGTTTCTTGTCGTTTCAGTCTTGTGTGAGGATTTAAACCTAAAAATAAATATAATTATTTTAATATTGTGGATAAAATCTAGATATTGGTTAGAGCTCATGAATAAAATACACGAAATGTATAAATGTGAGGTAATGAATTTTCGTATTTTCCCTACTAGAATTTTTATTTAGTTCTTGTGAGTAAATTATAACAAAACATTGCTAAAAGATAAGTATGAATTATAATTTGTTGAAAAAACAAACAGACTTTATTACCTGAGTTGAAAAAACACCACGTAAACATTTTTAATGGAAAACTGAAGTATTGCATTGAAGTATGTATGAGAAATAACAGGAAAAAGGTATCTAATTGTTTTCCTAAAAAATGTAGCTAGGTATTTCCTTAATATTGTTTTATGACTAAGTTTTCTTTGAATGAATTAACAGATGTGAATATCGTTAAGTAATTATACGTATTTGTTTTCTCTGAGAAAAATGGAGGCTAATTACGGATAATTTTTGATCTGCCAAAATAGTGTTCGACAAAATGTGGTGAAAATCAAAAAATATTCTTCTTGGTATGTTTGTTTAGTCCAATTGATTATCTACTAGGTTATACAGTGAAAGGCGCAATTTTCAAAGTATGGTGCAACCAACTTGCGATTTTCACTTATCTCTGTTGTTTAAATCACTATAGGAAGTTTTGAATAAAGTTTTTTTTTTTTTTATTTAAAAGAAATTTACAACTGTATTATACAATAATATACATTAAGTAAATGTGTTAAAAGATCAAGTGGGCGTGATACAGGCATGTGAAGAAACTAACCAGTGGTAGCACTTCAGTGTTTATTTTATGTAGTAGGTAGCGATGCGATCGTCTGTTCAGCCGTCTCGGGGGATTATCAGGAATAGATGGTATTGAGAGGTTGCTGACGAGTGGGTTGGAGTGGACGGGTAATTTGGAATTAAAGGAGGTATATCTAGTTCGGGCTAGATCTGCGACTAATGGGATATTTAGATCTTAAATAAAGTTAAATTTGAAAAAAAGTTTCACTAAGTTTCTATGGGAACATCTATTTAAGATTAAATAATTTAACAATAGACATTACTATTTACAACAATCACTTAAAATTAGTTTTATCCACTATTCATCACTCTCCTTTACCTTGTACAACTTTGTATATAAGATAACATTTTGCTAAAATCCTTAGGTTTTCAATGGTATATTATACATTATACATCTATATTATCTTTGGAACAAAAAAAAAAAAAAAAAGTGGAGAAAAATGTTTGCTCTTTTCTTGTTTATTCAGTTATGAAATCCGTAAAACTTGAACATTTATTAGTTTTTTATAAATTTCAAAAGAAAAAATGGTTATTTTTTTTTTAATTTAAAATATTATAGGTTGTGTGTTATCAGTCCATAACGATCCAACCGCTGCATCCCAAATCCTTCAGTCCCACATCACAGCCATTGAGGAATGGTGTCAGAACTGGAGGATTAAAATAAATCCTAAAAAATCCCACCAAATTACCTTTACCCTTCGTCGAAAACCGATGACCTCCTGCCCTACCGTATCCTTTAATAACACGCCACTCATACCTGTTGAACAAATCCGATACCTAGTCCTACATCTTCACAAACGTCTTACATGGAACCCTCACACGAGACTTAAACGACAATAAACTGCCCGTAGATACCGATTACTAAAACACTTACTAGACAAACGTTCAAAAATTCCAATTCATTACAAAAAGCTCATTTATGTTACCGTCATCAGACCCATCTGGATATATGGAATCGAGCTTTGGGGCTCCACTAAGCCATCTAATTCCTCCCGCATCCAATCCTTACAATCCAAAATCCTTCGCAAAATCCTAATTGCTCCTTATTTCGTCACAAATAAAATCATCCATAACGACCTTAATATCCCATTTGTTGCAGACCTTTCTCGTACCAGATATACCACTTTTAATTCCAAACTCCCAACCCATATAAACCCTCTTGTCCGCAACCTATGAACCTCACACATTCCTGACAAACCTCCGAGGCGATTGAAAAGAAGATGGCCTCGGGATCTACTTACTTAAATAAACATCGAAGTACTACCGCTGGGTAGTTTCTTCACAAACCTTTTACGCCTTTTATTATAATTCATCACTTTTACTTATTGTATTTATGTAATATACAGTTGTAAAATTCAATAAAATACAAATAAAAAATATATAAAAAAAAGATTCAGCGCGGGATCATTGTAGCAGGATGGCTAGCATAACAGCCTCCCATGGCAAAGGTCACGGGTTCAAACCCGCAGGTGGTCCAAGGATTTTTTAATGAAAGTAAAAAATCCTTAGTTATGCCTTCGGAGGGGACGTTAAAAGGTGGTCCCGGGCCTGTGCGATGTCATGTACTCGTTAAAGATCCCTATCCTAATAAAACCTGGATAGGCAAAATTTAGGACTCCCACTGTAGTCCGATTAGCCATAGTAGCATAAAGTAGTAGTAATTTACATTCATCATCTATAATGCCCATGGTCGTGGATTCGAACCCAACAGATGGCCCAATGACTTTTTAAAGGGAGTAAAGATATTGGTTATGCCGTCCTTCGGTGGTGACGTAAAATGTATCTAGCCTGTGCCATATCAAGTATACGTTAAAGATCCCAATCCTACCTAAACCTGAATAGACATAATTTAGGACTCCGATTGTAGCATTGTACGAACAGTCAGAGTAACATAAAGTGACGTTAAATAAATAACAAAATATCGAAATACTAACTGAATTTGTCTCTGACTTTTAGGACATCGTTCTATCAACAATCACCAATTTTTGTATGTCATCTACATGCTGCCACATTGCGATCACACCAACAAAAAAAATCACAAAATAAACTAATATTTCATTAAATAATTGAGCTAATTGAAATGTGTTTCCAGATAATTACATAGGACTCTCCAGTTAGTACATTTTGATAAACCAATACTTCTAGATATGAGGTGCAAATCAAATTCATCTAACCAGTATATTTAGCCGTTTTTTATCAATGCTAATTACATGGCATGGCTAACATTTTCAAATCTACAAAATTAAAGGTACTTTGGAGCAAAATAATTTTAAATATAACCATTTAACCCCTGTCAGACTATTTATATCAGAATGAAATCCACATTATATTAAAACACATTAAATTTTACATCTATATAAGAAGTTTAATCAAAATCACTGAAGGAATTAGTCCGGGTGGCGGTCATTAAATGAAACAACTGAATAGTTTCAACTATTTTATTGTTTGCCAACGTTTCGACCCCATTGTGGGTCATCATCAGGGCTAAAAAGATACATAAAGGATACATTTAAAATAAGATTACAAATACTATTTAAAAAAATTAGCAATTGCACCAGAGAATGTCAATATTATAACATAAAAGGAAATAGATGTGTAAAGAAATCAATTAATTAAATTACAATGATAAAGGTATACTAATGAGAGCTATACAGACCAGATAATGACTAAAGATAATGTACAAATATATAAGAAAAAATTACATGAAATAAAAACATTAAAAAATGGAGTACAGTGGAGATACGTACCGTCTGGTAGGTGAGTGGAAACTAGGTAAAATTTGGTAATATGGAATATAGGCAGGTAGATAGGAAAGTACGTACAAAAGGTTGGGTAAAATGGAAAATACGTACCATATTTCTAGACGGGATCTGACAACAATGAGTAAAATTGTAATATTAACATAAAAGGAAGTGTTAAGATTAAACCTACAATATTAATAACATCATAACGGTATTAGAAGATGTTTTAACAAGATTGTTGAAGTAAAAACAATATAATACAATTGTAAGAATAATAATGTATAAACTATATATAGTAAAACTGACTACCTCCCAACCAACGTTTTAATAATTATTGTACATATATTAAGACATTAAAATTAACCAAGTGAAAATATTATGACAAAAAATAATAATAAGTAACAATCATTGACAGATCATATAGTTGATACAAAATAGTAAAATAATTACAAATAGGAATAAATTGAATTGTAAAACCATTAAGAATTTATTAAGTGCAGAAACAAATGAAATAGATACATATATAAAATAAATGTATACATAAATAAGTAAAAAATAAACCAATAAATAAACAAACGTATACAGTGGGATGGACATGGGAAGCTGTATTACTTAAGAGAGTTTAATATATGGCTGTAGGTGGAGGAGATGCATTGTTTGTCAGTTTTATGATTGACAGGATTAGATTGGAGATGGACGTGGACGGATTCAGCGATGAGTCTTTTTTTATAGTTGGGAACAGAATCTAAAATGGAACAATCTTGAAAGTTAAATGAATGATTAAAAGTTATGGAGTGTTCGGAGAGTTTTGAGGCTAGAAGGTTTCGAGAGGATATGGAGGATTTATGTTGAGATATGCGGGTTTTTAAGTAGTTTTTTGTTTCACCCACATAGGACACATCGCAATCTAAACAAGGTATTTTATAAACAATATTTGAGCGGTAGAGAGGATTTATCGGGTCTTTAGTATTAGTGAAAAGGTGGGAAAGTTTGTTCTGGGTTTTTAATCCTAGCTTTAGGGAGGGTAAGGAAGATTTAAAGGATTTTTTAATATTTTCAGACAGGTGTGGAATATACGGTAGGGATCTATATTGAAATATTGTGGGTGAATTTTGGTCTTGTATTGTAGGAGGAGTAATGGTCGTTTTTACGTTGTTGTATGAGTTTATGAGTTTTTTAATGATATTAAGTGGGAAGCTGTTTAGGGTAAGGATCTTTTTAATGCGCTGGATATTGGTAGGATGGTACTGTGGATCAGACAAGGAGAGGCAACGGTGGACGAGATTTTGGGCAACATTAATTTTTTGATGGTATGGGTGCTGGGAGAAGAAATTGAGGAGTCTACCGGAATAGGTGGATTTTGTGTACCAATCAGTGGAAATAGAACCGTCCGTATTTCTTATTATCAGTAAGTCTAGAAAGGGAATTGTTGAGTTGTTTTCTTTTTCTACTGTAAAACGGAGGGGTGGATCGTAGGAATTAAAGGATTTAAGGATATCTGGGATTTTTTCAGGGTTTATTATTAGGAGGAGGTCGTCAACATATTTCTTAATGAAAAAGATATCGTTTTTATAAATTTTGGTTATGAAATCCAGGAGGTCATTGAGAACAATATTAGAGAGATCCGGAGCTAGGCAGTTTCCCATTGCTAGTCCAGAGACCTGATTGTAAAATTTTCCCTTAAAAGTGAGGTATCCTGTTTTGCAGCGAAGTTCCAGTGATTGTAAGTAAGTAGAAAGATTTAGCGTGGTGTGAGGTTCGATAATGGTCCAGTGTTTTTTTAACTAAATGGAGAACTTTGTCAATGGGAATATTAGTGAATAAGCTTTCGGCGTCAAAAGATGTTAAAATGTAGTTAGGGGGGATTTGAAGTGATAATAATTGTTGTCGGAGGTAAAGAGAGTTTGTAATGTCGTAGGAGTTTGTACGGCTGAGTATTTTTAGTGACGGTAGAAGAAATATACTGAGTTTGGAGGAAGGTGCATTGATGTTTGAAATAATGGGACGGAGTGGATTACCGGGTTTGTGAATTTTCGGAAGGCCATACAGACGTGGGGGTAAGGAATTATAAGAGATGTACCCAACCTTTTGTACGTACTTTCCTATCTACCTGCCTATATTCCATATTACCAAATTTTACCTAGTTTCCACTCACCTACCAGACGGTACGTATCTCCACTGTACTCCATTTTTTAATGTTTTTATTTCATGTAATTTTTTCTTATATATTTGTACATTATCTTTAGTCATTATCTGGTCTGTATAGCTCTCATTAGTATACCTTTATCATTGTAATTTAATTAATTGATTTCTTTACACATCTATTTCCTTTTATGTTATAATATTGACATTCTCTGGTGCAATTGCTAATTTTTTAAAATAGTATTTGTAATCTTATTTTAAATGTATCCTTTATGTATCTTTTTAGCCCTGATGATGACCCACAATGGGGGTCGAAACGTTGGCAAACAATAAAATAGTTGAAACTATTCAGTTGTTTAATTTAATGACCGCCACCCGGACTAATTCCTTCAGTAATTCTCAACGGTCAACTAATTATATCCACAGTTTAATCAAAATCGTTAGGGCCGTTTTTTATAAAGTAGCAAAAAGGTACAAAGTAGCACTTCCAGGTAGCCAATTTCATTCAAAACAGTTGGTGTAACATCTCGAGCGTACAGTTGTCTAAAATTTCAGTTTTCTATGACTTTTCGGGCTAGACTTGCGACAGACACACAGAACATTTTGCAGGACTTTTTTGTAGTTGACTCAGAGGACCCTAAAACGTCTATTTCTGTTGAGAACTGGAATTAGAAAATTTTCACGATCTCTATACTTTCCCTTACTATATATTTTAGATAAAGGTAAGTGAAAGTAAAAATATATAATGAAAGATCGATAAAAAAGTCGTAGCTTTACATAAATAAAAATTGACTATGTCAAGAAAATATTTTACCTTGTAAAATTCCGGGGGGAAATATTTCCATTGGCGATTGAGAAAAAATGTTATCATAAATTTCGAGAAAAAAAAATAGATCATGGATTTGTAATCTGTTGCGTTCAATTGACATTGAAATAGATTTAATGTAGATGAAATTTAGAGATGAAATATATATATATATATATATATATATATATATATATATATATATATATATATATTATATATAAGTGAAAAAAAAATGAAAAAGAATTAATTCCATTTAGTTTCGATAGAAACATGTATTTCTATTAAATAATCTATTATATTGTCATCTAAAACAATCAGATTTAGCTAGTTTTCTCAACTTTTCATCTCTCACCATTAAGTTAACTTTAATGGTGAGAGATGAAAAGTTTTGTGTATAAGATAATATTTTTTTCAAAATTCTAAAATTTTCATGATCGCAATACTTGTCGATTTTCTATATATTTCATATATTAGAAAATAAAATTTAAAAAATACCTTTGTTGTAAGTTCTAGAGTAAACTAAAGAGAAACTTACAGAAATGCTCTACGATTCATAGATTGAATAGAAAATACTCACTCGCCAACACTTGAAGACTAGTTCAATATTATATTATTTACACTGCAAAAATGACAAAAACATAATTTGAAACTGTTTACTACGAAGTATTAGTAAATTGATACTTATCAGAACCAACAAATGAATTTATTTTTTTTTTTAATGGAATCAGATAATCCAGATAACCCATTTCACCGCAACAAGATAACACTGGATAAACACAAGTTTGTGCGTACGAATCTGTAAACAATTAAGTAAACAAACAACTTTTTGCAACAATATTATTAATTGACAGATCAAATATAATTATTTTTTTAATCAATACTACATTATTTGTACTTATCTTTACATTTCCATAAAATTTAAAACATAAAATTTCCTCGAGTTTTCAATTCATATACATGTTTTATAGTCCATCGATTCCAAATGACCAAGTCCTTCAAAAAGGCATTTGTGCGTATGTTTGGAGAGTTGATCGAAACGATAAGTTTAAAAAAAACAACTGAAATATCAGATTTTAAAAGCGTATATATCACAACTTTTTTATTTGGGTCAGCAAACCAGGAGAGCCAATTTATATCATGCATTTTGCATCTTTTTAAGATATCCTCAAAACCAGCACTCATCTTCGGATTTGTGAATGGGCAATATATGTGTATAATATACCGTTAAGAAGCCCAAGATTTAAAAAAATTTCATTGATTTTAAAAATAGAGGTAAGTGAAAGTCGTGTATTGCCCACACCAGATTTTATTTAGTCAAATTCATAATTTTTTTCTGTCAATTTCATGAACCCATATTATTAAGTTAATTTAATGAGGTTTTGTTATCAAGAGCTAAATATTTTTATCACTTCATGTTGTTGTTTGTTTATGTAAGTCACTTTTTGTTACTGTGGCTAATTCGACGGTGCTACAGCGGTAGTCCTAAATTTTTCCTATTCAGGCAAATGTATATGTCTATTGCCATACGATCTTTATCGACTTTCTGACATCGCACAGGCTCGAGACTCATTTTATGTCCCCTCCGAAGGACGGCATAACCAAAACTTGCTTAAATTATCTACTCTCTCAAAGAATTCCTTGGGTCATTTACCGGGTTTGAACCCGCGGCCTCTCACTTATCAAATCCTTATTAATTGCTTATTGGTTATGAAAAAGTTATGGCGGAGAAAAAATTAAGAATCTGATTTAGAAAAACATGAATATCATTGGAAACGCTGGGTATTATTACACAATAGTTTATTTCCAAATAACTATATTAGGTTGTTTATATAGATTTTTTTTTATCGTGCCTTAGTGATTCTAAAACTCTATACATATTTTTCTGTATCTTCAATAATAACTGAGTTATGGGCGTATTTACGTATAAAATCTCAATTTTTTTTCTTTCCATCTTTTTTTCTCTTATTTATAATTATTCACAGTTTTTTTTTTTTTTAAACACTAATAATTGTTTTCTCTTTCTTCAAAAAAACCGAAGTTATTAAATTAAATCACTTTTAATCGACCACCTTTTTAAAATTAACCAGCTGATATCAGCGTCTAGGTGTTAGGAACATCGTTGCATGGACTAGTATTTTGTGGCAAATTTAAAAAAAATTGGTCCAGTAGTTTCGGAGAAATGCCGCAGACGTTGGACAAACGGATTTTTTTTTTGTATTTATCGTTATACGGATTCTGGGCATCTTCAAACGCAAGCTCTCAAATTTTGAGGGGGGAAGGGGAATTTTTTTTTTTTTTGTGTTTGATTACAAAGGTTCATTATTAAAATGAATATACCAAAAATTATGAGTTTGATTGAAAAATATGAAATATCTATTTCGTTACTATATTTAAATAAATACAATAAACTTTTAATATAGAAGTAAATGAGAGTTGTGTGATAAATTAACCAGATTCTTCATAGTTGTTGATGAAAGATCTGTCGATAACTGAAGTGGAAATAAACCCCCACATCACATCCTCTAACATCTGCTCCTGATCATAGATGCAGAATGTCGGGCTACTGTTTTTTTTTTTTCCAATTTACGTCTTTTCATTTTTTTGACGTCATATCTGCACCGATGACGATATCTCTTGTGGCTTGTATATTTCCAGCTATTACAAAACAAAAAATAAGGAAAAAATGGTTTTTTAAAAAACAGCATTACAACGACGCGATTTAGGTACCATTCATTGGAAGGAGAAAATGTAATGCTCGCAACTTTTACATACCTCCGTTGTTAAAATTAATTTAACAACTAATAAATTGATTTCGAATAAGGCTTAAAGAATGATATTTAGTTTTGTTGGAAACGTATGTTTTAGATTTCATAATTTAACAATATAAATTTGTTTGCATACAACAAGTCAGTTTTATCCGCTTTCTATTACTCTATATTACATTTTACAACTTTGTGTATACGATTAATATTTTTGTTTGACATTTTTAGCTTTCCAATGGTGTATTATACATATATATTATAGTTCTTATTTTTTTTTTTTAAATCTGGTGCGGGTAACACACGACTTTCACTTACCTCCATTTTTAAAATCGATAAAAGAATTTTGAAATACAGTTAGAGATAAAAATACGTGAAACTATTAAAGAATTAATTAAATTCAATTGCTATAGAACATGTGTTTTATTAAAAAATCTATTATATTCTTATCTAAAATAATCAGTTAGTTTTATCGGCTTTTTATCACTCTCTATTAACTTTTAAAAGCTTGTGTATGAGATAATGTTTTTTCTAAAATCTTTAGCTTTCCAATGGTATATCAAACATGTATATTACTGTTCTTATGTTCAAAAACGAAAAATTGCATTAAAAATATATTTTTTCTGTTTTCTCCTTTAGTTGGGTATCGAATTTATACTATTTATATATTTACCAGTTTTTCACCAGCGTTAACAAAATAATATAGTTATTTTTATTAAATCTACAAAATTAAAGGTACTTTAGGGGAAGAACATTTAAAATATCGGCATTTAAGTCCTGCCAGACCATTTTAATCAGAATAAAACCTACATGATATTAAAGCCCATTATATTTTACATCGATATAGCGAGTTTAATCAAAATCGTCGGAACCGTTTTCGAGAAATTAGAAAAAAGGTGCAAAAGGCATGTTATAAAGTGGCTCTTCTGGTAAGCTCATTTTGATGAAAAAGGTTTTGTAACGTCTCGGGCGTAGATTTGCTTAAATATGAAATTTCAGACTTACCGTTTCCGCCCGGGAGTTACCACACACACACACACACACAGACCTTTTTGCGGGACTTGGTTATTTGGACTCAGGGGACCCTTAAATGCGTATTTCTGTTGAAAAATGGAATTCAAAAATTTTCACGATCGCAGTACTTTCCCTTACTATATATAGTAAGTGAAAGTAAAAGAACAAAAATTACATAAAAAACATTTTTGCTCTATTCTCTCTCTGATTACGAAATCCATCCAACATATATATTCAGCAGTTTTTTATTAATGCTAATAGCAAGAAATGGTTAATTATTTTAAATTTACAGAATTTAAGATACTTTTATAAATAAATGTATATATGATAAAAAATTTATACTGTCGTCATTTAAGCCCTCAAACATAACGAATTAAAATAAAACTTTATAGCCGCGTTTGAGAAAATCGTATAAAGGTGCAATATGCATGGTATAAAGTGGCTGTTCTGGTTGGCCATTTTTTTTTTTTTTTTTTTGTCATCCTCGTGCTGCTACATTGTAATCACACCAAAATACACACAAAAAAAAATCCCAGAATAAACTAATCTTTCATTAACTAACTGAGCTTATTGCAATGTGGTTTCAGGTAATTACTTAGGCCTCTCCAGTTGTAACATTTTGATAAACCAATCAATTCTTCTAGATATGAAGTGCAAATCAAATTAATTCAGCTATTATATTTAGCCGTTCTTTATCAATGCTGATTACATGGTATGGATAACATTTTCGAATCTACAAAATTAAAGGTACTCTAGCCATTTCTCTTTCGATTGCATGACAATCATGACTCAGGGGTACTCCGTACCTCCACCTCCATACCTCCAGTGCTCGCGCGACTTCGTATAGGACACTCTCGGTTGACCCACGGTTATCTCATGGCCCGTGGACATCCGCCTCTCTGTCGATCATGTCAGGTTCCTCTCTCAATACTCCACATCCTCACAGAATGCCGACAATATACCGCTTCACGTATTCTTTTCAACCTCCCCACCGAACTGTCCCTTCTCTCTGATTCCTCTCCTCATATAACTATCATCATTCGCTTCCTAAAGTCACACCATCTTTACTCTCAGATCTAAACTATACTCTCACTCTACTCCTATAATCATGTAACCTATGTCTAACGGTATAAAGGCGAACATGACCCTGGTGGTTGTCGCCTCGAAAAAAAAAAAAAAGGTACTTTAGAGGGAACAGAATTTCAAATATAATCATTTAACCTCTATCAGACTAATCATATCAGATTGAAACCTACATGATATTAAAATCCATTAAATTTTACATCTATATAAGGAGTTTCAATAAAATCTTTGGAGCCGTATTTGAGAAAATCGTAAAAAGGTGCAAATGCATGGTATAAAATGGCTCTTCTGGTAGGCTAATTTTGACGGAAAAGTTGCCGTAATATCTCAGGCATAGGCGCTCTTAAAATATGAAATTCCAGTTTTATATAACTTATCGGTTTTCACGCTAGACTTACTACATACACACACCCACATACACAGACCTTGGTTATTTGGGCTCAGTGGTCCCTAAAGCGTGTATTTCCTGGAGTTACCTGTAGCATGGTGGCTAGCATATCAGAATCCTATGCCCAATGTCCCGGGCTCAAACCCGCAGGTGGTCCAAGGATTTTTTAATCGGAGTAAAAAATCCTCAGTTATGCCGTCCAACGTTAAAAGGTAGTCCCGAGCCTGTGCGATGTCAGGCACTCTTTAAAGATCTCTTTACTAATAAAACCTGGATAGGCAAAATTGAGCACTCTCACTGTAGTATCGTCCAATTAGCCACAGCAGCATAAAATAACGTTAAATAAACAAACAACATGTATTTTTGTTGATAACCGGATACAAAAATCTGTTAGTGTAAATAAAAAAGGATAAATGTTTTTTTTTACGATTAAAAAAAATGCTCGTATATAAGAATGAGTAATATACGAGGCAGGTTTTTTAAGTAAGTACCGTTTTGGAATTAAAAAAAGACGTGCAAAGATATCGCAATAATTTTATTTTTACATGAAAACCTGTAACTTAATCTACTTTTCTACATAATTTCCATGAATTTTCTTTATTCTATACGTTGTTTACTGAGTGTTTAAGATGCCTCCGACAATCGTGAGTCCGCTGATTGTGAAGTACGGGCTGTTATACGATTTCTTAGTGCTAAAGTCGTAAAACTGGTCGATATTCATCGTGAGATCGTTTAAGTTTACGGACAAAACATTATGAGTGATGGAATGGTAAGGAAATGGGTGAGAGCATTTAAAGATGGCCGCACAAATGTGCATGATGAAGAACGGAGTGGGCGTCCGTATTGCTAGTGGAGTTTCTGCCTCGTAATGAGACAATCAATGCAGCGTCTTATTGCGAGACATTGAAAAATCTGCGGCGTGCAATCCAGAACAAAAGACGTGGCAAGTTGAGTAAGGGAGTATCGTTTTGCTGCATGACAATGCCCGTCTACATGTGGCTAATCGGACCAAAGATCTCAGGGTATTCAAAAACTGGTGCCGCGTTATGACAAGTACCTCAAAATTCATGGAAATTATGTAGAAAAGTAGATTAAGGTACAGGCTTTCATGTAAAAATAAAATTATTGCGATATCTTTGCACGTCTTTTTTAAATTCCAAAACGGTACTTACTTAAAAAACATGCCTCGAATGTGTATAATATACCGTTTTAATGCCCATGATTTTATAAAAGTTAATATAATACAAATAAATTACCACACTTTCCCTTATTATATATTTCATATATATAGCATCTTTAATCTGGGATAACATATAACAAAGTTTCATGCAGTTAAGTAATAGTTTCGTATAGTTTCAAGACTAGTTGAAGTAACAAACACTGAACGTAAACGTTAAGTGTTATTTTTAAATACTTGTGTGTGAAATAATGTATTAATAAATTGTGAGATAGTAGTTAAATGTTGTCTGATGCGCGATATAGAATTTTCGCTACTACTACAGATAAGACTTGTAAGATGAAGACAATCTTATTAAAATTCAACATGTGATTCTTAAAAGCTTAATGCAAGAAGATTTTAATAATAACATTACTTAATGGAACTTGCAGTCCACGCCCAAGCACTTTCTATGGAAAGTATCACCATTTATTTTAATTTTAACATTGAAATTCCACAAAGACTTGAGCATCAATGGAACCGCATCGACATAACATACATATTTAAGGTAAGTAACAATTTACAACCAACTCACAAGAAACTTCATACGTCAGTATTTGTCTTTCCAACGTGCTTGATTA
This sequence comes from Piezodorus guildinii, assembly GCA_023052935.1. Classification (NCBI taxonomy): domain Eukaryota; kingdom Metazoa; phylum Arthropoda; class Insecta; order Hemiptera; family Pentatomidae; genus Piezodorus; species Piezodorus guildinii. The sequence goes on along the minus strand of CM041297.1, from coordinate 138,305,740 downwards.
ATTTTATTTATTTAAAAGCACATTCTTCAGTTTACAACTGCGCCTTATACTTAACAATATTCCCTTAAGCTCATTAAATAATTATATATTAGATACTAACAAAAAAATCTTGTGCGTGCAACACATGAATTTCGCTTATCTCTGATAGTCTGATTAAATTAATTTTATCTATTTTCTTCTGTCCTTTAATAGGCCACAAACATGACAGCTGGCAGAAATACAATACATACTAACTAATTTAATAAGTCTTTTTACTTTCAGTTACTTATATATGAAATATATAGTTAAGGAAAGTATTGCGATCTTAAAAATTTTCGTATTATCGTTTTCAACGGAAATATACGCTTTAGGATACCCTGAGTCCAAATGACTAAGTCCCGCAATAAGGTCTTTGTGTCTGTCTGCTTGTGGTAAGTCTAACACGATTACTTATATTTACTACTGTTCGCGATAAAATAAACATTTTTAAAACTAACTTTTAATGTTTTAGTTGTTGAATAGGAAACGTTCACTTACCTCCATTTTTAAAATCAATGAAAGTATTTTCAAATACAGTTAGAGATGAAAATACGTGAAACTATTGAAAAATTAATTAATATCATACATGTATATTACTTTTCTTATGTTCAAAAACAAAAATTTGCATTAAAAAAATATTTTTTTCTGTTTTCTCCTTCAGTTGGGTATCGAATTTATTCAGTTTATATATTTAGCTGTTTTTTATCAGTGGTAACAAGATAATATAGTTATTTGTATAGAATCGACAAAATTAAAGGTACTTTGAGGAAAGAAAATTTAAAATATCGGAATTTAAGTCCTGTAAGACCATTTCAATCATAATGAAACCTACATGATATTAAAGCTCATTAAATTTTACATCGATATAGCGAGTTTAATTAAAATCGTCGGAACTTTTTTCGATAACATTGAAAAAAAGGTGGAAAATACATGGTATAAAGTGGCTCTTCTGGTAAGTTCATTTTGATAAAAAAATTTTGTAACGTCTCGGGCGGGCGTACATTTGTCCTAAATATGAAATTTCAGTTTCATAGGACTTACCGTTTCCGCTAGGAGTTACCACACACACACAGACCTTTTTGCGGGACTTGGTTATTTGAACTCAGGGGACCCTAAAATGTGTATTTCCGTTGAAAACTGGAATTCGAAAATTTTCACGATCGCAATACTTCCCCTTACTATATATAGTAAGTGAAAGTAAAAATTAAAGGAAAGAAATGTTTAAAACCAAACCTAACCTTCATCAGTTACATGTTTGCTGTCTTAGTGATAATTAAACACTTGTAAAATCCTTCCTATGGTCTCACAAAATATAAATAAAAACATTATTGTTCTATTGAGATAACAATAACGACTATGGATGACAAAAAATCAAAATTATATCATATCTTCAATGCATCTAATGGAAAGCACGTGCTAATCGGTTTGCATACCATTGCATCTCCAATAGAAACATGTGTATTATTGAATAATCTATAATATTATTATCAAAGACAATCAGTTCTAAAATATTTAGCTTTCTAACCGTTTATTAAACACTACATTACTGTCCAAAAATTGCATTAAAAAAATATTTTGGATCTTTTCTCCTTCAGTTAGTTATCGATTTCGTTCAACTTGTATATTTAGCTGTTTTTACTTTCACTTACCTATATATGAAATATATAGTAAGGGAAAGTATTGTGAAAGTGATCGTGAAAATTTTCGAATTCAAGTTTTCAAAGGAAATATATGTTTTTAGGGTCTCCTGAGTCCGGATGACCAAGTCCCGCAAAAAGGTCTGTGTGTGTGGTAAGTCCAGCGCGAAAACAAAAAGTCCTATGAAACTGAAATTTCTTATTTAAGACAGATATACGCCCGGCATGTTACAGCAACTTTATCATCATAATTAGCTTACCAGAAGAGTCACTTTATATCCTGCATTTTGCATCTATTTACGATTTTTTCGAAAACAGCTCTAACGATTTCAATTAAACTTGCTATATCGATGTAAAATTGGATAGGCTTTTATATCATGTAGGATTAATTCTAATTGAAATAGTCTGACAGAGCTTAAATGCCGTTATTTCAAAATTTCTTCCTCTAAAGTACCGTTAATTTTGTAGTTTTAATGAAATTGACCATATCATAAGATCAGCATTGCTAAAAAACAGGTTAATATGTAAGTTGAACGAATTCGATATCCAACTAAAGGAGTTAACAGCAAAAATATTTTTTTAATGGATTTTTTTTTTTTAATTTTAGAACATTGATATACATGTATAATATATCTTTGGAATGCTAGAGCTTTTAGAAAAGAATATAATCTTATATATACTAATGTAAAAGTTAACGGAGAGTGATGAAAAGCCGATAAAACAAAGTGAATGTCGTAGATCATAATATAAAGCACATGTTTCTTTTAAAATCCAAAGTAAATAATTCTTTAACAATTTATTTTCGTTTCTAATTTTGGTTGAAAATTCAAAAATTGATATAAATAACGATGGTAAGTGATAGTCTTGTGTAGCGCGCACCAGATATTAATGTAATGTTAATCAGATGATATTGTTAATTTTATGGAATCTAAAAACCTAAAGGTACTTTGGAAGATGACAATTTAAAATATTGGTATTTAAGCCTGTCAGACTATTTCAATCATAATAAAACCTATATAATTTTAAATCCAATTAAATTTCAAATCGGTATAAACAGTTTAATGAAAATCTTTAGAACCATTTTTGAGAAAATTGTATAAAGGTGTTAAATGCATGGTATAATGTGGTTCTTCTGTTTATCTCATTTTGATTAAAAAATTGCTGTAACATCTGTGGCGTAGAGTTGTCTTAAATATTTAATTCCAGTTTCATATGACTTTTCGTTTTTGCGCAAAATTCACCACACACACACACAGACCTTTTTTCGGGACTTGGTTATTTGGATTCAGGGGACTCTAAAACGTGTATTTCCGTTGAAAACTAGAATTCGAAAATTTTCAAAACCTAAAACCACCCTCATTTAAAGGTTGTTAAGGTGACGCGTAAACCTTTTCTATGACAAATCCTCAAGCTAAATTAAACGAAATAAGTAAAATTTTCTAGTGCTGTGAAAAATCTATACAAAAATGTATCGATATTTTTATAGTTTTTTAACTTTGTTTATTATTATGTTGGTCATCTCGTCCAATGAGGAAATGCTTAGAAATGTTCTTTGTCTCTTGGCCTTGCGACGGAAGCAACATTCCAGGCTGTTCGCTCATTTCTCTTTCGTCTGTCGCAATTGCTGACTCACAAAGAACAACACTGTTCTCGGTATATAGGGCTAGGGAATTAGGAATGAACACGTACACGTCTGGCTAAAATAAATTTCTGGGTTGAAAGACTTTTATCTCGTGCAAAATAAAATATTTTAGGGAAAAAAAATAAAGACGAAAAGTTTATAAAAATAATACTTAAGTAAATGTGAGGAAGTACAATTATGGGCTTCAACATTCTTAGGAAAAGACTATCTATTGGTAGCACTTCAGTGTTTTGTTTAATTTACCAGGTCCCGTGGACATTGCTATTTCATCAGTCTCGGAGGACTGTCAGATATAACGGTCTTCAGAGGTTACAGACAGGAGCATTTGTTTGTTAAGATATTTTGGGTTTAAAACAGTTCGATCTATTTCACATGATTATTCCAAAAACCAACAACCATCCTGGCCAACTCGCAATAAATAACCAATAAATAGTAAGAGTTGAGACATCTAGAAGAAGAAGAAGAAAAAAAACAACTTTATTTTGAGACCAAGTCCCCTAAGAATAACAAATGCCACTTTAACTCGTCGTAAACATGGGACACGTGAGACCGTCTCGAGGTGCTAAAGACAAATCTTAATAAACAGTTTTTTGTTGTTGTTTTTTTTTAAATAATTTTATTTATTTGTCTTTTGGGCAATCCCCATACAAATAGAGCTGGCTGGCACAGTACAATTAATAAATTTATCACCAGCAAATACACAATAATATAATTACAATATAATTACAATTCGAATAAATATTTAAAACAAAAACAACAAAACACATATACAGCAGTAAGCATAAAGGTGTTGCTATCTTTATGATTAATTTCATCCAGCATATACATAAATATCATAAATTAAATATAAGCATATCAATAAATAATGCAAAAATAATAGTACTAAAGCGAATACTAATTCCCCACAAATTACTAACAAGTCACGAAACCTTTAAGAATGATTAACATTCTGAGAAAGATGTTGAAATCTTATTTTAAGATTCTCTTCGACAAAAATAAATAATGACTTCAGGTCCATTACGTGGGGTTCCGCAAGAATTTCGTAAAAGTCATCAATACTCACATCATTTAATACGGGCATATAACGGGTTCTATTGTCATAGTATGCGGGACATCGAGCAAAAAAATGGAAACAATCTTCCAATGCGTCTCCATCACAAACTGGGCACGGCTTCTGTGGGTCCAGACTATACTTCTGCGGGCCGACACTAAAGGAGATGGCGTATTTTCCCGACAGTCTGATCTGGGCTAAGTTCTAACATACGCGATATTGCATCCTAACATTAGATAACTTTGCGGAAGGACGGTGTCAGCAAAGACCTTACTGTACCACGGGCTATAGGTCGACTCTTGGAGCTTGGCTATATCCTTCATTCTCATATATTTGCAGTAGCCCTCCAAAATATCCCTCTCCCTGGTTCTAACAGTAAATAGAGTCGTTAAATAATAACGGGTCAAACATCTCGAAATTCTCGAAGAATTTCCTTAACTGCGTGACCCAGTTATACTGCTTGCTCCACCTATCATCTCTATCCAGGAAGCATAGATAAATCATCATAAACTTTAGGAAGCATTGCTTAATAAACAGTTCATGATATACTTTGCTCGTTTCTCTAGCATCGTCGAGAGGCCACCGTATACCATACATCCAAAGTCAAAGTGGGGGGAAATCAGTGAGGAAACGAGGAGCTTACGAGTGGACTGTGGAAGAAGATGGCGAGAACGATTGAATAAGTTGAGAGTACTTATTGACCGTCGGGATATTTGGGCTTTGTGCTGTTTTCAAGATATGATTCGGTCAATGAAAATACCCAAAGTTTTTTACTCAGGAACTAAAAATGATGGGTTGTTCATTTTGGAGTAAGGTAGGAGATGTAAGGAGAGGATTGAATCCAATAATAATTGCCTAAGTTTTTGTAGCGTTTAGATCTTTATACTTATCTCGGAACTAAAATATTTGAAACGTGGGATCACTCTGTGGAGATTAAATGCAGAATAGAGAGGGCCGGAGATGCTTTTCGCAAAATGTCAAAATTTTCATACCATCAATGCCAACTAAGATCAGACTATAGGAAGTGTTATGTCTTTCCATTGTGCTCTACGAGGTCGAATCCTGGACTCTAACTGAAGCTTCCTGTACAAAATCTGAGTCGTTTGAGATGTGGTTATACCGACCTATTTTAATAATCCCATGAACCGATCATATCATCAATCTTAGGGTTTAGAAGGCTTCTAAGTAAGCTGGAATATTCAGGACATATAATGAGAAACAGTCAACGATATAACTTTCTGCAGGGCTAGGTGCACAGCAAGAGGAGGCCTGGTAGGCGAAGGATTCTGGCTGAAGAACTTGCGTACATGGTATAATACAACAACGGTAGGCCTTTTTCGTTAAAAAATACGCAAATACATAAAGTACGCATTGCCTTGATGATCGCCAACATCTTAGCAACATTGTAGGCACTACAAGAAGAATATCTATTTCGGGCTAAGTCTTCCATAACGAGGGATGTTGTTGTCTTTATGGATTATGTAGAAACAGGGAGAGCGAGTCCGCAATACAACCATAAGGTCAAATAATGGAAGTCGAAACAGCTGAAAAGTTATAGAAAAACAATGCCTAAGATGGTTTGGACATATTTCTAGGATGAAAAACACACCAGGAATAGTCAAAGTAGACAGAGGAAGATGTAGAGGAAGACCCTGACACACTTTGGAAGATGTAAGTAAGGGAAGGCTTCGCGAAGAGACGACTGGAATGTGCCGAGAGAAAAGAATAGTTGAGGATCGAAGAGCATGGTCTAGTCTCAAAAGGAAGGCGTGTCACACTGCATGAGTGGCAGGTGAGGATGGATGTTCGTGACAAAATATGATTTTTTGGACGACTTTGTATTGCTAAGATTGGATGCAGGAGGTATTCATATTGTTAAGTAAAGTCCCAAAGCTCAACTCAGTAAGACCTGATAAGCCTTGTAATAGTATGTAGATGAGCGTTTTGTAGTTTGTTTATTTATTTATTTAATCGCCCCTTTATGCTACTATGGCTAATTGGATGATGCTACAAGGAGAGTCCTAAATTTTGCCTATCCAGGTTTTATTAGAATAGGAAACTTGTAACGAGTACCACGACAGTCGCACCTTTTAACGTCCCATCCGTAGGACGGCATAACTAGGAATTGTTTACTCCCATTAAAAATCCTAAGGACCTCCAGCGGTTTGAACCAGGACCTTTGCATAGGATGCTGTTATGCTAGCCACCCAGCAACAAATGATCAGCGTTTTTAGTTAAATAAAGGCTAGAACGTCTGTCTAGTAAGTATTGGAGAAGCCGAAAGTGGGGAACACTTTCTTGTCGTTTCTGTCTTCTCTGTGGATTTATGTTAGAAGTTTGTCAAGTTGTCAACATAGCGGATAGGGGCAAACGGAATATTTTTAATAGGTAGTTTAGGGCAGGGTGTCATAGGTTTACGAAGAATGGTAAAGGTTTATTGGTATGATTTCGTTGAAAAATCAATTTGAAAATTCAAACGATTGCTATGTTGTTTCTTACTAAATAGTTCATTTATAGATATGTTAAAGTTATGTTTGTTTATTTATATAACGTCACTTTATGCTACTGTGGCTAATCGGACGATGTTACTATGGGACTCCTAAATTTTGCCTATCCAAGTTTTATCAAGATAGGGATGTTTAACGAGTACCAGGCATCGCACAGGCTCGGGACCACCTTTCAACGTCCCCTCCGAAGGACGGCATAACTAAGGATTTTTTACTCCCAATAAAAAATTCTAGGACAATCTGCGGGTTTGAACCCGTGACCTTTGGCATAGGAGACTGTTATGCTAACCACCCATCTACAAGTGATCCCTAACAAACACTATATATAAGAACATAAATAATTCAAATGAGTTTCGGGGCACAGCTCTGGGATGGAACAACGCAAAGAAATATATAATTGATAAAATTTCAACAAGTTCATTGCTCTATTAAACTCGGGAACTAGAGCTCGATTCCGGTTGAGGTAGGATAATTATTTATTATTTTATTTCATCTTAAGGTTTATTTTATGCTAGCCACCCAGCTAGCTACAAGTAATCCCGTAGTTGAAGTTAATCTTAATCCAAACCGAAAATAGAGAATTCAATTAGGTATAGCATGGACAAAATAATGAAGTAAAGTTGCAGGACTGAAGGAAATAAAAAAGGTGATAAAAACAAATCTGAACTCCTTAGTTAAATATTTAAATTATATAACGCCTCATGTACATAAGAATCTTATAAGATTAAAGCTTTGCACGTAGAACCCCCAAGGTCTTAAGTAACTGCGTCGATTCGCAAGGAATTCACTGGCGTTGACAAAAAAATCAGTCATAATAACCCTTCATGGAATCATTAAAAAATCATTCCTAAGATATGAGTAGTAGTACAGATGTATAATATATCTTTGGAAAGCACAAGATTTTAGGAAAGTTAATATCCAACAAAAGAAGTTGTTGATGTTGTTCATACTTTAATCTTACAAGTTTTTATAAGCCTATAATCTTATGATCATCTCTTATCCATATATATTATTGTATATACCACGGTTCTTAGTGGTTCTTGCTATCTCCTTCTAAACCACGCCACGGATTTAGATACCGTTACCTCTAACATTTAGGACATTCTTTTCTGAATGTTTGATATTAGCAAGTACAATATTTACATAGCATTCAATTGCTATTAAATTTTTCATTGGAATGGAAAATTAAAATTTTTAATAATCAAGTAATTAATTTTTTTTTCTTCTGAGAGTACTGTTTTTACTTTCACTTACCTATTTATGATATATACAGTAAGGGAAAGTATTGCGTTGATAAAATGTTCGAATTCCAGTTTTCGAAATAAACGTTTCAGGGTCTCCTCCAAATGACCATGTTACGCCAAAAGGTGTGTGTGTGTGTGCATATGGTGTCTAGGTCGAAAACGAAAATATGTTTAAAACTGAAATATATTTTAGAAACGTATAGACTACTAGCTGTTGCCAGCGACTTCTTCCGCGCAAATTTCTGTTATTATGATCGGGATTTAGCAGTTTTTAAAATAATATATTTTAAAGAAGTTCTTCGTAAATGATATTTTTAGTTTTATTCTTTTGTGGCAGAAGAATGTCCTGATTTTCTCCGCAACCCGATCTTGACAATGCGACATATACAGTGAGTTTTGAAAGTATTCGGAATTCACTATCATTGTGTGTGTAGTTTACTTGCTTTTGAGTTATTATTTCTGTTTTTAAAGAGTTGTTACTCACTTTAAAATTTTAAGAGGAAGGTGTACATTAGCCCCAAAAATCACAATAGACATTTTATATTTAACGGTTTTAACGTTAATTTACGAAAAATATAAAAATAGTAGTGTCAAAAGTATTCGGAATAAAGTGGTTTCGGATTTGGAATTTAGTGAGAATTTGAAAATTTGAAGCCATTAAACAATAGGATTTCCGATTTAAACAACAAAACGATTTCCGAATACAGACACTAAATAATCTGGTAATTTTACAAAATTAATTGTATAATCTTAAAAAAAAAAATTTGGTTATCTGGTTCGTGATTTTACTTTAAGGAAGTCTCTTTTAAAGATTTATGAATTAAAAAGGATTATATAAATTAATAGTTGTGAAATATAATTATTAAATCAAAAGAAATAGGAATTCCGAATACTTTTGACACTCACTGTAGTTGGCAGTGTGAAAAGCATTCTTGACGTAAATCGATTCCTATCCCCTATGATTTATTAATTGTTACGGCAAAATATAATTCAACGGGAAATTATATTATTTTAAAATTTAAAGGTAAATCATTTGGAATCATTGAGATGCGAGGTCAATTTCCTCCGTTTTTTTCCAGATTTTCCTCTGATTCTTCACTCCTATTGGTCGCAGCGTGATGCTATATAGCCTATAGCCTCCTCGATAAATGGACTATCCAACACAAAAATAATTCAATTTGAACCAGTAGTTTTTGAGATTAGCGCGTTCAAACAAACAAACAAACTCTTCAGCTTTATAATATTAGTATAGATAGGTTTGGCGAAGGGAGTGATGACCCTACATTAGAAAATGCATCGTGAAACGTGAGTGTAATTTTTCAGAAGATTACGCTACAACGCCCAGGGCCTACACGGCCTGTCGCGCCACTGGAAGAAGAATACTTTTAAAGTGAGTTAGAAAAAGTAATGTGCAACTTACCCTCCCTCTAATGGAAATCCTGCGTGCGCTATTACATTGGCAACATACTTCCGTTCCAAAGAAAAAAAAAAATAGTAATAAGTTGTTCCTTTCAGTAAAATCAACGTTGAACATAACGTCATTCTTTAATAACTGGCAGTCTGCATTGCAGCAGTCCAAATCTGTTAAATCTTTAAGCCGTTAAACAATTCATCTAGCTTTCATTTTAAAATATCATAAAATGAAATCATTTTTATTTAACGTTAGCAATACTACTTTACATACAGACCTTCACATGCCAACAGTCAAAGAACAGATACGGACCCTCTACAAACGTTTTCACAACAACTTACACGGACATACAAACAATCTAATACGAAGCATGGCCACTAATAAGATGCCGGACAATACTCGCAGACTGAAAGACTGAAAGAAGTTCGATGAGGGACCTTCTAAGCTAAATCCGTAATAGGAAGCACGCCAGAGAGAAGTGCCGCTGGGCATCTTCTCTCCATCATTCCTACCACGCCGAATATCATTCCTTCATCATCACATTCACTGATTGTCACCATTTGTTGACAGGTGTGAATACAAAAATTGTGAAGATAAAAAAAAAATTATTTAATGACGAATGTATGTTTTTAATTTTCGCCTATGATTAAATATGATGATGAAGGCTTCTTATACTTGTTTCTTGCTAAGCGCATTGTTGGTTACGATGAAATAAAACTACAAAAGCGATAAACTATAAATCGGTTAAACAGAGCATTTTTTAACATAAATGACACCTCATTCAAATTTCACCCGCCCAAAAGTGGCTTGACCCACTAGTGTAAGATATATTCTTTTAACTTAACTATTAAACAGAAATATTGGCTCGAAAAAGGAATGTAAGACTGTTCTTTGGAATTCGTTTGAGAGTGTTGGAGCTCTGTAGTCCATGATGCGGGTGTTAGAGACCAGATGGTTTATACTGGAAGAGTCAAACATCTCTAGAGGCGTCAAAACAACTCACACTGTATCCTGTTTATTGAGACCACAGTGTATGTCATATTTTCAAAATAAACTGATCCAATAAATTTTTGAAAAGTTTGAAGAATAATTATCTTTCATAACTTTGAACATAAGATTACCTTATACATTAAGTTTTAAAATGTAAATTAACGAATAGGGCATAAACTTATTATTGATTATTAGAATTATCATGCAATTAAAAATTCCAAATATGTAAATATATATGTATTAATTTTGATACAAATATGGGAATCCTTCTAAAACAGTCTATGCTCTCATGATTTTATTACAATACAAACACGGTTTTATTTTAAACATAAGAAATACAAAAAAAAACTTTTTAATATATTTTTTTTTTGTCCACCCCTACCAACCTCGCCTATACGGGAGTTTCTCTTATCAGAGGGAGAGAGCGGGGGAATTAATGGCGAGATAAAAGTCCCCTCCGGTACCGAGAGTTGAACTCGTAATTTTTGGTTTCAAAGTTTTGGCCATCTGGTAGCTAGGCAACGCGTGTTTAAAACAACGCGCGCTAACTATCTCGGCCACCCCGCCCCCGAAAAAAATATATGTAACTTAACTATTAAAAACTTTTAAATCACTGTAAGGAAAATATTTTAAAACTGAAGGCATTTTCAAAATTTTAAACGTAAAACTATGTCGATTGGACCTTAGTATCGACTAAATTGGACCCTCCTGGATATTTTCTCGTATTTTTGCATGAGTTTCTTGATATATACCTTGCAGTGTGTTTTTTCACAAGGTGGATTCATCAGACATTTTTTTTCAACGTACTTTTCCAAAAAGAATTTAAGAGACGCATTATTAAATTTGCTAAACGGAAAGTTAGCCTGCACAAACGCTTGACATAAATCTGTATTAAAGGTCGGTTTACTGTCTCCGCTTGAGATAGATGGTGTGATGTAACGTTGCTTCAATTTTGACTTTTTCCCTTTGTTTGATTTACGAGATCCTGTGCCAGTGTGTTAGGACATTTGTAATGGTTACGTAGTGGATACAGCCTTGTCATAGCAAGAACAAAATATAATAAGATAAAATTATCACCTCTGAATATTTCGTTTAGAAACTGGCGAAGATATTTTACAAATTGTTCTTTGTTCTTTTGTTTTTTTTGCAACTTTACCCATTCCGATAAAAATAAAAACAGAATAAATCATAAAATATAATTTTCAAATCGTGTTTGACAAGAGTGGCTTTACGACTTACAGATGGACACTAAATAATAAATAGGTTTGGTTCTGTTTATTCAGAGCCAAAGCCAAGGGAGATGGAATCTCGGAATTGTTTTGAACAATGAATAAACAGCTGCTATAGAAGGGCTAGTCCTAGTGAATTTTTTTTTTTTTTTTTCATTATATCGTAATTCAGATTTGTGGAAAGAAATATTAAAAAAAAATCTGGTGCGGGCAACACACGACTTTCACTAACCTCCGTTGTTAAAATCAATTAAATTATTTTTAAATACAGATAAAAATTAGAGAAACTATTAAAGAATTAATTAAATCGAATTTCTATTGAAACATGTGTTTTATTAAAAAATCTATTATATTATTATCTAAAACAATCAGTTAGTTTTATGTTCATTTCACCACTCTCTATTAACTTTTAAAAGCTTGTGTATGAGATAATATTTTTTCTAAACTCTTTAGCTTTCCAACGGTATATCATACATGTATATTACTGTTCTGAAGTTAAAAAACAAAAATTTGCGTTGAAAAATATTTTTTTTCTGTTTTCTCCTTTAGTTGGGTATCGAATTCATTCAATTTATATATTTAACTGTTTTTCATCAGTGGTAACAAGATAATATAGTTATTTGTATAGAATCTACAAAATTAAAGGTACTTTAGATAAAGAAAATTTAAAATATCGGCATTTAAGCCCTCTCAGACCATTTATATCAGAATGAAACCAATAATATATTAAAGCCCATTAAATTTTACATCGATATAGCGAGTTTAATCAAAATCGTCGGAACCGTTTTCGAGAAAATCATAAAAAGGTGCAGTATTCATGGTAATAAGTGGCTCTTATAGTTAGCCGAATTTGATAAAAAAAAAAATGTAACATTTCGTCGTTTAGTAATCTTAAATATGAAATTTCATTTACATAGGGCTTTTTGTTTCCGCCCGAGAGTTACCACACAGACCTTTTAGCGGGACTTGGTTAATTAGACTCAGGGTACCCTAAAACGTATATTTCCGTTGAAAACTGGATTTCGAAAATTTTCACGATCGCAATACTTTTCCTTACTATATATAGTAAATAAAATTAATAAAAATGAACAAATATGGAGTAAAATCTGTAAAAATTTGCGAAGTATGTAAGAAATAAGTATATTTATCTAAATATGTAATAACATGTAAATTTTAATTGGCTTAATTGGATCCTAATTGCGTTAAAACATATACTATGAGTTTTTACATGGTAATATTGAAGTCAGGAGCCAATATGTATTTACATAGGAATCCCAGCCCTACTGATTATTATACATAATTTAATATAGTTATATTATTTAGTCTAATTGGGATTGCACAATAGCCGTACAGAGTATATCATTAATCTCATCATGATTTTTAAATGTGCCACTTGAGATGGTGAGCAAGCAATTGAGCCTTTTGTGCACCTGATTTTGCCCAAGAACTATCAGAATATCTAAGTGGATGGATGAGACACTTCGTGATGCTGAAGTATCCGTTTAAACAAAATCCATAATGGTTTCTCACCAGTCGATAAACGTTTCAAGGATTTATTATAATTTTCAATCATCGAACGTCTTAATTTCCTCTTTAAGCTGACGTGCCGGTTTATTAAAATTGTGTCTGTCCGATGGGTAATCATATGTTTCCAACGAAAATGAATACACATTTTATTTAAATCATATCAAAACTTTTTTGAACTTTTGAGTTTATGTAATAGTTCTTAAACTTATTTTAAAGGCCGGGGGAAGTGAAAGTCGTGTGTTGCTCGCACCCGATTTTTTCTAAAATATTTATCATTTCAGCGATTTCTACATAACTATACTTGTGTTTGAGAAAATATTTGCCTAAAATATATGTTTGTTCCTTTATCATTTAGTTAGTTTAGTTAGATATTTGTATATTTAGCTTTTTTTTTTATTAATGCTAACAAGACGAAGTGGTTATATTTTTGGAATCTATAAAGGTACTTTGGGGAAAGAAAATTTAAAATATCGGTGTGATCAAATGTAGCAGGGTGGCTATCATAGCAGCCTCCTATGCCAAAGGTCGCATAGAACCCGCAGACGGTCCTAGGATTTTTTGATGGGATTAAAAATCCTTTGTTATGCTGTCCTACAGAGGGGATGTAAAAAGGTGGTCCTGAGCTTGTGCGATGTCAGATACTCGTTAAAGATCCCTATCCTAATAAAACCAGGATAGGAAAACTTAAGGACTCCCACTGAAGCATCGTCTGATTAGCCACAATAACATTAAGTGACGTTAAATAAACAAACAAATCGGCATTAAAGACCATCAATCAAAATGAATAAAACAATTTCAATTAAAATCGTTAGAGCCGGTTTTTATAAAATCGTAAAAAGGAGCCAATTGCATGGTATAAATTGGTTATTCTGTTTCGCCAAAATTTCTTTATAAAAAAAAAAAAGAGGAAAAAACTCGAACCACTACAACCCATGAAGGGTCTTGGGATCAGTACATATAGGGATTCGTGCTTATTCTAGGCCAACGTCCGTGCAAGGAAGTGATTTGGCCAAGATCACACTAAGTCGCCAGGTTTATTCCTTTTTTTTTGGTACCCACTATATAGATGCTGGGTTTGCCGAAGGAGGGTCTCCATATCCAAGGATCGCCTGACGGCTGAAATAACAAAATAAATAATATTCAGTCAGAGCCGTGATTGGTAGCCGACTAGTATTCTATTAAAATAGAACAAGAAACTTTATTATGGGACAATGTCTCTTAAGAATATCAATAATCAACAAAATAAAAAATTATTATATCTAGCCAAAAACAATATACAATAACATTTAAATAACAAAAGAAAGAAGAAAAAAAGAAAAGGTCATAGCGACATCTCTATGTACATATTCGAGAAATAAATAAATAAGAATTAACATAAAATATAACTTTTACATCTCATTAAAAGTAGACACACTATTCACCTCACATAAATTGTCGTAATAAAAATTAGCTTACATCGGACTTGAGAGAATGGAAGTATTAAAAGAGGAGGGATTTAAACGATGATAGGGAAGGAGCATGTCGGATGTTTGAAGGGAGAGTATTCCATGAGGCAGTGGAACGGGCTAAGAAGGAGCAATCATATTTTTTTGTGTGGATTTAAATCATATTTAAAAAGAAGTGTGGAGGTCGGACAGACGGGATCTTGTTTCCTGGTGATGGGTTGAGGATTTACATAAAAGAAGGCTGCAAACATAAAATGGATGGTGGAAGTTAATGATTTGAAGGAGAAATGATCCAACGAATTATTGTCTTCGAAAGGTTGGGGATAACCACTTTAACTCGTCGTAGAGGTGGGATACATGTGACCGTCTCGAGGTACTGAATACAAAATTTAAAAAACAATTCATTACCCTTTTCAATCTATACTAGACTACGCCCCTCCCTCTAAATAAAAAGATGTAATTTCAGTTTTATAAAACTATTCAATCACACATATCGGTTTTTCCGACTCACTAAAAAATAGCACCACTCAATTTAAGGTTTTCACTGCGTTTAAGCTCAACTGCATTTGCCTGATAAGATGTTTCTGAGGATTGAATATGCTCTTCGGAAAACAAATCACCATTAGAAAAACTTAAAAAATGTGAAAGCCATTGAGGTAGGTAATTGTAGACTAAAGTAACGGTTCGCCTAACAGGACCTTGCAGAGGTGGTGGGTTGTCCAGCCAATCATTAAGGTGTAGTTTACATCTTTGCCACACCAAAACAAACGCAAAACGATTATATGCCATTCTGGATGCCATAAGTGCTTAGTAAACTAAACCATCTAGTTAGTATTACTTTTAGTTTAAAATATTATCGTTTTGAAAATAAAAAAAATCTGGTGTTGGCAACACATGACTTTCACTTAGCTCAACTGTTGAAATCAATTAAATACATATTAAATATACTTCAATTCGAAATATATTTTAAGTTGATTTTAATAAAACGTGTATTTATTATCGTTGAAAACATATGATTTAGATTAAATAATATAACTAATTAAATTGTTAATCAATAATTAGTTCATTCCCTATTCGTCACTTTATATTACCTTTTAAAACTGGATGTATCAGATAATATTTTTTCTAAAATCTTGTAACGTTTCAGGCGTATATTTGTCTTAAATATGAAATTTTAGTGTCGTAGGACTTTTCGTTTCCGCCAGGGAGTTACCACGGACACACACACACTTTTTGTGGGACTTGGTTATTTGGACTCAGGGAACCCTAAAACGTGTATTTCCGTTGAAAACTGGAATTCGAAAATTTTCACGATCACAATACTTTCCCTTACTATATATATTAAGTGAAAGTAAAAATCGATATTGTAATAATCAATTACTTTTATGTCCTTGTTCATTGTTTATTTATTCAACGCCACTTTATGCCACTGTGGCTTATTGGACGATGCTACAGTGGGAGCCCTAAATTTGCCTATCCAGGTTTAATTAGGATATGGATCTTTAACGAGTACCTGACATCGCACAGGATTTCTCTTTTCAACGGTATATATTATACGTCTTTATTACCGATCGTTCTTAATATAAAAAAAACAAAAATTACATTAAAAAAGTAAAAATAATTTTTCTCTTTTATCATTTAGTTAGTCATCAAATTCGTCCAATTTGTATATTTAGCCGTCCTTCATCAATGCCATTAAGATGATATGGTTAATCTCGTGGAATGTACAAAACTAAAGGTAGCTAAGAGGAAGAAAATTTAAAATATAGTAATTTAAGCCCTGTCAGACTATTTAAATCAGAATAAAACCTAGATGATATTAAAGCCCATTAAATTTTACGTCGATATAGCGAGTTTAATCACAATCATTTAAGCCGTTTTAAGTAAATCCTAAAAAGGTGCAAAATGCATAGTATAAAGTAGCACTTTCGGTCAGCCGATCTTGGTGAAAAAGTTGCTGTAACATCTCGGGCGTATAGTAGTCTTAAATTTGAGATTTCGTTTTCGCGCTAGACTTACCACACACAGAGACCTTTTTGCGGAACTAGGTTATTTGGATCATAAAACTTACTATTCATTTCATATAAATAAATAAATGAAAGTAAAAAGTTAAATTTTTTATATTTTATGTATAATTCCTAGCTTCTGTACCTTAATCTGCATCGATAAAGACCTACCATGTAGTCTTACAAGCGTTGCCAAAACAATAACCAGCTGAAAATATATCACTGTTTTCTTTCATGACCAAATTTTCCTTCAGTATAATTTAAATATATCATATTTATTTCACTTTACAACTCTATTAACTAAACTAAAGCGATGCAAATTATTACACAATGGTTTATCATTACCAAATAACTATATTAGGGTATAACTGTTTAAGTAGCTGTTAATTTTTTCTAATCTTTTCGATTTTTCTCTCTCTTCAATAATAACCGAGTTTTGGAGGAATTACATCTATTATAATTTATGACTTGAATGTATAGATTAACTTTTTTTTTTTATTTTTTTTTTTTTTTAATCAAATACACTATACATATTTTTTCTTTTCATTTTTCTCACTTTTATAATTAATCGTGGTTTTCTGGTTGAAAGGCAATAATGTACTTTTTCTCTTTCTTAAAAAATAACTATTTCAATTACAATTTGTATTCAAATTTGATTGACTCCTCAAAATAGGTATATCAGGCACTAGTGACCAGGATTATGTTTAAAGTTTATGCCTAGGAAATAAAAGCCATACAAAAAATATCTACTTTTTCAAAACATTTTTCTGATAAAGATTCCAAAGAGATTGTGAAAGCAGATTCCTTCTACACTTCCTTTTAGAATTTTCTCTTGAGTGAGTTTCGAATTTTCAAAGTTGTTCTACCCACTCACGAAAATCTCTCCGTGTTGAAACGCATATGTGAATAATATATTCCGATTTCTCCTATTCTTAAGAAAGGATCTTCATATGCGCTGTATTCCGTCCAAACACACATATAAACAACCCAAGAGGTAATTCCAGTATGGACATAGGCTTGCTATATTCAGGTCTTTATCGAGTTTTTCATATAGTATTAGCTCAGGACCACCCTTAAACGTTTCCAACGAAGGACGGCATAAACAAAAAATTTTTAATCCCTTTTGAGGGTTTCAACTTTGGGTATAGAGTCACAGTTTGTGATTAAGGGTGAATGTGATTTGTTTGGATATTTTTTTAAATCCTCCAATTTTGGCACGATTCTTCACAATATGTCAATGTAATATGTTACTGGAGAACTCTACAGTAGAGTTATTGTTTACAAAAAAATCTGGTGCGGGCAACACAAGACTTTCACTTACCTCCGTTTTTAGAATCAATTAAAGAATTTTCAAATACAGTTAGAGATAAAAATGAGTGAAACCATTAAAGAATTAATTTAATGGAATTTCTATAAGAAACATGTGTTTTATTAAAAAATCTATTATATTATTATCTAAAATAATCACTTGGTTTTATCGGCTTTTCATCACTCTCTATTAACTTTTAAAAGCTCGTCGAAACTGTTTTCAAGAAAATCAAAAAAAGATGCAAAATGCATGGTATAGCTCTTCTGGTAAGCCGATTTTGATGAAAAAGATTTTGTAACGGCCCGGGAGTTACCACATACACAGACCTTTTTGCGGGACTTGGTTATTTGGACTCAGAGGGCCCTAAAATGTGTATTTCCGTTGAAAACTGGCATTCGAAAATTTTCACGATCGCAATACTTTCCCTTACTATATATAGTAAGTGAAAATAAAATTAGAATTATACACATAAATCGCCCATAACTCAGTTATTTTTGAAGATGTAGAAAATATGTAGAGAGTTTTAGAATCAGTAAACAGTGATAAAAAAAAAAAGAAAAAAGAAAATTAAAAAAATTATAATCTTGCTTAAATATATACATGTAACTCCGTCATTTTTGAAGATGGGAAAAATTCATAAATGTTTTCAACCAAAAACCCGCTAATAATTATAAAAAAGAGAAAAAAGAAAAAAAAAATCTAGTGCGGGCAACACACGACTTTCACTTACCTCCATTTTTAAAATCAATAAAAGATTTTTCAAATAGTTAGAGATAAAAATACGTGAAACTATTAAAGAATTAATTAAATTAAATTTCTATAGAAACATGTGTTTCATTAAAAAATCTATTATATTATTATCTAAAACAATCAGTTAGTTTTATCGCTTTTTATCACTCTCTATTAACTTTTAGAAGCTTGTGTATGAGATAATATTTTTTCTAAAATCTTTAGCTTTCCAACGGTATATCATGCATGTATATTACTGCTCTTATGTTCAAAAACGAAAAATTGCATTAAAAAAATATTTTTTCTGTTTTCTCCTTTAGTTGGGTATCTAATTTATTCAATTTATATATTTACCTGTTTTTTATAAGCGTTAACAAGATAATATAGTTATTTTTATTGAATCTACAAAATTAAAGGTACTTTAGAGGAAGAAAATTTAAATATCGGCATCGGCCCTGTCAGACCATTTTAATCAGAACAAAACCTACATGACATTATAGCCCATTAAATTATACATCGATATAGCGAGTTTAATCAAAATTGTCGGAACCGTTTTCGGGAAAATCGAAAACAGGTGAAAAATGCATGGTATAAAGTGCCTCTTCTGGTAAGCTCATTTTGATGAAAAATGTTTTGCTCGTCTCGGGTGTATAATTGTCTTAAATATGAAATTTCAGTTTCATAGGACTTACCGTTTTCGCCCGGGAGTTACCACAGACACACAGACCTTTTTGCAGGACTTGGTCATTTGGACTCAAAGGACCCTAAAACGAGTATTTACGTTGAAAACTGGAATTCGAAAATTTTCAACATCACAATACTTACCCTTACTCTATATAGTAAGTAAAAGTAAATATTAAAATTTTACCCATGGTTACGCCCATAACTCAATTATTTTCGAAGATAAAGAAAAATATTTAGAGAGTTTTATAATCAGTAAAGCGTGATAAAATAAAAAATTATAATAAATGAAAAAGTAGATCTTTATATTCAAGTAACAAATTACAATAGATGTAATTCCACCAAAACTCGGTTGTTATTGAAGATAAAGAAAAAACGAAAGATTAGCCGCTATAAAGAGTTATACCCTAGCATAGCTATTTCGAAATAATAAACCATTTTGGAATAATTCACAGCATTTTTATAAATTGCATTCTTTAGAATGTTATTTAAAATTATTCCACGGCGATTTAAATTCTATTTCTGTCATGTAAAATCCTTGATGCTCATTTTAATGATAATTATAGTCTAGAAAGCTAAAATAAAAGAAGATAGATATTGTGCACCCAATACGCAGTTTTCACTAAACCTGAAATAAATTTTTAACGTTCACTTAGCTTCCATGATAATATTTATTTTTAGATTAAACCTATTGTGTATATATATATATATAAACGCAAGTATGTTGGCAAAATTTGTACACATTACCTTTATTATGTTTTGATTAATGTTTTTTTTCATGCCACTATTTTATGTTAACATTTTATTTTTTGTTCCAGGTACGTACCTTTGTTCTAGACAGTGTTGACTAAGTCAGGTTGTATGCAGTTATTTATTAAACTAAATTAAATTATTTGTTGTTTATAATTACTCTGTACATTAAACTACTTTAAACAAAATTACAGATAAACGTTTCGCTATTTTATAGGACTGATTATATATATAAATATATTGGGTTGTTTCACATGAAATGTCCGTTTTTATAGTTTCTGAAATACTTAAAGGATTTTGCAGGTCTCTGTTGTTTTTTTCTGAATGTTTACATATTTAAAGTAAACCGTTACTAATCCTCTACCTTTGTATTACAAACATTAGCTTCCCAATAAATTACCTACTTTTTAGTATACCTCCAAATATGAACATGGAAACACGCGATTTTCGAGTAATATTTTTGTACGAGTTTAAACTCGGCCATTCAGCAGCTGAGGCCGCTAGAAATATTTGCAAGGCGTTTAGGGAAGAGAGTGTTGATGAACGGACCATTCGCCGTAGGTTTGTTAAGTTTTCAGCTAGCGATACCGACTTGGAAAACTTGCCCCGAGGAAGACCTCCGTCCGTAATAGACAATGATGTCCTCAAACATACAGTAGAAGGAAACCCCTACCAAACAGTTAAAGGACTCTCAGCACAACTAAATGCAAGTACATCTACCGTTTCCATACATTTAAAGCGTATTGAAGATGTCTTACGATTTAAGATGAAAAATATTCAATAATTTATTACCAATATTAAAAAATATTTTATGCTTTAACCTAGTCCTTAATACTTAGTCGTAATTTAAAACATAGATAATTATGTTGGCTTACTCTACTATCTGTTTGAAAAGTAACTCGTGAGGGAAGGAATACATACCTGAAACAAAAAAAAAAGTATATAAGAAAAAATGCATAAATTTGTATCTAATAAATATGCGTATATAAAGTAAAAAAAAAATATATATGATTACTTATAAACAATATAAAATAATAATTTCCATTACATAGCACATTGGTATCGGAAAGACTATTTAAGCCTTAAAACGGATAAAATTATTTTAAAGTTTTTTTGTTTTTATATATTGGGTTATTTCACATGAAATGTCCGTTTTTATAGTTTCTGAAATACATTCTTATGAATGTTTACATATTTAAAGTAAACAGTTACTAATCCTCTAACTTTGTATTATAAACATTAGCTTCCCAATCAATTACCCACTTTTTAGTATACCTCCAAATATGAACATGGAAACACGCGATTTTCGAGTAATATTTTTGTACGAGTTTAAACTCGCCCATTCGTTTGGGGGAAGGGAGTGTTAATGAACTGACCATTCGCCGTTGGTTTGCTAAGTTTTCAGCTAGGGATACCGACTTGGAAAACTTGCCCCGAGGAAGACCTCCGTCCGTAATAGACAACGATGTCCTCAAACATACAGTAGAAGGAAACCCCTACCAAACAGTTAAAGGACTCTCAGCACAACTAAATGCAAGTGCATCTACCGTTTCCATACATTTAAAGTGTATTTTTAGCAAGACCCCGTTTCAAAACATACCGTGCAAAAATTAAAAGAACTGGGCTACGAAGTTCTTTCGCACCCACCATATTCTCCTGACTTGTCTCCAACAGATTACCACCTGTTCAGGAACTTCGTCAAAGGAAAACTTTTTGAAAATGATGATCAAGTGAAAAGTTCGTTTTCAGATTTTGTTTCACTTCAAAGCTCAGAGTTTTTCAGTTCGGGGATAAAAAAGTTGGTGTCACGTTGGGAAAAATGTGTAGAAAAAGAAGGTAAATACTTCGGATAAAATTATCTTGTTTTCATATCGTATTTTTAATAAACATCCTTTACCTTGAAAACGGACATTTCATAGGACACAACCCAATATATTATTGTTTATATTTTTAACGTAACTTACAGTGGTTGATGGGACGATGCTATTACATTGGGAGTTCAAAATTTTGCCTATCTAGATATAATAAGGTTAGGAATATTTAACGAATACCTGACCTCGCATAGGCTCGGGACTATCTTTTTACGTCTTCTCAGAAGGACAGTATAACTAAGGATTTTTTACTCTCATTAAAAAGACCTAGAGGCACCGGTGGGTTTGTACCGGTGATGTTGGCCTTAGAAGGTTGTTAGGCTAGCCCCTATGCCACAGGTGACCCCAATTATATTTAATAACTACTTTAGTTTAACCTTTCCTATTATATTTAAAGTAGATGACCTAATATCATCCGGTTTTTATAGCTGTTATTTGTTTAAAATAAACTATTACTTAGCACTAAACCGAAAAGTCATACCCAACTGAAATTGAATATAACTACAAGCACGAGATGTTACAGTACTAAAATCTGCTGACCAAAAGAGCTATTTTATACAATGATTTTTTTTCCAATTTTTATCTAAAACAGCTCTAACTATCTGGATTAAATCTCTGTAAAATTTAATGGGCAATAATATCATATGTGTTTCTTCTTTCTTCTTTCTCTTCGACCCATTTGCCTTTCAGCGTGGGCGAGCTGCCAGCCATTGGTACCAACCGTGTCTGTTCCTGGCAAGGTTTCTAATCTCGCCCAGAGTTTTACCTCTACGTACCTCTATTCGCTCCATGTGGTTGATATAGGAGGTCCTTGGGTGTCCTCTTGGTCTTCTTCCTAAGGGCCTTACCTCCATTGTTTTAATTGGGTTCAGGTGGTGGTCCATGCGGCAGACATGCCCGTACCATCCCAATTGCCTCTTGTCTAGGACTTCCAGAACAGAGCATACATAAAGCTCTTCTCTGATCCTTTCATTTCGGACACAGTCTCTCCGTGTCTTCCCCACAATTCTTCTTAGAAACTTCATTTCCGAGGCAGTGATGCGACTTTGTAGCCTTTCATTCATAATCCAGCTCTCTGCTCCATAGAGAAGCACTGGTAGAAAGATGGACTTGAACAGGTGTAACTTCACGTTCCGTGCTACTTCTCTTTTTCCGATAACCGTGTTGCAGATATGATGATAGACGGAATTAGCCATGTAGGTTTCAAATTGATTAAAATAGTTTGACAGGGCTCAAATGCTAATATTTTAAATTTTCTGTCTCTAAATTATCTTTAATTTTGTCGAGAAAAAAAAAAGTCAACCATTACATCTTTCTAGGATTGATAAAAAGTAGTTGAACATAAATGTTTTTTTAAAGAAATTTACAACTGTATTATACAATAAAATACATTAAGTAAATGTGCTAATAGATCAAGTGGGCGTGATACAGGCATGTGAAGAAACTACCCAGCACTTCAAAGTTTATTCAGATAAGTTGGTCTCGAGGCCATCGTCTTTTCAGCCGCCTCGGAGAATTATCAGAAATAGATGGTAATGAGAGTTTGCGGACGAGTGGGTTGGAGTGGACGGGTAATTTGTAATAAAAGGAGGAATATCTAGTTCGGGCTAGATCTGCGACTAATGGGATATTTAGGTCTTTATGAATTATTTTATTGGTAAACAAGTAAGGAGCGTTTAGGATCTTTCGGGGGATTTTGGATTGCAAGTATTGAATGCGGGAAGAATTGGATAGTTTAGAGGATCCCCATAACTCAATCCCATATGTCCAAATAGGCCTAATGATGGTAATATAAATTAATTTTTTGTAGTATGTGGAAAGTTTTGATCGTTTGTCCAGTAAGTGTTGTAGTTAGCAGTATCTACGAGCTGTTTCTTGTCGTTTCAGTCTAGTGTGAGGATTCCAAGTAAGACGTTAGTCTAGATGGAGTCCTAGGTACCGGATCTGTTCAACTGGGGTGAGTGGAATATTGTTAATGGAAATAGTGAGACAGGCGGACATAGGTTTTCGACGAAGGGTGAAGCTAATTACATAAATGTTGAACGAATTTTATAACCAACTAAAAGAGAAAAGAGCAAATATATTTTTGTGTCTTTAAACATACAAAGAGTAATATATATGTATAATATACCGTTGGAAAGCTAAAGATTTTAGAAAAATTATTATCATATACACTAACTTGTAAAAGTTAATGGAGAGTGATGAAAAACCGATAAAACTAACTGATTGATTTAGATAATAATATAATAGCTTATTAAATAAAACAATTGTTTTTTTTCGAAACTAAATTTAAATTTTTTTCATCTCTAACTATATATGAAAATAACTTAATAAATTGACTTTTACCACCAAATTTTCATACTATCTTAATTACATTATTTTTACGTTACAGAAGGAAATGTTTTAGTACAATTTCAAACGAAATTCAGTATATAACTAATCAGAGCCTTTAGAAAAGGATTGCGAGTATGAATCGCGTTTTTAAAGGACTTGAGTATCGTTTAGATGAAATCGAATGACGCCTTTCAATAATACTAAACGATTAGAATATAATTATTGTAGACTCACAGTAAATTAAATAGAAACCCGACATGCCTTATACGAAGTATGTCTCCTGTTTTCTTAGAAGTAATGCATTGCATGATCATAAATTCAAGAAATAATAATGGAAAATAAAATATGTCGCACATTAGCCATGAGTTTATTATGACTAGCTAGGCGCCGTAGTCACAACATGAATCACTCCTGTAATGCTGATGCCTGATAAATCGTTATATCGTAATTGAGCTTAAGAAAGTATATTACAATGCGATATAATCAATTATGTTTACTAACGACTGTGCAGAGAGATGGATTTATAAGATGTACTTACTTCATATTATGACAATTCGATGAATAAAACAAGCTGCTCAAAACGGATCATTCCATACTTCAACTGATAAAAAAATACTTTTTGTTAATATGTTTTTTTAAATTGAGTTATTCTCGGTATTTCTTATTTATTCTTCTTTTATTTAACATATCGAAAATTCAAAAGATAATGCCAAAAAAATTACTGTTGGAAGTTCGAAACAGTGTCATCATTTTCAAAATTTGTAAAATCCGTGTTAACTAAACTGATTCTTACAATTTTTAAATATCTAAAAAAAAAATCTGGTGCGGGCAACACACGGTTTTCACTTACCTTCGTTATTTATATCAATTTAAGAATTTTTAAACAAATTAAAAACGAAATAAATTGTCACAGAATTATTTACATTGGATTTTAATAGAAACATTAAAACTATTAAATAATTTATTATATTATTACCTACGACAATCAGTTTGTTTTTTCGGCTTTTTATCACCCTCCGTTAACTTTTACAATAGTTTGTATAAGATAATATTTTTTCTAAAATATTTAGCATTCCAACGGTACATTGTATATTTATATTCCTGTTCTTAGGTTAAAAAAAATACTTTTGCAGTTTTCTCCTTTAGTTGTTTATCGAATTTGTTCAACTTACATGTCTCCCTGTGTTTTAGCAATGCTAATCAGATGATATGGTCAATTTCATACAACCTACAATTTACCACAAACACACGGAAACACTTATTTAGACCCAGGGAACCTTAAAACGTGTGTTTCCGTTGAAAAGTGGAATTCGAAAATTCACGATCGCTATACTTTCCCTTACTATATATTTCATATATAGTAAGGGAAAGTAAAGATGTACATTGTTACATGTTACGTTGGACTTTTATAAGAATGAATGGGAAAATGCTACATCAATTTTTATGAGTATATATTATTTTTATTCTTAAAACTGACATGAAAAAAAAACATATATATAGGAGTATAAATAAAGCAAATGAGCTTCGCGGCACACCTCTCGAGTTAGATTCCGGCTGAGGTAGGATAATTATTTATTCTGTTATTTCATCTAAGGGTCGAGAGACCTCTGGGCTCACCTAGCCTTTATAAATGGGGATACCAAAAACTGGGAAGAAAACGTGGCGGTTAGGCGTTCAAATCACCACCTTACGCAACCATTGTCCAAGAACAGTACGCTATTTTAATTATGTGCCAACGTTTCGGCCTACAATGTGGGCCTTCATCAGAGCTAAAAAGAAACAAGATAACAACCAATGTAATATATAGACTTAATAAGATTACTATGGTGCAGAGGTTGGTTGTTATCTGCTTGCGGGCCCCGGGAGAGAGGATTCATAATGATGGAGTTATTGTTGACCTTTAAGAAATTAGATGAGGAAGATGGTTGGGGGTGCGGTCATAAATTAGAAACACACATTTAAAACAAGTGCTATTTTAATTATGTGCCGACGTTTCGGCCTACAATATGCGCCTTCATCAGGGCTAAAAAGAAACAATATAACAACCAATGTAATATATAGACTTAATAATATATACTATATTACTATATACTATATAATAATATAATAAGATTACTATATATTACATTGGTTGTTATCTTGTTTCTTTTTAGCCCTGATGAAGGCCCATATTGTAGGCCGAAACGTCGGCACGTAATTAAAATAGCACTTGTTTTAAATGTGTGTTTCTAATTTATGACCGCACCCCCAACCATCTTTCTAATCTAATTTCTCAACGGTCAACAATAACTCCATCATTAAGAAACAGTACGGATTATCGGACTGAACCCAAGACGTATCATGGATTGTAGTGGTACCGGTCAACATGCCAGCAAAATAAAAAATAACTATTCATTTATGTTTAGTGTTATGTTATTAATTTATGATTATAGTAATAGGGGTTAGGTTTAAAAAAAAAAAAAATCAAGACGGGACAGGAAAGGAGTACACAGGGAAAAAAATATCGGAATCGGGGGACGAAGTATTCCTGAGTTATGTGATCAAAAGACTTCAATGAAAACCGAAACTCTAATATTGAAAAGTTTTATTCACGACCTTCGCTTCGAGGGTCCGAGAGATAGAGAGCGGGAGTTAATGATTTATTCATAAAAAAAAAAAATGAAAACAAAACTAGAGATCGTGGGAAGATGGTTGGTTCCGCCTAGAAGTTATTTAGTTCTTTATCAAAACAGAATCCAGAATCGGATTAGTATAATTTGACATTCATAAAGTTTGTTTTGATGTCATCGCAGATGCGTGACATTTCCTCGTGGCTTGGCGTTCGTAAGTGCAACTTGATCCGGCAATTAGTGTTATACAATGGGCTGTGACGCAACGCTTCCTCCCAGACTCCATTCGCAGCCAACAGTCGCGCGAAGATGTTGCTGCTCCTGCTCCTCGTCGGTGCGGTCAGTCGCTCACATCAGACGCCTTTGAACAAGTGTTGCCCCTTCGGTCAGCAGTGGCTGGTGAAGGAATCGTCTCCTGCTAGGTGCGGTAGAGCGAACGGTACTTTCGAATATCCTCCCGTTTACTCCTCGCTCGGTGTTCTATCTGGCAGTCGGATCGAATTGGTACACGAACCTCTTGCCTGTGACTTCCTGACCACGCTGCTTCCCGACCTGGTTCAAGAAGAGCGCTACCAGATCCTCGATTCCGGAAGACTCGTCTACTTGAACGGGAAATTCGAGGATGAGTTCTGCCTGGAGTCTGTCAATGAGAGCCCGGAACCCAGCGTCTTCGTCTGCATCAATGACAGATCTACCACCAACAAGAAGGCTGTGGATTTCTTGTTCCTTCCTGTCGGGAGTGGACTGTCCTTCTTGTGTCTTCTGGCTCTGCTTTTCGTCTACGCCATCGTGGAAGAACTCCATAACAGTCCAGGGAAGTTGCTGATGAACCACGCTCTAGCTTTGGCTCTTGGATATCTGATACTTTTCGTCAGTCATATCACTGGATCCCTTATTCAAGGAGATAACTTCTGCTGTATACTCGGTGAGTCTCAGTGTTTCTAATCACGCCTTTGCAAATCCATTTTTAAAGATTTTTTTTATAACCATATTATGGCTTAATACCTCTGATTTGATCAGACCATACCGAGCCTGGGTAATAAGACTTATTATTACAATATGGTTGGTTCTTCTAGTTCAGGAGATTATGGGGAGGACTGAAACTTGCAATATGTGCATAACATATACATAAAGTCATTGGGCCTTTAATAAACCTCCCACATTGAATAATAGTAATAAAACGAAACCTTTGAGAAGAAATTACATAATTTTATTTAAGTTATCCTCCAAACTCAAGTATTTTTAATTTAGTTTCCCAATTTTCTCTTAGATCTGCTATGCAAATGAGGAATATGATATAGTTTTGAGCTTTTTAAGAAAAATACTTGAGTATATTTACATGCATAAGATTTTATATTTGTTGTATATTTTGTTTTAAAAAATACATATTATTCTAAAACTAAAAATGGGAATATTTCCATGGTACACATTACCTAGGGGGGTCACCTGTGGTGTAGCAGCTAGCATAACAGCCTTCTATACCCAAGGTCACGGGTTCAAACCTGCCAGGTGGCCCTATGATTTTTCAATAGGAGTAAAGTATCCTTAATTACGCTGTTCTTCAGAGGAGAAGTCAAGAGGTGGTACCAAGCCTTTGCGATGTCAGATACTTATTAAAAATCCTATGATAATTAAACCTGGATAGGTTAAATTTAGGACTCCCACTATAGCACTGTCCGATTAGCTACAGCAGCTTATAATGATGTTAAATGAATAAAGAAAAACACAAATATATTTAATCATTTTTAAAAAACTTCAAACTTTTAAAAAATTTCTGGTTGTCGTTTTGATATGCAACGATCAAATAGGATCATATATATATGATCCTTACCCTTAATTTTATGAATAAACTATCAGAATTTATGTAACTTTTTATTTCATTGAGGTCAAATACATTTTACATTACATACATACATACAATTTAAATTTTAAAGTATGTCAAAATATTATTAAAAGAATTATCGTTGCCCATTTATATTTTTAAGAAAATAGGAAAACAAAAGTACAGCCTTATTTATGAGATATAATTATCCTAATATTGTAGGACAAATTTATAGAAAAAAAATTTAATGAAGCACAATGTATTTATTCATTATTAATTTTTATATCTCTGTTTCTTAAAAATTCATTTCTAAATTACACATATTTTAAAGAATTTAAACTAATATGAAGAATTCAATTTTACAATGGTATTTCTTAACTTAATTTTTAAATCATTTGTAATTTTATCATTATTATGAAAATTAAAAATTTCAGGTTCTAGCAATGTTTTAATTAGTATAACTAAACAATGCAAGATAATAATAAAAATAAAATTGCTAGATGCTAAAATTAAAAAAAAAAATAGATAAATAAAAATAACCTAAAATAATAGAAATATAATTTTCTCTTTAAATCATTTCAATAAACATATATTTAGGGCTGTGTTCTGCTACTTTATCTCTTTGAAAAATAAAATGAAAAATATGGGGCATATATTCTCGGTTAACCTTCATAACCTATATTTAAAATTATTATTATCAAATGCCTTGATTACACATAGTTATCTTATTTATCAAGGTTGTCTTCCATCTGCGTATTTCTTTAATTTATCATACATGCCTTAATTTGTATCAGAATGAGTAGGTTTCACTAATAGCTGGGAAATACCTAAACTGTGTTCTCCATTATATTATATGAATGGGGAAGTTCGGAGGGCAGATAAAAAGATCTGTAAAGGATATTGCCTAACTGTGGCTACGAACAGTTTTAGTTTTTTTAAACAGCCAAAGGTAATAATGAAGTTTAGTTACCTAAAAGGACACTGATTTTATAATTAACTAACATAAAATTTAAATATCATCATACCTAAATAAAATATTAGTAGGATTATTGTTGTTTTGGGTTTGTAACTTATCAAATACAACTATTTTTTTTTCTTTATCTGTTTATTTAAATTTTTTATTTATCATAAGTTATTTTAAAAAAGTTCAAAAGTATTTTAAATTTTTGTTCATTTTGATCGTTTAGTTCTTTTATTTATAGTTTTATTACTCTAAGACTATAAACTCCAATTTTCTTTATTGCAATATTATTATCAATAATATAGAGACTTGTCAATCAATAATATAGAAAAAAAAAAAAAAAAGCCTGTACCACCACAACCCGTGAAGGATCTTGGGCTCAGTACATATAGAGATTCGTACTGTTTCTTGGTCATCAGCAGTGCGATGAGGTGATTTGGCCTTGATCACGCTCAGCCGCCAGGTTTTCCCCCCAATTTTTTAGGTACCCACTTTATAGAGGCTGGGTCTTCCCCAGAAGGGTCTTCATACCCTAGGGTCACCCCCTGACTGAATTAACAGAATAAATAATATTACGCCACAGCCGGGATTCGAACCCAGGACACGGGGAACAGTAGACTAGTGCTGTTACTCATTTAAAAAGATAAAATAATTTAAGGGCTAAAAATATGAGAGCTGTAGGAATTCATTCTTACATAATGGGCTCAATATAAAAAATAAATAATTTAATAAGTAAACAAATATATGATGTATGGCTTAACACATTATTTTTAATTACAAACTAATAGTAGTTTTTGATGTCTTAAAAACCATATCCATTTGTAACATACAAATTTTCATGGTTTAATTAATAAAAATAGCAGACTGACATGTTAGAACCCTTTATATCCCATCTATGTTAGCAAGTACTTATTTAAAGTTATGTATCAAATAAAAAAATTAATAAAGTACTACATTCCATAAAGTTAGAATCGGTCATAATTACTCCGAGAGATTTGAGGTGCGATCGGGTTTGAAACAGGGTGACTCCCTTTCACCTGTGTTATTTAATATAGCTTTAGAATATGTCATAGAAAAGGTGATGTGTACCGAGAAAGGCTTAAATATGGGTGACAAGATTCCGGTTTTGGGGTATGCCGATGATCTGGTACTGCTAGGTGAAGACACGGAAACCATACAACTAAATACAAGTGTGTTAATAAAAACCGGTAAAGAAATAGGACTCGAATTAAATACCGATAAGACGAAGTATATGATCAGTAGCAGAAACGGTGTCGATCTTGGTGATATTGATGTATCAGGTCATACTTTGGAACACGTAGAGAAATTCAAG
Organism: Piezodorus guildinii; assembly: GCA_023052935.1. Lineage (NCBI taxonomy): Eukaryota > Metazoa > Arthropoda > Insecta > Hemiptera > Pentatomidae > Piezodorus > Piezodorus guildinii. The sequence goes on along the minus strand of CM041297.1, from coordinate 138,274,634 downwards.
TATTTAGGTTCAATTATAACTAGAAAAAATGAAATCCAGGAAGAAATAAAGTCCCGGTTAAAGGTGGGAAATGCGTGTTATTATTCAGTTGCTAAGTTACTTAGTTCGCGGCTTCTATCTAAAAACTTAAAGATTAGAATTTATAAAACTATTATTCTTCCAACGGTTCTTTACGGATGTGAAACGTGGCCGCTTACTTTAAAGGATGAACAGCGGCTTAAGGTTTTCGAAAATAAGGTATTGCGTAAAATATTTGGTCCAAAGAGAGATGAGGCCACTGGGGAGTTTAGAAGGTTGCATAACGCGGAATTGCGGAGTTTGTACCCATTGTATATAATTGAGTTGATAGCATCGCGGAGACTCAAATGGGCGCGTAAAGTTGTTGGGCTTAGTGAGGAACGGATTCCGAGAAAGTTGGTATTCGCTGAACCGACTGGTAGGCGTCCGAAAGGTAGGCCGAAGCGTCGATGGGAGGATTGCATTAAGGCTGATCTCGGGGGCTTGGGCTTGACCGGTGAACATTGGACGAGTCTATGCAGGCGAAGTTTGGTGGTATCGGCATCGAACCTTCGGGTTCGGTAAGCCTATTATTATTATTATTATTATTATAATAAAGTACTACACAATACTAAGATCACCTGTGGTAAAATAGTAAGCATAAAAGCCTTTAATGTCCAAAATCAGAGGTGAAATGCCGGCAAATGGTCCTAGAATATTTTAAAGGGAGTTAAAATTCCTTGGGGGTGTTAAGTGGTGGTTCCAATCTTCTGTGATGTCTAGTACTCGCTAAAGATCCCTATCCTATTTAAATCTAGATATGCAAAATTTAGAAATCCCACTGTAGCATCTGTAGCATCCAGAGTCCATAAAGTGACATTAAATGAATAAACTAACAAATATATATGACATGTAAAAAAAATGTATTTGAAGGTGCGTTCATGAGGAAAAAGCACACATTAACAAGTAGTACTTATTTTAATTGTGTGCTAACGTTTCGGCCTAAATTGAGGGACTTCATCAGGGCTTAGAGAAACAAGATAACAACCAATGTAATTATAAACTTAATTATAAGTTTAGTATAAAATAATAATATGGTGACTGTAATATAATATGGAAACAAACATAAAATTAAATGTAAAATGATAATAACATGACAGTTATAAAGTACGGAAATTTTGGCACACAATTAAAAAAAGTACTACTTGTTAATATGTGTTTTTATATGATGACAGCATCCCCAACCATTTTCCTCATCTAATATTCTCAACGGTCAACTAAAATTCAATCATTAAATATGTATATAATATTATTTTATTTTATTTTTTCTTTGTAAGATTATTAAACACTCGCTTAAGCCATGTCAAATAAGTATGATGACAATTCTAATGATAAGGTGAGAATTATCAGTTGTGCTCTTGACATAGAAAACAAAAAAAAAATGTTTATTTTTCTCAATTACAGATGAATAAGGCATTAAAGCTGCACAAAGCTATTATGATTTCGATATAAAGAAAATTCAAATGGATCGTCTTAGCATATTAAGCCATACTCAAGATATTAATATATTGAAAAATAAACATAGAATAATATACATTTTAGTCAACTAAAAATAAAATAAATATATCACATTCATAAATTTAGTTAAAATAAGTAAAAATAATAGTGGTAAATAAGGTAGACATTGAAATATTTAATTAAATTCTCAGTCTTCAAGTCAGAAAAATATTTTTTATTCCCCAATGTTCCAGCAAGATGCTAAGGAATTCACAACTTGTCCAGTGACCTTAGAAACCAAGGCCACTACAAAAATAAACATAGAATGCCCATTATTTCAATAATATATTTTAGGAAATTTTCAAAGCTTAAATTGCTTTGTATGTGCATTCAATAATCAAACATTATGGAATACAATATATACAATATTTAATATAATTTTTAACTTATTATACATTTTAATATATTTTTTTATGTTTGACATAGCATAAATGGCATTTATAATTCATATATAGCCTTTTCAAAGAAATGTCCATTTTCAATTAAATAATATACAAACTATTTATTGTTTGTTTGTTTGGGTTTTAAGGCGTAAAACCCTAAAGTCATCAACGCCTAGATACTATGTGTATATTTATCCTTTATGAGAAAGTACTATAAGGTAATAAGTAATTAAGAAAAAAAATTATTATGTAAACAATAGTTTAAAAATAATAAAATAAATTAATTAAAGACTGATCAGGAATGTATAACTTAATATTTAATTAAGATTTTAGTCTTTATAATTTAGATAACAATGATTACTCCTTAAAAAAAATCAAAAACTAATTTACATACATATATTTCTTTCTCCATTAAATTCAATTTATTTAGTTTTAAATTAGAGTATTTTCTATTTCAATAAATAAATCTAAATTATGCTTAAATAATGATGTTTTGAGTTATTTTATGGTCCAAAAAAAAATAATGTTATCTAATTTACTATTATTATGGTATAATTTCTGTGATTATTTTACTTGTCAATTTAATCTAAGACATATTTTATCAATGAAACTGAATTTTTAGAGGAGAAGTTAGTTGAGGGTGCAGTCAAATAAGCACTTTATTAAGAAGAAAGTTAATTTAATGGTACTTACATTTCATCCTAAATTTCAGGCCTTCTTCAGGACGATTGAAGGAGTGAAAACCCAGCAATGGTGCTGAAACGTTAATTAAATTAAGTTTCCACTTAATTAAGTGTTTATTTTACTGCACCCTCAACTAACTTCTCCTCTATATATACACACAGTCAACCATTCTCACTTCATTAATCTGAATTTTTTTGGATGTGAAACTTTTTTGCCGGCCAAAGATCCTTTTGAAAACTAAAGGATCATAACCAAAAACTTTACACATATTCAATTATTATTATTTCATTTCATTTGTATATATTACTGATTTAAAAATTAGATTTAAACAAATGTATTTAACTATTAAAGTATTACTTATAAGATAGTATAAAAAATATATTTCCATATCATGCTCATTCTGCATTTTCTATAGTTAAATATCTGAGATTTTAATGAAATGTTCAATGAAGAAATTGAATTGAGAATGACATTTCATAAAAAATTAATATTCTGACATTTTTTTATTGTAATCTTTCAGTTTTATCAAAACCTGGTATCCAAGAACAACCAAGCACTTTAAAAACATGATTCAGAAATGCAATTATTTTCAAAAAGTACTTATTACTCATTTAATTTTGTTCCGAATCATACTAAATTATTTCCTCTCATAACCTTAAAATTATATCATAAAGTAAAAACAAAATTTGTTTGTTTACAAAGTTAGAGGGAGCGGCGTGGTCTAGTGGATAGAGCGCTAGTCTACTGTGCTCCGGGTCCTGGGTTAGAATCCCGGTTGTGGCGGAATATTATTTATTCTGTTATTTCGGCCGGTGGGCGATCGTTAGAGACCCTCCTGTGGCAGACCCAGCCTCTATAAAGTGGGTACCCAAAAATGGGGAATAAACCTGGCGGCTGAGCGTGATCTCGGCCGAATCACCTCATTGCACGGCCGTTGGCCTTGAAACAGTACGAATCTCTACATGTACTGAGCCCAAGACTCTTTATTGGTTCTAGTGGCACAGGTTTTTTTTTTTTTTACTAAGTTAGTAATTTTATTATCCTTCTAATAAGTACTAATAATTTTTCAGGAAACGTGTAGCTATTGAGTTATTCGAAAACCATTTCGTAAAAGCTTTTAGAACTTTTTATTCTACCTCTTAGAGAACAAACTTTTTCAAACTCAATCTTATTGCACTTCTAGACAGTAAGAAGAATCTCCGGGAAAAATTTTATCCTTACAACTATAGCCATTTTTGAGATTCCACAATGACCAGAAAATTGAATGAAATGGTAATTTCATTTATAAATATAGATAATAAACTAAAATTCACTAAATTCCAACCAAATTAGAACATAAAATAGCTAAAAACATCATTATTTAAGCATAATTTAGATTTATTTATCGAAACAGAAAAAACTCTAATTTAAAATTAAATAAATTGAATTTAATGGAGAAAGAAATAGTTTGTAAAATTTATAATAAATTATAAATTATACAAAGTATTTCTACTAAAAAAAAAACTAATATGTCTTAGATTAAATAATATAACAATATAAAATTGATAAGTAAAATAATCATAGAAGTTTATACCATAATAATAGTAAACTAGATAACATTTTTTTTTTTTTTTTTTAATTTTTAGTCTTTAGCTTTTTACTGTCTATTATACAAATATATTAATATTCTTAGGATTAAAAAAAAAAAAAAAAAAAAAAAAAAAATACCTACCAATATGTTTTTACTTTTCTCCTTTAGCTGGTTATCGATTTTTTTTATACCAATAATAATATTTTTTTTTATTATTTGTTTAATTTTTTTAAATATTCTACAAAATAAAATGTGCTTTAAGGAAATAAAATTAAAAAAATTGGCATTTAAGTCCTATCAGGCTATTTAAATCAGAATGAAACCTATATGATATTAAGTTATATTAAATTTGACATCGATATAGTGAGTTTAATCAAAATCATTTGACCTGTTTTTGAGAAAATTGTAAAAAAGTACAAAATGCAAATGATAAGGGGCTCTTCTGGTTCCTTGATTTTGATGAAAAAGTTGCTGTAACATTTTAGGCATACACTACCTTTAAATATTTCAGTTCTATAAAACTTATCATTTTTGAAGTAGGCTTACCACACATACACACACACATGCCTGTTTGCGGGACTTGTGTTTAGGAGATCCTAAAACGTGTATTTATGCTGAAATCTAAAATTCCAAAATTTTCATAATCGCAATATTTTCCCTTACTATATATTTCATATAAAGATAAGCAAATGTAAAAAAAAAACAAAAAAACATTGAGAATTATAACATTCTTATACTACAACTCCTGAAAAAAAAGAAAAAACATTGCTCACTGATAAACACTAATCTACAATTCAAGACTGCAATTCATCAAAAGAAGATTTCTGACAACCACACTGGACATTACAACAAACTTGTTCAAAACATGATGACAATGGACATGGTAGCATATCATAAAAGGCTAACAGGTGAGGTGGAAAAGAAATCCCCTCATGAAAAATCCTTTGGCTTAAAATTAATTGTCAATGGGTGCTGACCTCCTTGATACCTGCTATGCCATTTGAATAATTATGTACTTAACTAATAAATATAAATATTTTAGTTATTTTGTGTAGCTAGGTATGTTTTTACTTTCACTTACTATATATAGTAAGGAGAAGTATTGCGATCATGAAAATTTTCGAATTTCAGTTTTCAACGGAAATACACTTTTTAGGTATTTTAAATTTTCTTCCCCTAAAGTACCTTTAATTTTGTAGATTCAATAAAAATAACTATATCATCTTGTTAACGCTGATGAAAAACAGGTACATATATAAATTGAATGAATTCGATACCCAACTAAAGGAGAAAACAGAAAAAAATATTTTTTTAATGCAATTTTTCGTTTTCGAAATAGATTTTTTAATAAAACATATGTTTCTATAGAAATTCAATTTAAGTATTTCTATAATGGTTATTTATATATCTCGAAAAATGTGTGTGTTTAGAAGTTGATCTATCCCTATTAAATCCATTTTTATTTTGCTCATATAATCGATCAGATTTATTATAGAACAAAAAAAGTTCCTCAAATATGGTAATAGTAAACTATAGTTTCTCTAGTAAACAAATAAAATTTATGGGATTCGTCTAAATCTTTTTTTAGCACTGTATTATCAACAAAATATCTGGGATCACTTGTAGCTGGGTGGCTAGCGTAACAGCCTCCCATGCTAAAGGTCACGGGTTCAAACCCGCAGGTGGTCCTAGGATTTTTTAATGGGAAAAAAAATCCTTAGTTACGCCGTCCTTCGGAGAGGACGTTAAAAGGTGGTCCCGAGCCTGTGCGATGTCAGGTACTCGTTAAAGATCCCTATCCTAATAAAACCTGGATAGGCAAAATTTAGGACTCCCACTGTAGCATCGTCCGATTAGCCATAGTAGCATAAAGTGACGTTAAATAAATAAACAAAACATCAACAAAATATGTGTAGTAAATAAGCATAAAGTGTTATCAACCGGAAATAAATGGTTCTTCTGGAATAAATTAAATTTCGACAGTACTGGGGATGGACCCTGAAATAACGTTTTAGTCAAGATATTCCATTAGTAAGGTTAAAGTGAGGGTGGAAGTTAAAGAATTACATTGAGTGTCGATACAAACATATGTTTCAATAAATAATCAATTATATTATTATCTGCAACAATCAATTTCATCACTCTGCATTACCTTTTACAACTTTGTTTATAAGATTATATGTTTTCTATAATCTTTAAAAAATGGCTAAATGTGCAAACTTAACGAATTTGATAACCATCTAAAGAGAAAAAATCTGGTACGCTCATCACACGAATTTCACTTACCTCCGTTGTTAAAATCAATTTAAGAATTTTTAAATACATTTAAAGATAAAAATAAATTTTTAAAGAATTAATTAAATTTAATTTCAATAGAAACATGTGTTTTATTAAATAATCAATTATATTATTGTCTGCAACATTCAATTTTATCCGCTTTTCATCACTCACCATTACCTTTACAACTTTGTGTATAAAATTATATATTTTCAATAATCTTTACCTTTCCAATGGTATATTACTGTTCTCATGTTGAAAAAAACAAAAATTACATACAATTTTTTCTCTTTCCTCTTTTAGTTGGTTATCGTTGAAATTATATATATATTTATCAATTTTTTATCAATGCTAAAAATTTGATATAGTTATTTTTATAGAATCTATAAAATTAAAGGTACTTTTGAGGAAGAAAATTTAAAATATTGGCAATTAAGCCCAGTCAGACTGTTTCAATCAGGATGAAATCTACATGATATTAAATCTCACTCACTTTTGTCATCCATATATCTACAGCCTTCTTCGATTTAAATCATTATTCTAATCACCGGAAACTCAATTGGAAGTAATCAATCATTATAATGTCATTATTGTTCTTTTCCTGAATTTGAATAAAAATAATATTGACTAATACTTTTAGTTTTGCAACCATTTATAGTGAGATGTGCATAGAAAACATGCCTGAGGAAACCTCTCTAAATCTAGTAATTTTGAAGATATCAAACCAAAAGAAAAACTAAGAATATGATAATTAGATGAGGAAGATAGTTAGGGGTGCTGTCATCAGAAAGAATCACACATTAAAAAGTAGTACAAACAATTAAAATAAGTACTACTTTTTAATGTGTGTTTCTTTCTAATGACCGCACCCTAACCATCTTTCTTATTCTCAACGGTCAATTTAACTCCACCATTAAGAATATGATAAGGGCGTGCTTTTCATTTTTGTTTCTCACAACACATTATGTAAATAATGAAGAAAGTGGTTAAAAAAAAATAATATAAGTTAAGACTTTTAGCAAATTAAAAGTTTATAACAGAAAAGAGACTCAGTTTTGATTTGATATCATCCGAATTACTAGCGTAGGAGAGGTTTTCCAAACACATCTTTTCAGTCAGTAAGGTGACTTAAAAAGGCTGAAAAACTAAAAGTATAAGTCAGAAGTTTTTATTTCATTACAAATTTCAAATGCAGGAAAAATGGAGAATAATCAGTAAAAAAAATAGAGAAAATCAAAATTGTTGAGGTCTGAAAAATTTCTGATAGAACCATATACATTTTATCTCTTTTACAACTTTGTAGTTAATTAACCTTATAAATAGGTAAACATAATAAAATCTTTTTCTATAGGGAGCGGCATGGTCTAATGGATAGAGACTAGTCTACTGTTCTCCGGGTCCTGGGTTCGAATCCCGACTATTACAGAATATTATTATATTATTCATTCTGTTAATTCAGCCGGGGGGCGACTCTAGGGTATGAAGACACTCCTGGGGCAGACACAGCTTCTTTAAAGTGGGTACCCAATTTGGAGAAAAACCTGGCGGCTGAGCGTGATTAAGGCCTAATCACCTCTTTGCATGGCCATTGGCCAAGAAACAGTATGAATCTCTATATGTACTGATCCCAAAACCCTTCATGGGTTGTAGAGGTACAGGAAAAATAGAGAATAATTAGTACAAAAAATAGAAAAAATAAAAGTTTGGTCTGAAAAATTTCTGATAGAACCATTTTCTCTCACTCTTTTACAACTTTGAAGTTAGTTAACCTTGTAAGTAGGTAAACATAATAAAATCTTTTTATGTAAAAACTTGAAAAAATCTTAATAATTTTTTTTTTTATTAATTCATTATTATTCTTTAAATAACTACTATTATGTTAGATATGTCTCTAACCCCAATACTTATACGGCAAGTACCAGTAAATATAATTATTTTTTTAAATATCACTAAAAGAAAATCTACTTCTTCTTCTTGATTTTATTTTGTCATGAGTTTAACTATTTGTCATTGTTTTAACTGTTTGTCGCACTGTTCTACCATTGAAACAACTTCAATATTTGTTGTTTTAAATTGATTCCTTTCGTTATTTCTAATCCTTTGTAACACAAAACACATAATTACAATTTATAATACCATGCAACTAGTAAAAAACTAATATGAGTGATTTTTGTTTTTACCTTTAAGTGGGTCCAATTTAGTGTTCATTGGTTCTGCTCCTGAGTTTTAGTGGTGGCTGATTTTTTCTGATGAATTAATAAAAAAATTAAAAATAATGTATTTCATATTTGATTTGATTTTGCAAACATGGTAATATTTTAAAGAAATTAAAAAAAAAATCAAACAATATATGAACTCTTAATATTTGAAAAATATTATTCAATAAAAATAATGCAATTTTTAATTAATGAAATACTGATTTGAATTAGTCTTATATGAATATTTTGATGCTTTGTACAGCGCTCTCTAGTATATTAGTGCTTAACTAGCTATGTTGAGACAGTTCTGCCTTTCACCGCTAGATGTAGCTATCTTAGAAGTTTAGGTGTATTTGCTTACATAGATTTTTCTTTTCATATTATGTTACAAAAAATTAGCTATTTTTATAAAATAATGTAATTTTTAATTGATCTACGAAATAAAAAAAATAAATAAATAAATGACATATGAAGTCAAGGTCGATCTTAGTGATGGAGGCACCTGAGGCATTTTTTTTATTATTATTTTTTTGGGGGGAGAGGAGGGAGGAGGGAATTTTGATTATTAGGAAAGGAGGCTTAGTTTAGGAGAAGTTTAAACATAGTTGCTAACTTTAATGAAGTAATGAATGGTTGTAATGCTTCCTCTAAAGAAATTAGTTCTGGTGTAAACGTATGTTTAATTTGTTTTATTGTTAGAGCCGTTTTTGAGAAAATCGTAAAACGGTGCAAAATGCATGGTATAAAGTACATCTTCCGGTCAACTGATTTTGATAAAAAAGTTCCTGTAGTATCTCGAACTTTATAGTTGTCTTAAATATTTTTTATTTTATTAATATTTTATTGAATTTTACAAATGTATTAACATAAATACAACAAGTAAAACTGTAGAATTAGAATAAAGGGCGTGAAATGCTTGTGAAGAAACTACCCAGCGGTAGAACTTCGATGTTTATTTAAGTAAGTAGATCCCGTGGCCATCTTCTTTTTAATCGCCTCGGAGGGTTGTCAGGAATATGTGAGGATGATAGGAAGCGGACAAGAGGGTTTATATGGGCTGGGAGTTTGGAATTAAAAGTGGTATATCTGGTACGAGAAAGGTCTGCAACAAATGGGATATTAAGGTCGTTATGGATGATTTTATTTGTGACGAAATAATGAGCATTTAGGATTTTGCGAAGGATTTTGGGTTGTAAGTATTGGATACAGGAGGAATTAGATGGTTTAGTAGAGCCCCAAAGCTCGATTCCATATATCCAGATGGGTCTGATGACGGTAACATAAATGAGCTTTTTGTAGTGAATTGGAAGTTTTGAACGTTTGTCGAGTAAGTGTTGTAGTAATCGGTATTTACGGGAAGTCTCTTGTCTTTTTAGTCTCGTGCGAGGATTCCATGTAAGATGTTTGTCAAAATGGAGTCCTAGGTATCGGATTTGTCTTAAATATGAAATTTCAGCTTCATAGGACTTTTCGATTCCGCCCAGGAGTTACCACACACACATACACAAACACAAACACATGTTGTTGCGGGACTTGGTTATTTAGACTCAGGGGACCCTAAAACGTGTATTTCCGTTGAAAACTGGAATTAGAAAATTTCCAAGATCTCAATACTTCCCATTACTATATATTTCATGATGGAAGTAAAAGTCCTAGCATCAGATAACAAAAAACTTGGAACAAAATAATCACAAGTTGAGTCTCGGGACTGTAGGGGGGCTTTTATCTCAGCCCTCATCCCCCGGGCCCGAGAAACCCCCGTATAGCCTTCAAAGGCGAGGTAAGGGTGAACAAAATCTCTCTTAATCTTTACTCTAATGAATCCGCTACTTGTTCATATTTGACAACTTAATCTTAGCAGTTTACTCTCAAACACTTATAGATACAGGCAGAAAGTAAAGAACTAAAACGTAAAATGACATAAAATCTAATATTTAAAATGGTTATTCTGCAACTTTGGTTACAAAATTTATTTACCATAAGTGAGACTTTAAATCAACGAATTTATTATTTTTTTAAATTTTCTCAAAAAGGCTTTAACCATTTTGATTAAACTCCCAAAATCATAAATCCGAACCAAACTGACTCCAAAAGAGCTACTAAATAAACAAAGAAAAAAATATATAATATATAGATCCATTTATTAAATGAAATATCTTGACCGAGTGTCATCGTCCTTGGGAGATGATTCATTTACAAGAATATTTTCGGAAAATTCTGGAATTCTGGAACAGGTTTATTTTAAAAAGAATGGTCCCTAATTAGCTCGGGTTCAGAAATCGGAATAAACTCCAGAAAAGACGGGAACCGCATTCCAGACCTAAAGCGGATTTTCCCGGACTTAAAATTCTATTAGCATCTTCCGGGCGCCACTGGAGCCGGCTGGAACCCGCTGGAGCGATATAAATCTGCAAAGGCCATCCAAGGCCGAGTACAGAAATAGAAGGCACTATATAACAAGAAGAGGGGACGGTTCTCCAGCGTTCTGGAATGCAAACAGCTGGAGGATGCTGGACTCCTCGATATAAATACCATTCTTCTACTAGTCGTTCCGATGCGGATGTGGGAGTTTTTTTATGGATGCTTCGCTTTCGTGCTACCGGGCTACGCTTCAATAGCGTTTGAATTTTTTTTTCATCAAATTTACGAATAAATTTCTACAAAATTACGAATAAATTTCCACTTTAGCTGCCTGTTATGTGACATTGGGCGAACACAGATATTTTTTTTTCTCGATGATTTATAGTAATAAAATTTTGTTTTCAATAACTTTAGATATGGTAGACTGGAGTTTATGTCAATGGTAATGTTATAGGAATATATTTATTGTTTATTTTAAAAATTTCTCAATCCCAACCCAAAGAGTCTTCTTTTTTTTCTTGTCCGCCCATTCCACTCCTTTGTTGGATATACTGGTGTGTCTCGTGCCAGGGAAGGAGGGCAGAGGATTAATGCCAACGCGCTCTAACCCATTCAGCCACCCCATCACAAAAGTTTTAAAGAATCATTGGTAAAACATGAGTTGACACCCTGTCGATAAACTTTTTTTTTTTTTTTTTATTTAAAGAAATTTACAACTGTAGTAAATAAATACAACAAGTAAATAGGCTTTATATATGATTACCAATTGGTAGCACTCCAATGTCTTATGTTAGGAGGTCTCTTGGCCATCTTCTTTTAAGGCGCCTCGGTGGGTTGTCGGGAATAGATATGGAGGAGAGGTCACGGATAAGCGGGTTTGAGTGGGTAGGGAGTTTGGAATGAAAAGAGGTATATCTGTAACGGGCCAAGTCTTCAACAAATGGGATATTTAGGTCTTTATGGATGATTTTATTACTAACAAAGTAAGGAGCATTGAGGATTTTACGAAGGATTTTGGACTGCTAGGATTGGATGCGAGAGGAATTCGATGGTTTAGTAGACCCCCATAGCTCAATGCCATAGGTCCAAATAGGCATGATAATTGTGATATTAATGAGTTTTTTGTAGTAAGTAGGAAGTTTTGAGCGTTTGTCGAGTAAGTGTTGTAGTAATCGGTATCTACGAGCAGTTTCCTGTCGTTTCAGTCTAGTATGAGGGTTCCATGTTAGGCGTTTACGATAAACTTTAAATTCATAAAAAATATGATGTTAATTAAATTCCTGCATTATTAAATACATTAATAAAATTCCTACATTATTTGCTTCCTTAAGTCCCACAATGTTTATGCCCAGATCTAACCTATACTATCCCTCTTGTCGCCCTATTAAAGAAAAACAACAAAAAAAAAACATAAATAAAGAATCTTAAACCTTTTTTGAAACGGTCGGGCTCATGTTAAACTTCTCCTTATTTTTATTCCAATTTCTTCGTTGTTGTTAAGATTAAGAGCGAAAAACTACGGGAGTAACCTGTGGTGTAGTGGTTAATATAACATTCTTGTATGCAAAAGTTCGTGGGTTTAAAGTCTACAGAAGATCCTAGGATTTCTTAAAAGTGTCAAAATATCTTTGGTTATGAGGTGGTCCTTGACTTGGTCTCAGCGAAAAGTTGTACAAAATTGAATTGCCTTTAAAACCGTTAACTTAAAAGATTGAAAGGAGTGGGAGTAAATTTAAGAAAACATGGAAAATGCCTCTTTTGTTATTCAGTCCTGAAACAACAAAACACGAACTTTAATGTTAAAAAATAAAATAAATCCTTGACATTTTACTTCACTTACTACATATAGTAAGGGAAAGTATTGCGGTCGTGAAAATTTTCGAATTCCAGTTTTCAACGGAAATACACGTTTTAGAGTCCCCTGAGTCCAAATAAACAAGTCCCGCAAAAAGGTCTGTGTGTGTGTGGTAATTCCCTGGCGGAAACGGTAAGTCCTATGAAACTGAAATTTCATATTTAAGACAAATATACGCCCGAGACGTTACAAAACCTTTTTCATCAAAATGAGCTTACTAGAAGAGCCACTTTATATTTTGCATTTTGCACCTTTTTTCGATTTTCTCGAAAACGGTTCCGACGATTTTGATTAAACTCGCTATATCGATGTAAAATTTAATGGGCTTTAATATCATGCAGGTTTCATTCTGATTAAGATGGTCTGACAGGGCTTAAATGCCGATATTTTAAATTTTCTTTCTCTAAAATCACCTTTAATTTTGTTGATTTTATAAAAAACAACTATATTATCTTGTTACCACTGATGAAAAACAGGTAAATATATAAAATTCGATACCCAACTAAAGGAGAAAACAGAAAAAATATTTTTTTAACGCATTTTTTTGTTTTTGAACATATATACATGTATGATACACGTTGGAAAGCTAAAGATTTTAGAAAAAAATATTATCTTATACACAAGCTTTTAAAAGTTAATAGAGAGTGATGGAAAGAAGATTAAACTAACTGATTATTTTAGATAATCATAAGATCGATTTTTTAATAAAACACGTGTTTCTATATAAATTCAATTTAATTAATTCTTTAATAGTTTTACGCATTTTTTATCTCTAATTGTATTTTAAAATTCTTCCATTGATTTTAAAAATTGAGGTAAGTGAAAGTCAGTGTGTTGCCCGAACCAGATTTTGTTTTATAGAAACGTTCGGAAGAATTGATTTGTTAGATTTTTAAGCCAAAATATAATGCTTAATGATTTTTGCCAAGAATTCTGGATTTATAGAAACTGCTATAGCGATGTTATGTTGACTACAAGTGGTATGAATAAATTTATCTCAATTTAGGACACAGATTAACTTAAATAAATTATTACAGGCATGTATATAATTTCATTTCACGGGAGAACATTTTATTAAGTTCTTAACGGCAAGGTATAAAATCCGAAGACGGACATGGCGGAGTATGCCGTAAAAGCCATGCTTTAGAAAACTTATTATCTTAGCTAACGGTGGTGAGGACTTATATGGAAAAGCGTTCTATAATTAGAAAGGGTGTTAAATTCTAAATATAGACCGGGCGAAGAGAAAGGCAAATGACCTTTGCTTGCCACATTTTGCAGTTTTTTTGTCCATTTTGTTGACAGTTTTCGTTGTTAGAGAATGGGAGAATGTTCGCCTTATTAATTATCTGGGGCCACATTTGAATAATAATTGGTTTCTCTTAATTAACTTATTCAGATGTCATAATAATTTATTCAGTTGTTATATATTTGGAGCGTCCTAGGAGGAGGCCGAGACGTAGATGGGGATATTGTGTTGTCTGATCTAAGGCCTCGTTTATTTTATAGATATAGGTTATGTTATTAAACAGATCGATAATGATTGAAGTAAAGTGAGAATGGTTGACTGTTTGTATATATGGGAGAAGTTAGTTGAATGTGCAGTCAAATTAACACATAATTAAGTGTAACTTAATTTAATGGTGTCACAATGATTGTTGTGACGTTCACTCCTTCAATCGCCCTGAAGAAGGCCTATAATTTAGGCGAAACGTCGGCACCATTAAATTAAGTTTATACTCAATTGTGTGTTCATTTGACTGTACCCTCTTTTTAATAAAACTTGTATTCATTTTCGTTGGAAACATATGATTTAGATTAAATAATATAACTTTATTAAATTGTTAATCAGTAATAAGTTTATTCCCCATTAGTCACATTTTATTACCTTTTACAACTATGTGTATCAGATAATATTTTTTCTAAAATCTTTCTCTTTCCAGCAGTATATTATACGTCTACATTACAGATCTTATTATCAAAAAACAAAAATTACAAAAAAAAAAAATAGTCTTAGTCTTTTATCCTTTCGTTAATCATCAAATTCATTCAACTTGTATATTTAGCTGTCCTTTATCAATGTTATTAAGATGATATGGCCAAACTTTTGTAATGTACAAGACTAAAGGTTGTTTAGAGAAAGAAAATTTAAAATATCGCAATTTAAGCCCTATCAGACTATTTCAATCAGAATGAAACCTACATGTAATCTTAAAAAAAAAAAGCCATTAATAAGGTTTCCTAAAAACTAAGTTCAGATTAAGATTAATTTTGGTTTATTATTTTCAATAATAAACCTTTGTAATCAACCAAAAAAAAATACTCCTCACCCTCAAAATTTGAGAGCTTACGTTTTAAGATACGTAGAATCCGAATAACGAATAAAAAGAAATCCGTCTGAGACATTTCTCCAAAATTACTGGACTAACTTTTTTTGGAATTCGCCACAAAAATACTTAAGTCCGTAGAACGATGATCCTAACACCTAGGCGTTGATATCAGCTGGTTAGTCTTAAAATGGCTGTCAGTTAAAAGTGATTTAATTCATTAACTCAGTTATTTTCGAAGATAGAGAAAAAAATTTATAAGTGTTTTTTAACTAGAAAACCGCGAATAATTATGTAAAAGAGAAAAAAGAAAAGAAAAAAAAAATTGTAATTTCACACATAAATACGCTCATAACTCAGTTATTGTTGACGATAGAAAAAAGTATGTATAGAGTTTTAAAATCAGTAAAGCACGATACAGACACAAATAAAAAAAAAAAATCGAAATCTCGCTTGTATATACGTTATTTTCGAAAATTAAGAAGAAAAAAATTTTTATCCAAAAACTGCGAATAACTATATAAAATAGAAAAAAAAATGAATTTTTGTCTCATAAATACGCTCATTTGTATATTTGAGTAACAAATTATAATAGATGTAATTACACCAAAAATCGATTATTAATGAAGATAGAGAAACAGTGCAAAAAAATTGGTTTATTTTTTCAATAATGAACCTTGGTAATCGAACAAAAAAAAGTCTGGTGCGGACAACACACGACTTCTTTCACTTACCTCCGTTTTTAGAATCGATTAAAGAATTTTCAAAAACAATAAGAGATAAAAATGAGTGAAACCATGAAAGAATTAGTTAAATGGAATTTCTATAGAAACATGTGCTTTATTCGAAAATCTATGATATTATTATCTAAAACAATCACTTAGTTTTTTCGGCTTTTTATCACTCTCTATTAACTTTTACAAGCTCTTGTGTATTAGATATTATTTTTTTCTAAAATCCTTAGCTTTCCAACGGTATATGGTACATGTATATTACTGTTCTCATGTTCAAAAACGAAAAATTGCATTTAAAAATTTTTTTTTTTAGTTTTCTCCTTTAGCAGCTTTTCAAATTTGCTCAACTTGCATATTTAGCTGTTATTTATCAATGCTAACTAGATAATATGGTTATTTTTTTATAAAATATACAAAATGAAAGCTACTTTAGAAGAAGAAAATTTAAAATATTTGCATTTAAGCCCTGTCAGACCATTTTAATCAAAATGAAACCTACATGATATAAATGCCCATTAAATTTTACGTCGACATAGCGAGGTTAATCAAAATCGTCGGTACCGTTTTTGAGAAAATTATAAAAATGTGGAATATGCATGGTATAAAGTGGCTCTTCTGGTAAGCCGATTTTGATAAAAAAGTTTTTATAACATCTCGGGCAATAGTAGTCCTAAATATGAAATTTCAGTTTCAAAGCACTTTTCGTTTTCGCCCTGGAGTTACGTGTATTCCGTTGAAAACTGGAATTCGAAAATTTTCACGATGCAATACATTCCCTTACTATATATAGTAAGTGAAAGTAATAAATACGATAATTCAAAGGAAAATGCCATATCAACCCTGCTATTATCAAAACGCCTATATCTCTGCTAGTTCTTAACCAATATCAATTTTCTCGGAAACTTAATTCTCTATTAAACAACAATAAAAGCAATTGTTTTTAGTATTTATAAATTAGGAGAAACGGTTTTTTTTTCGTTATTCGGGTTCTACCCATCTTGAAACGTAAGCTCTCAAATTTTTAATGGGGGTAATTTTTTAATTAAAAATAATAAACCAAAAGAATTTATCATAGACAGTGTCACTATTTCCGATTATTTTCTTTTCTTTTAATGTTCAATTAAATAATTTAAATATACCTTCCTGATTCCAGAACAACTTGCATCTTTCCTCTATCATCAATAATAACCGAGTT
Source organism: Piezodorus guildinii (assembly GCA_023052935.1). Taxonomy (NCBI): domain Eukaryota; kingdom Metazoa; phylum Arthropoda; class Insecta; order Hemiptera; family Pentatomidae; genus Piezodorus; species Piezodorus guildinii. Next base: position 138,257,496 of record CM041297.1, on the reverse strand, counting down.
ATCAGGGAGTCACATCACTTTTAAGTTGTGACTAGACCATATAAAACAATTTTTTTTTAAATTTTTTTTATTGCGTTATCTAGATATCGAAAATCTTTTCAGTTTTTCTCTATCTTCAATAATAACCAATTTTTGGTATAATTACATCTATTATAATTTGTTACTTGAATACACAAATGAGCGTATTTATGTGAAACAATTTCAATTTTTTCTATTTTATATAGTTATTCGCGGTTTTTCGGTTAAAAAAAAATAATGATTTTTTTTCGAAAATAACGTTGCTACAAGCCTATATATAAGCAAGATTTCAATTGTTTTCATTTTTTTTTAATTTTTATTTTTATTTGTGTGTGTATCGTGCTTTACTGATTTTAAAACTCTATACATACTTTTTTCTATCGTCAACAATAACTGAGTTATGAGCGTATTTATGTGTAAAATTTCAATTTTTTTTCTTTTCTTTTTCTCTTTTATATAATTATTCGCGGTTTTCTGGTTAAAAAACACTCATAAATTTTTTCTTTATCTTCGAAAATAACTGAGTTATTTAATTAAATCACTTTTAACTGGCAGCCATTTTAAAACTAACCAGCTGATATTTCCTTTTCTTTTAATGTTCAATTAAATAATTCAAATAAAGCTTCCTGATTCCAGAACAACTTGAATTTTTCCTGTATCATCAATAATAACCGAGTTATCAGGGAGTCACATCTCTTATAAATTGTGGCTTGGGCCATTTAAGATTTCTTTTTCTTCTTCTTTTCAATTTTTGTCCATCTTCAATAATAATCGTATAATAATATAAATATAATTTTCAGAAGGAGGGGCGGATAGCCAAAGTGGGTTAGCGCGCGCTAATTTAAACGCGCGTTGCATAGCAACACAGAGGACCAAATCATTTGAAACCGAATAATAACGAGTTCGAGACTCGGTCCTTGGGGGGGTTTTATCTTAGCATTTATCCCTCGCCCTCACCCCCTGGCCCGAAAAAACCCGTATAGCCTTCAAAGGCGAGGTAGAGATGGACAAAAAAAAACAAAAAAAAAAACTGTTTTTTTTTGTTGGTGAAATGACATATATTATAATTTGTGTATTTTGGTAAAAAAAAACTAAACTATAATGAATATTTTCTCTATCTTCAAAAATAACTGAGTTCTGAGTCGTGAGTTCTCCTCACGTTTGTGGAGGATAACATTTTTGTTCCTTATTTCTTTACGTTTTTCTTGTTTATCGCGCTTTACTGATTCTAAAATACCATAAAAATTTGTCTCTTATCTTCAAAAATAACTGAGCTATAGGTTTTTTGGTTAATAAACACTAATAACTTTTTTTTCTATTATTAGAATTATTGAATTAAATCACTTTTAATCGGCTGCCATTTTAAAAATACCAGCTGATGGCAACGTCTAAGTGTTAGGTCCATCGTTGCATGGACTCGTAATTTTGTGGCGAATTAAAAAAAAAAAAAAATGGTACAGTAGTTTACGACGGACAAAAGGATTTTTTTATTTTTTTTGCGTTATTAGGGTTTCCCTCTTGAAACGTAGCCCTCAAATTTTGAAGGGGGTAATTATTTTTTTATTTTTTTTTTGGTCGATTACAAAGGTTCTTTATTGAAAATAATGAAATGAAAATTCATCAAAATCGGTGAGACACATTAGGGGCCCTCTCCTTGTGCGAGCTACTTTACACCATTATATCCTTCGCCAGCGCGGTGGGATATGGAAGAGGTGCGGGCGCAGGAGGTAGGGAGGGCAGGGAGTAGGGAGAGAGGTGCCAGGAGAGAGCTCAGTCTGAACCGGATGGCGGGATGAAGCTGTTACTGCTGCTGGGCCTCTTGGGGGCCTGCTGGGGGCGGGGCACCATCGTCTACAAGTGCTGCCCCAAGGGGCAGACCCTCGGCAAAGAGTCCTGCGTGCCCTCCAAGCACCGCCTCCTCCACCCCTTCCGCCCGCCCCCCATCTACCGCAGGCCTTCCTCCCTTCTTCCTAACGCTAGCTACGAGGTCGTCTTCGGCCGCCTCCCCAAGTGCCGCCTCCTCTACTACCTCGAGCCCCAGCGGGAGCCGGGCGACGCCTTCTGGCTGCTCAGCTCGGGGACGGTGGTGCGGGCCAGCGGGGACCCCCTACCTCCAGGTAACTACTGCCTGGAGGCGATTCCCCAGCTGGGTGCGGTGCTCCCCGTCCTCTGCTTCCCCGAGGGCGAGGAGGAGGGAGTCGGGGTGTGTTCGCGGTGTACCCCGTCGGGATGCTGGTGTCCATCCCCTTCCTGGCCGCCACCCTCGTCGTCTACACCTTCTTCAGGGAGCTCGGGAACCTTCACGGCCGCTGCCTGGTCTGCCATGTCACCTGCCTCCTCGTCGGCTACTCCCTCCTGGCCACCATCCAGATCGACACCACCGCCTTCCCTTACAGGGTATGTTTAGTCATGGGTGAGTACAATTTTCCTCCCTATAATAATCATATTACTGCCTATATCTGTTAAATTATTACTAGAGACCGGATTTCCATGTTATTCCATTTCTTCATGTCAAACCCGGACAGCTATCACATTTGTCTATTAAGTCTCGTCAGAAATTTTATTTTTTTTTAATACAAGCAAGAAATTTGACATAAACTTTAATTTTCCATCTGCAATTCCTTTTGCAATTAGCAAATTTGTAGACTGCTGAAGCAGCGGCTCATCACAGCAGAACTTTTTAATTGATCGGCATATCTCTTGGGTCTGTGCTCTGGGTAGTAGTCGATTTGGACTGTAAGGATTTGTAGGGCATTTTAATGTTTATTTTAGTGGGTTAGTGTTGTATGTTTTTTATTTAATACAAATAAGAAATTTGACATACAATTTAATTTTCCATCTGCGATTCCTTTTGCACTGAGCAAATTTGTGGACTGTTGAAGCAGCGGCTCATCACAGCAGAGCTCGTCAGGTGACCGTCATATCTCTTGGTCATTGCTCTGCGTAGTCGTCGGGTTAGTCTGTAAGGAATTGTAGAGCATTTTAATGTTCCTGTTAGTGGGTTAGTGGTGTATGTTAGTCTTTCGTGGAAGTTATTGTAATATTTTAAAAATCGTTTGTTATGTTCTTATGTTTAACGTACTTTCCGATCGACTTTTTCCGTGAAAGTAGAGACTTCAATCTCTGAAATTCACCAAATTAAGGCAGGTGTACCTAAGGGAAGACTTTAGATCATTTATTTAACATATATGTTTAGAATGTACCACATCACAATGGGACTCTATTGGCCACTTTTGCTGATGATACAGCGGTCCTTTGTTCAGATATGGATCCTTTTCAAGCGGCAATATTCTCCAAAACCACCTCAACGAAAGTTCTGCATGGGCTACTAGGTGGAAAAAAAGATAAACGAATCCAAGAGTTTGTCATGTAGTATTCACTCTGAACCATAAGCCTTCTCTGCCCATTTATTTTAATAGCATTCAAATTCCAACATCAGAAGAAATTCGATATTTAGGTATTTACTTGGATAAAAGACCGACCTGTAAAACACACATTCGGCTAAAACGTAAAGAACTTAACAGACGATACAGCCTTTGATCTTGGTTACTTGACAGACTTCTAAATTATCATTAACTAACAAACTAACTCTTTATAAAGTTTTGTTGAAACCAATCTGTACATATAGGATAGATCTTTGGGGCTCCACAAAAGCATCAAATATCCAAAGAATTCAATCGTTTCAGTCGAAAGTGTTGTGTAAAATAGTGGAAGCACCGTTATGTGTACATACATTATATTTATCGATTTTGGCCATCTTTGGACTACGTACAAACAGCAACAATCATGGGATTGTCCAAAAACTCCCTGTATTTTTTCATTCTATCGCTCTGCTCCTGTATTTTCTTCAGGGCGGAGATTCTTCCACGTTTCTTCATTTATTCCTCTCATCTCCTAGCATCTCCAACTTCAAAATCTTCTCTTTTCATTTGCATCTTAACTATTTTTTTTTTTTTATGTGTTTTGTGTATTACACATCTATAGATACTTATGCTTTTTGATATCAAAATAGACAAAGATACGTTTGGTAAATCCATTCTATTTATATGCCCAAAGAAACTGAGTTTTCTCCGGATTTCGACTGTATGATTAGCCATAGTAGCATAATGTGACGTAAAGTAAATAAACAATAATAATAAACGACTACCATCCGCGAAACATTTTACTCAATTATTTACTTAAAATTTATAAATGGAATGTAGGCAGCAAGAATATAGTAGGTACAATATATGTAGGTACCTACCGTCAGTTATATTTACTATTTACCATCAGCTACCACACACAATTTATGGTGTCTTTGCAATGCGTGTGTGTTTTCTTGTTACAAGCTAAGGCTTCACAAATATTTTTCATCAAGGTAATTTAAAATAAATTACCAATTACGTTTCGTGAACCACTTGATTTAACATCGGGTTAGATAATAGACATCACCCAGACGTGTAACAAAACCTAAGGTTATTTAATTAATTCGAGTTTGAAAGGAGTGACCTTTACACCTTCTATTCCCTGCCAAAGAAAGTGTAATTACCATTGACCTAACACGTAATTAACAATTATCTCTATAATAGTATTGATAACAATAATTAACACGGTTCACGGTTTCGGCTAACCTGTGAGGTCAAGAACTGAACCCTAATTCTGGAATCAGGTTCGCCTACTCAAGAATGCCAGACCTGTTATTTTCGCGTCAGAAGATTCTTCCTGGTGTGTATGGTTTATCATTATCGCTTCTTCACTTGGTTTAGTATTTAATAATGATTATCTTGTATTCTAAGGCTTCTTATTTGCACTGGTTGTCTACTTAACAAATAAGCTTCACGGTTTACACAAACATTATATATACAAGGTGTCTTATTAACGTGTAATCATATTGTGACAGCAGATACGAGAGCATGAGTGAAACATAAAAGTTTCGGACCCATAGTCCGATTCTCATTAGTTAGGGAGGAAAACCAAATGTTGGGTGTTTTTCTGTTATCCATAGTTTTTATCAGAAAAGCTTAAATATATTTACTTGATGTGCAAGCACAGAAATACGTAAAACAAATGAAAAAGTAACACAAACGTAAACTGACACATTCATACCTTTTTGCTCGCGAGCCTGTGCCCCTGTGCTACCATTGCAATGGAGCCCTCTCGATTAATCATATCATTCAAGAATGTCCGTATTATACGTCGCAGCTTCACAGAATGGGGCTCATTCCAGAAACATCGAAAGTTGTGGGAGGTAATGAGGATTTAATTAAATTAATCTTTAAATTTCTTCGGAAAAACTCCTACCTAAATTATAAACTTTACTATCTTCATCATTGAAACTTCATTCCAAAAACAATGTTGTTTCTTTTTTTTTTTTTTTTGCTACAACTTTATTTATTTGTTCTTAAGTAGCTTCTCGCAACTTTGCACTTATTTTTATAAATTAATTTTGTCATTCATACTTAAATGATTTCCCTATTTATACCGTTTATTTATTTATTTCCTCTTTCTTCTAGAAGTCTAACAATTATGGTAGCGTTCTTATAGGCGTTGATGACCTCTGATGTTTTACGCATTAAAGCCCTAATTAACAACAACAATATAGGCAAGTGACCCTACCTACAAATCCATGTCGAAATGTCCACATCTAAAGGAGAATGTATCACAAATATTTCAACTTTAATCTTATTATAGTAAATGCTCCTTATTATGTCTCCAACTATACCTTGCACCACGACCTTAATGTTCCATTTATTTCAGACCTAATTCCATCCAAATTTTCCAAATTCCACCAGAACCTCATTCATCATCCTAATCCTCTATCCTACTCATCCATACAACCCACCTAGAAGGTTGAAACGGCAGTGGCCCCGCGACCTTTTGTAAATATATTGGAGTTCTAGCACTGGCTAGATTCTCCACTCAATGTGATATTTGTATGAGTGTGTGTATGTGTATATAGGTATAAGTGAATTCTTGACTTTATTGTATTGATTCATTATTGTGTATATATTTTATTGTAGTTTTATGCCGTGTAAATATTGTATGAATGTAGTATGTATGATATCTTTCAGCACTACTATTGATGTCAAAATTGGGACAGATTGTAATTATACTCAATAAAAATTGTTGTTGAAAAAAAATCTTATAGCAATTTTACATTATAATATTTTAATTATTTTATTAAACATTTTGTATTGTTATGTAAATTTCATGGTACAATTATGAGGTTAATTATTTTTAATTAGACGATATTTTGTACTAGCAGATAAAATTGTTCTTTTTCACCTGAAGATGGCATTATAGTCGCAACTTTTTGCAGCAATATTTAATAAAAAAATTGGTAAAGTTAAATATCTGCCTCCAACTTTATTCAAAATACGCTTTTTTGTTTGGAGTATATCCGTTAATAATTAAAACGAAAATTAGATCACATAATGTCATTATATGCACTTATATAATGAATATAATTGCCTTTTTCTCGGGTAAACATTACCAGACTATACAGAGAAATAAACATAAATATTAAAAAATTCAGTTGAAACAATCGAAGAATATTTACAAATCATCATGCTAAATAAAGCGCCAACGGAAATTTTCGTATTTTTTTAATCTTTTTTTTTTTTTTTTTTTTTTTTTCGAGTTAACAATTACAAAGCATTCAAGAACCGGCTTGGCTAATAGCCTCTCTTATCGAGTATTTTTATCTTTGAACAAAATCGTAAAAAAATTATCTAGATCGTGTATTTATCACTTTGGTATTTCCTTTTCTTTAGTGCTAAATCGGTTGATAGAATTTTTTTTTTGTTGGTACCATAATCATTTGTTTTAATTAATTAAGATCTTAAAACTGTCGGGTTCGACAGAATTTACGATGTGGAAAAATAGTTGGTCTGACAATGAATTGGTCTAGTCAAACGGTAGGTTTGATTGGATTTTAAAAAATCTAAGTACATAGTCGAATAATTTGTTTCGTTGTGTTATTTCTCCAACTGCAAATATTATAGTGCGTTTTGAGATGAACTTAAAAAAAATTGTGCTACCTAGTTATTTGGTATTAAAGACATAAAATTTTATTCATCAACGCCTTTTATATTTCATTTAAAAAAATATTAATAAATAAAGAAAAAATTAAAAATAATTATGAAAATAAAAACTATTGTTGGAGGGCTAGAAGTTAAAATTTTAATTGAATTGAACATATAAATTAAGAATATAAGTAGATAATAAAAAGGTTAGTGCTAACAAGTGAAAGTATGTTTATATAAATTAAAAGATATATTAAATAGTCCAAAATAAATAAAATCTATATTATAGGTTTATGGATAAATTTGATCCATTTTTTTTTCACTTAATTTATATCTAGAATTTTTGGCTACGTGTGTTCACTACAGAACAATTTACAATTAACAGCTAATACTTAAAAAAAAAAAATCCAAATATATATATATATATATATATATATATATATATATATATATATATATATATATATATTTATTCTACACATTTTTCCCAACGTGACACCAACGTTTTTATCCCCGAACTGAAAAACTCTGAGCTTTGAAGTGAGGAAAAATCAGAAAACGCACTTTTCACTTGATCATCATTTTCAAAACGTTTTCCTTTGACGAAGTTGTCTAATTCCTGAACAGGTGGTAATCTGTTGGAGACTAGTCGGGAGAATATGGTGGGTGCGGAAGAACTTCGTAGCCCAGTTCTTTCAATTATTGCACGGTTTGTTTTGAAACACGGGGTCTTGCTGCCGCTCAGTGAGATCATGAGGTACCCATGTATCGAGCTTTTTTACTTTCCCAATACACTTTAAATGTCTGAAAACGGTAGATACACTTGCATTTAGTTGTGCTGAGAGTCCTTTAACTGTTTGGTAGGGGTTTCCTTCTACTGTACGTTTGAGGACATCGTTGTCTATTACGGACGGAGGTCTTCCTCAGGGCAGGTTTTCTAAGTCGGTATCCCCATCTGAAAACTTAGCAAACCAACGGCAAATGGTTCATTAACACTCCCTTCCCCAAACGCATTGCAAATATTTCTAGCGGCCTCAGCTACTGAATACACTTTAAATGTCTGGAAACGTTAGATGCACTAGGTTTCCTTCTGCTGTATGTTTGAGGACATCGTTGTCTATTACGGACGGAGGTCTTCCTCAGGGCAGGTTTTCTAAGTCGGTATCCCCATCTGAAAACTTAGCAAACCAACGGCAAATGGTTCATTAACACTCCCTTCCCCAAACGCATTGCAAATATTTCTAGCGGCCTCAGCTGCTGAATGGCCGAGTTTAAATTCGTAAAAAAATATTACTCGAAAATCGCGAGTTTCCATGTTCATATTTGGAGTTATACTATAAGTTATACTAAAAGTGGGTAATTGATTGGGAAGCTAATGTTTATAATACAAAGGTAGAAGATTAGTAACTGTTTACTTTAAATATGTAAACATTCGGAAGAAAACAACAGAGACCTGCAAAATCCTTTATGTATTTCAGAAACTATAAAAACAGACATTGCATATGAAACAACCCAATATATATATAATAACTATTATTGGTAAATTAAAAAAATATATAAATAAGCATATAATTTAATGTTTTATGCCTCAAATATATTTAAATGACCAATTTCAGCCAAAATATGCTCAATTATCAAAAATATGCCATTTTGGCAAAATGTGCAATATAAATATTTACCAAAAAATTAAGAAAATTATTTTTAATTTAATCGTCTCATATTTAAATAAAATACAAGTATATGCATCTTAATAACATTCCGGAACTTAGTTTAGAAAATGTTTTGGTGCAGATTTGACGAATTTCAAATTGTAGCAGAAATTCAAGTTGGCTAAATCAATATTTTCTGGATATTAATTTAACAGCAATTTGGAAATTTAAGTGAACAATCAATAAAGACTAAAGGCGTTTGCGATGATTTTAGAAATCATTGTCAGGTAGCTGTATATTTGCACATAGCATTGCGAAAATCAAAAGAAAATTATTAATTAATTGAGATGAATATTTTTAATGAGAAACACACCTGTCATATATGTTCAGCCTTGACACGGAATTGCCAAACAGAAAAAAAATTGCACAAATATAATTAATTAAATAATATTGCTATTCCGCTCTGGCTCGGCCTCCACTGGCATACATCAGTGAAGCGCTGAGTGGGAGGCGCTGGGATCTCTTGGATTCCGCTTCTCCCCCCACTTGTGGGGGGAGCAGCCGAGTCTAGGGTTCCTTTGGCTGATTGTATATATTGTATATAGTAAAGTTTGCTTGTATGATTTTTATTTATTTCCCAACTTGTATTTATCTCTACTACAGGTTGTTGTTTTGATTTGTTTCTTGTTTTTGTTTTTTTTGTATATATTTGAATTTATTTATTTCCGATTTTATGTAATTTGACTTTATCATTATTGGCTGTATATATTGTATGAATGTGTACTACATCTCTATTACTACTGTTCATTATGCAACAAATTGTAATATTTCTCAATAAAAAAAAAAAAAAAAAAAAAAAAAAAAAAATTAAATAATATTACTGCTGAAATAATCTTCTTAAACATAATCATTAAGTATTCAGACCAGATTAAAAGGTATCATAAACTGTATTTTTATATTATTATAACTTAAAAGATATTTAGATTTAACATATGCCTTTAAATATATATATTTTTAATGACCACTATAAGATATATATTATTTACTAATATTTATGCGAAGTTAATAAAAACTGATTGGGCATGCGCACGAGGACGAACACTCATATTTGATTGTTCGATCTTCAATTTATTTAAGGTTCTTTCCCACTTAACTTGGAAAGCTGCCAGAACATGCGTAATACATTCTTTTCATCTAACAATTCGGAGACAAGTAAGGAAGGAATCAGATATTTGTTCCAACACAACTGAAGTATCGCCATATGTTTTTTTCGCATAGACATAAAACTAAAAATGTGGGTATATTTTGGAACACAAAGCAGATCGAGATGAGAGGAGACCGTCAGCTAATAAATTAAATTAATTTATTTTTTTTAAATCGTTCTTTTATTAAAAAGTTTATTAAAAAATCTTGTGTGGACAACACACAACTTTCACTCAACACGACTGTTAAAATTAATTTTAAAACTATTAACTATACTTCAATTAAAAATATTATTATATAGTAAAGGGAAGCATTGCGATCGTGAAAATTTTCTTATTAGAGTTTTAAATAAGAATATAAATCGTTTTAGGGTTCCACGAGTCCAAATGACCAAGTCCCGCAAAAAGATCTGTTTGTTTGTGTGACCGTGTGTGGTAAATCCAGCGAGAAAGCGAAAAGTCCTATGAAACTGGAATTTCATATTTAAGAAAAATATACGCCCGAGATGTTACAGCAACTAACTTTCCATCAACCAGAAGAGCCACTTTATACCACACATTTTGAACCTTTTTACGATTTTCTCGAAAACAGCTATAGCCATTTTGATTAAACTCGCTGTATCGATGTAAAATTTGATGATCTTTAATATGAAGTAGGTTTCATTCTGATTAAAATGGTCTGACAGGGCTTAAATGCCGATATTTTAATTTTCTTCCGCTAAAGTACCTTTAATTTTGTATATTTTATATAAAAATAACTATATTATCTTGTTACCACTAATGAAAAACAATTTAATATACAAGTTGAACGAATTCAATATCTAATTAAAGGAGAAAACGGAAAAAAATATTTGTTTAATGCAATTTTTCGTTGAACATAAGAACAGTAGTGTACATGTATAATAAAGCGTTTGAAAGCTAATAATTTTAGAAAACGAATTATCTTATACACAGCTCGTAAAAGTTAATAAATAATGATAAAAAGGCGATAAAACTAACCAATTATTTTAGATAATAATATAATAGATTTTTTAATAAAACACATGTTTCTGTAGGAATTCAATTTAATTAATTATTTAATGTTTTCACTCCTTCATATCTCTAAATGTATTTGAATATTCTTTAATCGATTTTTAAAACGGATGTAAGTAAAAATCGTTTGTTGCCCGCACCAGATTCTTTTAATATAAGAATAGTAATATACATGTCTAATGTAATAATAATAATAATTCTTTATTTATTCTGGGACAAGTCCCTTCAGAATAACATAACAGGAAATAAAAAGGTGGACTTAAGACTAGAGTCTTAGAGCAAAATGACTGAAAAACAGAAAAGAATTAAACTAATAACATGAACCAATAAAATAACTTAAAACCTAAATTATAATAAAAATGTACAAACCAGAAAAATAAATGTATGTTAACATGAGAACAAAAAAATATATAAAAAAATATATTTAATCAGATAAAAGAAATGTATATATACACACACAAAAATATGTATGTATACAGTTTTTAAAAATAAAGGAAATTACTATTCTTCTTTGAACATATATATATAATTTAATCAGGCATATTTGAAAAGATAATAATTTCAAATATTTGCTGTTGAATTTACCGTTGAAAATAATAATTAAATAAGTAAATCTGTTCTATTATTAATTAGTTGATTATTCTTGAAATTAGCATCTACTTGGGATTATTTGGAAATTGGATTGATAGGAAATGGCTAAATAGACGGGATTTGAATGTGGAGAGAGTTTGGGAATCACGAATATTAGGGGGAATGGAGTTCCATAGGGAGGCGGATCGGATTAAGAAAGATCTGGATGGATGGGGCGTTATATACAGATGTAAAGGCCGTGAGCGGGTGTAACGGGAACGAACGGAGGATTTGAATAAAAGGAGATCCGAGATGTAATGTACTGTATGAAAGTTAAATATTTACTTTCACTTACCTATGGATTGTATGAAATATGTTGTAAGGAAAAGTAATTCGAGTCCATACGTCCAAGTCCCGAAAAAAGGTGTGTGCGCCTGTATATGTGTATGCGTTAAGCTAAGATCGAAAATAAAAAGTCATAAAGAAACCAAAATTTAACGTTAAGTTCAATTATATGTGAAGAAAAGGTAAAAAGAAAAGTCACTGTTTTTTATTGAGTTATGTGAAAGTATGTGTTGCGCGCACCAGATTTTTGTTGTTGTTGATCGGAGCGACCATCAGTCAATTAGTTTAATACATTAATGATTAACAGAATTAATGACTAAATATTGACTTTTCAAACAGTTTTTTACGAAGAACCCTTTCTAAGCACATTAGACTAAAAGCAGATGCTCCTTAACGATGTCAAGGACAAAAAAAAATTATAGAGTAAAAAATTTAAGGAATTCACACTTCTTTAATTTACTATAGGTCAATGTTACTTTCAAAAAAATATTTTTCATGATACAGGGAGAAAAAACAAGAAAATAAATTAGCGCTTTCAAAAATTAATTTAAAAAAAAAAAGTCAGGGTATAAATGTTAAAATTAATAATCACTCAAAAAAGAAAGGAAAATTTGCGAATTTGCAGAAATATTTCATGGCTACCAGTTTTATGTTTGTGGTTGACTATTTGACTGGTTGTGACTGTGCAGTACAAGTCAGAGATCACTAACAACTGTACCACTTATAATATTTAATTTGTCTGTGTATATTTGTGATTATTATTATTTATAAGCCAAGGCTTCGCAAATATTTTAAGCCAAGTTAATTTAAAATAATTTCCAAATTACATCTTGAAACGTTTCAAAAGAGAAAGTTTAAAGAATTACATTCAGTTTCGTCGGAAACATATATTTTTTTATTAAATAATATAACTATATAAAATTGTTATGTGAAATAATCACAGAAGTTTATGCCATATTCGTCATTTTAGATTATCTTCACATTTGCATATAAGGCATTTTAAAAAAAAATAATTAGCTTTCCTATGGTACATTATACATCTATATTACTATCCTATTTTTCCTTATTACAGTAACCCTGCAATGAGTGCATTTATTTCTACCCGTACTATCTTGCGATACAACGCGTATTTTTTCAATCAATTCATAATATTTTCAATCAATTCATAATTTTTTCAATCAATCTCATAATTTTTCAGTCAAATTCATAATTGTTTCAATCAAATACATAATTTTTTCAACCAAATCCATGATTTTTTCAGTTAATTTCATAATTTCTTGCACCCATTTTATACAGTTAATTTAATGAGGTTTTGCAATGAAAAACTTAACATTTTTATTAAATCTTGTTGTTTATCCATTTAACGTCACTTTATTTTACTGTGCTTAATCCGACGGTACAACGGGAATCATAAGTTTTGTCTATCTAGGTTTACTTAAGATCGGATCTTTTACGAGTTCCACTTTTTAAATCTTTTAAGAGTCACCTGTGGTGCAGTGGCTAGTATAACATCCTTCTATCCGCTAGATCGCGAGTTCAGACCTGGCAGATGGCCATTGGATAATTTTTTATGTTTTCAACTAAATTCATAATTCTTTACATCTCTTTTAAAGGACGAAATAACCAAGGATTTTTACTCCCTAAAAACAAATATAGGGCCATCTGCTGGTTTTGACAGCTTTCTATGCTTAAGGTCGCAAGTTCAAAACCAGCAGATGGCCATATATTTGTTTTTAGGGAGTAAAAATCCTTGGTTATTTCGTCCTTTAAGAGAGATGTGAACAATGATGAATTTAGTTGAAAACATAAAAAAAGTATCCAATGGTCATCTACCAAGGCTGAACTCGCGATTAGAAGGATATTAAGCTAGCCACTGCACCACAGGTGACTCTTAAAAGATTTAAAAAGTGGAACTCGTAAAAGATCCCTCCCTGTCTTAAGTATAAACCTGGATAAGCAAAACTTAGGACTCCCGTTGTATCGTCGGATTAAGCACAGTAACATAAAGTGACTTGAAATGGATAAAAAACAAGATTTAATAAAAATGTTAAGTTCTTGATAGCAAAACCTGAATAAATTAACTGTATAAAATGGGTACAAGAAATTATGAAATTAACTTAAAAAAATATGAATTTGGTTGAAAAAATTATGTATTTGATTGAAAAAATGTATGTATTTGACTGAAAAAAAATATGAATTTGAAAAAAAGATATATATATATATATATATATATATATATAATATATATATATATATATATATACACATATATACATGTATGTATGTATAGGATATTGAGAAGAAAAAATAAAATAAAAACAACAGTTGTGTAAAAAAAAAAATGAAAATAGATAATGCATTATTTACAATTTAAATCGTATAGAGCATAGTATCGTAGTATAAAGCATTCATGTTGCTAATTGACCAATTCTTCCTAATCCACTCGGTCCACAAATTCATCGAATTTCGTATCAAAAAAGTATTTGAAAGGTCCCATTTCCAAGGCATATACCCTCTTAAAACATGAAATTTCAGTTGTAAACTTCTAATCGTTTTTGGAGCTAGGCTTACCACACACAATACAGACCTTTTGGGGGGGACTTGCGGGACAGGGAACCCTAAAATATGGATTTTCGCTGAAAACTGGAACTCGAAAATGTTCAATACCTCAATACTTTCCTTTTCTATACACTTCTATTTCATATATAGGTAAGTGAAAGTAAAAATAAACAACCAACTCTAAAATATATCTAAATTATTTTAAATTCCAATATGATAACGAAATTAGAAGTTCTTGGGGAGGGTTAAAGTTCTCCCGGTCCCGAGTATAAGGCCGGTTCCTAGAGATGAATTTTTTTTTGTTTTGTCTGATAAACTCTGGGAATGGTTAAGAAACATACTTTTTACAGGCTGATGATTATCTAGTCTTTATAAAGTGGGTACCATAAATTTAGATGATCTCAGCCCTACCTACTTGTGCAGCTAAATTTCAAATTTTAATTAATTTATTTTATTAAGGTAGATTTCGGGCTGAATAACTTTTTCCATAAATACTCATTTTTTTTATTTCATCAACATGACGTTTCGGGATATTCTCCCATCTTCGGAAGTTTTGCTATATATTCAGAACTCCCAGCATTTTCACTAATACACACATTCAATTAGGTAAATTAGTAAAAATGAAGTCAATATTTAAAAACATCAGATCTGAGCTAGAGTATTGCTCAGATCTTTGTCCTCAACTCTTGCTCAGATCTGATGTTTTTAAATATTGACTTCATTTTTACTAATTTACCTAGATGTGTGTATTAGTGAAAATGCTGGGAGTTCTGAATATATAACAAGACTTCCGAAGATGGGAGAATGTCCTGAAACGTCATGTTGATGAAATAAAAAAATTGAGTATTTATGGAAAAAGTTATTCAGCCCGAAATCTACCTTAATAATCAAACGAGATCTTCCGTTTTTTAGAATATATTGATAAATTATTTATTTTTAGTAAAAAAGTTCACAAATCTCTAAAAAATAACAATACATATACCAAACTGTTACTAATATTATTTAAGGAATGCATTCAATTAATGAACCTTTTGAAACAAAATTTTTCTTTCTTAAAGAATTTTGGACTCAATTTTTTTTTTTTTTTTTTTTTTTTTTTTTTTAACAGGGAAACAAAATATTTTGAAACAATACAAAAGGGCAAAATTTTTGAGTTTGGAATAAAGGCTAAATTCGCGCGAGTGCTATAAAATCTGCAAATTATTATCCTGATATTAGGATGTGTTTCAAGAGGAGCAAATTAAGTGACATATTAAACGTTCTTTCAGAAAAAAAAAAACTGGTTCCGAAACGAATTCGGTAGACTTCAATAACGGTTATAAACAAAATAAAAACATATATTTATCAGTAACCATTTATTTATTTTTTTAATATTTTCATTTATAGATAACTGGAAACAAAAATTATCTGTATAATCAAAATCCATAGTGTTATTTAACAAAAAAAAATCTGGTGCGGGCAACACACGATTTTCACTTACCTCCGTTTTTAAACTCGATTAAAGAATTTTCAAGTACAGTAAGAGATAAAAATGAGTGAAACCATTAAAGAATTAACTAAATGGAATTTATATTGAAAGATGTGTTTTATTAAAAAATCTATTATATTATTATCTAAAATAATCAGTTACTCACTCTCTATTAACTTTTAAAAGCTTGTGTATGAATAATATTTTTTTCTAAAATCTTCAGCTTTTCAACGGTATAATCATACATGTACCGCTCTTATGTTCAAAAACGGAAAATTGCGTTAAAAAAATATTTTTTCTCTTTTCTCATTTAGTTGTTTATCGAATTCATTCAATTTATATATTTACCTGTTTTTCATCAGTGGTAACAAGATAATATAGTTATTTTTTATAATCAACAAAATGAAAGGTACTTTAGAGAAAGAAAATTTAAAACATCCCCATTTAAGCCTCGTCAGACCATTTTAATCAGAATGAAACCTACATGATGTTAAAGCCTATTAAATTTTATATCGATATAGCGAGTTTAATCAAAATAGTCGGAATCGTTTTTGAGAAAATTGAAAAAAGGTGCAAAATGCATGGTATAAAGTGGCTCTTCTGGTAAGTTTATTTTGTAACGTCTCGGGCGTATATTAGTGTTAAATATAAAATTTCAGTTTCATAGGACTTACCCTTTCCTCCTGGGAGTTGCCACACACGGACACACACACACACACACAGACCTTTTTGCGGGACTTAGTTATTTGGACGCAGGGGACGATAAAACGTGTATTTCCGTTGAAAACTGGAATTCAAAAATTTTCACGATCGCAATACTTTCCCTTACTATATATAGTAAGTGAAAATAAAAAGCATAATATCTTTTTTTTTTAGATAATAACTTATTGTATAATTCAGAAATGTATAAATGATACCCTCTTTATCATTATTATTGTAGGCTAAAGAATGGGAATAATTTATACTGCCAAGTTGTAGTCGTTTAGGTAAAAATTATTCATTTATTTATTTTTATACCTAATTTAAACTCAACAACCGCTATTCAGACAGATATAAACCAATTAGGGCAGAATGATATTAATTTATCAAGAGAGTTATCAATTAGAGTTATCAATCTACTATATTTTTAATTTTTTTTTTTTGACAGACTTTTTCATTAATCTATAATGGAATTCAAAACTGCTTTAGAATTTCTAATTTCAACCAATTGGGTTAACAGGGGATTAACTCTGATTTAAATTAGCTTCAGTAAGCTAGATTTAATGTATTAATCAAAAAGAATCCGAAAAATGAAGAAATATCTTTAATCATGTCTATTCTGATGTTTCCCTACAGTTTCTTAATTATGAAAATGAATTCATAATTAAAAAGTTGATTTTCAAAAGGTGCTACTAGCTATTTCAAAATTGTATATTTTGATTTAATCAAAACGATTAAAATAAAGATATGACAACATATTAATTTCGTAAAAAGTTTCCTGTAGTACCTTACGGAAATCGACGTCTTAATCTATATTAATGAGAATACAGTAAATAACTGGGTTCATCTGTCGTGTAGTGGCTTCACATAACAGCATTCAGTGCCCAAAGTCGCTATTTCATACCCGGCATGTGGACCTAGGATTTCTTAAACTGAGTAAAAAATCTTTGGCTGTGTTGTTATTCTGAGATAACGTAAAATAGTGGTCCGTGTGCGATTTCAGGTACTCTTTAGAGATCCCTATCCTAATAAAACCTGGATAGCCAAAATTAAGGACTTCCACTATAGCATCGTCTGATTAGCCACAGTAGCATAAAGTGGTGTTAAATGAATAATCAAACAAATAGTTGAGGAGCATATTTTTTTACAAAAATAAAAACAGAACATAAAATGCATATTTTGTTTAGTTGCGAACATCATAATGAATCATTTTTACTTTCATTTGCTATATATAGTAAGGGAAAGTATTGCGATCGTGAAAATTTTCGAATTCCAGTTTTCAACGGAAATACACGTTTTAGGGTCCCCTGAGTCCAAATAACCAAGTCCCGCAAAAAGGTCTGTGTGTGTCCGTGTGTGGTAACTCCCAGGTGGAAACGAAAAGTCCTATGAAACTGAAATTTCATATTTAAGACAACTATACGCCCGAGATGTTACAAAACCTTTTTCATCAAAATGAGCTTACCAGATGAGCCACTTTATACCATGCATTTTGTACCTTTTTTCGATTTTCTCGAAAACAGTTCCGACGATTTTGATTAAACTCGCTATATCGATGTAACATTTAATGGGCTTTAATATCATGTAGGTTTTATTCTGATTAAAATGGTCTGACAGGGCTTCAATGCCGATATTTTAAATTTTCTTCCCCTAAATTACCTTTAATTTTGTAGATTCAATAAAAATAGCCATATTATCCAGTTAGCATTGATAAATAACAGCTAAATATGCAATTTGAGCAAATTTGAAAAGCAACTAAAGGAGAAACTTGAAAAAATATTTTTTTAAAGCAATTTTTTATTTTTGAACATAAGAACAGTAATACACGTGTATGATATACCGTCGGAAAGCTAAAGATTTTATAAAAAATATTATCTCATACACAAGCTTTTAAAAGTCAATAGAGAGTGATGAAATGAACATAAAACTAACTGATTATTTTAGATAATAATATCATAAATTTTTTAATGAAACACATATTTCTATATAAATTCAATTTAATGAATTCTTTATTAGTTTCAAGTATTTTTATCTCTAACTGTTTTTGAAAATTCTTTCATTGGTTTTAAAAATGTAGGTAAGTGAAAGTCGTGTGTTGCACGCACCAGATTTTTTTGTGTATAATCGCATTTAAGAAACGCAAATAAGATTATATATTTATATAATTTGGGACAATATCAATCTATTGTATTTACATCCAATAAGAGTAAAAAATATATAAATTCAATAATTTCTAATTATTATATTTGAGTTGTTTTGTTTTATCTGATTAAACTGTCCAGAATCAATTCTACTAATTATTAAATACACCAAGAATAAATTATATGATACCCTAAAGTTATGCGATACAACTTAATGAACGAAAAACGTAGAAATAACTTATAATTAATTACACTAGAAATATTGGGTTGTGTCACATGAAATGTCCGTTTTCAAAGTAAAGGATTTTTATTAAAAATACGATATGAAAACAAGATAGTTTTATTCGAAGTATTTACCTTCTTTTTTTACACATTTTTCCCAACTTGACACCAACTTTTTTATCCCCGAACTGGAAAACTCTGAGCTTTGAAATTAAAAAAAAATCTGAAAACTCACTTTTCAGTTGATCATCATTTTCAAAAAGTTTTCCTTTGACGAAGTTAATTCCTGAACAGGTGGTAATCTGTTGGCGACAAGTCAGGAGAATTTGGTGGGTGCGGAAGAACTTCGTAGCCCAGTTCTTTCAATTTTTGCACGGTATGTTTTGAAACATGGGGTCTTGCTGCCGCTCAGTAAGATCATTAGGTACCCATGTATCGAGCTTTTTTACTTTCCCAATACAATTTGAATGTCTGGAAACGGTAGATGCACTTGCATTTAGTTGTGCTGAGAGTCCTTTAACTGTTTGGTAGGGGTTTCCTTCTACTGTATGTTTGTGGACATCGTTGTCTATTACGGACGGAGGTCTTCCTCGGGGCAAGTTTTCCAGGTCGCATTATCCCCAGCTGAGAACTTAGCAAACCAACGGCGAATGGTCTGTTCATTAACACTCCCTTCCCCAAACGAATGGCCGAGTTTAAACTCGTACAAACATTTTACTCGAAAATCGCATGTTTCCATGTTCATATTTGGAGGTATACTAAAAAGTGGGTAATTAATTGGGAGGCTAATGCTTAAAATAAAAAGGTAGAGGATTAGTAAATGCTTACTTTAAATATGTAAACATTTGGAAGAATGTATTTCAGAAACTATAAAAACGGACATTTCATGTGAAACAATCCAATATATAAAAACGAAAAAACGTTAAAATAATTTTATCCGTTTTAAGGCTTAAATAGTCTTTCCGATACCAATGTGCTATGTAATGGAAATTATTATTTTAGATTGTTTATAAGTTATCATAATTTTGTTTTTATTACTTTATATACGCATATTTATTATATATAAATTTGTTCTTATATAGTTTTTTTTTTTTGTTTCAGGTATGTATTCTTTCACGAGTTACTTTTCAAACAGATAGTAGAGTAAGCCAACATAATTATCTATACTTCAAATTACGCCTAAGTATTAGGGACTAGATTAAAACATAAAATATTTTTTAATTTTGGTAATTAATTATCGAATATTTTACCTCTTAAACCGCAATGCATCCTCAATACGCTTTAAAAATCAAGGTACAATAAAAATACAAAGAGGTACAAAAAAAAAAAATACAACGTTGAGTCAAAATAAACATTGATAAAAGTGCAAAATATATTCAAAGAATTAATTTGAACTGAATGAACGAAAATTACTTCCAGATAATAACCTACTTGGTGAAGACCGTAGAATTAAAAGTAATTATATTATTTTCTGGTTTTCGTAGCATAGATTTGTGATGATAGATAGTAATTATTGCCTGAGGATTGAATTAGTAAATAATTGTCTTTACTGAGTGTATTATGGATAATAGGTAATTAGGAAAACAAACAGCAATCTTCAGGTATGAAATTAAATCAGAAATACATGAAATATGGAATTGAGCGGAAGGTCAATATTTACACCAAATATGGCTCACCGATTTCTTTGATTTTTACTTTCACTTATTATATATAGTAAGGGGAAGTATTGCGATCGTGAAAATTTTCCCAGTTTTCAAAGGAAACACACGTTTTAGGGTCCCCTGAGTCCAAATAACCAAGTCCCGCAAAAAGGTCTGTGTGTGTGTGGTAAGTCCCGGCCCGAAACGGTAAGTCTTATGAAACTGAAATTTCATATTTGAGACAACTATACGCCCGAGACGGGACAAAACTTTTTTCATCAAAATGAGCTTACCAGAAGAGGCACTTTATACCATGCATTTTGCACCTTTTTTCGATTTTCTCGAAAACGGTTCCGACGATTTTGATTAAACTCGCTATATCGATGTAAAGTTTAATGGGCTTTAATATCATGTGGGTTTCATTCTGATTAAAATGGTCTGACAGGGCTTAAATGCCGATATTTTAAATTTTCTTCTTCTAAAGTAACTTTAATTTTGTAGATTCAATAAAAATAACTATATTATCTTGTTAACGCTGATGAAAAACAGGTAAATATATAAATTGAATAAATTCGATAACCAACTAAAGGAGGAAACAGAAAAAAAAAATTTTTAATGCAATTTTTTGTTTTTGAACATAACAGCAGAAATATACATGTAAGATATACCGTTGGGAAGCTAAAGATTTTAGAAAAAATATTATCTCATACACAAGCTTTTAAAAGTTAATAGAGAGTGATGAAATGAACATAAAACTAACAATAAACTAACTAACTAATAAAAATAATCAATTTTAGATAATAATATAAAAGATTTTTTAAAGAAACGCATGTTTCTATATAAATTTAATTTAATTAATTCCTTAATAGTTTAACGTGTTAACCCGCACCAGATTTTTTTTTTTTTTTTTGTAAAACAACAAATTAAAGCATTAGATTCTTAAAATATTAGGGCCAACGCTCCCCTGGAGTCGCGTAAAAATATCGGAATGTTTACACGCGAAAAACATATTTTATTTAATAACTCTAGTTCCAGGGAAGGTAAAGAAATAAGTTTGGTAACGAAATAGCCCTATTTAGAATCGGAATTAAAAGAATTAGCCATTAAAATATTTAAGTTTTTTGCTTAGTAATAACACTAAAAACATAAATAATCTCGTCAAAACAGTACTTTTAATTAGGTTTCTTGAAAACCGTACTCAGATTAAGATTCATTTTAGGAGTGAGGAACACGGTTTTTAAGAAACCTCATTAAAAGTACTGTATTGACGAAATTATTTATATTTTTAGAGTTAATACCAAGAATAAAACTGAAATATTTTAATGCTTATTTTTTTAAATATTTCAATATAAAATAGGGTAATTTTATTACCAAACTTATTTCTCTACCTTCAAAATAAGTTTGGTGTGAAAATTATCCTATTTCAAAATAGAATAATTATCGGGTTGTTTCACATGAAATGTCCGTTTTTATAGTTTCTGAAATACATAAAGGATTTTGCAGGTCTCTGTTGTTTTCTTCCGAATATTTACATCTTTAAAGTAAACAGTTACTAATCCTCTACCTTTGTATTATAAACATTAGCTTCCCAATCAATTACCCACTTTTTAGTATACTTCCAAATAAGGACATGGAAACATGCGATTTTCGAGTAATATTTTTGTACGAGTTTAACCTCGGCCATTCAGCAGCTGAGGCCGCTAGAAATATTTGCAAGGCGTTTGGGGAAGGGAGTGTTAATGAACGGACCATTCGCCGTTGGTTTGCTAAGTTTTCAGCTGGGGATACCGATTTAGAAAACCGAGGAAGACCTCCGTCCGTAATAGACAACGATGTCCTCAAACATACAGTAGAAGGAAACCCCTACCAAACAGTTAAAGGACTCTCAGCACAACTAAACGCAAGTGCATCTACCGTTTTCAGGCATTTAAAGTTTATTGGGAAAGTAAAAAAGCTCGATACATGGGTACCTCATGATCTCACTGAGCGGCTGCAAGACCCCATGTTTCAAAACATACCGTGCAAAAATTGAAAGAAATGGACTACGAAGTTCTTCCGCACCCACCATATTCTCCCGACTTGTCTCCAACAAATTACCACCTGTTCAGGAATTTAGACAACTTCGTCAAAGGAAAACTTTTTGAAAATGATGATCAAGTAAAAAGTGCATTTTCAGATTTTGTTTCACTTCAAAGCTCAGAGTTTTTCAATTCGGGGATAAAAAAGTTGGTGCCATGTTGGGAAAAATGTGTGGAACAATAAGGTAAATACTTCGAATAAAATTTTCTTGTTTTCATATCGTATTTTTAATAAAAATCCTTTACCTTGAAAACGGGCATTTCATGTGACACAACCCAATACATTAAATAAGCTATTTAAATAAATGCCATAAAAATATATAATATAATATAATAAGTTTTATACTTGGTAATAACCCTTAAAATATAATTAATCTCGTGAAAACAACACCTTTAATGAAATTTTATAATAAATGTGTTCCTCACTCCTAATAAGAAAACTTAATCTGAATACAGTATTTAAGGAACCTCATTTAAAACTACTATTTTGACGAGATTATTTATATTTTTAGGCTTAATACCAAGCATAAAACTGAAATATTTTATTGGCTTGTTTCTTTAATATTCCTTTTTAAAACAGTGTTATTTTTATACCAAACTTGTTTATCTACCTTCACTAAAATTAGAGATATTAATAAAAAAAAAATTTAAGCGCGCAAACGTTTCCGATTTTATTTAAGCGACTCTTGGAGATCTTTGGCCACTAATATTTTGCAGGGTCTAATGGTTTAATGTCTGGTTATACTTTAAAAAAAAATCATCAAAATCGTTAAGACACATTTGGGTTCCTCTTCTTGTAAGCTACAGTTTTCTTAGCTTCCTATAAATTCCATTAAAAAGAGACAGAGACACTTCTGCTGACATTTAAAGTCATAGCTTTATTAATTTATAAATATACACAAACATAAAATCCTAAAACTTTTTCATGGCCGAAACATACATAAATAATATCTTCAGCTAAATGTAACAGTTCTTAGTGACATGTTCTTAACATTTACGACCTATAAGAATTGGGGATATAAAATGCCGGAACACGTTTCAGAAATTATGTTTAAAAAAAAAAAAATTATGAAATATGTCTACGTTTTAATCTTTGTTATATAATAATATATTTTTTAGATTCAATCAGCAAATTAACAAATTTATCAGTGGTTACAATTATAGTACTGATGCTTTTGAAGCGATGACGAATTATAATGTCTGAATAAGGATGTGATATAATGATATGTCAAAATGTAATATAATATTTCACATTTTATATTAAGTTCGTAAATAAATAATCTCATTGATAACAAATTATTCTATTTTTATTAAGAGACAAAAATATAAAACTAACTGATTTGATTGATCAACCATAGGCTAAATATTCAGAACTTGAGTTAAAGTATTTCAGAAAATAACTTTTCTTTTATAGTTTATTATAATTTAGGCTCGCCTTTGAATGAACAAATGTAAGCATAACCTGTAAGGAAATTCTTTTTAGGTTTGCGAAAAGTTTTTTTTTTATCCATTTAAAGTCCTTTATACTACTGTGGCTAATAGGACGATGCTACAATGGGAGTCCTTAATTTTGGTTCAATCAGTATAGGGAACTTAAACAAGTACCCCACAGTCCACAAGCTCGGGACCACCATTTTAAATTTCCTTCGAAGGGCGATATAACCAAGGATTTTATTATTACCTAAAATAAATTCCAAGACCATCTGCCGGATTTGAACCCCCGCCATGACAATTGATCCCGTTGTCATAAAATTTATTGAGTAAACGCAGCCATTTTGGTATTGGTTTGAATTGATTAACTGTAATTATTTCATTTATGTATAATCATAATATTGGGTTGTGTCACATGAAATTTCCGTTTTCAAGGTAAAGGATTTTTATTAAAAATACGATATGAAAACAAGATAATCTTATTCGAAGTATTTACCTTCTTTTTCTACACATTTTTCCCAACGTGACACTAACTTTTTTATCCCCGAACCGAAAACCTCTGAGCTTTGAAGTGAAACAAAATCTGAAAACACACTTTTCACTTGATCATGATTTTCAAAAAGTTTTCCTTTGACGAAGTTGTCTAAATTCCTGAACATGTGGTAATCTGTTGGAGACAAGTCGGGAGAATATGGTGGGTGCAGAAGAACTTCGTAGCCCAGTTCTTTCAATTTTTGCAAGGTATGTTTTGAAACATGGGGTCTTGCTGCCGCTCAGTGAGATCATGAGGTACCCATGTATCGAGATTTTTTACTTTCCCAATACACTTTAAATGTCTGGAAACGGTAGATGCACTTGCATTTAGTTGTGCTGAGAGTCCTTAAACTGTTAGGTAGGAGTTTCCATCTACTGTATGTTTGAGGACACCGTGGTCTATTACGGACGGAGGTCTTCCTCGGGGCAAGTTTTCCAAGTTGGTATCCCCAGCTGAAAACTTAGCAAACCAACGGCGAATGCTCCGTTCATTAACACTCCCTTCCCCTGCTGAAAACTCGTATAAAAATATTACTCGATAATCACATGTTTCCATGTTCATATTTGGAGGTATACTAAAAAGTTGGTAATTGATTGGAAAGCTAATGTTTATAATACAAAGTTAGAGGATTAGTAACTGTTTACTTTAAATATGTAAACATTCGGAAGAAAACAACAGAGACCTGCAAAATCCTTTATGTATTTCAGAAACTATAAAAACGGAAATTTCATGTGAAACAACCCAATACTTTCACTTACCCAAATATTAAATATATAGGAAGGAAAAGTATTGTGTTAGAATTGTAGTTTTCAGCGGAAATGCATGTTTTAGATATTCCTGAGTCCAAATGACTGAGTTCTACAAAATGGAATGTGAGTTGGTGGCCAGTCTAACTCAGAAACGATATTTTTTATAAAACCTAATTTATTTGTTCGTTTTAGTTTCGTACATACCTGAGTCATTACAGAAACTTTATCAACAAAATCAGCTAACCATACGAGCCTCTATAAATTATGAATTTTGAACTTTTTTACAATTTTCGTGAAAACGGCTCTAACAATTTTGAATTACCTCTATATCGATGTAAAATGTGATGGACTTTTATATGATGGTGTGATTCTTTTTGGAATAGTCTGACAGGGATTAAAAGTCGATATTTTAAACATTCAAGAAAAAAAATTATATCATCTTGATATAACATTAAAATCTTCATATAAGCATTATAATGATAAAATCTTGATATAGCATTGGTTAAAAACGGGTAAATGTGTAAGTTGAACGAATCTGCCTAGTAAAGCAGAAAAAAAAAATATATAATATATATATAGAATAGAAAAAAAAATTTATTCTGGGACTTGGTCCCTTAAGAATAACATGAAATTTACAAGCAAAGGTAGCACATCTGGCCAGATAACATTAAATAGACATAATTATGTACATAATTAAAAGAGGTAGAAAAAGAAATTTATAAATGTAAGTACATACACATCTCTATGTACCAAAGATAAGAAAAAGGGTAAACAAAAGTAAAGTAAACAAATAGTAAATTGAAAGTAAGAAACAACTAATTTTGAACACTCAAACGAAAAATAATAATAATGTATATATGAAATAAAATAAAAAATAAATAAGAAGGTAAACATAGGATATTCATTCCTTATAACGATTATAATGAAAAATTTAATTTAAAATTAAAGATTAACAAGCGTCAGTTTGGAATAATAGGTGTTGGAAAAGGCGATATTTGAATGTGGATAAGGAAGAAGCATTACGTATATTGGAAGGAATGGAATTCCAGAATGTAATGGAACGGGCTAGAAAGGATCGATCGAGAATATTTTTTTTTTTTTTTTCTATTTTATTCTATTCTATTCAATATATATATATATATATATATATATATATATATATATATATATATATATAATCTTTCTTTTTTTTTTCTTGGCGTAGGAGTATTAATATAGATGTATAATACACCGTTGGAAGGCTGAATAATTTGGAAAAATATTATCCTTAACACAAAGCTGTATTAGGTAATAGATAGTGCTGAAAAGTCGATAAAACTAAGTGATAGTTAGAGAGAATATTACAATATAATAGATTATTTACTGAAACATATGTTCCTATTGAAAATCAATATAATTCTTTAACCTTTTTTTCATCTTCAACTTTATATCAAAGTTCTTCAAACTGATTTTATCTACGGTGGTAAGTGAAAGTCGTATGTTACGCGCACCAGTATTAAATTATGAGTTTCCATAAGTTGATTTAAATAAGTGGATACCGAACGTAAACAGTTGGCTATGCATTCTTGCAAAATACGTCTAACTCGTTTGTGTAACATTTATAACCTATAATCCTCATATAACTATTTTTTTTTTTTTTTTTTTTTGATACATCATCAAAGGTAGATATTTCGAAGGACCTTTGCTTACCGCAGAATGAAGTTCTTATTCGGCACATCTATATTAGCAGACTATCTACGGGAGATGATTCCATCTTCCTACTCGAGTTATCTGATGAAGAGACCCGTTCTCCTTTCAACAGTTGTACGATGATGTCCGTGATAAAGATAGTTTATGGAGGCTACTCTTCGTAAATCTTTTTACTCAGGTAGTTTTATCTTTTATTGGCGTTTAGGCCTCTAAGGAAGACGAACGTATGTTTACGATGCGAAATCATCAGATTTTTCGAAATATGAATAATTCAAATCCTGATCCGATAAGAGGAATTTGGTAGCTCAAAACGTTTCGATATTTTATTCGTCTCAACATTTTGAGGAAAAAACTTTTATTACCACGACTTCGGATTATTTTTTAAACCTTTTCATATATTTTATATATAAAACGCAAATACAGTTCATCATGTACTTGTGTAAGGGCTTGCGTTAGTGGGATAGTGACTTCTCCATGCACTGTAAAATGTCTGTATTTCGATTTAAATAAAGAAGTTATTAAAACAAAAAAAGTTACAGACCTTTTTGTAGGACCTATTGGTAGGAATTAGTCATTTGGACTCAGAACCGTAAAACATCTATCTCTATTCAAAGTTTTCGCGATCGTAATAGTTTTTCTTTACTATAGATTTCATAAAAAGAGTGATCTTATTTTGTGGACAGAGCAATAGGGACAGAATATTATTTATTCTGTTAATTCAGTCGGAGGGGAGAGGGCGACCCTAGGGTATGGAGACCGTCCTTGGCCAGACCCATCCTCTATAAAGTGGGTACCCAAAATAATTGGGGAAAAAGCCTGGCGGATGAACGTGATCAAGGCCTAATAATCTCATTGCACGTCCGTTGGTCTAGGAACAGTATGAATCTCTATATGTATTAAGCCCAAGACCCTCCATGGGTTATAGAAGTACAGGTTTTTTTATGATCCCAAATCCCGCAAAATTGCCTCTGTATGTGTCTGCTGCCAATTTAGCTCGAAAAAGTTGAATAAAACTGAAATTTTATATTTTAGAAGCATCATACTTTATACTATATAACGATTTTGATTAAACTCGCTATATCGATGTAAAATTTAATGGGCTTTGATATCATGTAGGTTTCTTTCTGATTAAAATATTCTGACAGGGCTTAAATGCCGATATTTCTATTTATATTTTTTTCCTCTAAAATACTTTTAATTTTTTAGATTCTTTAAAAATAACCATATTATCCATATACCATTGATAAATACTAGATATATATATGTAAGGTGAGCGAATTCGACATGCAACTAAAGGGGAAAACTGCAAAAATATTTTTTTAATGTAATTTTTTGTTTTTGAACATAAGAACAGTAATATACATGTACCGTTGAATAGCTAAATATTTTAGAAAAAATATTATCTTGTACACAAGCTTGTAAAAGTTTAAAGAGTGATAAAAAGCCGATAAAACTACTTGATTATTTTAGATAATAATACAATAGATCTTTTAACAAAACATTTGTTTCCATAGAAATTCAATTCAATTAATTTTTATCTCTTAATGTATTTGAAAATTCTTTAATCGGTTTTAACAACGACGGTAAGTGAAAGTCGTGTGTTGCCCGCACCAGATTTGTTTCTTATGTTATGTGGTATATGCAAGCATTATACTTTTTTCTATATAACGATTTTGATTAAACTTGCTATATCGGTATAATATTTGATAGGCTATATTATCATGTCGGTTTCATTATGACTGAAATAGTCTGGTATGAGTTAAATGGCGATATTTTAAATTTATATTCCTTAAAAGTATCTATATTTTGTATATTAGAAAAAATTAACTGTTTCATCTTGTTAATTTAGATTAGAAAAAGGGTAAATATTGGATTTTGAACGAATTTGATCACCAACTAAAGAAGAAAAGAGAAAACATATTTTTTATTTTATTTAAGTGCTAACACTGGGTAGTTCTTCACAAGGCATTTTTAAGCCCATAATTATTAATTAGCTCATTTACTTATTGTAATTATTAAAAGTACAGTTGTAAATATCAATAAAATGTTTTAAAAAAGTTAAAACATAAGAACAGTAATATAGATATATAATAAAAAAAAAATAATAATAAATAAATACCTGTACCACTACAACCCATGAAGGGTCTTGGGCTCAGTACATATACAGATTCGTACTGTTTCTAGGCCAACAGCAGTGCAAGGAGGTGATTAGGCCTTAATCGCACTCAGCCGCCAGATTTTCCCCCAATTATTTTGGGTACCCAGTTTAAAGAGGCTGGGTCTGCCCCAGGAGGGTCTCCATAGCCTAGGGTCGCCCCCCAACTGAATTAACATCAGATTCGAACCCAGGACCCGGAGCACAGCAGACTAGCATTCTATCCACTAGACCACGCCGCTCCTCATAGAGATATATATAGATATATAATAAACCGTAGGATAATGTTTCTTAAATTCAAAGTTGTAAAACGTAATGCACTATGAAGAAAATGGCTTAAGCTTGAGCGATTATGAGAGATAATAATTTCTGAAGTTTAAATTTTTTAACCTGAAATCCGTTTCCATCGAAACTCAGTGTTATTTATTAACCTTTTTTAGACTTCAACTTTATTTTCTTAAATTGATTTTAATTTTTTAAGGGTAAGTGAAGGACTTGTGTTTCGCGTACCAGATTTTTCCTAATTATTTAGTATACTTTATGGCATTTTTTCAGGTTTTTTGTAGCGCATAAAGAATAACTTAGTTATATCTAACGACTATCTTTCCTGCTTAAGCCTACTTTTTAAGGTGCCTTGAGTGATTAAAACAAAAGTTGAACGAATTTGATTACCAACTAAAGGAGAAAAGAGAAAACATATTTTTTATTTTATTTCTAAAAAACATAATAAAAGGAATATAGATGAATAATAATATATCGTTTAAAAAGCTAAAGATTTTCTTAAAAAATATTATAAATAAACTGTAAAAAGAAATGCAGTATGAAGAAAATGGCTTAAACTTAAGCGATTGTGATGGAATATAGTTTATATATAATGTTAGACTATTTTATCTGAATAAATGTTTCCATCGAAAGTCAATGTTATTTCTATGGCGGTCTTGAAAAACTAGATAACTCGAGTTACATCAAAAAGGTTAAATCAAAAAAATGTTCCACGTATCGCTCCCTCAAACCGTCTCCACGTCGTGTTCAATTGGTTAAAGAAATTCCTTTTTAGAAGTTTCAGGTAGAATGAAAGCTGTATGTTCATACATGTTAATTACTCTATTTTGGGTATTAAGTAAAACTTTAAGTTACTCCCTAGTAAAATGAAAGATTTTGACTTAAGCAGTTATTCACGACCGTTGTATATTTATTAACGTTTGTTTTTCAACTCCAATTTAATTTTGTTAAATTGTTTTTAATTTTTTAAAGGTAAGTGAAGGACGTGGTGTTTCGCGTATTCGATTTTTACTTTCACTTACTATATATAGTAAGGGGAAGTATTGCGATCGTGAAAATTTTCGAATTCCAGTTTTCAACGGAAATACACGTTTTAGGGTCCCCTGAGTCCAAATAACCAAGTCCCGCAAAAAGGTCTGTGTGTGTGGTAACTCCCGGGCGGAAACGGTAAGTCCTATGAAACTGAAATTTCATATTTAAGACAATTATACGCCCGAGACGTGACAAAACTTTTTTCATCAAAATGAGCCTACCAGAAGAGGCACTTTATACCATGCATTTTGCACCTTTTTTCGATTTTCTCAAAAACGGTTCTGACGATTTTGATTAAACTCGCTATATCGATGTAAAATTTAATGGGCTTTAATATCATGTAGGTTTTATTTAGATAAAAATGGTCTGACAGGGCTTAAATGCCGATATTTTAAATTTTCTTCCCCTAAAGTACCTTTAATTTTGTATATTCAATAATATTAACTAGATTATCTGTTAACGCTGATGAAAAACTGGTAAATATATAAATTGAATAAATTCGATACCCAACTAAAGGATAAAACAGAAAAAATATTTTTTTAATGCAATTTTTTGTTTTTGAACATAAGAGCAGTAATATACATGTATGATATACAGTTGGAAAGCTAAAGATTTTAGAAAAATTATCATCTCATACACAAGCTTTTAAAAGTTAATAGAGAGTGATGAAATGAACATAAAACTAACTGATTATTTTAGATAATAATATAATAGATTTTTGAATCAAACACATGTTTCTATATAAATTCAATTTGATTAATTCCTTAATAATTTCACGTATGTTTATCTTTAACTGTATTTGAAAATTCTTTCATTGATTTTAAAAATGGAGGTAAGTGAAAGTCGTGTGTTGCCCGCACCAGATTTTTCTGCAAGTACGATAGACTTACTTAATATACTTTATGGCATATTTTCAAGTTTTTTGTTGCGCATAAAGAATAACTTAGTTATATCTAACGACTATCTTTCCTGCTTAAGCCTACTTTTTATGGTGCCTTGAGTGATTAAAACCTACACTCACAAGGTTAGCATGACGAATCATGGCATTGACCGTACTCGCAAACCGCCACTTACCCGATACAAGAAATTTATCTTTTAATATCATGCTATTATACGTGCATGCTAAGTGCTATTATAGGTGCATGTTATGTTACATACTTCACCTCCTGTCTTTATCTAATCTTTTAATAACTTGGCATATTTATTAGACCAACATTGGGATTCGTTTAATGGCCCCACTTTCTGATAGATATGTAAGGCTAAAACACTGGCTGGAAAATCAAAGAATTCGAAATCTACCGATCAAGGTACCAATGCCGATACTTGTGATATAAGAAATTTTATTACAGTTTAAAAGTGATTTTTTCTACAAGAAAAATGAGTATATAACTTTGAAAAAGCAGTGTTTCATAAGTCTGAGTATTTTAGCATTGGCCATTTACTAGATAACCGATATCATTCTGCTATGCCATCGTAAAAAGCATTCCTCACTAATGCATTGATAAATAATTCTTTTATTGAAGTTAATTAAAAATGAATTTCATTCTTGTAATTATTTAATAGAGAAACAATCTGGTCCGGTTGGCGTAAGACTCAACTTTCACTGAGTTACATAGAAATAATAAGGACTATGAAGTAAGAGAAAAATGTAAATAAGACTTATACCACATACAATAAAATAAAAAACAAATCAAGTGCGGGCACACACGACTTTAACTTACCGCCGGACATTAATATATAAAATGGCTGTATGGTGTATACCAATGCCATCCATTCATGAAAAAAAAAAAAAAAAAAAAAAAAAAAAAAAAAAAAAAAAAAAAAAAAAAAAAAAAATTACCGCCGTTTTTAAAATCGATTAAAGAATTTTGAAATACATTTAAGAGATACAATTAATTCAATTGAATTTCTATGGAAACAAATGTTTTGTAAAAGATCCATTGTATATTTATCTAAAATAATCAGTTTAGTTTTTATCGGCTTTTCATCAATCTTTAAACTTTTACAAGCTTGTGTATAGATAATTTTTTTTTCCTAAAATATTTAGCTATCCAACGGTACATGTTATTACTGTTCTTAAATTTAAAAACGAAAAAATTGCATTAAAACAAAATTTTGCAGTTTTTCCCTTTAGTTGCATATCGAATTCGTTAACCTTACATATATACCTATTATTTATCAATGCTAACTAGATAATATGTTTATTTTTATAGAATCTAAAAAAATAAAGGTATTTTAGAGGAAGATAATTTACGATATTCTTTATAAAACCGAATTTATTTGTTCGTTTTAGTTTCGTACATACCTGAGTCATTACAGAAACTTTATCAACAAAATCTGGTGCGGACAACACACGACTTTCACTTACCTCCATTTTTAAAATCAATGGAAGAATTTTCAAACACAGTTAGAGATAAAAATACTTGAAACTATAAAAGAAATAAATAAATTGAATTAATATAGAAACATGTGTTTTATTAAAAACTCTATTATATTATTATCTAAAACAATCAGTTAGTTTTATCTTCATTTCATCACTCTTTATTAACTTTTACATGCTTGTGTATGAGATAATATTTTTTTAAAAATCTTTAGCTTTCCAACAGTATATTATAATTGTACATTACTGTTCTTATGTTCAAAAACGAAAATTGCATTAAAAAAATATTTTTGCAGTTATCTCCTTTAGTTAAATATCGAATTCGTTCAACTTATATATTTACCTGTTTTTTTACGTTGGTAACAAGATTATATTGTTATTTTTTTAGTATCTACAAAATTAAAGGTAGTTTAGATGAAGAAAATTTAAAACATCGGCATTTAGGCCCTGTTAGGCTATTTCAATCAAAAAGTAACCTACATAATATCAAAGCCTATTAAATTTTACATCGATATAGCGAGTTTAATCGAAATCGCTTGAGCTGTTTTTGAGAAAATCGTAAAAAGGTGCAAAATGCATGGTATAAAGTGTTTCTTCTAGTTAGCTGATTTTAATTAAAAAGTTGCTGTAACATCTCAGGCATAGACGCTCTTAAAATATGTAATTTCAGTTTGATTGCTAGACTTACCGTACAGAGGGACACACAACCTTTATATGGGACTTGGTCATTTGGACTAGAGTGTATTACTGTTGAAAACTGTATATATATATATATATATATATATATATATATATATATATATATATATATATATATATATACAGGTAAGTGAAAATAAAAATAAGTGAATAGGAGTAAAGGGAGAAAGAATTAAGTGGTAAAAATAAAACAAAATCAATAAGAAAGAAAATACATTCTGAATCAGAGCAGGCAAGAAGTGATAATTTTTGCTGTTAAAAACGCTCTCTGCATGGAACGGAAAATAGGGGAAATAGAAAAACCGTTTGATGTGTAAACAAAAGAATTGTCGGAAATGAATAGTTATGTTTACCACATTTATCAACAAAAGGTTGACATAGATAATTAAAAATCACTTTTCAAAACAAAACACTTTATGCTGGTCACGTTTTAAATATGATTAAAGAGTGTGTATGATTTTATTTTGATAAATAGCTGTGTAAATAAGCAGCTTTAACTTATACTTCGACCCCTGACACGAGTGAAGGTAATTCGGTAATGTATACGGTAGGTAGTGAAACATACTTTCAATGACAAATGTCATGTTGTTTCAGCTTAACATAGAAAAAGCTTTTGAAACCCTTATGACACATTTCTCGACTGGACACTTTCATTTTAAAAACGGCTTGTTACACAAGACAGACAGACAGTTTCCAAAGAGCTTCAAGAAGCCAACGAGATCCCATCCATCTTCCCCCTCATACCTCAAGGACCTGCTCCCAGCACGCACAACCCCGACGCCCGACAGCTCGTGCAGGGGAAACTTCACGTTTCAAACTCAATGCTAGTGATGACCTAACTGAGAAGGTCGTCATTTGGGCACTATCATTAAAAACACATGCATTGTTATGTACATAGAAATCCAACTTGACAGAGGAACATTTATTTTGTAACTATAGTCTTCTTAAGAAAACCTTTTGAATAATAATCACGAATATATTTTAAAACATCTGGTGCGGGCAACACACCACTTTCACTTACCTCCATTTTTAAAATAAATGAAAAAATTTTCAAATACGGTTAGAGATAAAAATACGTGAAACTATTAAAGATTTAATTAGGAATCACTTGTAGCTGGGTGGCTAGCGTAACAGCCTCCCATGCTACAGGTCACGGGTTCAAACCCGCAGGTGGTCCTAGGATTTTTTAATTGGAGTAAAAATCCTTAGTTACGCCGTCCTTCGGAGGGGACGTTAAAAGGTGGTCCCGAGCCTTTGCGATGTCAGGTTCTCGTTAAAGATCCCTATCCTAATAAAACCTGGATAGGCAAAATTTAGGATTCCCACTGTAGCATCGTCCGATTAGCCATAGTAGCATAAAGTGACGTTAAATAAATAAACAAACAAAAGATTTAATTAAATTGAATTTCTATAGAAACATGTGTTTTATTAAAAAATCTATTATATTATTATCTAAAATCATCAGTTAGTTTTATCCGCTTTTTATCACTCTCTATTAACTTTTAGAAGCTTGTGTATGAGATAATATTTTTTCTAAAATCTTTAGCGTTTCAACGGTGTGTCATACATGTATTATATTACTGTTCTTATGTTCAAAAACGAATAATTGCATTTAAAAAAATATGTTTTCTGTTTTCTCCTTTATTTGTTTATCGAATCCGTCCCATTTATATATTTACCTGTTTTTAATCAGTAGTAACAAGATAATAAAGTCATTTTTATAAAATCAACAAAATTAAAGGTACTTTAGAGAAAGAAAATTTAAAATATCGGCATTTAAGCCCTGTCACACCATTATAATCCAAATGAAACCTAAATGATATTAAACCTCATTAAATTCTACATCAATATAGCGAGTTTAATCAAAATCGACGGAACCGTTTTCGAGAAAATCGAAAAAAGGTGCAAAATGCATGGTACAAAGTGGCTCTTCTGGTAAGCTCATTTTGATGAAAAATGTTTTGTAACGTCTCGGGCGTATATTTGTCTTAAATATGAAATTTCAGTTTCGTAGTTTTTACAGTTTCCACCCGGGAGTTACCACAAACACACACACAGACGTTTTTGCGAGACTTGGTTATTTGGACTCAGGAGACAAAACGTGTATTTCCGTTGAAAACTTGAATTCGATAATTTTCACGATCGCAATACTTTCCCTTTACTATATATAGTAATTAAAAGTAAAAGATGGCTGTAACATCCAATTTCAGTTTCGTTCGACATTTTGTTTCAAGCTAGACTGACAACAGACACACACTTAATATATTGTGAGGTAAGTGAAAGTTGTGTGTTGCGCGCCCCAGAATTTTTTTCACTATACAAATGACAGTTTTCAGATAATACTTTTGAAATATTTCTTAGTGACAGCAATAGTACAATTCGTAAATACCGTGGAATTAAAAATACCAAGAAAAGACTTCTTTTTTTTTTTCCAGTAGTGTTAAAAGGTGTTGACATAGTGACAGCAGGCTGTGAAAACTATGAAGTTGCGGTTTTTGCTTATAGGTTTTCTACCTGGAATCAGGGAAGTCTACGGACTAGTTGTAATTCCAGATGCAATTCGACTTGAGAAAGTTTGACCACAGTATCCGGGAGTATAGTGACCGGTCTTAACTGGTATATGATTCATTTCAAAGGTTTTATTTGGAAACAGTCAGGTAGATGCTTTAAATTACCGAATTCATTATTACAGAAGTTAGAAACGTATTAATTAATTAATTATAGCCTAAATAACTCGCACCAATGAATATTCTTATCCGTAAATGCGTCTATTGATGAATACGCAATTATTTTGATGCTTGTTTCAAGATGTTGATAACACATGTTCAAGAGACTTGGCTGTGGTGAGTGCTGTGAGCACTCATAATGCCTCTTAACGTCTTAACATTCCAACAACTTTTATAAATTCAAACATAAATTCGTTTTTCAGATAATCGTAGAAAGGTGTACAGTGTATGATTTAAAGTGGCTCTTCTGGTACGCGGATCCAGATGAAAAAGTTACAGTGACATCTCTTGAAAAATTTGACATAAATATGAAATTTCGTTTTCGGTGTATTCCATGATAATCATAAATTGAACTGTATCACAGTATTCACTTATATTAAAACACACAGAACTCGACAAATGATGAATACAATGGTGAGAAACTCAAAAATACTCAGAACTAGAAAAACAGATGAGCAACTACTGTCATTGCTTATCGTTCATTTGTATATCAGGTAAAACCTGTTATTTAGTATTAAACTCGTTAAACTTTGTTCTTTCAGTCTTAATGTAGTAAAAAAATAGTAATACTTTAACCCTTGATATCTTTATAATAAACGAGTTTTAGATATATGTTAATATGAACTTTATACTTTCACTTACCTATATATGAAATATATAGTAAGGGAAAGTATTGCGATCGTAACAATTTTCGAATTCCAGTTTTCAACGGAAATACACGTTTTAGGGTCCCCTGAGTCCAAATAACCAAGTTCCGCAAAAAGGTCTGTGTGTGTGTGGTAACTTCTGGGCGAGAACGAAAAGTCCTATGAAACTGATATTTCATGGTTAAAACAGTAAAGTAGTTTAATACGCCCGAGATGTTACAGAAACTTTTTCATCAGAATCAGCTGACCAGAAGGGGCACTCTATACCATGCATTTTACACTAATTATTTTAGTTAATAATATAATAGATTTTTTAATAAAACACATGTTTCTATATAAATTTGTTGTTTATTTATTTAACGTCACTTTATGCTACTATGGCTAATCGGACGATGCTACAGTGGGAGTCCTAAATTTTGCCTATCCAGGTTTTATTAGGATAGGGATCTTTAACGAGTACCTGACATCGCACATGCTCGGGACCACCTTTTAACGTCCCCTCCGAAGGACGGCGTAACTAAGGATTTTTTACTCCCATTAAAAAATCCTAGGACCACCTGCGGGTTTGAACCCGTGACCTTTAGCATGGGAGGCTGTTACGCTAGCCACCCAGCTACAAGTGATCCCTCTCTATATAAATTTAATTATTTATTAGTTTCACTCATTTTTATCTCTAACTGTATTTGAAAACTCTTGAATCGATTTTAACACGGCGGCAACTAAAAGTCGTGTGTTGCCCGCACTAGATTTTTTATTTTGTGTTAGTGAACACATACCTAAAATAGTACCGTACAATTACGAAACATCATGTATATTAATTTCTAGTCCGTGCACGTACTAGAAAATGATATATTATTGAGATCTATGCATACTTTTTCATATTACCGTGTAACTAATCCCTGAGATGGGATGAGAACGGGACTGCTTACCGTGTTGTTAACATTGTCCCAGCCGGCCTCCGCGCAGTGGCCATATACAGAAGTCCTACAGACCCGTTCTCTCCACTCCGACAGGACTATGCCTATGCAAAATACATCCTCACGGTCATGTTCTTCATTCTCTCCACATTTCCATCTTAATCTCCGATATTAGCCGCTCTAAATAGAGACCTTAGTAAGGCTGTTCCGTTCCAACACATCAAATCGATTTACGACATTTCTTTATGGTCACTTCGAAAGGAAACTTTAAAGTGTCATTGTCGACCAAAAAAGGGACAAAGAAAAAGTGTGCGGTTACCCTTCGGATTTATAGGTTAATAAACAAAGAGTTAAAATTCATATTTAATGCTGACTTCACGTCAATAACAATGTAAATGTTTTTACTTTCACTTACCTACCTATATATGAAATATGTTTCATATGTATTATATATATTAATATATACATATATGTATTAAGTCTGTCTGAAACTCACTAAATAGAAGTGTATTAATAAAAACCGGTAAAGAAATAGGACTCAAATTTAATACCGATAAGACGAAATA
The DNA here is from genome assembly GCA_023052935.1 of Piezodorus guildinii. Lineage (NCBI taxonomy): Eukaryota > Metazoa > Arthropoda > Insecta > Hemiptera > Pentatomidae > Piezodorus > Piezodorus guildinii. Next base: position 138,219,061 of record CM041297.1, on the reverse strand, counting down.
TATGATTAGTAGCAGAAACGGAGGCGATATTGGTGTTATTGATATATCAGGGGATACTTTTGAACACGTACAGAAATTCAAGTACTTAGGTTCAACGATAGATAACAAGAACAAATGAAATCCAGGAAGAAATAAAGTCCCAGTTAAAGGTGGGAAATGCGTGTTATTATTCAGTTGCTAAGTTACTTAGCTTGAGGCTTCTATCTAAAAACTTAAAGGTTAGAATTTATAAAACTATTATCCTTCCGACGATTCTTTACGGATGTGAAACTTAAGGCTTAAGGTTTTCGAAAATAAGGTTCTGCGTAAAATATTTGGTCCGAAGAGCAGATAAAAAGAGGCCACTGGGAGTTTAGAAGGTTGCACAACGCGGAATTGCGGAACTTGTATACTATGAATATAATTGAGTTGATAGCATCGCGGAGACTCAAATGTGTGGCGTAAAGTTGTTGGGCTCGTGAGGAACGGATTTCCAAGAAAGTTGGTACTCGCCGAACCGACTGGTAGGCTCCGAAAGGCAGGCCGAAGCGTCGATGGGAGGATCGCGTTAAGGCTGATCTCGGGGCTTGGGCTTGAACGGTGAACATTGGACGAGTCTGTGTAGGCAGACTTTGTTAATCATTAAATTCTTTCATATTTTCTATCCACCCTATTTCCTCATAATGCTAGCAATATAAAATGTTTTATTAGTTCTAATTTAATTACATGCCTTACTTTGTTCGAAAGTCATACAATGTTATATCAATATTAAAAAAATCAAGAGTTATTTACTAAAAAGTGGTGTCGATACAAAGAGTTGAAATTAATGATTTAAATATCACATGGTTAAAAAAACAGAAATTTTTTTTATAATAATGTATTCATATTTTTTTTTTTTTTATATTCTCTGGTCCCCTGAGTCCAAAAGACCAAATTCTACAAAATGGTCACAGTTTGTTGTAAGTCTTGCTCAAAACCAAGATGTCTTGAGGAGTTGAAATTTTAATGTTACGGGAACATCCATAACGACCTTAATATCCGATTTGTTGCAGACCTTTCTCTTGCAGATACACACCACTTTCAATTTAGAACTCCCAACCCACATAAACCCTTTTGTCCGCAAGATATCAACCTCACATATTCCTGATAATCCTCCAAGGCGATTGAAAAGAAGGTCTCGTGATCCACTCAAAAATAGCGATGACGAGTTTTACCAAATTCACAATAATGATTTAAAATTAAATGCGCACATGTATTGCATTTATCATTATTTAATTATTTACTAGGCTACTTCGATTTCCAACCTAAATTCGCTATCTAATCGTGAACACAACCGTCCAGAATGTCCTTGATATCTGATTTGATAAAGGCTTGCCCAGGAACGGAGTGCTGAACTTTCATTAGAGAAAAAAAAAACCTCCCACACAAACCCGTTTACCGTAACCTCACTTCCCTAATAACTTATCACCGGCCAATAATATTACAGATTCTTTTTCAAATTTTTTAGAAAAATCTAATATTAATTAAATTGGAGATCTCTTCTACATTAATTTCACTCGCAATAACCATTGTATATACATATAAATATCCATAAAACTAGATATCAGTATTAAGAAGTATAAAATTATTGATATTAAAATCTAATTATTACTTTTACTACGTTTGTTCTTATATATATATATATATATATATATATATATATATATATATATTTTTTTTTTTTTTTTTTTTTTTTTTTTATTAGCCTCGAGACTTTCTATTGGGTTGTTTCACTAAAATGTCCGTATTAATAGTTTCTGAAATACAAAAAGGGAATTTTGCAGGTCTCTGTTGTTTTCTTCCGAATGTTTACACATTTTAAAATAAACAGTTACTAATCCTCTACCTTTGTATTATAAACATTAGCATCACAATCAATTACCCACTTTTTAGTATACCTTCAAATATGAACATGGAAACACGCGATTTTCGAGTAACATTTTTGTACGAGTTTAAACTCGGCCAATCAGCAGGTGAGGCCGCTAGAAATATTTTCAAGGCGTTCGGGGAAGGAAGTGTCAATGAACTGACCATTCGCCATTGGTTTGCTAAGTTTTTCAGCTGGGGATACCGACTTGGAAAACATGCCCCGAGGAAGACCTCCGTCCGTAATAGACGACGATGTTCTCAGACATACAGTAGAAGGAAACCCCTACCAAACAGTTAAAGGACTCTCAGTACAACTAAATGCAAGTGCATCTACCGTTTCCAGACATTTAAAGTGTATTGGGAAAGTAAAAAAGCTCGATACCTCGGGTCCACTTTTTATTTAAATTAATTTAATACTGTTTTAAACTTTAAATTTATTTAATAGTTCTTTAATTGATTTAAACTGCGGGTTAAGTGAAAGTCGTGTGTTGTCCGCACCGGATTCTGCTTGTTCTTTTTATTGTTTTGAGTAAAATGTACTAGACTCACATCATTATTAACACTTTGCATGAAAGTTATTTGTATATAATTTGTGTAAGGCATAGTATTTTTTTTCATATAAAGATATATTGTGATTCTGTTGAAAAATGTTGGAGACACAGTGAGGAGTTGATCTCACAGAACTTGTTACCTCCATCGTCCGATTAGCTACAGTAGCATAAAGTGACATTAAATGATTTAAAAAAACAAATCAAAACTGGATTATTCCGACTTAAAAAACTCTAAAACGTGCATTTTATTAAAAAAAAATGACATTCCAAATTTTAGTGAGAGTATTTCATTCAATAGATTTAAATACAAGTTATTTGTATTACTTCAGATTAAGATGGAATCCAAACTTGAATAACGCCAGAGGTCTAAGTTTTGTATCGTCGTTTCTGTTCAGTGTCGAAGGGTCTCTGGTGGTTTGTTTGTTTTTTCATACTGTTTTAACATCTCTTTGATCTTAAATATTCTCCAGTAAGGTCAAAGAAAGTATATAATATGAACAGTACCTCATGGTCTCACTGAGCGGCAGCAAGACGCCATGTTTCAAAACATACCGCGCAAAAATTGAAAGAACTGGGCTACGAAGTTCTTCCACACCCATCATATTCTCCCGACTTGTCTCCAACAGAAATTTAGACAACTTCGTATAATGAAAACTTGTTGAAAATTATGATCAAGTGAAAAGTGCGTTTTCAGATTTTGTTTCACTTCAAAGCTCAGAGTTTTTCAGTTGGGGGATAAAAAAGTTGGTGTCGCGTTTGGAAAAATGTGTAGAAAAAGAAGGTAATTACTTCGAAAAAAATTATCTTGTTTTCATATCGTATTTTTAATAAAAATCCTTTACCTTGAAAACGGTCATTTCATGTGACACAGCCCAATAGTTTAGAATATTTTTAGAGTGCTGCCGCTGGGTAGCTTCTCTACATGCCTATTTTCTTTTAGCCTATTTACTAAATGTGTTGTACAATACAGTTGTAAATATCAATTAATAATTTTAAAAAAAGAAAAAAATGTATTCTTAGCCCTTTGAAGGCTATAAGGAAGTTTTTCAGACTAGGGGCCATGGTCTGAAATACACGTTTTAGTGTACTCTCTATAAATAATCAAGTTTCGAAAAATGATCTCTGTGTCCAGCGAACGGAAAGATGCAACGAACTGAAATTTCATATTTAACATAACTTTATGCCTCGCATGTTAAAGCATCTTTTAAAAAGAAACTGACCATAAGTGGCATTCCTTTGCACCATTTTACGATTTTCTCAAAATCAGCGCTTAATTAAACTAGCTACATCGATGTAAAATTTAATTTACATTTTTAAATCTTTTTTAATATCTTGTATGAGGAAGATCGTTGGGGGTGCGGTCATTAAATAGAAACACACATATAAAACAAGTGCTATTTTAATTATGTGCCGACGTTTCGGCCTACATTGTGGGCCTTCATCAGGGTTGATTCCTACAATGAGTGGGATCATAACGTTGCACGGCCTTTGGTCAAGAAACAGAACTTCTCATGATGTTTTCAGTTTTGTTTAAGTAAGAGTTAATAGATATTTAACTATGATCAACGTTGTATTTGCTGTTATATTTCTTCACAAGGATACGAATTCTGTGCCTCAAAGGTTGTGATTCAGATTAATAAAGAGTATCACCACTCGACCACTGCCTGATAATTTATGATGTTTGGACTAACCACTGGAAGAACTAAACGTTTCATTAAATCTGCTGTTTGTGATCGTAAAACTCTGAGGTTTGCTGAAATTTATGTATCATATTTTAAGTTCCGTTTATGTGCTATATGTGTCAAAATTTTATGCCTTCTCCAACACTTGAATGTATCTTATTCTGTTTTCGAATACGATTTTAGTGCATTTCAGCATTAGGTACTTTTTTTTTTCCACATTTTTCACTTTCACTTACTATATATATAGTAAGGGAAAGTATTAAGATCGTGAAAATTTTCGAATTCCAGTTTTTAACGGAAATACATGTTTTAGGGTGCCCTGAGTCCAAATAACCAAGTCCCGCAAAAAGGTCTGTGTGATAATAACTAGATTATCTTGTAAACGCTGATGAAAAACTGGTAAATATATAAATTGAATAAATTCGATACCCAACTAAAGGAGAAAAAGAAAAAAATTTTTTTTAATGCAATTTTTCGTTTTTGAACATAAGAGCAGTAATATACATGAATGATATACCGTTGGAAAGCTAAAGATTTTAGAAAAAATATCATCTCATACACAAGCTTTTAAAAATTAGTAGAGAGTGATGAAAAGAAGATAAAACTTACTGATTATTTAAGATATTAATATAATTGATTTTTTAATAAAACACATGTTTCTATATAAATTCAATTTGATTAATTCCTTAATAATTTCAAGTATTTTTATCTTTAACTGTATTTGAAAATTCTTTCATTGATTTTAAAAATGGAGGTAAGTGAAAGTCGTGTGTTGCCCGCACCAGATTTTTTACTTTTACTTACTATATATAATAAGGGAATGTATTACGATAATGAACATTTTTAAATTCCAGTTTTCAACGGAAATACACATTTTAAGGTCCCCAGTGTCCAAATGACTAACTCCCGCAAAAAAGTCTGTGTGTGTGTGGTAACTCCCGGGCGGAAACGGTAAGTCCTATAAAACTGAAATTTCATATTTAAGACAAATATACGCCCGAGATGTTACAGCAACTTTTTCATCAAAATCGGACCAGAAGAGCCACTTCATACCATGCATTTTGCACCTTTTTTCGATTTTCTCGAAAACGATTCCTACAAATTTTGATTAAACTCGCTATATCGATGTAAAATTTGACAAACGTTTAAAACTTCCAGTATATACAAAGACTCATTTACATCACTATTATCAGACCTTTTTGAACATATCGAGCTTTGGTGCTCTACTAAACCATCTAATTCCTCCCGCATCCAGTCCTCACAATCCAAAATCGTTCGCAAAATCCTAATGCTCATTATTTTGTCACAAATCAACTCCTCCATAATGACCTAAACATCCTATTTGTTGCAAACATAGCCCGTGATAGATGCTCCTCTTTTCATTCTAAACTCCCTGCCCGTACAAACCCACTTGTCCGTAATTTATCTTCCTTAGATATCCCTGATAACCCTCCGAGGCGACTGAAAAGAAGGTTACCTCGGGACCTACTGCATTAAAATAGTGAAGTGTTATCATTAGATAGTTCTTTCCTCAAGACATTTTCATGTTTTTTTTCATTCTGCATATTTACTCATTGCGTTCTTTAATACAGTTGTAAATTACTATAAATAAATAAATTGAAAAAATCAATGTACACAACTGTTATTCTTAAGGAACCCGGTCCCAGAATAATTTTTTTTTTCTGGAAAAATAAAAGCAGAATATATAATTATATTATTACCCCATTATAAAGTAGACTAGCCTCGAACTCCGACAAGTGCCTGCCTACCATTGATATCGGATTAGAAAGAATATGTTATATATAAAATTCTCATAAAATCCAAGAAAAAAACCTACTTAAAGTTTTCATGATCCTTTTATCACGAGAAATCTTTATGCCTACAATAAACAGAGTGGTTCAAGTCGCCATTCCCTTCTACGACAAGTAATAAAGGCATAATATGGCTTATTTAAACCAATAGGTTACGGCTCATGTCAACAGTGTGTATTTGCCTTAAAGCTTATCGTGTTTTCAGGCAAGATTTAAATCCTCGAATAATAAAATAAAGTGTTGGTAGCCGTACTGAGGCTTCGTAGCAAACGGGATTAGTTGGAGATTAAAAATGGATTCTGCATCATTACGAGAGCGTTTATCTTGCACGAGAATGAAAAAAAAATGAAAATTACGTAGCTAATAACCATTACAATAAATCCGATAAGACGAACTGACTTGTTTGTTTGGATTGTGTTCATATTTGAAGACCATTTACCCTTTTGATCTAACTGAATGTTGCAGTGAAATACTAAATGTTAATGAGACCTACATCAAAATGCACTCTTTTCAAATACAGCCTCAATAAAGATTATTTAAACAATAATCCATAATGAAAAGAAGATACAGGGTGCAGTCATCAAAACATTTAATTAAGTAGAAGCTTGTAATACCGATGGTTATGATAATATTCTACATTTTTTAATATCGTGTCCAGTTTTAGATCCAGTCAGAAGATTCTATTTATTTAAGTATGTTATGGAAAAATTTTAATTTAGAAGTCCTATTCCTATCCTCTAGAATATATACACGGCTAATATTCCTGTTTGCCCTAATACCTTCCTACCAACGTACGCTGATGACACAGCCATCTTATCCTCTCACTTAGATCCCGAAATTGCATCTACAGGCCTCCAAACGCACCTTTCTCAAATTGAAGACTGGTGTAACAACTGGAGAATCAAAGTAAATCAATCCAAATGCAAACATGTCACCTTTACCCTTCGAAGACAATCCTGCCCTCCAGTTCTCTTTAACTCCGTTCCGCTTCCTTTCTCCGACACAGTCCGGTATCTTGGCTTCCTTCTGGACAAAAGACTAACTTGGAACCCACATACTAGACTTAAACGACAAGAACTTAATCGACGATTTGGACAATTGTACAGACTACTGAACAGAAATTCTAAATTATCTATCGAGAACAAACTGCTAATATACAAGACAGTATTGAAACCTATACGGACTTGAACTGTGGGGGACAGCCAAATTTTCTAACATCAAACGCATTCAATCCTTCCAACCAAAAGTCCTCCGAACAATAGTTAATGCTCCTTATTATGTATACAACCATACCTTTCACCGCGACCTAAATATTCCATTTATTTTAGACCTTATACCATTAAAATTCTCTAAATTCCATCAGAACCTTATCCATCACCCTAATCCCCTAGCTCAATCCTTATCCAGCTCCACACATCCTTACCATCCTCCTAGAAGGTTGAAACGACAGTGGCCTTGAGACCTCTTGTAAAATGTATATTGGAGTTCTAGCATTGGCTAGATTCTCCACTCACGTGCTGTATGCTTGTGAATTGTATATAGGTATGAGTGACTTTTGTATATATTTTTATTGATTTTGTTTTGTATATATGTATATTGTATTATTATTATATTAAGGATGTATAGTCGACTGTAGAAACTATTATAGGTGGAATAGTCAGGAATCAGTCATTTTTTTTAAAAGTTTTTAATTTTGCCAACGTTTCGGCCCAAGCTTGTGAGCCATCATCAGGGCATTACTGAGCCATGTCCAAGCATAAACTCAGTTCATGCTTGGACATGGCTCAGTAATGCCCTGATGATGGCTCACAAGCTTGGGCCGAAACGTTGGCAAAATTAAAAACTTAAAAAAAAATGACTGATTCCTGACTATTCCACCTATAATTATTATATAAATTTATTGTTTTGTATATACCCTGTGAATCCAGTATGGATGTTGTACTTTATCACTATTAAAAATGTCCTAAATTGGACAGATTGTAACATTGCTCAATAAAGAATTGTTTCTAGAAGACCTATTAACAATTACCAACTATAAGTTTACAGACATTTGTTATGTCATTACTTTTAGTTTATATAAATTTGTTAGCAAGATACGTATTATTTAAAACTGTTTTTTTTTCAGTTTTCTTGAGTTTATTATTATTTATTTAAAGTTTCTTTGTTCATTATTTAATCAAGATTTGTATTCTTAGTTATTTTGTTAATTGTTATTCATTTTTTCTTATAATGCCGTTTCTAAAGTAGTTAGTTCAACTCTTATTTCAATATTTATAATATTTCCTTACTAAATATAAAAAATGATTTTGTCTAAATGAAATAGAGGCCAAACCTCTTGCTAAAAGATGTAAATCTTAAAAGCAATAAATAAAAAATTATAATTATTTAATTAAGTAGAAACTTAAATTAATGGCCCTACTTTTTGACCTAAATTTTGGGCCATTTTCATGGCATTGCCTGAGATCACAACATTGATTGTTGCTATCTCCTTCCTATAATAGCCCTGAAGATGGCCTAAAATTAAGGCCGAAACGTTGGCACATTAAATTAAGTTTTGAATATATTATTCGGAACAGTCTCTTCTAATTTGTTTATATATTTATTTATCATAACATATAAAACATGATTATTAAAACATTACGTTTCGAGGTACCTTATGCCTCATCTTCAGATTTTCAAATATCATATTTATTTCCATATTGTATCCCAATATAGGTCAATTACTATTGTAGTATTATTCATTTTAAGTTCCTAGATATGAATAATTCTGTAATTCTGTTAAAATATATCTTTTCATTGTCACATATTAATTATCTCAACCTTTTGGTGCTATGCACTTGCAACTATCATGTAGACTACATGTACAAGAGTCTAGATGATAGTCGCAAGTGAATAGCAACAAAAGGTTGAGATAATTAATATGTGACAATGAAAAGATAAATTTAAACAGAATTATTCATATCTAGGAACTTAAAATGAATAATACTACAATAGTAATTGACCTATATTGGGATATAATATGGAAATAAATATGATATTTGAAAATCTGAAGATGAGGCATAAGGTACCTCGAAACGTAATGTTTTAATAATCATATTTTATAGGTTATGATAAATAAATATATAAACAAATTAGAAGAAACTGTTCCGAATAATATATTCATAACTTAAATTACTCTTCTATAGTAGTAATTGATATAAAATTAAGTTTATATTCTTTTTTAATTTTTCTGGAAGTTTTTCCTAATGTTACACACTTTATTAACACACCTTAACTTCTTTTGTTAATTATTTATTTTATTTCATAATTGTTTACATCATTTATCAACGTTTCGGGGTTGTTTTCCCATTCTCAAGGCTTACGTAAGCCAATGAACACCCATATAGACGAATAGCAGTAAGCTATGGAGTGAAGTAATGAATTATATATGAGAAAGAGTTTTAAAAAAATAAGTCTTGAAAATGGGGAAACAACCCCGAAACGTTGATAAATGATGTAAACAATTATGAAATAAAATAAATAATTAACAAAAGAAAGTTAAAGTGTGCTCATTTAAGTGTGGAATGTTAAGTTTCTACTTAATTAAGGGTTCTGATGACTGGACCCCGAATTATCTTCTGTACAATACCTACACACAGTCAACCAATCTCACATCATTAATAATCCATATTATTCATTATTTAGGTTAATTTAGGTTATTTAACTGTGGTAAACTAGACAGGCATAGAATCAAAGTGAACATCTTGCTGGAGGCATCTTGTTTTTTCTGTGTAACATTTTTCCAGCTGTTTTTTCGTTGTTCGAGTTGTAAATTCGCAGACAGGTTCCTCATCAGAAATTTGACTGATAATTTTTTTGTTTTTAACTTTTTCCGAGAGGACATACCGTTTAGAATGTATATTGGTTTGAACGAAAAAAGTTATGTTTTAACTACTTTTTTAAGCATTAAGACTTTTTCGACATGCTGTAGCTTTGTCAGTATGGCTCGGATCTAAAATTAGCAGTTATACAACTTTTGTCACTAGGACCCAATGTTTAGGATATATTTGTGCTTCAACGGGGGTTTCTCGCTCGATAGGGGTTGAGGGCGACAACAACAACTCGAGCGAGACGCGAACTCAAAATTTTTTGTACTCACAACCCACTCAGGCAGCCCGCCTCCCATCACCCTACCGATTTATACCTACCTTAACATAGAACTCCCTCCTTTGAATATTCCTCCATCATCCGTGCTACCATACTTTGGAACTCTTTACCCATCTCCCTCCATATAGTGTCATCCCTAAACACTTTGAAATTTCATTTATTTATCCACTTCCTCAAAAACCAATCATCCGCAAAAATGTAAGGCATCTTGATTTTTGTATAATTTATTATGATTTTATATAATTTACTATTAAACTAAATAATCATTTAATAAACGAAGCCAGAAAAATTGGACTTCTTCTGTTCATTGTAGATTAATCATTTAGAGAAATTTTTTTTAAATTATATTTTATTGAAATTTACAACTGTATAGGAATACATCAAGTAAATGTGCTGATTTAGAGAAATACTTTTCTTTCTCTATATATACTTATTTAATGAGCAGTATTACATACTGTCCCAAATAATGGGAAAATAATGATAGTGGTAATAAAAAAAATAAATAAAAGAATGCTGAGAAAAACTAAGAATCACTGGAAAATATCGGGTTGTGTCACATGAAATGTCCGTTTTCAAGGTAAAGGATTTTTATTAAAAATGCGATCTGAAAACAAGAAAATTTTATTCGAAGTATTTACCTTCTTTTTCTACACATTTTTCACAACGTGACACCAACTTTTTTATCCCCGAACTGAAAAACTCTGTGCTTTGAACTGAAACCAAATCCGAAAACGCACTTTTCACTTGATCGTCATTTTCAAAAAGTTTTCCTTTGACGAATCTGTCTAAATTCCTGAACAGGTGGTGATCTGTTGGAGACAAGTCGGGAGAATATGGTGGGTGCGGAAGAACTTCGTAGCCCAGTTGGGTCGACAGCATCCTTCTACTATATGTTTGAGGACATCGTTGTCTATTACGGACGGAGGTCTTCCTCGGGGCAAGTTTTCCAAGTCGGTATCCCCAGCTTAAAACTTAGCAAACCAACGGCGAATGCTCCGTTCATTAACACTCCCTTTCCCAAACGCCTTGCAAATATTTCTAGCGGCCTCAGCTGCTGAATGGCCGAGTTTAAACTCGTACAAAAATATTACTCGAAAATCGAGTGTTTCCATGTTCATATTTGGAGGTATACTAAAAAGTGGGTAATTGATTTGGAAGCTAATGTTTATAATTCAAAGGTAGAGGATTAGTAACTGTTTATTTTAAATATGTAAACATTCGGAAGAAAACAACAGAGAGGGACCTGCAAAATCATTTATGTATTTCAGAAACTATAAAAAAACGGACATTTCATGTGAAACAACCCAATAATAAACGATTGAGCAACTGAAATACACGCTTCCTTATACGAGTATACAAAAGAGCCCAGAGATTCTAGCGCTTTTCTCTTAACCACATCGTTTTATATATATATATATATATATATATATATATATATATATATATATATATATATATATATATATATATATATATATACATATATATATATATATATATACACATTTTTATTTTTTTTAAATGTTAAGCACCTAATTGCCATCTGCCTTATAGTAAGACCATATGGAATCAAATTTTTGAATAGTGCAGCGTTAACAGAAGTGAAGTCATTAATCTTTTAAACGGCTCTAACTGGATTGTCCTAGTAAAGTTTTTATAGAGCTTTTTTAGTTCAAGAATTTATTTATAATTAAGAAGGAAAAAAAAAGAAAAATAATTTTGTTGAAGAATTTTACTTTCGGAATTTAAATAAGTAATTTCTTTTGTTTATTAATATTTACGTTTATTATTGGAATTTTCTTTACTGATCCGTTTGTTAGTTTGATATGTGGTGTTATGATTCCTTTTTAATTATTTACTTGTTTAAGTTTAATATTACTATTATTTATTCATTTGTTTATTTCAATTTATAATATTTGCAACTCTGCTGACGGAGTAATCCAAAGCAAGAATGTTTTTCATTTTGTATTTATAGAAAAAGAAATGTAATATTATATCAATAAACATTTTTATTATTATTATATAAATTTTATAGTATCTTTTGTTTATTTTAATTTTATATAATTTACTATTTGACTAAATAATCATGTAATAAACAAAGCCAGACCAATCGGACTTCCTTACTATATTGTATTGTAGATTATTCATTGTACATAGAGGACGAAATGTCTCAAAACAAAAATTACTTTTCATTTTATTAACGGGACAAACAATTTAGTCTCCACTGGTGGGGTATAATCAGCTGATTTTTTTCTTCAATATTTATTTAGTAAAGATCAGATATCGATTATGAAGTATCGATACTGAATACATATCGATGCTAAGACATAGATATATGGCGGGGAGCCGACACGCAGCTGATACCAAGGCCGCCCCAGATCTGCCCCAACTGGTCCCACCGCTGACCTTTCTCCGTCTATCCCAAATCTGACCCAATTCCTTCCTCTTGTCTTGGCGTCTCTGTCTCTCTTGGGGATTACCTTCTGATAGCATGTAATAATTTGGGTTTATTATAATAAATAAATAAAACAGTTACAAGATATCTAATCCGCATTTATAATTTATTTATTTAAAATAACCTCTACAATCCGTGAAGTGTCAAACAACTTACAGTAATCACTTATTAAGTTCAAACCCAGTAGATGACCCTTGAGTTTTTTAAAAGCAGTAAAAAATACTGGATTATACTGTTCATCCGAAGGGACGTAAATTTGTGGTCCCGAGCCTTGGTGATGCCAGGTACTTATTAAACACCCCTACCTAGTTAGCCCTGGCTAGGTAAAATTTGATGAATGAATGAAGAAACAAACAAATACATCGAGTATCGACAATGTTTTATTAGATAATCTAGTATTACTTTCACTTACCTATATATGAAATATGTATATGGTATGGAAAAGTATTGCGATCGTGAAAATTTTCACTATTTATTTTAAGGCAGTAGGTCCCTAGGCCATCTCTTTTCAACCCCTTGGAGGGTTATCAGGAATATCTAAGGAAGACAGTGGGTTTATATGGGCAGGGAGTTTAGAATGAAAAGAGGTGTGTCTATCACGGGCTATGTCTGCAACAAATGGGATGTGTTAGGTCATTATGGAGGAGTTGATTTGTGACAAAATAAGAGGCATTCAGGATTTTGAATTGGATGCGTTAGGAATTAGATGGTTTAGTAGAGCCCCAAAGCTCGATTCCATATGACCAAATAGGTCTGATAACAGTGATGTAAATTTTAAGGAATATAAAAACCAGTAGCAACAGTTATTGCTTCCAATGGATACCGAGCCATGTAAGACTGTCAGGAAATGAAGCGGCAGATAGAGCTGCCGGGAAAAAACAAACTACAAAAGAAAATGCGAAAGTACCTCTCCAAGACCTTTTAAAATGTCTGCTGAAAGAAACGGTCCAGGAATGGCAGGATAAATATGACTGGGAGTCACAATTCAAAGGGAAGGACTATTATCAAACCCAGCCAACCGTCAGCCTGATATCATGGTTCTCAAAGATCCAACAAATCGATAGAAAAGAAATTGCCCAACTTGTAAGACTACGGACTAACCATGGCTGCACAAAAAAATATCTAAATTTAATGAAAATAGAAAATGATGGCAATTGCTTAACATGCAAATTCCCTGAAGACCCGCGCCACATTCTATTCCGATGCAGGAAATATAGGAAGCAAAGAGAAGCGATGGTTCCTCTAGAAACAGAGGCGATGTTTTTACAACAGTTAGATTAAAAAAACATTTTGATGATCAAGCAGTTCTTTACTAACGCTCAGTGCAAAATATAGAAATAAATCACTTCACAGAATTTATTTTAATGATAATAGTGTTATTATTTTATTTTTTCTATCTCTTTTGAGTTAGCTTCCTCTCTCATTTACAATCTTTTATATTATTCTCTTTCTACTTAATTTATTGATACTTTTTTTATTATTATTATTTTTTTTTTTTTTTGGTTCCATAACCTAAGTTTTTATTAAACTGTAGCAAAACACATATTGACCATATAGGATTTGGTGTCGTCTTGACGGTCACTTGTATATAATAAAAAAAAATAAAAAAAATAAATTTTAAATATACTGGCAGTTTTGAATTTTGTCTAGTGTTGTAATTTGTTTTTTAAACATAATTTAATGAAATTTACAACTGTACTAAAAAAATACAACAAGTAAATATGATATAAAACAATGACATGAGAAAGACTTGTAGAAGAACTACCCAAATGGTTGCATTCCTGTAACTATTCTAAACTAGAAGGTCTCGGGGCCATCTCCTTTTCAGACGCCTTGGAGGATTGTCGGGAATTGAAGAGGAATAAAGGATTGAAACTAGAGGATTAGGGTGGGAATGGAGTTTGTCATGAAAGGAATGGTATCTAGATCGGGCCAAATCAGCAACATACGGAATATTAAGGTCTTTGTGGATCAGTTTATTAGTTAAAGAATAAGGAGCATTGAGGATTGAGTTGTAATTTTAAGATATTAATTGTAAAATAATTTAGTAGTATTTCTTTGCTAATAATATTTTTTTTTTTTGTTTTTCAGGTACGTATTTCATCAAGTGTCCATAAAAATAATTATCTAAGACAAAGGGGTAAGCAAGAATTGTTTTTATGTAAAAGTATTATTACTTGTGAAGTACTGTAAAGAATATATTTTATAAACGTTGATGAAGAAAACTAATATTGAAAGCAAGTCATATTTCCAGTCAATATTAAGCCTTCAAAACTAGCTAAGTGCCTATAAAAAGTACATCATTTATACCGAACCTAGTCCCAACAATAAATGCTATTAAAAGTACAACTTTTAAGGAAGAAATCGAAGCATTTGGACAAGAAATTACGTATACATTACCCTAACAATCTAAAAATTCCGTTCCTTTTTTTAAAGTTGATCTTATTCAATTTTATTGAGGAGGACACTGTTTGGAATTTCCCAACTGCAAAAGGAAAATAAAACGAAGCGAGTCTTGTCAGTGATGTATGCATCGCCTCGGAGAGAGCATATATCTTTTGTGTGGGTGTCGCACCGTCTTATCTCAACTTCATCTCAAAACGGATATTGTGACAAATTTGCATGACACTTTTATTTTATATTTTAAAATA
Source organism: Piezodorus guildinii (assembly GCA_023052935.1). Lineage (NCBI taxonomy): Eukaryota > Metazoa > Arthropoda > Insecta > Hemiptera > Pentatomidae > Piezodorus > Piezodorus guildinii. The sequence continues at coordinate 138,203,878 of CM041297.1, read as the reverse complement.
TGTACATATATTTATTCCGATTTAGGGAGAGAAAATTAAGTCTACTCGTGTGCAAATGTCTTACTTCTACATTTGTCTTATTCTGAAGAAAACAGAAAAAAAATCTGAGCTTGAAATCAATTATAGAAGTTTTATTAAATTCGTTTTGCCCGATTTTATCATTGAAAAAATGTGGTGCGCGCAGCACACGACATTCACTAACATCCACTGTCAAAAGCAATCCAAAAAATTTGAAAAATATTTTAAGTTGATTTTAATAATACATATAATCATTTTTGTTGAAAACATATGATTTAGATTAAATAATGAAATTGTATTAAATGTTAATCAGTAATAAGTTTATTCCCTATTCGTCACTTGATGTTGCCTTTTAAAACTTTGAGAATCAGATAATTTTTTTTTCTAAAATCTTCTCTTTCCAACGGTATATTATACGTCTATATTACTGTCCTTATTATCAAAAAATCAAAACTGTCATTTAAAAAATCTTTTGGAATGTACAAATTTAAAGGTAGTTTAACGGAAGAAAATTTAAAATATCGACATTTCAATCCTAATGAAACCTACATAATACTAAACCCCATTAAATTTTACATCGATATAGCGAGTTTAATCAAAATCGTTATAGCCTTTTATGAGAAAATCGTAAAAAGGTGCAAAATGCACGGAATAAAGTGGCTTTACTGGTTAGCCGATTTTAATGAAAAAGTTGCTGTAACATCTCTGGCGTATAGTTGTCTTAAATATGAAGTTTCATATTCATACGACTTTTCGTTTTTGCGCTAGATTTACCACACACACACACACCTTTTTGCGGGACTTGGTTATTTGGACTAAGGAGACCCTACCTAAAACGAGTATTTCCGTCGAAAACTGGAATTGGAAAATTTTCACGATCGCAATACTTTCCCTTATATATATTTCATATATAGGTAAGTGAAAGTAAAAAATCTGGTGCGGGCAACACACGACTTTCACTTACCTCCGTTTTTTAAGTAAATTAGATTATTTTCAAATGTGAATGAAACCATTAAATAATTAGTTAAATGGAATTTCATCAGAAACATGTGTATTATTAAAAAGTCTATTATATTTTTATCTAAAATAATCAGTTAGTTTTATCGGCTTTTCATCACTCTCTATTAACTTTTAAAAGATTGTGTATGAGATAATATTTGCTTTAAAATCTTTAACTTTCAAACGGTATATCATGCATGTATATAACTTTTCTTAAGTTCAAAAACAAAAAATTTCATTTAAAATAGATTTTTTCAGTTTTCTCCTTTAGTTGAATATTGAAATATTGGGCACAACTGATTCCGTCCTATTTTCTCTCATAACATTACAAACAGCTTATGTTCCAATGTTTATGCGCTTTTTATTAACTTATAATATATATTCTATAACATATTAATTTTTCTAAAATCTTGCGCATTCCAACGGTATATTATACGTCAATATTACTACTCATATTTCAGGAATAATTATTTCATGACTTGATTTCAGAAAATTAAATTTACTCATCGAAAAAAAAACTCAATCACAATGTATTTTACTTATTAATATTTAGGAAATAATGACCTGAATTATGGTGAAAACCGTATCAAAATCCGCCTTGTGGTTTCATAGTTCGCGGAAACCAAATTCGCGTTATCGTTTTATATACAGAGATAACTATTTTTTTTTTGGACGTCAAAATTATTATCATTATGATATTTATATATTTCCAAAAATAACTCTTCAAGTTTGACCCTTTTCTGACCACATTACGAAGATAATTTATGAAGTAGCATTAATAATTAACCATGAGCTTTCAATAATGTATATGTTAAATTTTTTTTAAACTGACAATACGACAATAATTTCTTATTTGTACTCTATCCATTGGGTTGTTTCACATGAAATGTCCGTTTTTATAGTTTCTTAAATACATAAAGGATTTTGCAGGTCTCTGTTATTTTCTTCCGAATGTTTACATATTTAAAGTAAACATTTACTAATCTTCTACCTTTCTATTATAAACATTAGCTTTCCAATCAATTACCCACTTTTTAGTATACCTCCAAATATGAACATGAAAACAGGCGATTTTCGAGTAATATTTTTGTACGAGTTTAAACTCGGCCATTCAACAGCTGAGGCCGCTAGAAATATTTGCAAGGCGTTGTGGGAAGGGAGTGTTAATGAACGGACCATTCGCCGTTGGTTTGCTAAGTTTTCAGCTGGGGATACCGACTTGGAAAACTTGCCCCGAGGAAGACCTCCGTCCGTAATAGACAACGATGTCCTCAAACATACAGTATAAGGAAACCCCTACCGAACAGTTAAAGGATTCAAGCAATACTGAATGCAAGTGCATCTACCGTTGCCAGACATTTAAAGTGTATTGGGAAAGTAAAAAAGCTCGATACATGGGTACCTCATGATCTCACTGAGCGGCAGCAAGACCCCATGTTTCAAAACATACCGTGCAAAAATTGAAAGAACTGGGCTACGAAGTTCTTCCGCACCCACCATATTTTCCCGACTTGTCTCCAACACATACCACCTGTTCAGGAATTTAGACAACTTCGTCAAAGGAAAACTTTTTGAAAATGATGATCAAGTGAAAAGTGCGTTTTCAGATTTGGTTTCACTTCAAAGCTCAGAGTTTTCCAGTTCGGGATAAAATTTGGTGTCACGTTAGGAAAAATGTGTAGAAAAAGAAGGTAAATACTTCGAATAAAATTATCTTGTTTTCATATCGTGTTTTTAATAAAAATCCTTTACCTTGAAAACGGACATTTCATGTGACACAACCCAATATTTGAGGAAAGTAGTCAGAAAAAACAAAACAAATAATTCACATTAATTTGTTACTGAACTAATTTACTCGACTCTCTGAGTTTTTTGTACGTTAGATATGACAATTTTTTAGTGTAATTTGGAATGAAATTAAATGTGTATTAAGCACGTTTTGAGGAGTATTGCAATTTTGGTTTGTTTTTTACTTTCACTTACCTATATATGAAATATATAGTAAGGGAAAGTATTGCGATCATGAAAATTTTCGAATTTAAGTTTCAATGGTGTGTATATGTGAGTTAAGTTAAGCATGGAAACAAAATGTCATACGAAAAGAAATTTCATATTTAACGCCCGAGATGTTTAGTTATTTATTTAACAATTTTCTTGTAAAAAGGTGCAAAATTCAGGGTAAAAAGTGACTTTTCTGATTAGCTGATTTTAAAAAGTTTTTGTAACATCTCGGGCGTTAAATATGAAATTTCAGTTTCTTATGACTTTTTGATTCCATGCTTAACTGGTTTTTGTTTCCATGCTTAACGTGGCCGCTAGTTTGAGGGATGAACAACGGCTTAAGGATTTCGAAAATAAGGTACTGCGTAAAATATTTGGTCCGAAGAGAAATGAGGGCACTGGGGAGTTTAGAAGGTTGCACAACGCAGATTTTCGGAACTTGTACCCTGTGAATATAATTTAGTTGATAGCGTCGTGGAGACTCAAATGAGCAAGTAAAATTGTTGGGCTCAGTGAGGAACGGATTCCGAGAAAGTTGGTACTTGCTGATCCGACTGGTAGCCGTCCGAAAGGTAAGCCGAAGCGGCGATGGGAGGATTGCGTTAAAGCTGATCTCGGGGGCTTGGGCTTGAACGGAGAACATTGGACGAGTCTGTGCTGGCGAAGTTTGGTGGTATCGGCATCGAACCTTCGGGTTCTGTAAGCCTATTATTATTATTATTTTAAAATTTTCTTAAAAACGTCTCTAAAGATTTTGATTAAACCTAGTTACATCGATGTAAAATTTATTGGGCTTTTATTTGATGTAGTTTTCATTCTAATTGAAATAGTCTGACAGGGCTTAAATACCGATATTTTCCTCTAAAGTAAATTTTATTTCGTAGATTTAAATAAAATAAGCATGTCTTCTAGTTAGCATTGATAAATAACGGTTAAATATGCAAGTTATTTAAAAATAATAATAATTAAACCAGTCCATAAAATATTTAAAACAACTAAAAATATTAGTTGAAAATATTGAAAATAAATAAATAAAATAATGATCATGAAAATACCAGATAAAAATAAATAAACGAACGATGTGTAATAGGTTTTTTTTTGTTTGCTTTTTGTATGATATATGTATTACGAACTGAATGGAAGTTTTGCGCCCTGCGTTTTGCATTAGCATTGATGACTACAGGTAACCAGTCATCACAGTTACCTGAAATTACAAAGATAGTTAAAGAACTACCTTATGAGGGTAATGCGATAAGTACCAAGACATTATAGAATGATGAAAAAATGTAATTGGTCATTTTCCAGTATTGCATTTCTGTGCGTGAGGACAACCTGCTACTTAGCCAAATTGCGTTATCAGAGAGTAATGCTCTTCACCACTTAATTCCTAAACATCACATTAGATGGATAAATACTTTTGTTGATATCCATACACGTTTGAAACCGGCAGAAGGCATTAAAATGTCATAAATTACTATTATATTATTATCTAAAATAATCAGTTAGTTTTCTTCTTTTCATCACTCTCTATTAACTTTTAAAAGCTTGTGTATGAGATAATATTTTTCTAAAATCTCAAGCATTGCAACGGTATATCACACATGTAAATTATTGTTCCTTTGTTCAAAAACGAAAAATTGCATTTAAAAAATGATTTCTGTTTTCTCCTTTAGTTGGGTATCGAATTCATTCAATTTATATATTTACCTGTTTTTTCATCAGCGATAACAAGATAATATAGTTATTTTTATAGAATCAACAAAATTAAAGGTACTTTAGAGAAGAAAATTTAAAATGTCGGATTTAAGCCCATTCAGACCATTTTAATCCGATATATAATATAAAACCTAAATTATATTAAAGCCTATTAAATTTTACACTTGATATAGCGAGTTTAATCAAAATCGTTGTAACCGTTTTCGAGAAAATCGAAAAAAGATGCAAAATGCATAGTATGAAGTGGCTCTTCTAGTAAGCTCATTTTGATGAAAAAGGTTTTGTAACGTCTCGGGCGTATATTTGTCTTAAATATGATATTTCAGTTTATAGTACTTACGTTTCCGCCCGGGACTTACCACACACACAGGACCATTTTTGCGGGACTTGGTTATTTGGACTCAGGGGACCCTAAAATGTGTATTTCCGTTGATAAACTGGAATTCGAAAATTATTCACGATTGCAATACTTTCCCTTACTATATATAGAAAGTGAAAGTAAAAACATCCTTGATTACCCGTTTTTGGAAGGGCATAATGGGGGTCTTTGGTGTCAGGTGATCGTAAGATCTAACTAACTATCCTGATCAAACCTAGATGGACAAAATTATGGACCGATTACCCAAAGTAGCATAAAGTGATGTTTGATAAATAACAAAGAAACAAATAAATATTTTATTTAATACGATATAGAACAGAAACAGATATAAAACCATAGTATTTTATACGTATTTAATTTGAACTCCTGTATTTTTGTAAAAACAGGAGTTATTTTTTAAGATGACTCCCCAACCCGTTTCCAGCGATGCTATTTACATTAGTGAGGAAAAAAAAAACATACGAACGCAATAATCATTAAGATATGTGTAGCTACCGGCAGGGACCGTTAGTGTCAAACCTCTTGTTAATTTATTTAAGCCTTCATGATTTTATATTTTATTCGTTTTAAAGAGCTATCGAAAAACGTTTTCCTTGACTTTGGGATGTATCAAACCAGAATTTTCGAATGCCAATGGAGCTTCCGAAAAATTATGTAATATTAACCGTTTCCTTTTGAAATTAATAAGTTAGATTAATAAAATTATAAGTGGAATAATCAGGAGTCAGCCTTTTTCTAAATATTTTTAATTTTGCCGACGTTTCGGCTTAAGCTTGTAAGCCATAATCAGGGCTACAAACATCAGAACAAAAGAATATATATTAATGTGATAATGAGTTTTTTTTTTTTTTTTTTATGTAGTGACAATGATAACAATTAAAATAAAACAGAAAATATACCAGCATATTTAAATATTATAGACACAAATAATGATAATATGATAAAAAGATGATGATAATAAGCATAAAAACAAAACTTTAGACTTTAATATAGAAGTAAAAAATTATATATAAACGTACCATTACTGAGCCATGACTGAGGAAAACCGAAAACATAGGTAGTACGCGGAGGGGTTCATGTAAAAACCTCTGAAGGTTTTCCCCTCTAAATATAAATAGTAACTCTGATGATGGCTCACAAGCTTGAGCCGAAACGTCGACAAAATTAAAAATATTTAGAAAAAGAGTGGCTCCTGATTATTCCACCTATAATAGTTTCTATAGCCGACTATACATCCTCTATATATTTTTTTTTCCGTGGCGCGACAGGCCGTGTAATCTCCTGGGAGATTACACTCACTTTTCGTGATGTATTTTCTAGAGAGTAGGGTCATCACTCCCTAAGCCTAATTTTTTGAGGGGCCACCATTTGGGTGACGGGTCTCACGTGCCCGGGGGAGAGTCTGTGAGTGTATCCCCATTTAATTACATTCTTATAAAATCCCTGTTGGGACTGGGATTCGAACTCACAACTTTAGCATGAGAGACCAGCGCGCTAGCCACTCAGCCACGAGCTCCCCTACATCCTCAATATATATTAATAAAAGTTTAGAAATAGAAACAAATGATTTATAAAAAAACAATATAATATATATATATTTCAACCTAAATAAAACATTATAAAATAGAAATCCCATTTTATTTTACATCAGTATAGTTCACCAATTTTGGGGAAAAATTGCTATAACATACTAGGCATACAGCTATAAAATTAAAATAAAGATTCTTTACTTGATTTTTAGATGTTTTGACCCATCTGCTGAGTTTGAACTGGCGATTTAGATTTAGATTTTTTTTTGTTTTACTATATCAATAACAGTACTTTTAAGTTAAGGAAGTAAATATTTTTGTGTCACTTGGAACAAAGTTGACTAAAAATCAGTACTTAGTAAAAATCATTACATTTCTGAATCAAGTTTTTAAACTACTTGAACGGATGATTTCAATATAAAACGACGATACTAAAAATTAGATTGCAAATATTTCACAACATTTTCTTAGTATCTTTTTGAAAACAACTTCTAATTTATAAATCAAGAATAAAAAGTTCAAAACGGATTATCTCTAATAATATTTTTTCCGTTTCGATAGGTATTTTGTGTTCTTTGAGGAGTATAATTACCTATCGAAATTATAAATCAAAATAATGTTTAGTTTGTTTATTCATTTAACGTCACAACATGCTACTGTGGCTAATCGGACGATGCTACAGTGGGAGTCATAAATTTTGCTTTTCCGGGCTCAATTAGAATAGGGATGTTTAATGAGTACCTGACATCAAACAGGCTCGGGACCAACTTCTTACGTTCCCTCTAAAGGACGGCATACGGATACGGAACTAAGGATTTTTTACCGCATTAAAAAAACTTTCATTTGCCGGGTTTAAGTATAACTTAACGGTTTTATTTTATTTTAGTTTTTAGGTGAAATAATCCCGAAACGCATTCTAATTTTGTTCTATTTTCATAAATAGAAGAGTTGTGGAGTATCATGTTCCTCATCCGTCTATCCTAGGATGCTTTACTCCCTATAGCGATCTACCGGGACACAGGTATTATTTCACCCAAAAAACTATTAAAATACCAATAGGGCTTAATTATTACCATCATGTATTAGGTTGTAAAATAAGTCCGTTTTTTACTACCGATTTCAATAACCAATTCAGATTCTTGTAAATATTATTAATCAATGAACATGTCCCACTTTGACCTATTAAATTCTTTCTGTTTTTTTTAGTTTGGTCGTTGAAGGACGACCCGAGCGCTTTGTGTCTTTCAAGTCAAAATTTTCGGTTCTGTAATTTCGTTAAAATTTTAATTTTAATACCAGACTTGTACCTCCCAAAGGAGAAGCTTATTTTTCTGTTGAGGACGAAATAAAGCTATTATAATTGTCATTACCAGATAGGATTTATTATCAAGTCTTGAGGGTCATTTGTAATATAAATAAATAAATTGTTTCTCTGGCGCGACAGGCCGTGTAGGCTCTTGGCCGCGAAGTATAGACTCCTGGGAGAATATATTCACGTTTCTCGATGTAAATGTTTAGGGTAAGATCATCACTCCTTACGCCTATTTTGCGAGTTGCCACCAGTAGGCTGACGAGTCTCACTACCCCCATTTAATTATATTCTTATAAAAGTCCCGCTGGGACTGGGACTCTAACTCACAACTCTGTTGTGGGAGACTAGAGCGCTAGCCATTCAGCCACCGGCTCCCTTAATAAATAAATAATTATCATTATTATATCAACAGAAACTCCTTAAAAATTTTCTCATAACTTGAAACTTTATTGGAGTTTAGAAAAAATAAATAAATAGCCGATTTGTGAAATATTATATTCCTGATGCGCCTAACATAGACATCAATAGGGACAGAGATTTTATTTCACTCTGAAAAACCAAAAGGGTTTACCGCTTGTTTGTTTATGAATTTAGCGTCCCTTTTATCTACTGTGTCTAATCGGACGATGCTGTAGTGGAAGTCCTAAATTTTGCTTATCTAGGTTTTTTTTTTTTGTTATAGGTTATCTTTAACGAGTATTTGAAATCTCACGTGGCTCGGGACCACCATTTTACGTCCCCTCCGCAGTACAGCATAACTAAGGATTTTTAGTCCGGTTAAGAAATCCTAGGAACACCTGCGGGTTTGAATACGTTACCTTTAGCATAGAAGGCTGTTATTCTAACCACTGCGCTACAGTTACACCCTATTCACTCTTATGTGAACCACCATTTTTCTTTCCGCTAAGGTAAGGCCAGCATAAGTAAGGATTTTTTACGCTCTATAAAACATCCTCTGTCATCTACCGGGTTCAAGTATAGCTTTAAAGAAGTGACTGACTTATTTATGTAACATCTATTGTTTTATTTTTTATTTTTAGTTTTCCAGAGAAATGATTCCAAAACGAATTCTAATCTTGTCCCATCTTCATAAATAGCAGAGCAGTGGAGTATCATATTCCTCACCCGCCTGAGCTAGGATGCTTTACTAGCTAGAGCCATCTTCTGGCACACAGATTTTATTTCGTCCGAAAAACCAAAATGGTTTATTATTTATTCATTTAACTGGCTAAAGAGGAGCGCACATCTTTTTTTGGTTATATGGGATAGAGTACAGTGGGCAGAAATACGATTACACGGATTTGGTTTATTCATTTAATGTCAAGACAGGATGCTGTGACTAACCGGATGATGCTACGGTGGGAGTCCTAAATTTTGCCTATCCAGGTTTAATTTGGATAGTGATCTTTAAAGAGGAACTGACTTCACACAGACTCCGGAAAATTGTAAAAGCTAATGGAAAGTGATGAAAGGCCGATAAAACTAACCGATAATAATATAATAGATTATTTAATAAAACAAATGTTTATTTTGAAACTAAACGTAATTAATTTTTAGCAATTTATTTTTATCTTTCAATTTTTTCAAAAATTCTTAAATTGATTATAATATCGGAGGTAAGTTAAAGTCGTGTGTTGCGCGCACCAGATTTTTTTTTTGTTTCCGCCTGAAAAGATTCCAAAATGGATTCTAATTTTGTTCTACCTTCATCAAAATCCGAGTATTAGAGTATCATATTCCTGATACATCTAACTATAATATTTTATTCCCTAGAGACCTCTGCCGGGACACAGATTTTATTTCAACCTGAAAAACCGAAACGGCTCATATTTCATTTGTTTATTCATTTAAGGTTACCCATATGCTACTGTATTAATCGGACGATGCTACAGTGGGAGTCCTAAATTTTGCTTATCCAGGTTTAATTAGGATAGGTATCTTTAACGGGTAACTGACATCACACAGACTCGGAACCACCTTTTTACGTCCCCTATAATGAGCAGCTATGGATTTGGTAACTATATATTTTTTACTTTTTATTGAAAAATCCTAGGGCCACCAACATAGGGCTTATATATTAACCTCATATATTTGAAGATAATAAACTCGTAATATGTTTTGCGTATTCTAACAAGGAATGCCGTTTCTTTGGTTCTAAGATGCGCAGCACCAGGTCGAACCCTCTGGAGCGATATAAATCCTTCGAGGCCATCCAAGGCCGAGTACAGAAATAGAAGGCACTATATAACAAGAAGAGGGGACGGTTCTCCAGCGTTCTGGAATGCAAACAGCTGGAGGATGCTGGACTCCTCGATATAAATACCATTCCCTCTTCTGGTAGTCGTTGCGATGCGGATGTGAAGAATTTTTACGAACCGGTTCGGGCTTAACGGCCGAGCTACCGGATTACGCTTCGGTTCTGGAGGATGTCAATCTTAACATCGGCATTAAGGGGTCTAAGTGTCACCTTCCAAGAGTAGCGGGAACTTTAATATTGGAACCTATCTTCTCGAAAACACTCCCATTAAAAAAGAAAAAAAAATATTATACATATACACTCATCCTCTCCATATTTCCTTCGGAATGATTTATTCATATTATTTACATAATAAATTATATCGAACTTCTTTTTTTTTCTCAATATATTTTTATAAACGTTTATATTATTCATGGGTTTAGTAAATTAATAGGGTAATAAATATTCCTCCAATAGATATTTACTTTTTATGTAATGTTTCTATACATGTATTAAGAAGTTCGATGTACCAGAAAGCGCATGTTACAATAACTGGATTGAGTCAGCAATTGATAGGATGTTATAGGTGGTATTTTTGACGACATTGCGATTTTTCTTAGGATTTTGGTTTGCAAGAACTGGACATGAGAGTAATTTGATGATTCGAAATATACATAGATGATTAAACATCTGGTGCGGGCAACACACGATTTTTCTGAAATCTTTAGCTTTCTAACGGTATATCATACATGTAAATTATTGTTCTTATGATCAAAAACGAAAAATTGCATTAAAAAAATATTTTTTCTGTTTTCTCCTTTAGTTGGGTATCGAATTTATTCAATTTATATATTTACCTGTTTTTCATCAGCGTTAACAAGATAATATAGTTTTTTTTATTAAATCTACAAAATTGAAGGTACTTTAGGGGAAGAAAATTTAAAATATCGGATTTAAGCCCTATCAGACCATTTTAATCATAAAAAAAACCTACATGATATTAAAGCCCATTAAATTTTACACTGATATAGCGAAGTTAATCAAAATCGTAGGAACCGTTTTTGAGAAAATCTAAAAAAGGTGCAAAATGCATGGCATAAAGTGCCTCTTCGGGTAAGCTCATTTTGATGAAAAACGTTTTGTCACGTCTCGGGCGTATAGTTGTCTTAAATATGAAATTTCAGTTTCATAGGACTTACCGTTTCCGCCCGGGAGTTACCACACACACACACCTTTTTGCGGGACTTGGTTATTTGGACTCAGGGGACCCTAAAACGTGTATTTCCTTTGAAAACTGGAATTCGAAAATTTTCACGATCGCAATACTTCCCCTCACTATATATAGTAAGTGAAAGTAAAAATCTATTTTTGTCCATACCTCCCTCGCCTTTATATGCAATACGAGGGTTCCTCTGGTTAGAGGGTGAGATCTTGGATTAATGTCGAGTCAAAAGGTCCTCGGCAACAAGACGCGAATTTAAAACTGTTTTGTATTTTATATTTTTTCCCTCTAGTTACTGGTCAATGCACGGGTTGTTAACCCGCTCAACGATACCACCCTCCCCCCCCCCCAAAAAAAAAATCTTTATCTTAATTAAACCTGAATAGACAATAATATTAAGGACTCCCACATCGCCCGGTCAATCACAGCAGCATAAGATGACCTTAAATGAAGAAAAAGAGAAAACAGAACTACAAACTTTACTAGTATTGACACGCTGTCACTACAGTTTAATGAGATGCGAACCTTCGACACATCTGAATATATTTCCCATTCCTTAACCTCTAAAAAGTTAATCCGATCTGCATATTTTGAAAACAGTGAGCTCATTAACAAATGAGCGGTCAGACCAGTCGCATAAACCTAATTTAGACCTACCACTTAACCATTGATTGATATTTCGTTCTTATCAGTAAGGGGGACAAAAAAAAACTGTTTAATATTATTTAAAGATTTCGATCTAAAATTATTTAATGTATAAATGTCAATACTTTTAATTATTATCTGTTCTGAAGAATTTATCGATTAATTATTATGTTATCTGGAATATTTTAAAAAGAAACGCAATAATTTAAACAGATACTCTTAAAACATTTTTTTTTTTTTTTTTTTTACTTTTTAATTATTAAATCATCCAATACGAGTCAGGTATTCTTTTCTCTATGGAAAGGTCCAGCGGTTAAAATTGACAACAATGTAGTATGTTTAAAAACCAATGAACTATATTTGGATAAAAAACTAACATGGAACAGACGTACGAAATTAAAGCGACAAAAACTAACAAGACGTTACAAATAACTTTCACATATAATGGATTTCAGATCATCACTAAATATAGGAAACCAGCGACTAATATACACTACTCTACGAAGACCTATCTGGACATACGGAACTTCGGGGTTCATCAAAACACGTACACAGAAACAAAATACAAATAATCCAATTCAAAATTCTTCAGTTAATGAATCACACAAAGTAGAGAATCACACTCTCAGCACAACTAAATGCAAGTGCATCTACCGTTTCCAGACATTTAAAGTGTATTGGAAAAGTAAAAAAGTTCGATACATGGGTGCCTCATGATCTCACTAAGCGGCAGAAATTGAAACGCCTTGAGACCTGCATTTCTTTGCTTGCGAGACAAAAAACCGAGCTTTTCCTTGAAAGAATAATTACCTGACATATGTATCGCATATGAGAATCAGAGTCGGTTAGGGGAGTGGTTGAACATCGACGAAACCCCGGGGCAAATGCCAAAACCGAATTTGCATCCCGAAAAATTGATAGTTACCTTAATAAGTTTATGGTAGTCCATGGCTGGAATGATTCATTATTCCTTTTACCAAGAGGTGAAACCATTACGTTGTAGAGTACTGCAATGAAACTGACCAAATGCACACAAAATTATTAAAAAAACAACCTGGATTGGTAAATCGGAAGGGTCCTATACTCTTACACGACAACTCTAGACCCCCATGTTTCAAAACATACCGTGCAAAAATTGAAAGAACTGGGCAACGAAGTTCTTCCGCACCCACAATATTCTCCCGACTTGTCTCCAACAGATTATCACCTGTTCACGAATTTAAACAACTTCGTCAAAGGAAAACTTTTTGAAAATGATGATCAAGTGAAAAGTGCGTTTTCAAATTTTGTTTCACTTCAAAGCTCAGAGTTTATCAGTTCGGGGATAAAAAAGTTGGTGTCACGTTGGGAAAAATGTGTAGAAAAAGAAGATAAACACTCCGAATAAAATTATCTTGTTTTCATATCGTATTTTTAATAAAAATCCTTTATCTTAAAAACGAACATTTCATGTGACACAACCCAATAATAATTAACAACAAATTTTGAGTTTACGTATCGTCGCTTGTACTTAACTTATTATATTTAATTACTATGATTAGTGAGTCAGGCCTATTAGCCCAGGCAGTGAAGGTCAAAAATGGCCTTGTGTCGGAAGAAATTAGAGACAAGATGAATTTTTGCCAATTGTTAGAACTAATTAAAAGGAACATTTTTCCAAAAGTCCCCACCCCTTCCCCTAATGCTAAACTCCCCATCCCAATTCGAACGTTATTTTCCAAGCGTTCAGGTTTTGCTTCATATATCTCTTATTACCTACCTAATACTTTATTTTAATATGTCATTTTCTTCCTTGGGTTATTGTGGACAAATAAGCTATTTAAAAATTTCTGTTGGACGCCCATAAAGCAAATCGGTTACTACTGTTTTAGTGTAAATTAAATGCGTTTAAACAATGTAATATTGACATATTACGTTTTTTAAATGTGAAATCATCATTATGTATTTTATATAAGTTTTTATTTGCTATTGAGTTGGTGTTGGTGGGATAATTTCATTAAACGATTTTTTTTTTTTTCCTTATGTTCAAAAACAGAAAAATTGCATTAAAAAAATAGTTTTCAGTTTTCTCCACTATTTGTTTATCAAATTCGCTAAACTTGCATATTTAGCTGTTAATTATCAATACTAACAAGATAATATATTTATTTTTATAGAATCTACAGAATTAAAATTACTTTAGAAGAAGAAAATTTAAAATATCGGTATTTAAGCCTAGTTAGACTATTTCAATCAGAATGAAACCTAAATCATATTAAAGCCCATTAAATTTTACATCGATATAGGGAGTTTAATCAAAATCGTTGGAGCCGTTTTTGAGAAAATTGTAAAAAGGTGCAAAATGCATAGTATAATGTGGCTCTTATGGTTAGCTCATTTTGATAAAAAAAAGTTGCTGTAACATCTCGGGCTTATAGTTGTTCTAAATATAAAATTTCAGTTTCATAGAACTTTTCGTTTCCGCCCGGGAGTTAATACATACGGACACCACATACACACACACACACACACACACACACACACACACAGGCCTTTTTGCGGGATTTGGTTATTTGGACTCAGGGGACTCAGGGGACCCAGGGGAAAACGTGTATTTCCGTTGAAAAATGAAAAATTTTCACGATCGCAATACTTTCCCTAACTATATATAGTAAGTGAAAGTAATTTTTTTTTGTGTTGCGCTCAGACGATTGGACAGACTAGTGCGGGCTACGGTGACCGGCGCTGACGTTAACGTGTTAAATCTGAATCCTTGCCGGATATTTAACCCAACTTCGGGCCGGTCAATTTCCTTTCTATTCTTAAACCCTAAAGCCGTTCATTTGAATACTCGACTATTTGGACTTTGGCATTAATTCCGAGGAGGGAGCCTTGTAACTCAAAAAATCGCCCAAGGCCCATATTTACAATTGCCCGCTCTCTTACCCGACCTCCACAATCAAAACAGAGATAAGGCTCAGCTAAGGACGCGGACTTTTACATTTCGTCATATCTCGTCCCTCCGGCTTATAATAATATATATATATACTTACGGCTTATAATAAATATAATAGTCTTTAGTAAAGGCCTGATAGCAGGTTGGAAAGGCGTCCATCTGATGAATTGGCTGAGAGAAACTGCTCCTTAGTGGTAATTTCCATGAATTAACAACACCTCTTGAGGTTATGAGTGAAGGCGGGATTTTTACAGATAAAATAAATTTGTTTCTACATCCTCTAATATCCAATTCATTCAACACATCAATGTCTTTGGTGATTCTTGTAGCGGCATCATGAAATTGCTCGATAATTACTAAGATTCCAAATTTCTCACTCTTGTCCTAATCTCTTCTCCAACTTATCTCTCTAGATAAACGTTCTAAAAATTTCAAAAGTATAAGAAAAATATTTGGTGCGCGCACCACAAGAATTTCACTTACCTCCGTTATATCAATTTAAGAATATTCAAACAAATTTAGAAACGAAAATAAACAGTAAAATAATTATTTACATTGCATTTTAAAAGAAACATGTGTTTTATTAAATAATCTGTTAAATTATTATCTACGACAATCATTTTTTTTTTATCTGATTTGTTTATTCGTTTAACGTCACTTTTATGCTACTATGACTAATCGGACGATGCTACGGTAGGAGTCCTAAATTTTGCCTATCCAGGTTTTATCAGGATAGGGATCTTTAACGGGTACCTGACATCGCACAGGCTCGGGACCATCTTTTAACGTCCCCTCCGAAGGTCGGCATAACTAAGGATTTTTTACTCCCATTAAAAAATCCTAGGGCCACCCGCAGGTTTGAACCCGCGACCTTTGGTATAGAAAGCTGTTATGCTAGCTACTACGCCATGGGTGACCCTTTTTTTTTTTTTTTTTTTTTTTTATCTGCTTTTCACTCACTCAACTTTTACAATGGTATGTATAAAATAATATTTTTTCTAAAACCTTTAGCATAGCGCGTAAACGATAAGTCCTATGAAACTGAAATTTCATATTAAAATCAACTATACGCCCGATATGTCACAGAACTGTTTCACCAAAATCAGCTTATAACATGCATTTTGTGCCTATTAACGATTTTTATTAAACTCTATGTATCGATATACAATTGGTAGGGCTTTAATATCATCTAGGGTTCATTCTGATTGAAATAGTCTGACAGTGCTTAAATACCGATATTTCAGCATTTCTTTCTCTAAAGTACCTTTAATTTTGTAGTTTTTACTATTCTTATAATTTAATTAGCAAATATAAAAAAAACAGGTAAATACATAAGTAAAGACGAATTCGATAGGCAACTAAAGAAGATAACTGATAAAATATTTGTTTAATTCAATTTCTTAACACAAGAACAGTCATATGTATCATTAATGTACCGTTGGAAAGCTAAAGATTTTAGAAAAAATATTATCTTATACAAAAGCTTGTAAAAGATAATAAAGAGTGATGAAAAGCCGATAAAACTAACTGATCGTAATAGATAATAATATAATAGATTTTTTAATAAAGCACATGCTTCTTTAGAAATTCAACTTAACTAATTATTTATTCTTTTTCGATTAGACCATTTGGAGATCACGGTGGTAGACTAATTTAAAGCACATTTCAATTTCTTATTCGTTTTTCTCCTTTCCTAAGAAGCCTTCACCTGTTCAGAAAACCGCTATTTTCGTTCTTCCGTTCACTTCCTTCCCGTTCATACCCCTATGTGTTCGACTTGGAAACAACCCTTCATGACTTTTTCTCCAAATATTTTTCTGTTTTTTATTTCTTCAATTCTGGTTCCGCTCGTTCAAGATCTCGTTTTACTCCCTTAATCCACGTTATAAACGTTTTCATTTCAAACAGTCGGTAGACTAATTTCTTGACCATGCTATTTCCTTCCATCCTCCAAACTTGCCCGAAATATTTTAATCTTCTCTTTCTAATGGTTTAATCTATTAGCTCATTGTTTTTATTTTATTTTTATTTTTAGACGCGAAACGGCCATTAAATACCATGCAAATATCATTTTCTCTTCACTTTGGCCACACGTTACACTCTATTCCTCTCTTCCCACCTCTTCTTCATTCTCTCAGACTGGACTCTTCTCTGTTCCTCGCTCCATACTTTCCCCTTTCTCACCTCTTTGGCACCCACAAGGACCTTTATCTTCCTAAATTTTTCCCTATATTCATCTCTGTTATCACAATCTTTTGTTGGGATTCCCAACCTCACTGTCTCTTTCCTCATCTGTTGAATGTATCCTCCGGCCCGTTTATATCCCCACATTTTTTCAAAGATTTCTTTATTTATTCAATTCCTGCTCATCCTTACCCCATTGTTTTTATTTATTAATCTTATTGTTTTGTTTTTGTTGTTTTTTTAATAAATTTTGTTAGTAAGTGTCATATTACATATTGGTATACAAGTCGATTATTATTATTTCTATTAGTTACATGTAATGTTATTATTTATAATATACCGCCTCTAATTGAGGCGTTGATTTCCAAAAGGTACTATATCCATTCTAGGAAATTTTACAGGAAGCGCGAAAATCTCTCATTACTTTATTATTAAACTACCTAATTTCGGTCTTTTCGCATTAAAATCTAGAATTATATTTTCACTATATTAATAACATCATATTAAAGTTTTGAAATGAAATTTTTTAGTATGAATTGGAACGAAAGTAAACGCGTAATTAGTACTTTTAGAAAATGGCCGCATTTCTAAATCGCTTTTTTTTCAGGGACTTGAGAGCTCATTAGATAAAATTAAATAGAAGATTTAGATTACAAAAAGTGATGAGAATACAAATATGTAAAAAAATGAGTTTCGTAAAAAATGTCCTTTAGTACCTTTTGGAAATCAACGTCTCAATTGTGCTATGGCCTGTTGGTGGATGCTGCTGTAAAATAAATTATTTTTATTTATCTATTTATAGTAATTTACAACTGTATTTAATAACACAAAGAGTAAATATGTAGAGTGAAAAAAAGTCATGAAAATATCTTGAGAAAGAACTACCCAGTGGTAGCACTTCACTAACTATTACAAGGCAGTAGGTCACGAGGCCACCTTCTTTTCAGTCGCATCGGAGGGTTATCTGGGATATCTGAGGAAGATAGATTACGGACAAGTGGGTTTGTATGGGCAGAGAGTTTATAAATGAAAAGAGGTGATCTATCTCGGACTATGTCTGCAACAAATGGGATGGTTTAGGTCATTATGGAGGAGTTGTTTTGTGACAAAATAAGGGGCATTCAGTATTTTACGAAGGATTTTGGATTGTAAGGACTGGATGCGGGAGTAGAGCCCCAAAGCTCGATTACATATGTTCAAATAGGTCTGATAATAGTGATGTAAATGAGTCTTTTGTAATATACTGGAAGTTTTGAACGTTTGTCTAGTAAGTGTTGTAGTAATCGAGCAGTGTCTTGTCGTTTCAGTCTCGTGTGAGGATTCAAAGTAGGCCGCTTGTAAAATAATATGAAATAAAAATTTCCGTTGAAACGTAGGAATGTAGAAATTGTCAACAATCGGTTGAATAAACAAAACTATTTACAATCAGAGCAGTAAAAAAAAAAAAAAATTATAAAAAAAAAGTCACAAGAATTTAAAATCCTAAACAACGTGTCATGCGAATAATACAAATGACCGCCTTACTCTAACACTCCATAATTTCTTTTCAAGAGATTTTTCACTGAAGAAGATAAGTTCACACCGCCGGTGAATTAATAAATCACCAAGAAGGAACCGAAGGCAAAAATAAAATAAGTAGATAGGTACATCTAAATATATCTTCAGCGCTCTATTTAGCGTACATCATCTTGTTTTCGTTTTGGCCGTATATAGCCGTGTACGGGCAAAGACGTTTCAGGAAAAAATGACAAAAAGAAGAAAGGCAAAAATCCCGTATCTGAAAAGGTCAATAGAAGGATGTTGACAACACTTAAATCAATTTCGCATTCCTCTTTAAATAAAATGGCCTTTTCTCTTAACCGGAGATGGTTCTAAATTAACCTTTCAAGTGAAATATTACTCAGCGATTTTAATTTTTTTTTTTTTTTTTGGTTGTTACATTTACCACGCTCGAGCAAAAATTTTTTGTTGTGTTTTTTCTTGTTAAACTATACCACCTGATTATATAAAAACAAATTAACATATGTTTTTATTTTATCCCACCTGTATATGAAATATATTTATACTTTATGCTACTGTGGTTGATCCAGCAGTGCTACAGTCGGTTTAATTAGGATAGGAATCTTTAATCATACATCGCACAGGCCCGAGAACACATATTTACGTCCCCTCCAGAATAGCAGAATAGCTAAGCATTTTCTACTCCATTTAAAAAATCGTTGGACCACTTGCTAGGTTCAAACCCGTAACCGTGAGCATAGAAGGCTGTTCTGCTAGCCACTACACCAGAGGTGACCATAATGAAATATATAGTTCTTCGTTCAAGATAATTTTAAAATGTATGTACGTTGTAGGGGTTAGGGTTAAGGTATTGGAATAGGGGCTCAATCTCTTGGTTATTAGCACCGAATAAATTTGTAGTAACAGATTTATTTACTCTTTTTATTTATTTATTTTTCCTTCTATTTTTTTATATACATATTTTTTTTTTATACATTCTGAATTAGTGAATTTATTCCAATTTTTTATTTCATCATTGTTATTATTTTTTTCCTTATAGTTCCGGGAGCAGAGAACATTCTTTGACGAACCTAATTAGTGAACTAACGGTTCACTAGAGTCCTTCAAGCTCTCACTCTACGATCTCGCTACATTAAGTTTATCCATTATTACAAGGCATTTGGGACAGTTCTCAATTATATTTTTTATTGGGAGAGGCACTCATTATCACTTAAATTTTCGAAGAATATAGCACATCCCATAGACAGAGGTGGAGTATGTTGAGTCAAAACCGGGAGATAAGAAACAGTTCTCAGTATGACTGATGTTTTCTGTCCCCTTTGATTAGAACTTATCAATGGCCAGGAGGAAGTTATTCACTCTTTAGGATGGACTTTCCTAAAGTTGCGATAAAATTGTCTCCTTCGCTATCGTGAAAGTCTTTGAAACCATCCTGGGGATATTCCATCAGTCTTCATTTTAATTTTTTTTTATATGAGTCATGAATATGGTTGGAAAATAAGAATCTGCTTTAGGTATAGCACATCTTTTACTTTTCACCATTGCCGAATCCATTGGTGGTATAGGGAGAAAATAGAAAATGTATTTTTTATTTTTATAAATTACTTTAATCGCTGCACAGTGGGCAATATGACCGATTTAGGTGGAAAATTTCTGAAACTTGTCTATATTTAACCTTTGGGGTCCCAGATTACGGAAAAAAATATTTTAAAAAATTATAAAAAACTAATTAATTTTTTGACACGATAAGCGAGCGCACCGTGGTCAAACATCAAATGTATTTGCTAAAATCTAAAACTCCCCTATATTTTACGTTTGAAGTCCCAGAATACGGGAAAAACAATAAAAAAATCTAATTATGACTCAGAGTTGCTAAAATCTGCTAATAGGTGTATTTTATATGGTTTAGGAAATTCTTGAAATTATATATATGACCGATTTAGGTGGAAAATTTCTGAAACTTGTCTATATTTAACCTTTGGGGTCCCAGATTACGGAAAAAAATATTTTAAAAAATTATAAAAACTAATTAATTTTTTGACACGATAAGCGAGCGCACCGTGGTCAAACATCAAATGTATTTGCTAAAATCTAAAACTCCCCTATATTTTACGTTTGAAGTCCCAGAATACGGGAAAAACAATAAAAAAATCTAATTATGACTCAGAGTTGCTAAAATCTGCTAATAGGTGTATTTTATATGGTTTAGGAAATTCTTGAAATTATATATTGTAAAATGTTTTTTCGTAGTGTTGTGTCTAAAAAAAAAATGATGTATCACCCAAAACGCAAAAAATCGCAAACATTTTTTGTAATATCTAAAGACTAGAAGGATTGGTAAAACAAATCCTTGGGGTAACTTGGGGGTTATATAGTTTTTTGTTATTGAATAAGAGCGTACATTTACAAATTGCTAAATCAACTCTACAGGTGAGATTGCAATTTATATTCAATAACGAGTTTGAAAATATAATGTCTTACCTGTCTTAGAAATGTCCATTGTTAAATAAAAGCAAAAAGACTTTGCTCAAAATACATTTTAAACCAAATAAATGATCATCGAATAAAAATAATCCCACTGTTGGTTATAAGATACTTGTGTGAACAGGAATGATTCATTCATTTACAATTTATTTGTAAACACGATATGACGGGAAATATTAGTATTAATGGTCTTGCCAACTAATAATAAAAAGGTGAAGTATTGGAAAATTCCAAACTTTTGAGTTGACTTTTGTCAACTTAAATTGGCGATTTAGCCCACTGTGCGCCGTTTTCGGCTACTTCAACACTTACTAGACAGACGCTCTAACTTTTCACTGAACTACAAAATATTCATTTACATGACAATTATAAGACCTATCTGGACCTACGAAGTTGAGCTTTGGAGCTCTACTAAACCACCCAATTCTTCCCGTATAAAATCCTTACAATCTAAAATCCTTCGTAAAATCCTCAACGCTCAATAAAATCATTCATAAAGACCTCTCTGTAGCTGATTTGGCCCGTACCAGGTATCAATCCTTCCATGACAAACTCCATTCCCACTCTAATCCACTAGTTTTAATCATCGCTTCTCCTACAATCCCTGATAACCCACCGAAGCGTCTGAAGAGAAGATGGCCTCGAGACCTTCTTGTTTAGATTGATTACTAGAGTGCTGCCAATGGCAGTTTCTCGTCATGTTTTTCATGTACATTATCTCTTATCAGCATATTTACTTAATGTTTTATAATATACAGTTGTAAATTTCAACAAAATATATACATAAAAAATATATAGCACTTCAATGTTTATTTCATAAGTTAGTCTCGAGACCATCGACTTTTCAGGCCCTTATTAAAAACTTTATTTTTATATTTTTTCCAAGTTCACTTGTTAATATGAGCGAAGTCCGATATTTTTTAAATCAACCGATTTTATTTGCTAAGAGCGTTGGTTCATGGTCTGCCCACACCAGGCGAAAACTTTCTCCGGCTATTGAGCAATGTAAGAAATATGTCTTTCTTTATTAAGTTCATGGATGAGAGGCATAATTTTTATTTGCTATTGTCTAATATAGTTATAATATTATCCAAGCAATTAAAAACTTCATATTCATACATCATTAATGGCAAAACCTAGGACTGAAATGGCGGATATTCAAAATTTCTTGTACTATATTTCCAAAATTTTTTTTAAAAATGTTCAGGTTAAGTTTATTTTTCGAGAAATAAGAGCAGAAGTACATATCTATAATTATACCTTGGGAAACTAATAATTTTAGAAAAATAAAATTTATCCAGCATACACACAGGTTTTTATGAGTACTGAAAAACAAACTTAAGTGATTATTGTTTGTATTAATTTCGTTTGAATACTTAATTACAGCTGATCAAAAGATTTGACTATTATCCCGAGATATAGATATAGTAGCCGACTACTAGATAAACGATCAAACTTATCCATGAACACCAACTGACTATGTACAAAGTACTGATCAAACCCATTTGGACATACAGAATAGAGCTATGGGACTCTGCCAAAACCTCCAACATCCACAGAATTTAGTTATTCCAATCCCAAATTTTACGAAAAAACGTGGATGCACGATTCTATGTGAATAACGAATTACTCAATAAGGACTTGGACTTACAGTTTCGAATACTGTAAAAGAACATTACAAAAAATTTCCAAGACTTACACAACATGAAACCATCGGCTCAAACACTGAAACCCAGCAATCCGTAAAACTCGCCCCGAGGACTTTTGAGGTGGTGGCCTAGAGATTCGCTGAATTTACCATTCAGAATATAATATATTTGCTCGTCACAAATAGTTTTTTTGCATATGACAAGTTTCTATAGCAATGTTTCTAAAGATTCGATAGTAAATAAATTAACGCATATTAACTACCGAGCTGAGGCGGATAGAAACCTTTGCTACTATTTTAAACATCTAATAATTATAACATAAACTACCTTATTAACATTAAATATAAAAAATAATATATATTTCTATCTAATCTAATATTATCTACGGACTCCATTAATGTATTTAAACTCTTAGCAACACAAGATTTATGAGAGTTTCATAATGTGAAGGGAAAAAAAAAATATGGCATCATTTGTATAAATTTATAATTTAGAACGTTGGTTTTTTGAATAGATAAATCATTAAGTCTATAAATATTCATAATTCGTTCATTTACATATTGGATTCGAAAACGTAGAAATGTTTCAAAGGATACCTTCTGTCACTAAATTGCTTCAAATGTCAATAAAATTTTGTTTATAGAAATAATTGTTTGTTTTTATTTATTACCACGGGGTACACTTGCGATGAAATTGGAAAAAAATTATGTTACGAAGGACCTTCCAATGAAAAAGTAGCGAAGAATTGGAGGTGTACCAAACCATCATAACCAGAAAATATTTTTTTTGATAAATTCAAAAACATCTTTGACTAACATTTTCGTTAAAAAAAAATTATTTTTTCAAACTTATTTATAAAATCCATAACATATATTTTTGTCGTGAAAATTGGTTGAGCTGTTCTGTAGAAAACAATTTTTTTTGTTTTTTCTTTCCTGTTCCATAAGTTCCCAACGGTATATTATACATCTGTATTATTGGTCTTATGTTCAAAAACAAAAAATACATTAAAAATATTTTTGTAGTTTTCTACTATAGTTGGATATCGAATACATTCAACTTAATTTACTTTTTTTTTTAGAAATACTAATCAGATGAAATGGTAAATTTCATAAAATCTACAAAATCATAGGTAGGAAAGTCATTTTAAAATATCAGCATTTAAGTCCTGTCAGACTATTTCTATCAGAATTAAATCTACATCATATTAAAGCCTATCAAATTTGACATCGATATATAGAGTTAAATCAAAATCGTTAGAACCGTTTTTGAGAAAATCGTAAAAAGGTGCAAAACGCATGCACGAGAAAATACTTGCAACGATTATACGGGGAAAGTCACACTCACATACTCGTCATAAAATTGAGAGACGGAGATGTATACTTATACAATGTAGTAAATTCTCAAATATCGAAGAGAGGGAGGTTTTAGAATTATTTTTTGTTTCTCAATTATAATGGAGTATTTAAAAAAATAATAAATCATTACTTCAGGCTCATTTTCATAATTATTTTTTCGTTACTTTGACGCGAGGTCCATCACAACATCCTTCAAACTCTAATAGATATTTTACGACTTCGGTTAAAGCAAAAAATCTTCATGAAAACCAGAGATCATACATACTACCTTAATGAACTATTCTATTCTGAATATGAATATCACGAAATAGCCATGTCAGTTAGGTCATTGAATGTCAAGGAATCCGAAAATTGGGTTAACGTTCAATGTGCGTGAAATATCATAGGAGAGTTGTAACTTATTGGAAATTAAATCGGAGTATTCGAAGGTCACCTTTCGTTGGATTTCATATAAAGGCGTCAATGATATAATGGCTTTAGGACTGGGCAATGATGTTGATACAACTCATTAGAAAGCGGAGTAAACAACAACCATTACCAAATAATTTTAGAAGAATTTTACACTTTAAAAACAGAAAAGAAAACATTTCTCGAAACTTCAAAAAACTGATGTAGGTTTTATTCTGATTGAAATCTTCTGACAGGGCTTAAATCCCATTTTTAAATGTTCTCTTCTCAAAGTGCTTTTAATAACGTACGGCTTAAAAGAATAATCTTATCATCTTATTAGCATCAATAAAGAATTAATAAAAATAAAATCTTATAGATTCAAAAAAAAAAAAAAATAAATAAATAAATATATATATATATATATATATATATATATATATATATATATATATATATATATATATTGTGTGTGTGTGTGTGTGTGTGTGTGTGTGGTTAGTGCATCACACTAATTTCCCTTACCCCTATTGTTAAAATCAATTTAAAAATGTTAAAATACATTTAGAGATAAAAATAAATTTTTAAAGAATTACTCCAATTGAATTTCAATAAAAACATGTGTTTTATAAAGAAATATATTATATTATTATGTAAAACAATCAGTTAGTTTTGTCGGCTTTTCATGACTCTCCAGTAGCTTGTACAATTCCGTGTATAACATAATATTTTTTTTAAATCTTTAGCTTTCTAACGCGATATTATAAATCTATATTACTATTCTCGTGTTCAAAAACACAGCAATTGCATTAAAAAATATGTTAGCACTTTTCTCCTTTATTTGTCTGTAAAATATCGTTATTTATCGATGCTAGCAAGATAAAATGCCTCACACACACACAGACATTTTTTCGGGATTTGGTTAGTTGTACTCAGACCATCTTAAAACGCCTATTTTCGTTGAAAATTGAAATTCGAAAATTTCCACGATCGCAATACTTTCTCTTAATATATATTTCGTACATAGATAAGTGATATTAAAAAAATATTTTTTCAGTTTTCTCCTTTAGTTGCTTTTCAAATTCGCTCAAATTGCATATTTAGCTGTTTGTCATAGTAGTAGTAACAAGATAATATAGTTATTTTTATAGAATCAACAAAATGAAAGGTACTTTAGAGAAAGGAAATTTAAAATATCGGCATTTAAGCAGTGTCAGACCATTTTAATCAGAAAGAAACCTTCATAATATTAAAGCCCATTAAATTATACATCGATATAGCGAGTTAATTCAAAATCGTCGGAACCGTTTTCGAGAAAATTGAAAAAAGGTGCAAAATACATGGTATAAAGTGCCTCTTCTGGTAAGCTCATTTTAATAAAAAAGTTTTTGTCACTTCTCGAGCGTATATTTGTCTTAAATATGACATTTCAGTTTTATAGGACTTACCGTTTCCGCCCGAGAGTTACCACAAACACACACACACACACACACACTAAATATTTCAGAAAACATGTCTAACATACAAAGCTGTCCGAATATTACAATAAGAATAAAACCTACATTACGCTTAAACCTATTAAATTTTATATCGATTAAGCGTGTTTAATCAAAATCGTTAGAGGCGTTTTTGAGAAAGATGTAAAAAGGTGCGAAATGCATGGTATAAAGTAGCTCTTCCGGTCAGCCGAATTCGTTGGAAAAATTAGTGTAACATTTCGAGTGTGTAGTTGTCTTAAAAATGATACTTCAGTTTCGTACGACTTATCGTTTCCGTGCTTGTCAACTTAATAGCACATGGTCCCTGACTTTTAAACAGATTTTTTAAAAATCTGGTAAGTATAACACACAACTTTTACTTACCTCTATTGTTAAAATCAATTAAAGAACTTATGAATAAAGTTAGAATTATATTTATCTTCGATAGAAACAAGTGTTTAATTAAATATTCTCTTATAACATTATCTACAACGTTCAGTTAGTTTTATCCTCTTTTCATAAATCTTATTACCTTTTACAATTTCGTGTATAAGGCAATATTTTACCTAAAATCTTTAGCCTTTCGGCGAGATATAATACTTCTATATTATTTTTCTCCATTAGTTGGATATCAAATTCGTTCAACTTATATATTAGCCTGTTTTTTTTTTTTTATCAATGCTAACAATAATATGGTTTTATTTACTATAGTTAATATTATTATTATTATATATTATTTTCTAGCATATTTAATTTATATGTAAGTAAAATTAATAATCATTAAAAAAATTAATATTATACAGTTTATTAAAATAATTATGAGAATAACTTGAAATAGTCAAGTGTGAAATATTTATCAAATGTGCATGATACATAGTTATTATTGAAAAAAAAAAAACGTTAAAAATTAAGATACAATTTTGTTTAAAGAAGTAATTTTATTACTTTGAAAAAACAATAAAATATTATTCAACTTAAATGTTTAAAATATTTTAAATTTTTGACAAAACAATACTCCGTCGAATCCATCCTCAAAAGTATTAAACTTCCATTTAATTTCTTTAATATTATCTACTTTTTCGTTACATTATATCATCAAATTATTATAAATTTAATTATTTACTTGGTTTCAGTCAACAACATTAATCTTTTATCTAAGTATCAAAATTTATAAACATTAAATTTTATAAAAATTAAAAAATATGAATTAAATTCAAGCAATTTATAAGTATAAATATAAAGTTCATTGGGCATTCCTTATAACAGCCAGACGGCTACGTTGTAGGTAGCGCTACTCGCGGTTTTACTTAGAACTACTTATACGGTTAGTTCTATCTACCCCCAACAGAGCGCAACAGTTTCTATATTAATTTCAAAACATCATTAAGCTATAGTTATAATTAAAATAAATTGATGATGTTATAGATTATAAACTATCAAATCTAAATTCAATCTATTAACTGAAAAGGAAATATACAACTATGTATTTCTAAATTATCTCATGTGTAAAATAAAATCATAATCAAACTAAAAAACATCCATATTTTTCATATAAATTAGCTTAAGTCATATATAAATTAACTATTACAAAACAGAAAGCTAGAACTATACAACATAAATATTAATATCTTAAAAATATAAATAAAATAAATTTATAATGACCTAATAACTATTTGGCATCTAACATTATTTTTTTTCTCTGTTTCAGGTATGTTTGAATTCGTAACTACTATTATTTTGGAGGAATAGAAAGCTAGCAAATGGTATTTATGTATATTTGTTACTAATAAATATTATGTTTTTATATTCTAATTTATTTAAAATACTATATATCGATTGCCAAATAATTGAATTCAAAATGCAATTGAACCATAAACATAATTTATCAGACTTATTCAGGGATTCTCAAAAGTTATTGAAAATAAAACCTCGCAAAATAACGACAACTATGCAAAATAATAACAATATAATCTATAACACTCTTCAATCATACCATAATTTTATTTAGGAATTTACAATAGGTGTTAAAGAGCTCTAGGAGGACTCTTGGAGATTGAATTGGTTTAAAAAGAATTCGATGTGTCTGTTACAAAAAAAAAAACTTATAAAACCAACGTTTTTTGTCACCGTATTTTAGCATTTCGTAAACATTTTCGGACAATAAACTTCAAATTATTGCGTCTAAGTTTAACAAGAACTATTAGGGTGTGTTTAAATCCTTGTCTCTAGATTTGCTTAGCCATCAATCAAAGTTTTCAGTTAGAGATGAACGATGAAGAAACCCCATCAGTGTGTTTTCCAGTCTATTAATGACCTCTATGTTGGTAGATCTGTCATCAGGCAAATGAAAATGTCGATAGCATTCAATCCTTTTTTCATATTAAAAAGAAAAGGGTGAATTTTGGAATTAAGTAATGAATGATGTTAAAAAAAAAAAAAAAATAGAAATTTAAATAATGTTTGCGGAAAAATCTGGTGCGGGCAACACACGACTTTCACTTACCTCCATTTTTAAAATCAATGAAAGAATTTTCAAATACAGTTTGAGATAAAAATACGTGAAACTATTAAGGAATTAATTAAATTGAATTTATATAGAAACAATTAAAAAATCTATTATATTATTATCTAAAATAATCAGTTATTTTTATCTTCTTTTCATCGCTCTCTATTAACTTTTAAAAGCTTGAGTATAAGATAATATTTTTTCTAAAATGTTTAGCTTTCCAACGGTATATCATACATGTATAGTTCAATAACAAAAAATTGCATTACAGTTGCTTTTCAAATTCGCTCAACTTGCATATTTAGCTGTTTGTCTTTAGTGGTAACAAGATAATATAGTTATTTTTATAGAATCAACAAAATGAAAGGTA
Source organism: Piezodorus guildinii (assembly GCA_023052935.1). Lineage (NCBI taxonomy): Eukaryota > Metazoa > Arthropoda > Insecta > Hemiptera > Pentatomidae > Piezodorus > Piezodorus guildinii. Next base: position 138,174,949 of record CM041297.1, on the reverse strand, counting down.
CTTTAGAGAAAGAAAATTTAGAATATCGCCATTTGAGCCCTGTCAGACCATTTTAATCAGAATAAAACCTACATGATATTAAAGACCATTAATTTTCCACCCGGGAGTTACCACACACACAGACCTTTTTGCGGGACTTGGTTATTTGGACTCAGGGGACCCTAAAATGTGTATTTCCGTTGAAAACTGGAATTCGAAAATTTTCACGATCGCAATACTTTCCCTTACTGTATATAGTAAGTGAAAGTAAAAAAGGGAGCCATTTTTTAAAAATTCCAAAAACCGCTATTATTACTATTTGGCAGGCCTAGGAAGATAAGATAAGAAGCGTTATGTTTCGTGAAGGACTCCCATAAGCCACTCTCCCGCTAATGAAGAGAAGTCACTCCTATCCGTAATCACCACCTCTGGGATGGAATTACACCAACTTGAAGGTTGGCGTCTATAAACGTTCAATTACATTAGAGCGTCATAATAACATCTCATTATCTTGTCTTTATATAATTTTGTAATTAGAGAAAATGAAAATTGGGAGTCCCGCGTTTACACGGAACCACAAATTTTCTAACGAGAAAATGTTTTTAGATTCATATAGAAGCTGAACGTAAGTATTATCTACCACTATACCACACTCATAAGTTCCTAAATTATAATAGAAATTCCTCCGAAAATCGGTTATTATTGAAGATGGAGAATTTTTTTTTGTTTTAACATATTTATTCATATTTATAACTGTATTATTATATACAACAAGTAAATGTGGTGGACAGTAAACTGACGTGAAATACATGAAGAGACGCCACCCATTGGCAGCACTCTAAAAATATTTTAAACTAGAAGGTCTCGGGGTTATCTTCTTTTCAGACGCCTCGGAGTATTATCAGGAATTGATGAGGATGATAGGATAGAAACTATTGGATTAGAGTGGAAATGGGGTTTTTCGTGGAATGATTGGTACCTGGTTCGGGCTAATTCAGTAATATATAGGATTTTAAGATCTTAATATATTCGTCACAAAGTAATGAGCGTTAAGGATTTTACGAAGGATTTTGGATTGTAAGGATTGGATACGAGAAGAATTCTATGGTTTAGTAGAGCCCCATAGCTCTACTCCGTAAGTCCATATCGGTCTTATGATGGTCATATAAATAAGTCTTTTGTAATTAAGTGGAAGGTTGAAGCGTTTGTTCAGTAAGTGTTGAAGTAGTCGAAAACGTCGAGCAGTTTCTTGTCGTTTAAGTCTTGTATGGAATTCCATGTCAGACGTTTGTCAAGGTGGAGTCCTAGGTATCGAATCTGTTCAACAGGGGCTATTGGAGTGTCATTAAAGGATACTGTAGGGCAGGAAGTCATTGGTTTACGACGTAGGGTAAATGCTATCTGGTGGGATTTGTTAGAATTAATTTTAATCCTCCAATTCTGGCACCATACTTCAAGGACTCGGATGTGGGATTGAAGAGTGTGAGAGGCTGTAACAGGATCATTATCTACTGATAGCACACACGTGTCATCAGCATAGGTAGGAGAAAAATTGAAAATACTTTTGAGATCAAGGCAACCTGGTGAACAAAGAGGAGAAGCAGACAAAAAAATCTTATGTGACTCCCTGATAACCCGATTATTATTGATGACAGAGAAAAAATGTAAGGTGAATCAGGAAGTTTTATTTGAATGAAAAACGAAAGAAACGAAAATAATAGGAAATAGAAACGCAGTAGTATAAATGCTTTTGGTTTGTTATTTTAAATATGAACCTTTGTAATCGACCAAAAAAAAAATATTACCCCCCTTAAAAATTTAAGGGCTAACGTTTCAAAATGAGTAGAACTCGAAAAAACGAATTTAAAAAATCTGGTGCGGGCAACACACGACTTTCACTTACCTTCGTTTTTTAGAATCGATTAAAGAAATTTCAAACACAGAAAGAGATAAAAATGAGTGAAACCATTAAAGAATTATTTAAATGGAATTTCTATAGAAACACGTGTTTTATTAAAAAATCTATTATATTATAATCTAAAATCATCAGTTAGTTTTTTCGGCTTTTCATCACTCTCTATTAACTTTTAAAAGCCTGTGTATGAGATCATATTTTTTCTAAAATATTTAGCTTTCCAACGGTATATTATACATGTATATTACTGTTCTCATCTTAAAAAAAAAAATTGCATTAAAAAAAAGATTATTTCAGTTTTTTTTTCCTTTAGTTAGGTATCGGATTCGTTCAATTTATATATTTACCTGTTTTTCATCAGTGATAACAAGATAATATAGTTATTTTTATAGGATCTACAAAATTAAAGGTACTTTAGAAGAAGAAAATTTAAAATATCAGCATTTAAGCCCTGTCAGACTATTTTAATCAGAATGAAGCCTACGTCATATTAAAGCCCATTAAATGTTACATCGATATAGCGAGTTTAATCAAAATCGTCGGAATTGTTTTTGAGAAAATCATATAAAGGTGCAATATGCATGGCATAAAATGGCTCTTCTGGTTAGCTGATTTTGATGAAAAAGTTTTTGTAACATCTGGGGCGTATAGTTGTCACAAATATGAAATTTCAGTTTCATAGGACTATTCGTTTCCGCCCGGGTGTTACCACACACACACAGACCTTTTTGCGGGATTTGGTTATATGGACTCAGAGGACCCTTAAACGTATATTTCCGTTGAAAACTTGAATTGGAGTAAAAAAGAACCATTGAAATTGGTTAAGAACTAGCAGAGATAAAGCGTTTTGAAATTAGCGAATGTTATATGACATTTTCCTTTGAATAATTTATTGCTTTTCATATTACATAATTGCCTATCTACAGCTTTAACAACATTGTAACATTGTTATTTGTAAATAATAAACCATTGTGTAATAATTTGTAGTGCTTTTTATTTATTCGTTATTCGGTTCCTAGGTATCTTGAAACGTGAGCCCTCAAATTTTGGATGGGGTATTTTTTTGGGTCGAACACAAAAGTTCATTATTGAAAATAATAAATAAATAAGTAAATAATAAATAAATAAGTAAATAATAAATAAATAAATAATAAATAAATAAATATAAATAAATAAATGATTTTACTAAGGAGCCTCCTTCTGAAAACTGTGTAACATGTAAATAACTTCAGATAGAGCTTGGTTTTTCCATTAATCAGAAGCCGTCTTTGCAAAGGATTCTCGATATAAAGACGTCAGTCCAGTAATTGGATTGCTAAGAAACAATCAGGACGTAATGAACACTTTCGGTAACTGAAATAAAATTTTCCAGCTTACCTAGTGGGTTTTAAATTTCGCTGACCCGACAGACAATGTCCTGTCTTAGCTCTAACTTAGCGAAATCACTGAGAAAGAAAAGAAAAAGAAAACCAAAGAAAAAGTCGATTCATTTTTATATAGGTAGATAGAGAGATTATTAATATTAAACTAACATTAATATTAAAAAAACAAAAAAAAAAACAACTATTAACCATAACCAAACAACTAGTAACTTTTCTCTTTTTCTTCCATTAGATCCTTGCCCTGACATAAAATTAATATATGAATATATAAAAATAATAGTTACTTTTCTTTACTTTACTTATACTTTACTTGAATATGGTGGGTGCGGATTAACTTCGTAGCCCAGTTCTTTCAATTTTTGCACAGTATGTTTTGAAACATGGGGTCTTGCTGCCGAGATCATGAGGTATCCATGTATCGAGCTTTTTTACTTTCCCAATACACTATAAATGTCTGGAAACGGTAGATGCACTTGCATTTAGTTGCGCTGAGAGGCCTTCAACTGTTTGGTTGGGGTTTTCTCCTACTGTATTTTTGAGGACATCGTTGTCTATTACGGACGGAGATCTTCCTCGGGGCAAGTTTTCCAAGTCTCTATCCCCAGCTGAAAACTTAGAAAACCAACGGCAAATGGTCCGTTCATTAACACTCTCTTCCCCAAACGCCTTACAAATATTTCCAGTTGTCTCAGCTGCTGAATGGCCGAGTTTAAACTCGTACAAAAGTATTACTCGAAAATCGCGTGTTTCCATGTTCATATTTGTAGGTATACTAAAAAGTGGGTAATTGATTGGGAAGCTAATGTTTATAATAATAAGGTAGATGATTAGTAACTGTTTATTTTAAATATGTAAACATTCGGAAGAAAACAACAGAGACCTGCAAAATCCTTTAACGTCATTTTATCGTTTACTACTAACGTTTAGGAGCTCTATTGATTTTAGTTACAAACTTCTGTTTATTTTTTTACGATTACGGACCTCTGGTATTTGTGACACTCATGAAATGTACAACAGAGATAATAGGGAACATGCAAGGCTCAAGTTACAACCCACTAACAGATATTTTAATATATTTATCGTTAAACAATAAATTATTATATTGATAAGTTGTTTCTCCATTGCCAGCCTGGCGAATGTTATGAAGCGATAATTCAACATCTGCATTTCGACAAGGACCAATCATGACAGTTTCCAAGTGTACTTACAAGATTTTTCCACTCTTCTGTACTAACTAATTCTAACTAATTACTTTAGAAATCCATGAGAACATCTAGATATCACTTTTACTTACTTATAAATGAAATATACAGTAAAGGCGAAATATTGTAAATGTGAAAATTTTCAAATATCAGTTTAAACATGGGTTGCGTGTTTTATTTCCTAGGGTGAAAAAAACATTACAAAATAACTATAGACCTCCAGTCTTAACACAATTCAGTCAAAAAACATTTTTTTTTTATCTGAGATGTAAAAATACCGTGCACGGTATTTGTGGTAGCACTCTTTGAAATGGCTCGATTTTTATGAAATTTTTAATGTATAATTGGAAGGTAGGAGAATATGTCGCAAAGTATATTTCAAACCGGTAGGTAATACAAGGGTCCTTACTTAAACATTTTTTTTTTTTTTTTAACAAACAATTATTTTGTATTTTCGTTTTTATATTTCGTTTCATAAAATATCTATAATCCCAAATTTTTACCCTCATCTTTTAGTTGCGATTTTCGTACAACAGTATGTAAAAAATTCAAACTTTGTTCATATTTCAAAAATCTTGTGCGCACAATACTCCACTTCGAGTTATCTCCATTGTTAAAATTAATTAAAAAACTTTTAAATTTATATAGCGTTGACATTGGGGGCGCCTGTGGTGTAGTTGCTAGCTTAACAGCCTTCTATGCCCAAGGTAACGGGTTCGAACCTGCAGGTTTTTAGAATTTTTTAATGGGAGTAAAAAATCCTTACTTATGCCGTCCTTCGTAAAAAACCTGGATAGGAAAAATTAATGACCCTGTGTAGCATTTTCCGATTATTCACAATATCATAAAATGACGCTATGAAGTTTCATAAAATGAAGTTTTGCCGGCCTTCGGAGGGAACGTAAATTGGTAGTCCCGAGCTGATTAAACCTAAGATCCCTATCCTAATTAAACCTAGATAGGCAAAATTTAGAACTCCCTCTGTATCATCGTCTGATTAGCTACAGTAGAATGAATTGACGTTAAATAAATAGATAATAAATAAACTTGTTGAGTTGAAAAAAAAATACATTGACTTTTGATGGAAAAATATGGTTTAGATTAATTAATCGACGATTATCGTCTACAGCGCTCTGTTGCTCTTTCTTTTCTTTAAGATCTTATTCCTACAAACTTACAATATATACGTTTTTATTTATTTAACCCCAAAAATAATCACTATGAATAATTTATATGGCAGAAAACATCAACGTCGTTTAATTAGCTAGTAACTTTTTCAAAATGAATCACTACATTGTTTACGTTTAGTTTACAAACCCATTGATTATTTTTATTGTTTACTACGTAATAAAATTTGACAGATTAAGACAATTGTGTGGTACAATTAATAATTATATTTACCTTTATAAGATAATGTGGTTTTGTTTATTTATTTTTTTTATTTATTTAACGTCCCTTTATGCTACTATGGCTAATCGGACGATGCTACAGTGGGAGTCCTAAATTTCGCCTATCCAGGTTTTACTAGGATAGGGATCTTTAACGAGTATTGCACAGGCTCGAGACCACCTTTGTAACGTCCCCTCCGAAGGACGGCATAGCTAAGGATTTTTTACTCCCATTAAAAAATCCTAGGACCACCTGCGGGTTTGAACCCGTGACCTTTGATATAGGAGGAAGATAATGTGGTTCTTTTTTACTTTCACCTACTTATAAATAAAATATATAGTAAGGAATAGTATTGCCATCCTTTGGATGGCCAGGGATCGAAATGGGCGGTAGAGGAAGTATATATGTATATATTTACAAATTCCGGTTTAAAATGGAAATATATGTTGAATAGTAAATACATACTTGGTGTAAGTATTGCTATAGTGAAAATATTGGTATCAAAGTTCCAACTTTAACTTTGTTGTTTATCACTGAAGGAATTAGTCCGGGTGGCGGTCCATTAAATGAAACAACTGAATAGTTTCCACTCACCTACCAGACGCCCTGATGATGACCCACAATGGGGGTCGAAACGTTGGCAAACAATAAAATAGTTGAAACTATTCAGTTGTTTCATTTAATGACCGCCACCCGGACTAATTCCTTCAGTAATTCTCAACGGTCAACTAATTATATCCAAAAAAAAAAAAATTTGTTGTTTATCGTAAACCTTTGTCTTCCTGCCCTAGAGTATCTTTTAATTACACTCAACTAGTTCCTGTTGAACAGATCCGATACCTAGGACTCCTTCCTGACAAACGCCTGACTTGGAATCCTCATACACGACTAAAACGACAATAAACTGCTCGCCGTTTTAAGCTACTTCCAACACTTACTAGACAAACGGTCAAACCTTCCTCTTAACTATAAAAGACTCATCTACATGACTATTATAAGACCAATCTGGACTTACGGAGTTGAGCAATGGGGCTCTACTAAACCATCAAATTCATTCCGTATTCAATCCTTACAATCCAAAATCCTTCGTAAAATCCTGAATGCCCCTTATTTTGTCACAAATAAATTCATCCATAAGGACGTTAATGTTCCCTATGTTGATGAATTTTCCCGAACCAGATATCTATCCTTTCATGACAAACTCCATTCTCACTTTAACCCACTTGTTTCAATCCGTCCTTTCTCTTCAATGCCTGATAATCCTCCGAGGCGCCTGAAAAGGAGATGGCCCCGGGACTTTCTAGTTTAGAATATTTTTAGAGGGCTTCCAATGGGAAACTTCTCTGCGTGTATTTCATGTCATTGTATTATACTATCACATTTACTTGGTGTATTTGTCTTTAATACAGTTGTAAATATCAATAAAATGTTTTTTAAAAAATACTTTGTTGTTTTTTCATTTATTTAAAATCATTATATGATACTTTGACTATTCGGACGCAGCTACACTGGGAGCCCTAAATTTTGCATATCAAGATTTAAATGGCATACTGACCTTTGACGAGTACTTGACATCGCAAAGATTCTGAAACACCCTTTTACGTCTCCTTCGAAAGACTGCCTATGGACCCTACTAAAAAATCCTTGGCTCGGTTGTGAAGTTTAAATCTCGGACCTAGGACATAGAAGGGTGTTATGCTAGCCACTACATCACATTTATCTCGTTATATTGATAGATTATGAGAACAATAAATTCTCGAAACGTTGCAAAAATAAAATTGTTTATTTATTGACAAAAACCTAAGAACAAAACTTAAATTATCAACAGCCAAGAACTGATCAAACAATATATATATTTAATGTTGCTAACATTTGAGTCATATAATATGTGTATCAGTGTGGTCTAAGCCTTCAAAGTGATAGCATCGTCCTTATCGTATTAGCCATAATAGTTATTAGTTATAACTAATTGCGAAGGTGTTTGTAGTGTGTATGTTGGTGTAAGTGCAGTCGAAAAATTAACTGAAGCACAGAGCTATATTTTTTTAAAGGAGTTTGCTAAGAACAGTAAGATATTATATTATTAATTCTGTTTAAGTAGCTTGGAGTGGGGACGCGCACGCGCATAAACCACGCTACCGAGATAAGAAGCAATTGGAAGACAGTACCTGATCAGCCGTCAAATAGGTTGTTGCTGGATTTTTTTCTCTGTTCCACAACTCATTATAACTTCGTAAATTTTTCATTTTATTCTTTTTTTCCATAATAAATACTAAAAATGGTTGTCTGCCCTAAGTGTAATCAAACCGTTACACGAGATGACAAAACTGCACTCACATGCAGTATCGAAACTTGCCGAGCCATTTTTCATAGTAGATGCCTCAAAATGGAAGACCTGGATGTTGAAAAATTTAAAGCCTTAAAAAACAAATGGGTCTGTCTTAGCTGCGACAAAGCAATTAAGAGGTTCGCCAGTGGGGACAGGAGCATTAGCCACTCCGGGTCGGCCCTCCAGAGTGGAGGCAGTGAGGCCGACGTACTTAAATTATTGAAGGATCTCGTTTCTGAGATAGGAGATCTTAAGTCCTCACTCGTTGCCAATACCGAGGAGATAAAGGATATCAAAGATACTTTAAATAAGCAGGCGACGATTAGCTTCGAGAACGCGGAGCGTTTAAAATCGGTCGAGGCACTCCTGGAGGCCCAAAATAAAAAAATTGATGTCCTCGCTCTAGAAAATATCACATTAAAAACTAGGGTTACCGAGCTTGAAATTAGGCTCAACAGATCAGAGCAAAATATCCTCACTAAGACCGTAGAGATTAGGGGCATACCGGTGCGGCCCGGTGAGTCTCCGATGGGCCTGGTGATGGGCATCGGAGCCGGGCTAGGCCTTAAGTTGGAGGTGGAAGACATCGACCATGTTGAGAGGCTCAGGTCTAGGAAAGATGATGTACCTGGGCCACTAATGGTCCGTTTTATGCGCCAGACTGTGAGGGATGAGCTGGTGAGGAAGAGAAAGGTTGTCAGAGACTTTTCTACTCGCCACCTAGGGTGGCAAGAAAACGATGTCCATAAAATATTCTTGGGTGAGGCGATGTCCCCGACCAACAGGCATCTTTACTGGCTGGCCCGGCAAAGAAGAGCCGCCGGCAAATTGAAATACACATGGTTTAATGATGGTAAAGTGAAATGTCGGCGTGCGGATGGCCAACCAGTAATAGTCATCAACTCGCCTTCTGACTTAGAAGTTTTTGACTGACATCAGGGACTACTTTTCACCTTTCGGGATCATCGGCTTTCGACCATTCGTTTTTTAACCACTAATTCGCGATTTTCATCTCATCATTATTTTTTTCTTTATTACTGTAGCTATTTTTATTTTTGTTCAACATTAAGACAAAATGCAATTTTTTTTCTTTATTCGCAAATATACGGGAATTTTTTGTTATCTAACTCAACAAGAGTATTAATTATTTTATTTTTATTCGCTATGTACAGACTACTAACAGCTGTTGAAATTGTAAAAACCTTTTTGATTTTCTATATTATGTTTGTTTTATTTCTCTAGAATGTTTATGCTTCTAGTTCTTATTCCACAAATAATGTCAATGCACTGCAGGTTTATTCATCTTCTCATTCCTCGCTCCCCTTTTCTCATGGCCCACCATCTCGGATCACTACTTCCAATTTTCCTTTCCCATGACTAATGTCCTTTTAACCTGTCACGTCAACGCACAGTCACTCCAAGCCCATATTGATTAATTCCATGACTTTTTCCTCCATAACTTTTATCACTTAATAGCTGTTTCTGAAACCTGGCTGAAACCTACAATTCCGACATCGCAAGTTTCCCTTCCGAATTATACATTGCTCCGTCATGACAGAGATGACCGAACGGGTGGCGGCGTGGGTCTCTTTGTTCATGACAGCCTCAAATCCAAACAACTCATTCAATCACCCCATTCCGATTGCCCTCACCTCGAATACCTTTTCGCCGAAATATCCACAGCGTCACATTCCCTACTATTTGGAGTCATATACCGCCCTCCCAGAGTACCCTTTGAGACAGAATTCGAATCCACTCTTTACAATCTAATCCCATCCTATAACAATATCATCCTCACTGGGGATTTTAACACCAACCTATTGTTGCCTTCCTCAGACCATGCCTACTTAACCAACCTCTTCTTCTCTCTCGATCTTTATATTGTACCATATAATCCCACACACCACACCCAGTCCTCAGAATCCTGGCTCGATCTGTATGTTCTGGATTCTGCTGTTAAACTCCTCGCCTCGTCTCAACATCCTGTTCCGTTCTTGTCTGCTCACGACCTTATCCAGATATCCTATAATCTTCCGATCACTCTATTTACCCCAAGAACCATTTCTTTTCGTAACCTTAACACCCTTTCCTCTGAAATCTTGGCGCCAGATCTTGAAGCTATCCCATGGAACACCATATACTCGCTTAGGACCGTAGATTCTATGGTTGAAACCCTTACCTGTCATCTCCATAATATCCTAGACAACCATGCTCCCCTTATCACAAAGAAAATCCGACACCCTCCTGCTCCTTGGTTAACGCCAGAAATTAGGGAATGTATGAGGCACAGGGATGCTGCAAGGCGACGATTCAGGCGCTCCCGTCTTCCTAGTGATTACTCCACCTTCAAACATCTCAGAAATAGTACCCAATCCATGATACGCCAAGCTAAATCCCAATATTTTCAGCAATCCTTATCTTGTGCTTCCGACTCCAAAACCAAATGGACAATCCTGCGTAAACTATCCTTAGGAAAACACACCCATAACCAACCTATTCCTATTTCCGCTGATGATCTTAACACCCACTTTGCTTCCTGCTCCTCTCATTTATCATGTCAGACGCCGATGCCTGCTCCTATGCACCATTTCAATCCGGATTCATTCTTTTTTTCCCATATCACCCCTGAGGACCTCTTTAATTCTATTCGTAAATCCCAAACCAATGACTACGGACCTGACAATATCCCAGTAAAACTAATCAAAGCCTCGCTTCCTTCCATCCTTCCAATATTATATCATATCTATAACTTTTCTCTAGACAGTGCAACCTTCCCAACTTCCTGGAAAACCGCTCTGGTCTGTCCACTAATGAAAAACTCAAATCCGGTATCTCCTAATGACTTTCGCCCAATTTCTCTCCTTTCAAACCTTTCTAAACCTTTAGAGCGTCTGGTCCAATCTCAGTTATCCCTCTACCTCGAACAAAATAACCTTTTGAACCCCCTCCAGTCTGGTTTTCGGCCTGGCTATTCTACTCACTCTGCTCTCTCCCACATTTCCCAAGATCTTCACAAGGCCATAGATCAGCACAAAATAACTATCCTTGTTTTGCTTGATTTTTCCAAAGCCTTCGATTCTGTGGACCATAATATCCTCTTAACCAAACTCCATAGACTCCCAGTATCCACAGGCGCTCTTCAATGGTTTCAATCATTCCTTACCGGCCGTTCCCAGTATGTTGTAGTTCCCAATAAACCCCGCTCCGACTCACTGCCACTAACAAAAGGTGTACCCCAAGGTTCCTCGTTATCTCCTACCCTTTTCTCCATATTCATAAATGATCTTCCGCTCTCCATCAAGCACTCCCAATACCACCTCTATGCCGACGATATTCAGATTTATATTTCCTTTACCCTAAATGAATTTCCTGATGCTATCTCTAAACTTCAGGAGGACATAAATAATATAAGTGCTTGGTCAAACAGCAACAAACTCCTGCTAAGCGCTGAAAAAAACAAAAACCATCCTGATAGCATCACCTGCTCTCCTTAAATCCTTTCCCAGTTCCCCCAACCTTTTCCTAAACCATACTCCTATCTCTTTCCATTCATCTGTCAAGAACTTAGGTATTACTCTTGATCAAACTCTCTCTTGGAAACCGCACATCTCCCAAATATCCCGCCGAACCATAACAACCCTAAAGCAATTCCGTCGCCTCCATCACCTCCTACCATTCAATATTCGTAAACTCCTTGTTTCTTCCCTTGTCTTTCCCCACTTTGACTACGGATGCGAGGTGTACAGCGGACTTTCAGGTGAGCTCGAAGCAAAACTTAAGCGTATTATGAACTGTGCAATACGGTTTGTATTCGGAATCACCAGAGACACGCATATAACCCAGTATTACACCGAGTTAAGGTGGCTTTATCCTCGTTACAGATGCCAGTATTTCCTAGCCTCCTTCCTCTACCAGGTTATCAGAACTCATCGTCCCAGCTACATCTTCCAATCCCTTCAATTTAAATCATCAATTCAGTCCCGTTCTACTAGATCCCGTCTTTCTGACCTCTACCCTCCTCCTCACCGTACTGCTGCCTTTGACAAGTCCTTTCTAGCCAAAGCAACCACTCTTTGGAATTCTATTCCTCCTGAGATCCGTCATGCAAGTACTGCTTCCTCCTTCAAATCGCTACTTTTCAACCACCTTCTCCTTACCCAGTCAAACAGACAATAACTTCAAACTGCAGATGCTATAAATACCAATTATTATTATTATTATTTTTTTTTTTTTATGTGTTTGTATTACTCAAATTATCATTGATGAACCAGCTATTTCTGTTTTGTTTTTCTTATTCCGAAAGTCTGACTTGTAAATATGTACATATATTACTACCTTAATTATTTTTTAGTTTAGTGTTTTGTTATTCTAAATCATGACCACACTGTTCCGGTCATCAATTATGTATTTTATTTTATTCTTAAGGGACTTTAGTCCCAGGATAATAAAGAATTTTTTTCATTTCATTTCATTTCATAATATAAGCCAAAGAGAAACAGAAGTGTGGATAGACTATATATAATATATAATAAATATAAATCCTATTATTTGAAAATAATAAACCTTTGTATTATAATCTGAGATGTTTTTGAATTAATCAAAATACTTTTATTTTCAATTAAGTATTAACATGTATGTGTGTTAAATTATATTAATGCTTGCGTAATGTTCATTAAACCTTCTTTGACATTGGCTACAATTAAGAAGGTCAAAGGAAGCGGAGATGATAATAGTATTTATCGCGAGGGGACAATTAAAGGGCGCAAATTTCATTAATTTTTTTTTTTTAAATACAAATAAATAAATGACTTATTTATTGTGATAATTGCAAAAACCTATAATGAATGAACTACCATTACGAAAGCCTTAACATCAGTAGATCTAAAAAAAAAAAAAAAAAAAAAAAAAAAAAACTTGGTGGGCGCAACACACGACTTTCGTCGTGATAACACAGATGTGCTATGTTTATTTGTGAATTTCATGTTTTTATTCTTAAAGGACAAAGTCCCAGAATAAAAGCTCTTTTCTAAAAAAAAATAATAATAATAATAAAACAAAAAAAAAATATATATATATATATAAAAATATAAATAAAAAAGAATATATATATATCATAGTTTCGAGCTAGACTGACCACAGACACACACTTAATATATTTCTAGGTACGTCTAAAGTTGTGTGTTGACCGCACCATATTTCTTTTTCATTACATTTATAAAGGTTTTCCAGATAATACCTTATTTTAATTTTTAATTATTTTTAGAGTATTGAATACAATTAGCTATTATTCTCATGTTGATAAAAATACACTCCTCCACTAATTGTCTGAATATTTTTTTAGTAAGAGTTAAGATCTATAATTGCAGCTCCAGAGGTGTGCGGGCTTAAAATAAAATATTATTAAAAGAAATGAAATTAAGTAACCTAGGTGCTTTTTAGAGTTCGTTTATTTATCTTGGGAATAAAATTAACTTTTTGGTTATTTGGTGCCTTGCCCAAAATAGATAAAACGTTAATGTTTGCTATAGCCAAGTGGGACCACTTTCATCTTAAATTATTCTTTGGATCGAATTCAATTTGGAATATCTTTTCAATATATATAGATTAACTTACTATTGTTAACAACAGTATTTTTAATTTCAACTACATGAAATACATAGTAAGGGAAAGTAGTGCGATCGAGAAAATGTTCGAATTCCTGTTTTCTGAAATAGACGTTTTAGGGTCCACTAAGTCCAAATGTACAAGCCGCAAAAAGGTCTGTGTGTGTCCATGTATGGTAAGTCTAGCGCAAAAACTAAAAATCGTAGGAAACTGAAATTTCATATTAAAGGCAACTATACTTTTTCATAAAAATCAGTTAACCAAAGAACCACTTTATACCATGCATTTTGAACGTTTTTACAATTTTCTCAAAAACGACACTAAATATTTTGATTCAACTCGCTATAACGATGTAAAATTTAATTGGCTTTAATATCATGTAGGTTTTATTCTGATTGAAATAGTCTGACAGGGCTCAAATACCGATAGTTTAAATTTTCTTCTCTAAAGTATCTTTAATTTTCTAGATTCGAAAAACTTAAACATTTCATGTTGTTAGCATTGATAAAAAAAGATAATATATACAAGAAATTTGATAATCAAATAAAAGAGGACAGTGAAAAAGTATTTTTTAATGTAATTTTTGTTTTGTCTTTTTAAGATAAAAGCCATTATTCGGAACTGTTTTCGAGAAAATCTAAAAAAGGTGCAAAATGCATGGTTTAAAGTGCCTCTTCTGGTAAGCTCATTTTGATGAAAAACGTTTTGTCACGTCTCGGGCGTATAGTTGTCTTAAATATGAAATTTCAGTTTCATAGGACTTACCGTTTCCGCCCGGGATTTACCACACACACACACACACACACACACACACACACACACACACACACACTTGTGTGTATATGTGTATTTCCGTTGAAAATTGTCAAGATCGCAATACTTTCCCTTACTATATATAGTAAGTGAAAGTAATAATAATATTGTCAAAAAAAGTAGTAAAATGTAATGGAGAGTGATGAAAAGCGGATAAAATTAACTGATTGTTTTTTATAATAATATAATAGATACACACGTTTCTATCGAAAATAAATTCAACTAATTTTTTGAACTCATCTCATCTCTTATGCTATTCAAAAAATCTTAAATTGATTTTAGCAACAGAGGTAAGTGAAAGTCGGGTGTTGCACGAACCAGATTTTTTTAAAATTATTTTCATACCAAAAATCTCAAAACGAAATATTTTTTTTTTTTTTTGGTTGCACAATACGATAAAGATGGGAGTTGTTGCAACCATGCGGTTATGTTTTATTTTGAAAACTTTTTTTTTTATTAAATGATGCAATTTCTGTGACCACGCCTGTACAAGGGCTAAAGGACTGGGGTGGTCCATTGAATAGGGCACTGTATAATATTCTATGGGTCGGAAACCCGCTGGAATAAAGCTTGTGCTTACCCAGTGGCTACCTGAAAATTAGCGGAAAAATCGTCTTCTGGTACAAATATCTGCTAATCGCCTCATTGTTCGCCCGTTTGGCCCTGAAAGAGTATGGATCCCTATATTTGTTTGGTTGGTCTAACCATTGAACGTCACTTCATACTTCTTTGGCTAATCAGACTACAGTGGAAGCCCTACATTATTCATATCCAAGTTTAATATGAATATGATCTCCGTATTTATTGAACATAAAAGCCTACATTGTACAAAATACAATAGTTATGTCAGCTGCTAAAACGTCATTATTTCGTTAAATCCAACACACACACTTACATATGTAAACATTTGATAAATATGTTTATAACAATGTCTTAATAATATATGAGAAAACAACTACAACGATTTATGAACCCTTCCTTGCATCTTTTTTGTGTTCTTTCCAAGTTTGTAATACCCACATTTTTTTTAAAATTTATTTATTGTAATTTTCAACTCTATTAAAAAACACAATAAGTAAATATGCAGTATGAAGGAAAGTCACGAAAATGTCTTGAGAAAGAACAACCCAGTGGTAGCACTTCACTAACTATTTTAACGCAGTAGGTTCCGAGGGCACCTTCTTTTCAGTCGCCTCGGAGGGTTATCAGGGATATCTAAGGAAGATAAATTACGGACAAGTGGGTTTGTGTGGGCAGGGAGTTTAGAATGAAAAGAGGTGTATCTATGTCTGGCTATGTCTGCAACAAATGGGATGTTTAGGTCATTATGGAGGAGTTGATTTGTAACAAAATAAGGGGCATTCAGGATGCGAAGGATTTTTTAATTTTAAAGACAGGATGCGGGAGGAATTAGATTGTTTAGTAGAGCCTCAAAGCTTAATTCCATATGTCCAAATAGGTCTAAAATAGTGATGTAAATGAGTCTTTTATAATATAATGGAAGTTTTGAACGTTTGTCCAGTAAGTGTTGTAGTAATCGGTATCTTCGATCAGTATCTTGTCGTTTCAGTCTTATGTCAGGGTTCCACATATTTTAAATTGTAATTTTAATATTCTGTTGATAATTATTGACTGAACTCTAAGACCCGGAACTTAAAAACTTAATCTATCGATAGTCGAGGATTAATATATACATATATATATATATATATATATATATATATATATATATATATATATATATTTTTTTTTTTTTTTTTTTTTTATTTGAAATGATTCGGGTTTTAGGTCATTAAACTATCACTCCTTCTTAATTTTCTTTATTTGGACGTTTCGATCCTCCGTGTATGTTAATACTTAGGAGTGGTGTGCCGGTGCTTAATGAAATTATTTGTGTTGAAAAGGATCCTATGTATAACCATAGACGGAGGATCGAAACATCCAAATAAAGAAAATTAAGAAGGAGTAATAGTTTAATGACCTAAAACCTGAATCATTTCAAATAAAATTATAATATAAAAGGGTCGATGAATTAAATTCTTGTATATATATATATATATATATATAATGTATAATGTATAATTATATAATGTAAACTTAATAATTTGTGAAATATAACAAATATTACGTGTAGTATGCCTAAGAACAGGCATGGAACAAGTATATAAAAATCAATAAACTCTCCTTCTTTGGGGTTACCATAGGAAGAAAAGATACTAAAGAAAAAGTATGTATATATATATATATATACTCACATACATATATAAACATTTGATAAATATTTCTATCCTATATTTAGAAGCACTTATAATAAACATATACGACAAGGTGCACCACTCCAGGATACGCGCGATCCCAAGGCCTGCGAACTACCCTCGCTGGATAGAGCGGAGGTGGGGGGCAGTCATGGCCTGGCAGCCGTCGGCTCCTCTCCTCCTGTACTCCGTACTCCACTGCCTGGTCAGATCGGCCGCCTCGCTCGTCGTCCTCCCCAAGTGCTGCCCCCTCGGCGAGTCCTACCTCATCGGCTCCACGGGCGCGGCGTGCACTCCGGACGATGGCTTCTCCAATATCCGAGACTTGCAGCTGTACTCCTCCATTTCGCCGCCCGTGCCCGCCGCCGTCCGCTACGAGCTGCGACATCGACCTCTCCCCTGCACAGGACCCGGAGAGCGGACCATCCACAACGACAAGTTCTGGATCTACACGGACGGCACGATCGAGAGAGTCGACAATGATTACAACCCTCACAAGCCGTATTGTCTCGAGTTCTTCATGAACTTCAACGAGACGTACCCTCTGTTCTGTGCTGCTGACCGGTATGACGAACCTCCAGAGCGGTACTTCCTCATGGGCGTCGGTTTCTTCGTTTCGGTTCTCTTCGCCTTGGCCACCGTCGTGGTCTACCTCTGGATCAGGGAGCTACACTCCTTGCACGGACGTATCGTAGTGTTCAACATGTCCAGTTTTATTGTCGCGTCAATATTTATGGGACTCATAGCAACTCGCATAATAAAATCATACGACTACTTCAACATTTATTGTTGTCTTGCAGGTAATTCAATTTTTATTTTCAACATTATTTCATTACTAGTTGTAGCTCTCCGTTTTGATTCATAGCTGGGATTCATCCAGAGATATGTCAGGTACTTGTTAAAGTTTCTTACCCTAATTTAATATGGATTGGCAAAACATAAGACCCCGGTTTTGAAATCGTCCGATTAGACACAGTAGCATGAATAAGTCGTCCAAACAAGTTGCCCACACACCCTTGGGGTTCCGTAAGATGTCATTTGTAAATTACTTTAAACTACCACGATAAAAAATATTGTAACAAGAAGCACTTATACACTGCACAGACACAGATACTATGAGTTGTAACTTATATCTAGTATTAAAAACCTTTAGTAATTCACTGATTAAAATGTGTCGCTCATTGTAGTCGGTTCTTAGATATTGGGTCAGGCAGACACCATCTTTAAGAATTTATTTGAATCGTGATCACTGAATCGTTGGTTCATTGTTTATAGAAATAATGGACTAACGATAATCCAGCTGTTTTTAACAAAAGGTTACTACTAGTAGGATGTGCCTCAAATTTAAGAAGATGATTTGCAATACTATATTCGGTATAATATACATTTTAGAAAATATTCAGGAGTTTTTTTATAGAACAAAGTTACTTGATTATTTTAAAAATTGAAATCTAAAATTTTATGTTTACCATGTTAATATAATTTTACTTTCACTTACTATGTATAGTAAGGGGAAGTATTGCGATCGTGAAAATTTTTGAATTCCAGTTTTCAACGGAAATACACGTTTTAGGGTCCCCTGAGTCCAAATAACCAAGTCCTGCAAAAAGGTCTGTGTGTGTGTGGTAACTCCTGGACGGAAACGGTAAGTCCTATGAAACTGAAATTTCATATTTAAGACAACTATACGCCCGAGACGTGACAAAACTTTTTTCATCAAAATGAACCTACCAGAAGAGGTACTTTATACCATGCATTTTGCACCTTTTTTCGATTTTCTCAAAAACGGTTCCGACGATTTTGATTAAACTCGCAATATCGATGTAAAATTTAATGGGCTTTAATATTATGTAGGTTTTATTTGGATAAAAATGGTCTGACAGAGCTTAAATGCCGATATTTTAAATTTTCTTCCCCTAAAGTACCTTTAATTTTGTAGATTCAATAATAATAACTAAATTATCTTGTTAACGCTGATAAAAAAACCGGTAAATATATAAATTTAATGAATTCGATACCCAACTAAAGGAGAAAACAGAAAAGATATTTTTTTAATGCAATTTTTCGTTTTTGAACATAAGAGCAGTAATATAGATGTGTGATATACCGTTGGAAAGCTAAAGATTTTAGAAAAAATATCATCTCATACACAAGCTTATAGAAGTTAATAGAGAGTGATGAGAAGAAGATAAAACTAACTGATTATTTTAGATAATAAAATAAAAGATTTTTTAATAAAACACATGTTTCTATATAAATTAAATTTATTTAATTCTTTAATAGTTTCACGTATTTTTATCTCTAACTCTATTTGAAAATTCTTTCATTGATTTTACAAATTGATGTAAGTGAAAGTCGTGTGTTGCCCGCACCAGATTTTTTTTGTAAGTATTCTTGAATAAGTGAATGAAATGAAATTAAATATGAACTTATTGTTAGAACATTTTGGATGCGAGTTACAAGGACTGCAATTTACATACACGCTTTTCTTGTACTCAGCTACTCTTTTATCTATGTATATTTAGAAAGAACAAAACGTTATTATTTAATATCATATTTAATTAATAAGTTTCAGCTTTTAAACGAAATCTTTATATAAGATCACAACTTCTACATAACTAAGATCTGAATTAATATCATTCGTTAGGGAAGATTCCACACCTACGAAAAAAACCCACAAAAATGTTTTTAGTCACTTGTAAAAAAGTAAAAACGATTGGAGAGCTGTCCATTGGAACTAGCACATGGAACGTGGATAAAAAGTACGAGATGCTTTAAATAATGTTTTTTTAAATGTATTTTTCACATTTTACAACTGCATTATTGAATACAACAAACCAATATAAGTAAGTATAAATATAAAAGGCATGATACAGATGTAGAGAAACTACCCTTTGTCAGCACTCTAAAAATATTCTAAATCAAAATACCTTGAAACCGTCTTTTCTGACGCCTCGGATGATTATCGGGAATTGAAGAAAAATGATTGAATAGTGGGTTAGAGTGGGAATGGATTTATTCATGAATAGTTCCTAGTTCCTAGTTCGAGCCAAATCAGAGAAAAATTCGAGTTCGGTCTATTTTGAACAATGATTTTATTCCTGACAGAGTAAGAAGCGTTAAGGATTTCACGAAAGATGTAAGGATTGAAATCCGCACACAAGACTGAAACGACAAGAAACAGCCCGCCGCTTTCGCTTTACTTCAACACTTACTGGACAGACGCTTTAACCTTCCACCTAACTACAAAAAGCTCATCTATATCAGCATCATAAGGCCTATCTGGACTTACGGAGTTGAGATCTGGGACTCTTACCTTTTCACGAATAAAATTATTCATAAAGAGCTATATGTTCCATATATTGCTGATTTCTGCCGAACCGGATATCACTCCTTTTTATGGCAAACTCCATTCTCACTCTAACCGACAAGTTTCATTCCTCTTCTATTCCTGATAATCCTCCTAGGCGTTTTAAAAGAAGACGAGTTCGAGACCTTCTGGTTTAGATTACCTGCTGGAGTGCTACCAATGGGCAGTTCATGTTTAGTTTCTCCATTTAATTTATCTTGTAGCAAATTTACTTGATGTATTATCAAATACAGTGGTAAATCTAAGCAATAAATGAATTAAAAAAAAAAAACTTTGAAAGTAACATCTAAATAAAATTATTTTGCAATACACACAAGTATAATCGTTATTTGTAACTGGTATTTCTCTTAGAATGTTGACTGTTTGTTAGCCAATATGTCCTCACTCATACAACCCTGAGGTTAAGAAATCTGGTAGTATTTCACTCCATACATTATAGATATATATATTACTGGTTCTGGTATTGGTAGGGGAAATTAATCCGACAAGTAGGCCTTGTGGTCCTAACACATTAACATATGAACTGTCCTAAAGAAATAACGTTTAAGAAATCAATGAAAATAAAAGCCGCAAATTTAATGATTTCATTAACATAAAATTAAAATAAACCATACTAATGCAGATATTTTAAATTTTCGTTCTCTAAACTACCTTTAATTTTGCACCTTTCAAAAGATTAATCATATCAACTTCAAGACATTCATAGAATATACAAGTTGGACGAATTTGATAAAAAACAAAAAGGCAAAAGAGCAAAACAATTTTTTTATGTATTTTTTTTTTAATACTAATAACAGTAATATAGACGTATATAATATACCGTTTGATAGCTAACAATTTTAGAAAAAAATATTATATTATACTCAAAGTTGTAAAATTTAATGGAGAGTGATGAAGAGCGGATAAAATTAACTGATCGTTGTAGATAATAATATAATATATTATTTAATAAAACACATGTTTCTATCCAAAATCAATTTAATTAACCAATTAAACTGATTTCATCCCTAACTGTATTTAAAAATTCTTAAATTGATTTTGACAACGTAAGTAAGAGAAGTCGTGTGTTGCTTGCACCAGATGTTTTATCAATGCTTACAAGATAATATAGTTAGTTCTTTTTTTTTTTTAATCTACAAAATTAAAGGTACTTTAGAATAAGAGAATTTAAAATAACGGAATTATAACCACGTCAGAATACTCCAGTTATAATGAAACCTAAATGATATTAAAGCCCATTAAATTAATCAAAACTGAAATTTCATATTTTAGATGCGTATATGACTGAGATGCCAAAGTAATCTTTTTAACGAAACCGGCAAACCAAAGAGTTAACATCGATATAACGAGTTTATTCAAAATCAATACTGTCGTTTTTGTTGAAAAAAAAAATCCTACAACACCTCAGACTTATATACACTACTAAAATATGATATTTCATACAACTTATCGTTAAGGAGACTTTAAAACGTCTATTTCCCATGAAAACTTGAACTCCAAAACTTTCACGATCACAATACTTTCCCTCACTATAGGGTTAGGGTTAGGGTATTGGAGTAGGTGCTCAACCTCTTGGTTATTAGCACCGAATAAATTTGTAGTAACAGATTTGTTTTACTCTTTTTTCTTCTTTTTATTTATTTATTTTTCCTTCTATTTTTTTTTATTATTCTTTTGTTGACATATTCTGACATATTTTCTTATAGTTCCTGGAGCAGAGATCATTCTTTGACGAACCTAATCAGTGAACTAACTGTTTCACTAGAGTCCTTCAAGCTCTCACTCAACGATCTAGCTAGGTTAAGTTTATCCATTTGTACATGGAATTTGGGGCAGTTCTCAATTATGTGTTTTATTGAGAGAGGCACTCTACACAAGTCACACATTGGTACGGGCTGCCTGAGGATGAGATGGAGATGTGTGAGCCTGCTATGTCCTATGCGAAGTCTCGCCAAAGCAGTTTCCTCGCGGCGATTACTTCGCAATGATGTATTCCATGGGTCAGGCGATTGCTTGATATTTCTTAATTTATTGGTGTTGTCAAGTTCCGACCACATCTGTTCCCATGCCTGATATATTTTGACCTTAAGGTAATTTTTTACGTCTTCCTTGATGTAAGTTGGGTCCCTTGGGGGTCCCTCACTATATATTTCATATATAAGTAAATGAAAGGGGAAAAAGAGGTCACCTGTAGAGTAGTGGTAAGCATGACCAAGTAGTGGTTTCGATGACCAAAGTCACGGGTTCCAATCCGACAGATGGCCGTCTGATTTTTAAAACTTGGTGAAAAACCCTTGATTATCCCACCCTTTGGAGGGAGCGTAAGATGGTAGTTGCAAGTCTGTGCGATTTCAGGTGCACGTTTAAGTTCCTTACCTAATTAAACCTGGATATAAAATCCAAAGGTATACAAATAGTCTCATCAATAAGTAAATGATAAATCCATTAATGGTTAATTACTACTGTTAAATTTGGATGTTTTATGTGTATCTGATTTTTATATTATCGTAAACGCAAGATATTATATTTTTTTTAAATCAAACAAAATAACGATAAAAGATGTAATTAATAAATAAGAGTAAATATTTAATCATTAATAAATTAGGTTATAGTGTTTATTTAAATTTTAATTTTAATATTATCCTCACACCAGACTGAAACGACAAGAAACTGCTCGAAGATATCGATTACTCCAACACTTACTAGAAAAACGTTCAAAACTTCCAGTATATTACAAAAGACTCATTTACACCACTATTATCAGACCTATTTGGACGTATGGAATCGAGCTTTGGGGCTCTACGAAACCATCTAATTCCTCCCGCATCCAGTCCTTACAATCCAAAATCCTTCGAAAAATCCTGAATGCTCCTTATTTTGTTACAAATCAACTCATTCATAATGACCTTAACATCCCATTTGTTGCAGACATAGCCCGTGATAGATACTCCTCTTTCCATTTTAAACTCCCTACCCATACAAACCCACTTGTCCGTAATTTATCTTCCTCCAAAATCCCTGATAACCCTCCAAGGCAACTGAAAAGAAGGTGGCCTCGGGACCTACTGAGTTACAATAGTTAGTGAAGTGCTACCACTGGGTTGTTCTTTCTCAAGACATTTTCATGACATTTTTTTTTTCATTCCTCATATTTACTTATTGTGTTCTTTAATACAGTTGTAAATTACAATAAATAAATTTAAAAAAAAAAAAAAATTAATATTGCTTGTCAAAATACTGATGCCAGAAAATAATGGTTCATCGATTACTACTCGATTCGAGATAATAAATTATAAATAACATGTAATTATGCAAATTGGTCTATATATTCGATTCTTCCATAATATTGATTAAACTCTATTTATTAAAAAAAAATATCTAATTAAGTATTCTATTCACTATCCTATCTGATTTAATATTTTCTATAATGAAATTCTAACATTATTTACCTCCATATTTTAATTACCTGATTTTCTCTGGGTAAAGCAGCGTTGTACACTACGTAATAATGAACGCTGATTAAGTAACCAATATTCCTCTGATCTTGAAGGTTAAATCTCCAGGTGCATTATCTGTTTGGTCCATTCTTGAATCACGTTTCTTATAATATTGTCATCGCTTGTATTTTACTTTAAATGTGAAACATGTGATTCTTAAGATTTTTTTTTTTTGTATTCATAGGTAGAAATAATTAAGAGTTAATGATTGAAATGTCTCAGTAATGCCCTGATGATGGCTCACAAGTTTGAGCAGAAACATCGGCAAATTAAAAATATTAAACAAGACTGATTCCCGATTGTTTCTACCTACGATAGTTTCTACTATACATCCTGATTATTTTTTTGTTTTCGTGGTAGCTTTCAAGTATATTTTTTTAAGTCTATCGGTATCAAGATATCACTAGACCAGTGTACTATACCAAACCGTTCCTTAGTATTGAAAACATTAATAGTAAAAATCTAGTTAAAACATCTGGTGCCCGCATCACTTTCTTTAGAAAACAACTTTTTGGGAAGGATTAAGAACCAATTTTTTATCATTAATGTTTCTTTCGAATAATACTTTTTTTTTTAAATTATGAGTTTTTAAACCGTATACATGTAATCAAATAAAAATTAAAAAAAAACAAAACATGTTTCATATGTTTCGTTGTCTGTTTATTTTATTTAACGTCACGTAATGTTACTCTAGCTAATCGGACGATTCTACAGTGGGAGTCCTAAATTTTGCTATCCAGGTTTATTTAGTATAGGGATCTATAACGAGTACCTGACACTGCAAAGGCTCGAGACCACCTCTTTACGTCTTCTCCAAACGACGACATAACTGAGGATTTTTTTACTTACACTTACTATATATAGTAAGGGAAAGTATTGCGATCGTGAAAATTTTCGAATTCCAGTTTTCAACGGAAATACACATTTTAGGGTCCCCTGAGTCCAAATAACACAGTCCCGCAAAAAGGTGTGTGTGTGTGTGTGGTAACTCCCGGGCGGAAACGGTAAGTCCTGTGAAGCTGAAATTTCATATTTAAGACAACTATACGCCCGAGACGTTACGAAACTTTTTTCATCAAAATGAGCTTACCAGAAGAGCCACTTTATAAAATGCATTTTGCACTTTTTTTCGATTTTCTCAAAAACGGTTCCGATGATTTTGATTAAACTCACTATATCGATGTAACATTTAATGGGCTTTAATATCATTTAGGTTTCATTTGGATAAAAATGGTCTGACAGGACTTAAATGCCGATATTTTAAATTTTGTTTCCCTAATGTACCTTTAATTTTATTGATTCTATAAAAATAACTATATTATCTTGTTACCACTGATGAAAAACACAAAAATATATAAATTGAAAGAATTCGATACCCAACTAAAGGGGACAACAGAAAAAATATTTTTTTAATGCAATTTTTTGTTTTTGAACATAAGAGCAGTAATATACATGTATGATATACCGTTGGAAAGCTAAAGATTTTAGAAAAAATATTATCTTATACTCAAGCTTTTAAAAGTTAATAGAAAGTGATGAAAAGAAGATAAAACAAACTGATTATTTTAGATAATAATATAATAGATTTTTTTAATAAAACACATGTTTCTATTTAAATGAAATTTAATTAATTCTTTAATAGTTTCACTCATTTTTATCTCTAAATGTGTTTGGAAATTCTTTCATTGATTTTATAAATGGAGGTAAGTGAAAGTCGTGTGATGCACGCACCAGACTTTTACTACTACTAAAGGAAAACAAGTATATTCCATTACATTTATAAAACCTTAATGTTTTTATTCACAACTGTAAACTTCATGGAGAACGAAGTGAATTCGATGGGGTAGGTACATTACAGGGGTACTCACTATGTTTGCTATAGCATGCTATTTGTGCTATTGTGCTAAACCCGTCAATTTTATACAGGAAATAACTGTAGAAACTCAACGGGTTTAGAAAAATAACACAAATAGCATGCTATAGCAAACATAGTGAGTACCCCTAATATAAACAGATAAAATAATATACGATATAAGTAATTATCTACAACAATCGTACGTAATACGATTTTCATTTTCTATTAACTCCTGTAATTTTAATATTCACTAACATTTTTCTTAATTATATATATCTTTGATGTTGTTTGATTTGAATTTTATTAATAAGTTGCATACACAATCATATACGAATTCGGTGATCTGAATTATTAGCAACAAAAAATATGTATATATAATAATACTCCTGAAATAGACTATACATTGGAAAGTCAAGCAAGCATAAATAATTTTATTATGTCACAGATTGGTCAATTTTACGGATACATAACTACTTTAAGTGTAAAGTAATCAACCATTTCAACATTTACACGATTATATAATAATAAAGTATAAATATCGTAAAATACAAAAATTTCTGTCATTTGTTAATATTTCATTAATCTGTAAATGTCAATATTGAGCAGTTTATCAAGAAACGCAATAAAATATAATTAATTATTTATTTCCAACGTTTCGACTCACATTGCAGGACTTCATCGCCCATCTTCGAGGCACAGTCATTAACATCATCGTGTTTAAATTTATTTTTCAAAGTACTTCGAACGTTTGTTGAGAACTTAGGCTTTGATTGGGAAATTACGAAGATTATCTTAAATCATACATTGAATTACTTCATCTTTATTTTATTTTTTTAGTGTAACCTCAAAATATTTATCAAAAAATGTTCATGAAACTTTAAAAATCTGGTGCGGGCAACACACGACTTTCACTTACCTCCATTTTTAAAATCAATGAAAGAATTTTCAAATTCAGTTAGAGGTAAAAATACGTGAAACTATTAAAGAATCAATTAAATTGAATTTATATAGAAACGTGTGTTTCATTAAAAAATCTATTATATTATTATCTAAAATAATCAGTTAGTTTTATGTTCATTTCATCGCTCTCTTTTAAAAGCTTATGTATGAGATAATATTTTTTCTAAAATCTTTAGCTTTCCAACGGTATATCATACATGTATATTACTGCTCTTATGTTCAAAAACAAAAAATTGCATTAAAAAAAATATTTTTTCTGTTGTCTCCTTTAGTTGGGTATCGAATTCTTTCAATTTATATATTTATGTGTTTTTTATCAGTGGTAATAAGATAATATAGTTATTTTTATAGAATCAACAAAATTAAAGGTACTTTAGAGAAAGAAAATTTAAAATATCGGCATTTAAGCCCTGTCAGACCGTTTTTAACTGTTACAATCTTTAGCAAACCAAACTGAAATTTCAATGAAGAATTTAAATTAGTTATAAATATATGCAGATAAAAAAGGAATGGTGTTAGCCATGCTGAGGCTGCATCTTGAAAGAGGTTTATGGCAACCTTGGACGAGAGTGGTAGGAGTAAATATCGACAGCGAACGAGAAAACCACCTCCTTTCATCGAATATAAATCATTAGTAGTCTCAGGTAGCAATTAAGTCTTTGTTCTACTCAAAATAAAAATAAAAAAAAACTACTTCTTGGATAGAAAAGAAAAAAAAATACGAAAACACCTTGTTCGAATCAATATCTTTTGAAGGCTAAATTATGACAAATACCGATTCTTTCGAAAGCGTGAGACTTCACGTACCTTGGAATCTTTTAAGGACATCGAGAGGATGGTATAAATATGGCGAATGGCTTTCAGGAATAAAACAGGAAAGATATTTATTTATCTGAAGAATTTTTCTAGGAAAATGCAATATTACCAGTCCGGAAAACATAATTTTAGTTAACTAGAATTTAGAATAAAGAGGGTATAGTAAAAAATTAATGGAAAAAAAATCTGTTGAGCGCGACATACTACTTCACTTATCGATGTTATTTAACTCAACAATTTTAATAATTAGTGTTTGAAAAAGGTTCAACAATTAATTTGAGTTTCGATAGAAAAATCTTTTTTAGTTCGTAGCGTTTTCCAATATTTCAACTTAATCCTGTCTGCGTAATTTAATGTAAGTGTAAAATCATGTTTACTTTTCCAATACCCCTCCGTCGTAAACCTATGACATCCTGCCCTACAGTATCCTTTAATAACATTCCGCTCGTTCCAGTTGAACAGATCCGCTACCTAGGGCTTCTACTTGACAAACGTTTAACATGGAATCCGCACACTAGACTGAAACGACAAGAAACTGCTCGTCGCTTTCGATTACTTCAACACTTACTTGACAAACGCTCAAAACTTCCACTTAACTACAAAAGACTCCTCTACATGACTATCATTAGGCCTATATGGACTTACGGAGTTGAGCTTTGGGGCTCTACTAAACCTTCAAATTCTTCCCGGATCCAATCCTTACAATCCAAAATCCTTCGTAAAATCCTCAATGCTCCTTACTTTGTCACAAATAAGCTCATCCATAAAGACCTAAATATTCCATTTGTTGCTGATCTAGCCCGAACCAGATATCACTCCTTCCATAACAAACTCTTCTCCCACTCTAACCCACTAGTTTCAATCCTTGCTTCCTCTTCCATTCCTGACAATCCTCCGAGGCGTCTGAAAAGAAGATGGCCCCGAGACCTTCTAGTTTAGAAAAGTTACAGGAGTGCTGCCATTGGGTAGTTCTTCTTCAAGTGTGTATCACGCTATTTATCTTTTGTCATCTACACATTTACTTGTTGTATTTTGAAGTACAGTTGTAAATTTCAATAAATGATGTTATAAAAATAAAAAATAAAAAAACTTTTCCAATACTGTTTACATATTCTGAAAAAGGATTAGGTAAGGTTCTTTTATAAATCAGTTTCAACCTACATTCATTATCATTAAGTGGTATTTTGCTTGCTCGAAATGGGAGAGAAAACAAATTTTTTTTTCGTTTTTTAATGATAACGACGTTATTTTTATTTCCGAAAAAGAAAATCTGTCGCACAGTCAACGAAATTTGCAGTGTGTATGGCGATGGTGCCTTAGTTGGTCGATTCAGAACTGGAAATATTGACTTGGAAGACGCAAAGCGCTCGGGTAGTCCTTCAACTGTTGATGATAAGCATTGGTCACAGACAACCTTCAATCTTCGACACGGGATTTGGC
This sequence comes from Piezodorus guildinii, assembly GCA_023052935.1. NCBI lineage: Eukaryota > Metazoa > Arthropoda > Insecta > Hemiptera > Pentatomidae > Piezodorus > Piezodorus guildinii. The sequence goes on along the minus strand of CM041297.1, from coordinate 138,146,143 downwards.
AGAATATAATTTATGAACAGTGTTACAAGAATTTGAAGTTTTTATTGAAATTTCCAGTAAAAAACCCTACAAACTTATTTTACTACCCGATATTATCTGTAACAATCACTTCAATTTCATCCGCTTTTCACTTTAAAGCTTAAAATTTATAAATTTATCATTAATAAAACTATCATTATTCTTCCAGCGGTTCTATATGGATGTGAAACGTGGTAGCTTACTTTGAAGAATAAACAAGTCCTTAAGGTTTTCGAGAATGAGGTACTACGAAAAATATTTGGTCCAAAGAGAGGTGAGGTCACTCGGGAATTTAGAAGGTTATACAAAGAGGAATTACGGAGCTTGTACTTCGTCAGTACAATTGAGTTGATAGCATCGTAGCTACTGAAATGGGCGTTTTAATTTTTTAGGCTCATTGTGTTAATTCCGAAAATGTTAGTATGCGCTGAACGCATTGGTAGGCGTCCGAGAGGCAGGATGAGGCGTATATGGGAGTGTTTCCTGGTCTCGGAGGCTTAGGCTTGGACGATGGTCATTGTTTGAATCAGTGTAGGTAATATTTTGTAGTAACGGCATTGTAACCGCTAAATATTCTTAGCGAACCCAAAGGTTCCATGCTTATTATTATTTATTATTATTCTAAATGGTGATGTTACAATCATTGGTGAATCGTAATTTAGTACGTCATCTCTGGTATTTAAAGAATTTGTTTTCAGGAAAGAAGAAAAAAATCTGGAATAATCTCAGATGGAAATGATTTTCACGCCTAATGTCCTTTCCTCGATCTTATTAAAATTGATAACCGCATCATGAAGTCTTTGATTTTGTTAATAAATGTTTAAAAAAGTCGAAATATCAGGTCAATTTTTTTTTTTTTTGCACATTTCTTTAGAACTAAAAATAAAAACATTCTGTGACTTACAGTCTGCTAAAAAAAGGAAAAATCCTGAAAAAATAAAATCGTGTTGGACACGCCATTGGGACTGGATATATCATTCATCAATAAAAATTAATCCTTGGTTTAACACGCTTATAAAAAGGACAAGGCCAAACCAAACCGGTGTCAAAACATCGCTTTAAGGGTTTGCTCATAATATTTGGTACCTTTACCGGTACCTGCTTCAAAATTATATCGATTTATTATTTTATTTTATTTTTATTTGTTAAAATCGTTGCATTTAAATTTTAAAAAATTATTATTACTTAGCTTAGTTATGTTTTTTTCTTTCCCGTGTATTTTCGTACACAAAGAATGAAAATTTTCAAATCTAAATTAAAATACCGAAATAAACGTTATAAAGTCCAAGTTGAAACAATCAGGTCTCCCGAAATGGTTTCTTTGTGTATGTGATAAGTATAACTATATATGAATCAAAAAATTATATAATTATCTATATTACTCAAATAATTTTCGAAAAGAAATTTACATGTGTTTTTTTTTTTTAATCTACGGTTTTCTCCTTTAGTTGATTATCAAATCTACCTATGTTTTATCAATGAGAACATCTAGAAATGATTAGTTATTATACAAATTCGGTATTTAAGCATTTTCAGTCTTTTTTAATAGTGAGAAAACGTACCTAATATTATAGAAGATTTAAATGTTCATTAATGTAACGGATAGAATAAAATATTTTCATTTCTATGTCGAAATGAAACTTTATTCAAACTTTAAACACATGGACAAGAGTTCATGAAACTTTAGAAATCCGGTGCGGGCAACACACGACTTTCACTTACATCCATTATTAAAATCAATGAAAGAATTTTCAAAAACAGTTAGAGATAAAAATACGTGCAACTATTAAGGAATTAATTAAATTAAATTTCTATAGAAACATGTGTTTCATTAAAAAATCTATTATATTATTATCTAAAATAATCAGTTAGTTTTATGTTCATTTCATCACTCTCTATTAACTTTTAAAAGCTTGTGTATGAGATAAAATTTTTTTCTAAAATCTTTAGCTTTCCAACGTTATATCATAATGTATATTACTGCTCTTATGTTCAAAAGGAAAAATTGCATTACAAAAATATTTTTTCTGTTTTCTCCTTTAGTTGGGTATCGAATTTATTCAATTTATATATTTACCTGTTTTTCATTAGCGTTAACAAGGTAATATAGTTATTTTTATTGAATCTACAAAATTAAAGGTACTTTAGAGGAAGAAAATTTAAAATATCGCTATTTAAGCCCTGTCAGACCATTTTAATCAGAACAAAACCTACATGATATTAAAGTCCATTAAATTTTACATCGATATAGCGAGTTTAATCGTCGGAATTGTTTTCGAAAAAAGGTGCAAAATGCATGTTATAAAGTGTCTCTTCTGGTAAGCTCATTTTGATGGAAAAAGTTTTGTCACGTCACGGGCGTATATTTGTCTTAAATATGAAATTTCAGTTTGATAGGACTTACCGTTTCCTAAGTAGCCTATAGCTTATTATATATTTCATATAAAGGTAAAAAAAGTTCAAATATCTGACTTGAAGCTTCTAAAATCTGTTTCAAAGGTCTATTTAGTGAAATCTATCTGAAATTCATAACCTCTTAGAAAAAATAATTCATATTTTTTTCAATCTGTTTCATTGTTTTTAATTTGTTTGTAAGAATAATTTACCTCTCTTCGTTGTTGTTGTTTTGTTTTTTCACTTTTAAAATTAATAAATTAGATATAATTTAATATAATTTTGGAAAAAACGTTTCCTAAAAGAATAGAACAAAGAAGATATTTTATCTTGAAGATCACCACGTCCGGATTCTTATGCAAATATAAAATAAACAGTACAATACTCTTTGACATTTCAAAATGTCATTGAAAAATACAACATTTATTTGAACTTATATACAACTTAAAGTCGTATTCACATCAGGATATTGAGGGAGTTTGTAATATTGTAAAATAGCTTTTTTTGTTATTAAACACTGTAGTTTTTTTTTTTTAACTGAAGGGCCACTTAGTAAATATTGAATAATGGTGAACAGACAGACAGAAAAATTATTAATTAATTATTCGTAAATGAAAATATAAAGAAAAAGAATGCATTAAATTATTATATGTGTAATTGACCGATTCAGTATGATATAATATAATAACCCACTGGGTTTCGGGCTGCATAATGTCTAATAAATGACTGATCGTCCTTATCTTATTCGTATCTCTAAATTTCCTAATTTTGAAGAATTGTTACTTACTACTTGTGAGGAAAAGTAGATACTTTAGGATAACAGTAGACGTGTTCAAATTCATACATTTTTCAAAGAACTCAACTTATCAAAAAAGGTGATGGTAACTGTTCCTGGCGGTTTTCATTTGATATGGTACACTGCAGTTTCTTAAATCCAGAAGAAATCGCACTGGCCTGCAGAAAAAAAAAAAATTTTTCGTTGCTTTCTATTTTATGTATAACGAATGATAAATTACTTAATTCTGAATAGAAATATAGTATTAAATCTTCCGTATCACATATATATATATATATTTTTTTTTTTTCAAAGAGGATTTTAAATCAAACTCACATTTTGCTAAAAAGATATATTATAATTGTTCAAACTGAAACAAATGTTGAAAAAAATGTGTTACAAGACCTACAAATCATTAGATACTCTCATTGCTGGTTGTTAATGATTATTTCACTTTGCAGTTTTTATCCTTTTCATATTTTCTGTGGGTGTTTCGCGACGAAGCGACCAACAGAAATCGGCAAGCATCGCTTCTCACCTGCGCATTGCGAACCGATTATTTCCGACAATCATTCTTTGATCAAGTCTCATCGGCGACAGTTGTAAATCTTTCTTTTTCTTACTGAACTTCTGGATTGTTTTACTAATACAAATAATAAACAAAACCAATATTTTATATTTTTAAAGAAATATTTGTGATGTATTACGTTTTAAGTGTATATTTGAAAATAATTTTTAATTTTATAAATTAAAGTATGTTTTTAAGCTTATGTTATATTGATCCAAATCGTTCTCTTAGAGCCATATGTTTCCATCAAAGCCTTTTTTTTTTTCATTAATCACTTTAACAGCTGATGCTGGCGTAAGATAGGATCAGCTGATAAGATCGTAAACAGATTCTCAGTCGCTTAGTCAAGACAGAGCTACTCCTTTATTCGATCTCTGACTACTCTCTCTGATTTTTTTTTTTTTTTTTTTTTTTTTTTTTTTTTTTTTTTTTTTTTTGTAATATACTTTTATAACAAAATATATAAACAGTCATATACGTAGCATAAGTAAGCTTTATAGTGAGTGTGAATATATATAATTTATTTTTATTAAGGGTCTGCTCTGTTAATAGAAAGATTTAATTCTGGAATATCTTAAGATAATTATTTTATGTAAAATGAAACAAACTTTTTCGATTATCTCAAATAAATCTTTAGATCATTGGTTTCCGATTTTTACTTTCACTTACTATATATAGTAAGGGAAAGTATTGCGATCGTTTAGGAAACGTTTTTCCAAAATTATATTAAATTATATCTAATTTATTAATTTTAAAAGTGAAAAAACAAAACAACAACAACGAAGAGAGGTAAATTATTCTTACAAACAAATTAAAAACAATGAAACAGATTGAAAAAAATATGAATTATTTTTTCTAAGAGGTTATGAATTTCAGATAGATTTCACTAAATAGACCTTTGAAACAGATTTTAGAAGCTTCAAGTCAGATATTTGAACTTTTTTTACCTTTATATGAAATATATAATAAGCTATAGGCTACTTAAGAAACGGTAAGTCCTATCAAACTGAAATTTCATATTTAAGACAAATATACGCCCGTGACGTGACAAAACTTTTTCCATCAAAATGAGCTTACCAGAAGAGACACTTTATAACATGCATTTTGCACCTTTTTTCGAAAACAATTCCGACGATTAAACTCGCTATATCGATGTAAAATTTAATGGACTTTAATATCATGTAGGTTTTGTTCTGATTAAAATGGTCTGACAGGGCTTAAATAGCGATATTTTAAATTTTCTTTCTCTAAAGTACCTTTAATTTTGTTGATTCTATAAAAACAACTATATTATCTTGTTACCACTGATGGAAAACAGGTAAATATATAAATTGAATTAATTCGATACCCAACTAAAGGAGAAAACAGAAAAAATATTTTTTTAATGCAATTTTTTGTTTTTGAACACAAGATCAGTAATATACATGTATGATATACCGTTGGAAAGCTAAATATTTTAGAAAAAATATTATCTTTTACTCAAGCTTTTAAAAGTTAATAGAGAGTGATGAAAAGAAGATAAAACTAACTGATTATTTTAGATAATAATATAATACATTTTTTAATAAAACGCATGTTTCTATATAAATTCGATTTCATTAATTCTTTGATAGTTTCAAGTATTTTTATCTCTAACTGTATTTGAAAATTCTTTCATTGATTTTAAAAATGGAGGTAAGTGACAGTCGTGTGTTGCTCGCACCAGATTTTTAAAATGGGGTCTGTTTTGACTTGAGAGGTTCAAATCAATATTAATAAAAAATATATATGGTTGCATGAGAACAGTAATAATTAAAGATTTTTTTTTTCAGACAACCCGTAATAGAATACTTTTAATTTTAAATTCACTTGCCCGTAATCTCTCATCTCTAGGTGGCCGGAAAAAAAAAAAAAAAAAAAATCGCTTAGTGATCAGCTGACTTAAATAAGACATCGAAATGCTACCGTTGGTAGTTTCTTAGCAACACTTTTCCGACGAAAATGCCGACTTGTTGTCTTTTTATTCCAAACCTTAAAAACCAGAAAACCTTCCTAGATCCTTGACCTCCTCACTCCTCATACCCTAACCACAAGATCTCAACCTAACGATCTACATAACTATAACTTCACATGGAACAGCTTCCTTTGAAAAGTCCTATATCATCCGCGGTACCACACTTTGGTACTCTTTACCCATCTGCTTTCCTAAAATATCATTCCTAACCTAATTCAAAAGCCATTTATTTCTTCACCCACAAACATAAATCTTTCATAAATATGTTAACAATTCCCAATAAATAAATTTGAAAAATTATTCAAAACTAAATTCATTTAAAATTTTTAAATATAGTTTATTTATATATCTTACTTATTTCTACCCTCTGTATTTTATTATTTACAAGCTAGCTAATTATGTTTTTAAATGTAGCTAGAAAACATTACTTGTGTCCATTGTTCATTATTGTTAGAGAACAAAGAGATCCACATTTACAAACATTTTTATTCATTCTAATTTCATTCCATTCAGTAATAGAAAAAAAAAACTGTAACGCGCAACACAAGACTTTCACTTGCCTACATTGTTAAAATCAATTTGGGACTTTTTAATTACAGTTAGATGAATACTAAATTAAAAATAAAAGGATCAATTACATTGTGTTTTGATAGAAATATTTCCTTTATTAAATAATCTCTTATATTATTGGGTTGTGTCAGATGAAATGTCCGTTTTCAAGGTAAAGGATTTTTATTAAAAATACGATAAAACAAGATAATTTTATTCGAAGTATTTACCTTCTTTTTCTACACATTTTTCCCAACGTGACACCAACTTTTTTTATCCCTGAACTGAAAAACTCTGAGCTTTGAAGTGAAACAAAATCTGAAAACGCACTTTTCACTTGATCATCATTTTCAAAAAGTTTTCCTTTGACAAAATTGTCTAAATTCCTGAACAGGTGGTAATCTGTTGGAGACAAGTTGGGAGAATATAGTGGGTGCGGAAGAACTTCGTAGCCCAGTTCGTTCAATTTTTGCATGGTATGTTTTGAAACATGTCGCTCAGTGAGATCATGAGGTACCTATGTATCGAGCTTTTTTATTTTCCCAATACACTTTAAATGTCTGGAAATGTAGATGCACTTGCATTTAATTGTGCTGAGAGTCCTTTAACTGTTTGGTAGGGGTTTCCTTTTACTGTATGTTTGAGGACATCGTTGTCTATTACGGACGGAGGCCTTCCTCGGGGCAAGTTTTCCAAGTCCAAGTGGCTTTTTTGGTTCGTCGATATTTACGAAAAAGTTGCTGTAACATCTCGAACTTATAGCTGTATTAAATATGAAATTTCAGTTTTTTATGAATTTTCGTTTTTGTGCTAGACTTACCACACCCATATAGACTTTTTCGAGGGAATTCGTGTATTTTCGTTGAAAATTGTTATTGAAAGTTTTTACGATCGCAATACTTTTGCTATGTATTTCACATTAATATATATATTTCATTATATATTAATATACATATAAATATAAATATATTAATATACATTAATATTTCACAAACTAAAAATGATTTATAAAATCTACCAAAACGCATTTATATTGTGTTAATAACTAATGGAATAGGATTGAGTTATAAATATTTCTTGTTATGTAGTAAAATTTACGAGTCGTGAAGAGTTTTCTGATGTTTTTTTACGACACAAGGACATTATATTCTCCCTAAGAAATATGTCTCATTTAATCGAGAACGGAAGTAGGGTAACTACTCCTTGGTAGATAACTTGAAATAGTCTACTGGGTCACCCGTTTCTGAGGAACCATCCAGATGTGAGGTCAAAGTTTTGTTTTATTACGATATTATGACACTGTTACTAACACTAGTTAGGACACGAGTATACATGGATATATATGGTGTCCCATAAATATCTCGTCATATTCTGAGGAGTCGATACTAGATCTTTAAGAGAAACATAAAAGTTCATATGACATATAGTCCGATTGTCAAAGATTAGCAGCTATCCTAGTGCAATAACACACAGAATTTAAAATGTATTTTTACTTTCACTTATTTTGAAATATATATATAGTAAGAAAGAGCATTGCGATTGTTAAAATTTTTGAATTCCAGTTGTCGACGGAAATACACGTTTTAGGGTCCCACAAAAAGATCTGTGTGTGTGGTAACTCCCAGGCGGTAACAAAGAGTCCTATGAAACTGAAATTTCATATTTAAGACAACTATACTCCCGAGATGTTACAGCAACTTTTTCATCAAAATCGGTTAACCAGAAGAGCCACTTTATACCATACATTTTGCTCCTTTTTACGGTTTTCTCAAAAACAGCTCTAACGATTTTGATTAAAGCCTATAAATCGATGTAAAATCTGATAGGTCTTAATATCATGTAAGTTTCATTCTGAATGAAATAGTCTGACAGGGCATAAATGCCGATATTACATATTTTCTTCATCTAAAGTACCTTTAATTTGGTATTTACTAAAAAAATAATAGAATGCGTAGTTTTTTTGTATAATTTTTCCTACAATCGCAAAATAACCTCAATTTTATTTCATCATATGTATGCCATTTAGGCCAATGTACAATAACAAAAATACTTTCTGATTGTAAGGATGACTCATCCAAAATCATTGTTAACATTTTGTCAAAATGTAAATATGTGAATAAAGTTTATTTTAATATTAAAAAATAATATAATAGATTTCTTATTAAAACACATGTTTCTATAGAAATTCAATTTAATTAATTCTTTATATGTTTCACTCATTTTTATCTCCAACTGTATTTTAAAATTCATTTAATCGATTTTAACAACGGCGGTAAGTAAAAGTCGCGTGGGGCCCGCACCAGATTTTTTTCTTTATGTTAGAAAGTAGGAGTAAAATTCATCTAGTGAAGAGGAATTTAGTTACGTGGCCTTGAAATGAAGAGATCCGGGTTCCATTCTCAGAACATCCAGGGGATTTTTCCCGTAGGTTTAGGACCAGAACTTTGTCCACTCATTTTCCTCAGAAAAACTGAGTATTAATTAGAATATAGCAGCAGCGGATCCACTTTGAAAAATAAAAATAAACTTATTTGTATATTTTTCTCCTAACACAATTGAGGAAGCATAAAAAACATACTCATCATGAATACAATCATTACAATACAATTAGTATGTAACACGCAGTTTGTAACAGACAGGTCTAATGATGTCACAGCAGGACATCCCGCTTAGTTCAGGGTTTCGATGGGGGAATCGTTGGCAGTTTTAGGAATTGTTTTGGGTGCGTGCCATCAACGGTTAACGCATCAACAAGCTATAATGTTGATACCGAATTCTTCGCAGAATGTTTGAAAATAAAAAAAGAAGGAATGTAGAGCACCAAACAGATCTTTTCAAGTATTTCGGTCATCAATTTATACTTCACGGAATCACACGTAGTAATAATTTCTGTAATTTCCGAAAATTTAGATTAGTTATTATTGGGTTGTTTCACATGAAATGCCCGTTTTTATGATTTCTGAAATATATAAAGGATTTTGCAGGTCTCTGTTGTTTTCTTCCGAACGTTTACATATTTAAAGTAAACAGTTACTAATCCTCTACCTTTGTATTATAAACATTAGCTTCCCAATCAATTACCTTCTTTTTAGTATACCTCCAAATATGAACATGGAAACACGCGATTTTGGAGTAATATTTTGGTACGAGTTTAAAGTAGGCCATTCAGCAGCTGAGGCCGCTAGAAATATTTACAAGGCGTTTATGGAAGGGAGGGTTAATGAACGGACCATTCGCCGTTGGCTTTCCTAAGTTTTCAGCTGGGGATACCGACTTGGAAAACTTGCCCGGAGGAAGACCTCCGTCCGTAATAGACAACGATGTCCTCAAACATACAGTAGAAGGAAACCCCTACCAAACAGTTAAAGGACTCTCAGCACAACTAAATGCAAGTACATCTACAGTTTGCAGACATTTAAAGTGTATAGGGAAAGTAAAAAAGCTCGATACATGGGTACCTCATGATCTCACTGAACGGCATGTTTCAAAACATACCGTGCAAAAATTGAAATAACTGGGCTACGAAGTTCTTCCGCACCCACCATATTCTCCCGACTTGTCTCCAACAGATTACCACCTGTTCAGGAATTTAAACAACTTCGTCAAAGGAAAACTTTTTGAAAATGATGATCAAGTGAAAAGTGCGTTTTCAGATTTTGTTTCACTTCAAAGCTCAGAGTTTTTCAGTTCGGGAATAAAAAAGTTGGTGTCACGTTAGGAAAAATGTGTAGAAAAAGAAGGTAAATACTTCGGATAGAATTATCTTGTTTTCATATCGTATTTTTAATATAAATCCTTTACCTTGAAAACAGACATTTCATGTGACACAACCCAATATAAATAAAAAACTTAAGCGAAACACTGCTTGTAAAATAATAAATACAATTTATTAAAACGAAGGGGGAATTATAAAAAAAAAAATTTACCTACAACCCTTTCCCCCTCTCTCTCCTCCGCAGGACTCAGGAAGGTCTAGATCCGCCTTCGAGTATTAAGATTTCAGTTGTCGCAAACTTTTTCTTTTTCGTCCCATGGATAAACTCACATCAATCAATACCCACAGACAGCCAACGACTGAGATGTGAAGTACCTTTCGCAGTAACAAGACATAACAACGACAGGCATGAGGAAGAGAATTTCAAAGTCACACCTTTTTTCGAGATATATTATTGTTTTGTTTTTTAAACTCTTATCCAACTCCTTTGTAATAATTCATGATCTAAATACTGTACGAAATTTAAAATGGAATATATAAATAACATAATGAATAGAATTTATTTTTTAAAGCTAAACAATAAGTTCTAGCGTTTTTCAATATATCAATTTAATTTTAATTTAATATTGCTATCGTGAAAATTTTCGAATTCCAGTTTTCAACGGAAATACACATTTTAGGGTCCCCTGAGTCCAAATTACCAAGTCCCGCAAAAAGGTGTGTGTGTGTGTATGGTAACTCCCGGGCGGAAACGGTAAGTCCTATGAAACTGAAATTTCATATTTAAGACAAATATACGCCCGAGACGGTACAAAACCTTTTTAATCAAAATGAGCTAACCAGAAGAGCCACTTTATACCATGCATTTTGGGACCTTTTTTCGATTTTCTCGAAAACGGATCCGACTATTTTGATTGAACTCGCTATATCGATGTAAATTATAATGGGCTTTAATATCATTTAGGTTTTATTGGGATGGTCTGACAGAGCTTAAATGCCGATATTTTAAATTTTCTTTCTCATAAGTACCTTTAATTTTTTTGATTCTATAAAAATAACTATATTATCTTGTTACCACTGATGAAAAACAGGTAAATATATAAATTGAATGAATTCGATAACCAACTAAAGGAGAAAACAGAAAAAATATTTTTGTAATGCAATTTTTTATTTTTGAACATAATAGCAGTAATATACATGTATGATATACCGTTGGAAAGCTAAAGATTTTAGAAAAAATATTATCTTATACTCAAGCTTTTAAAAGTTAATAGAGACTGATGAAAAGAAGATAAACCTAACTGATTATTTTAGATAATAATATACTAGATTTTTTAATAAAACATGTTTCTATATAAATTTAATTTAATTAATTCTTTAATAGTTTCACGTATTTCTATCTCCAACTGTATTTGAAAATTCTTTCATTGATTTTAAAATTTTTTTAAAAATTGAGGGTAAGTGAAAATCGTGTGTTGCCCGCACCAGATTTTTTATAATACGAGTATCATGTTTAATTATTCAATAATATTTACATATTCTAAAAAGGGTTAGTTAAGATGCTTTTATTCATCAGCATCAGCCTCTTTTCTTTAGTTGTATTTGCTTGCTCACGATATGAGAGAGAAAATTCATTTTCGTCGTGGTTTGCTCGTTCAAAACCGGAAATTTCGACTTGGAAGACGCAAAGCGCTTGGGTCGTCCTTCAACTGTTGATGATGAACGAATTATCTAATTCGAACCAAAGCATATAATTGTCTAAAAATATTTCCAAGTTTCATTATGATTGAAATAGTCTGATAGGGCTTTAGTGCCAGTGCTTAAATGTTCTTCCTCTGAAGTACCTTTAATTTTGTAAATTAGAAAAAAATCAACAATATCTTGTTTTCATTGGTAAAATACGGGTAAATATATGAGTTTAACGAATTCGATATTTAACTAAAGGATTGTTTTTGCAATTTTCGTGTTTTTGAACATAATAACAGTAAAACACACACATATATATGTATAATGTATCGTTGGAAACTTTAGATTTTAGAAAAAATATTATCTTATACACAAACATGTAAAAGTGAACAGAGAGTGGTTTTATCTGGGAAATCAGATAAAATTAACAGATTGTTGTAGATGATTATATAATACATTATTTAATAAAACACACATATTTCTATCTAAACTTAATGTAATTAATTATTTTAACCTTTCTCATCTCTAAGTGAATTTGAAAATGTTTAAATTGATGTTAACACCGAAGCAGGGGTGGGCATAGTCGAATGATCGTCATAATCGAATGATAGAACGATTAATATGCATTCTGAAGGACAATATGGCACAATTCCCCTCTCTATGATCTCTAAGCTGGCTGAGCCTAGGTGCAAATATGGATATAATTTATGCAATGAGAAAAAAAAAATCATTCGATTATCAAAACCCCTTATAAATCCTCGATTATCGTTAAAAAAATCAGAGTTCGAATGATCATTCGTTTCTCCAAACCGGTTAATCCGATAATCGATTGATTCGAATGATTGAAATAATCGAATGATCTGATAATCGTCATTCAATTATCTCCACCCCTACAACGAAGGTAAGTGAAAGTCGTGTGCTGTGCTCACGAAAGTTGTTTTAAACGTTAATTGTTACTGTATATTTCTAAATAACCGGATAAAATTGCGATAACTGACTAAATACTGGTATTAAATAAATTGGCTAAACACTGTATCATCTCTTGGCCCATTAAAAGATATTCATTACCACCATTAAATCAGTCTTTCCTAGTTAGTGTTATTGGTTTTGATTCGCAAAACTTCACAGCTCGTAACGATGGAATTACAATAAATTACCATAATATGAGTGATAGTAATGCAGGATAATATCTCTGGAATCGATTAGATCTATAATGGCCTGTAATCGATTATTAAATTATAATAAAAATAAAGTAAGCTCATCTCACAACTTTCACTTTACCTATCTAGTTGAAGAATAAAATTTAAAGGATATTTAAATATTAGTTTATTATCTTTTCAAAACGGAAATGTCCTGAACAAGGAATTTTATAGGGATCACATGTAGTGCAGTGGCCTTATATGCAAAAGTCGCGTGTTCAAACCCTAGGAGCTTTTAGAGGAAGTACAAAATCTCAAGTAAAGCAAAATCTCAAGTAAAATGGTGGTCCCGAGATACTCGTTAAAGATCCATATCCTAATTAAACCTGGAAAAACAAAATTTAGTACTCACACTGAAGCATCGTTCGATTAGCTGCAGTAGCATTAAGTGGTATTTAATAAATAAACAAACAAACAACAATTCTCTACAATGGCTTGAAGAGTGGACAGCATTTTTAGTATGATACCAATTTGTAAGTATAACATCTAGATAAACCAACCGAATTCAAAGGTCATAGACATATTTAAAAAAATAAACTACCAACAATTAAAAAAAACTCAACATTCTACACTGAAAGTTCTTAAAAAAAAAAAAAAAAAAAAATGTGTGTTTTCCTTCAAAAACGTGATTACTTGATACTAGACAATGTTCGAAATTTCTTTAAAAAACTTATATTCATAATGTAAAGTTTTGCAAAAATTTCAGGCTCATGGGTAGTACACGTTTTTTATTTTCCGGTGTAAGGAAAACAAATTTTAAGTAAATGAAAATTGGAGGCTGATTTCTACTTCACCACTCTTTTATTGAAAAAAATCGCACTACGTTTCGGCTACAATGCCATCTTCAGGTGCAATGGAACTAATTTGATCTAATGTGAGTAGTTGCTTTCACGCCAAAGCCTCATGTCTAAATTTGATTTAGACATGAGGCTTTCGCTTGAAACGTAGTGCGATTTTTTCAATAAAAGAGTGGTGAAGTAAAAATCAGCCTCCAATTTTATTCATATAAATTGACCTTCACCTAAAAGAATCTACATCTTATATTTAAGTAATCGATATTTCGGCGTATTTTTATATGTTTGAGATTATTACAAAGTATGAACTTTTTTTTTTTTCGCTTAACAAAAGAAACATTTCATTTCCGAACTATTTTGCTTTCTTCATCATAGCCAGAGATATTAAACAAAATTTTTTGGGCCCGAAATCATCCAGATTTTTTATTATACTCCTGGTAAGCGTTGTCCTATAATTTTTTTACCAACAAAATATTTTAATGTTTAATTAGTTTTACATGAAAATTTTACATAGAGCATTTTTTTTTTTTTTTAATTTCAAGTGAAAAGCCAAATACACATTTCATATAAACCCCAAAACACGCAAACTCTACGCTTCTTCAAACCTCTTATGATTTATAATCATTCGAGTTATCGACACCCGAAGGATTAAGCTTATCAGATAACTGAGCGATGAACTTTTCGGTTAACCATTTTCGAGAATTTTCGAATACAGGAAAGGTGAGAGAAAGGGCCACACCCCGATAAATTATGCACTATCGTGGATAAGGGATCCGTGACATCAGGCATACACGGTCCGGTAATCTAACAAATGCGGTAAACTGATTAAATGTTGTGTTCAGTTATCTCTTCAATCTGCCTCTTTTTTTCTTTTCATGCCATTCCATTGTTTACTTTTCAAATCCTTGCGATGATAAATAACCACAAATGTACAAGCGACTGATACATAAACTCAAAATTTGTTGTTACTTATTATTGGGTTGTGTCACATGAAATGTCCGTTTTCAAGGTAAAGGATTTATATTAAAAATACGATATGAAAACAAGATAATTTTATCCGAAGTATTTACCTTCTTTTTCTACACATTTTTCCCAACGTGACACCAACTTTTTTATCCCCGAACTGAAAAACTCTGAGCTTTGAAGTGAAACAAAATCTGAAAACGCACTTTTCACTTGATCATCATTTTCAAAAAGTTTTCCTTTGACGAAGTTGTCTAAATTCCTGAACAGGTAGTAATCTGTTGGAGACAAGTCGGGAGAGTATGGTAGGTGCGGAAGAACTTCGTAGCCCAGTTCTTTCAATTTTTGCACGGTATGTTTTGAAACATAGGGTCTTGCTGACACTCAGTGAGATCATGAGGTACCCATGTATCGAGCTTTTTCACTTTCCCAATACACTTTAAATGTCTGGAAACTTTAGATGCACTTGCGTTTAGTTGTGCTGAGAGTCCTTTAACTGTTTGGTAGGGGTTTCCTTCTACTGTATGTTTGAGGACATCGTTGTCTGTTACGGACGGAGGTCTTCCTCGGGGCAAGTTTTTAAGTCGGTATCCCAAGCTGAAAACTTAGCAAACCAACGGCGAATGGTTTTTGACACTCCCTTCCTCAAACGCCTTGCAAATATTTCTAGCGGCCTCAGCTGCTGAATGGCCGAGTTTAAACTCGTACAAAAATATTACTCGAAAATCGCCTGTTTCCATGTTCATATTTGGAGGTATACTAAAAAGCGGGTAATTGATTGGGAAGCTAATGTTTGTAATACAAAGGTAGTGGATTAGTAACTGTTTACTTTAAATATGTAAACATTCGGAAGAAAACAACAGAGACCTTCAAAATCCTTTATGTATTTCAGAAACTATAAAAACGGACATTTCATGTGGAACAACCCAATACTATATAATATACCAAAATTTCTCTCTGACTGAGAAAAAATAATAAAAAATAGACCATAAATATGTCAATCTACAACCTACTAATTATCCCAGGAAGGAAGAAATCTTGATTGAAAATAATAAAGAAAATTTAACAGAAAATAAAGGTTTTAAACGTAACTTTTTTTCATTCAAACCATTATAGCTGCTAAACCATAGTTAAAGACAAATGTTACTTAACAAGTAATATTCTCTATTAAATTTCTGATAAAGAAATGTCGGCAAATATTCTATTAGAGCAACACCAACAGGTGCGTGATAGATTTTCAAGGATGAAATAAAGTTAGATAAATAAATTGATTTTTCTATTGAAAACGATATACCTCCGGTATGAAACGGTAGGTCCTAGCAACAAATATTTTTATTTTTATTCATTTATTTATAGTAATTTACAACTGTATTAAAGAAAACAATGAGTAAAATTAGAATGAGCAGTATGAAGAAAATTCATGAAAATGTATTGAGAAAGAAGTAGTACCCAGAGCACTTCAATAACTATTTTAAGACAGTAGGTCCCGAGGCCACTTTCTTTTCAGTCGCCTCGGAGGGTTATCAGGGATATCTGAGGAAGATAAATTACGGACAAGTGGATTTGTGTGGGCAGGGAGTTTAGAATGCAAAAAGGTGTATCTATGTCTGGCTATGTCTGCAACAAATGGGATGTTTAGGTCATTATGGAGGAGTTCATTTGTGACAAAATAAGGGGCATTCAGGATTTTGCGAAGGATTTTGGATTGTGGAATTAGATGGTTCCCTAGAACCCCAAAGCTCGATTCCATATGTCCAAATAGGTCTGATAATAGTGATGTAAACGAGGCTTTTGTAATATACTGGAAGTTTTGAGCGTTTTTCTAGTAAGTGTTGTAGTAAACGTTATTTTCGAGCAGTTTCTTGTCGTTTCAGTCTTGTGTGAGGATACCAGGTAAGGCGTTTGCCAAGATGGAGACCTAGGATTTGTTCCACAGGAGTAAGGGTGGTGTTATTAAAGGATACTGGGGAGCAGGAAGTCATCGGTTTGCGACGAAGGGTCAAGGTGATTTGGTACAAATTTCTGACAAATGTTATACGCAGAAATAACTTAAAATTGTCATTGCGAGTAACAACAAAGATTTTTTTTTCTTCTTTTTTTTGACACAGACCGTGTCAAAAAATCCCTAAAACTTAATAAATGTAGCAATATCTGGATTTTTTTTTCATTTGAACCAATATAGTAGGTAAACCGTAGGTTAGAGCGATGACGAGTTTGGAAAATGCATCTAACTTCCCTTGAACGGAGGCCGTGAAAGAAATTCGGATCTCGTTGTACTTATGCAAAGAGGTTACAAAAAGGTTTTGTTTACTATTTGTCCAGGAAATCCTGGAGATTTTCCCCCTTAGTCGCAGAATATACAATGTCGTTTTGGCGCGCCGTCAACTCTCGCTTCTATTGTGATCTTTAAGAACACTACGTGACTCCTCGAGTTATATAACATTCTTCTATCGAGGGCTTTGTAAACACCTTGCGAGGAGAAAAAATATTCGGTTATGTCATGTCATTCCTGTAAATTTTCTGCATTTTTTTTTCTATTAAACCATACCACTTTCGTATTTTTCTTTAAAGGTCCAGGTTTAATTTGGATCGTGTACCTCTTTAACGAGTATCTGAATAAAATCCTAAATGTTAGTTATTTCGTCACAAATAAAATTACCCATAATGAAATTAATATCCCATTTTTCCCAGACTTAGCCTGAAATTGAAATACCTCCGTTAATCCCCAACTACTGAGATCACCTGTAGCGTAAAATACTTGTTGTATTTATGGAATATATTGTTGAAAAAAATCAATTTTAAAAACTTGAGTATTTGTTGAACATTTACAAAAATCGACATTTTGACAAATTGATATAGCCATGCCCTGATTTTTTGTAGAAGGGCAGTAATGAATTCAATGAATTGCTTTTACATAAATCGTTCTTGTCAACATGACTTGGAAATTGGGAGTTTTTAACATTGTAAATCAGAAGTAAATAGGCCATCCTGTCTGGGCAACTCATCCCTTAGTTTTTAAATAATACAGCCTTGATTTTCTTCACGATTTCAACATTATATTAATTATTACAATAAACTCAGACTTATTATTTTCTACAAGGAATCATTTACTTAAATAACAGTAAATATGTAGCCAATTAATGAGTACATGTTTTGCTGATTCAGCTAAAATATAGAATGAAAATCACACTAATGCTGACAAAATATATAATCTATTTTAGATATCTTATCAAACAAGTTTTCTTTTCCTCTGTCTCGTCTTTTTATACTATACAATGTTTTATTGAGCCATGGAGTGAGGGTGGGAGATTAATTCCAGATTTAAAAACCCCTCCTCCATTAAAAGTCTGTTTTTTTAAATTTGATAAATAATTCTTTCTTTTTTTTTTCTAGGTTATGCAATCCAGTTCTTCTTCATGGCTACATTTTTCTGGCTGAATGTTATGTGCTTCGATATCTACTGGGCATTTAGGTAATGGTTTTAACATTGCACTCCACTTTTTAAGTCTTACGTTTACTAGTTATAATGCAAATCTGAACGTAAATGGTTCTAAATTAACTACTTGACAGTACCTAGGAACATCATCATAAAAATGTTTTTCCATCCGTATAAGAAAATTAGTAGTATAATGAAAATAGAATATTTTTCTTAATAATATCGATTTTGACAGAAGAAACATGTAGTTAAATTTATAATTTATTTCAAAAAAATTTCTTTCGAGTCAACATTTTTGTGCTCTTTTCATATCTTTAGAACTCACTATAATATATTAAAAAAATATTAATAACAATTATTATTCTTTAAGAACTAGTACTATTTAAAAACTTTCAATATTAAAGCATACAGCCATTTTACATAAAATAAGGTTATTTACCAGTCAACAAACAAGGTTTTTTTTATAGTCTTAGTTATCCATACTTATCCATTTTTAGAATTTTGTCAAATTTCATAAAAACTATTCAATTTATAAAATTTATCATTATTTAGTTACATATTCTTAGGTCAATTTGGCTTAAACAATGGATTTGGCTCCTAATGTTATTGAAAAGAATATGTGGTTATTGAATATTTTTAATGAAAGTTTAATTTTATTGTTTATTCAGTTAACGCTACTTTATACTGTGGTGGATAATCAGACTACGCTACTGTGGAAGTACTAAATTTTGCCTATCCAGGTTTAATTAGAATAGGGATCTTTAACGAATACCTAAGTCTCATAAATTTTAATATAAATTTGACGAAACTCTCTTTCGTTGGCAGGATTATTTTATTTTTAATATATTGTGATAAGTCCTAAGGATTGGGAAATAGCTCCGAAACATTGACTCAAAATAAAATTGTTATAAAATAATTGTTTGGAAGAATTGAGAACCAAATTATTAATCCTAAATATTTTTCTTCTTTTAAAGTATTATATTTTCTCTAATATATATATATATATATATATTCAAATACCCGGGATTCCACAGACCACTTGCTGGAAACCACTGTACTACAACTCTGCATGCTCTTTCATATTTTAATTATCATATTGAAAGGAAGATAATTCGAGATCCAGTCATCAAAGCACTTAATTAAGTAGGAACTTAATTTGTTTGTGCCAACATTTTGGCCTAAATTTTAGGCCATCTTCAGGGCCATAAAAAAAATGGATAACAACCACATTTATAAAACAATATATAAAGAAAAATAAATATTTATTTTAGACAGATATAAAGAGAAATTATGAATACTATGTAATGAGAGAGGAAATTTATAAAAACACAATAAATAATAGAAATTATACTAATAATTAGAAACAGAACAGAACAATAGTTATGATAATTAACAATTATTATAATAATTAGAAACAAAAGAGCACAATAAAATATTCAATTTATTAATAAAAGGTAAATAATTCGGTTATTGTGTCAAAAAATGATACATATATATGGGGTACAAAATATCAATATCCTTATAAAATGGGAAACATCAAAATGAAAAATGAAATATAGTAAATAAGTATATATACATATCTATCTGTGAAAAACAATATGATCGAAAAGATGTGATATAAGAAAAATGTGATCGATATTATCTTTTTTTTTCTTTATATATTGTTTTATATACAAATAGGGGAGCCCGTAGCTGAGTGGCTAGCACTCTAGTCTATCACGCTAAAGATTGAGCATTCAAATCCCAGTCCCAGAAGGACTTTTTCAAGCATTTAATAAATGGGGATTCACACAGTCTCTTCCTTGGGTATGTGAGACCCTTCAGCTAAATGATGGCCACTCGCAAAATTAGGCAAAGGAGGTGATGACCCTACCCTATAAAACACATTGAGAAACATGAGTGTACTCTCCCAGGAGATTACACCGCAAGGCCAAGAGCCTACACGGTCTGTCGAAGAAGATATATTGTTTTATACAACTGGAAGAAGGATATTGTTTTATACAACTGGAAGAAGATATATTGTTTTATACAACTGGAAGAAGGATATTGTTTTATACAACTGGAAGAAGATATATTGTTTTATACAACTGGTTTTTGTCATCTTTTGTTTTATAGCCCTGATGAATGCCTAAAATTTAGGCCAAAGCGTTGACACACTAAATTAAGTTCTTGCTTTTTTTTTTTTTTTTTTTGGATGGCATTTTAAAGCACTGGCATTTTTAACTGCTATACGAATTATCTTCTCCTCAATATCTATATAAAGTCAACTATTCTCACATCATCCTAATTATTATATATACTTAATAAAACCACTTTTACTTTTTATCTTTTATAGAGGTTTTTAAACGTCCTACAAAACTTTATGATTGATTTGGTTTCAGTGGTCTGAGGAACCTGACCGGGTCTGTGAAGGAAAGGGAGAGGAAGAAACTTATTGTGTACTCTGCCTACGCCTGGTGCACTCCGCTTCTTATACTAGTCATTACGGTTGCTGTCGACCTATCTCCGAGCGTCCCTGTCAACTCATTCTTCAAACCACGAGTTGGTGAAGACAAGTGTTTTTTCAAAGGTATTTAATATTTTTTTTCAGTATAAATCACAATTCAATAAAAACAACAGGTCATACATATCCTAATTGTTGAAAGTGTAGGGCTGACTGATAAAATTATGGAAAAATAATCCATAATCAGTCTTGATAATTTATTTAATTTTGCCAACATTTCAGCTCAATCGTAATAATTTCCTGGATGTCAGAATGAGTGAGTTCCTAGATATGAAACCTAGAACTAAAATTTCATTGGTCAGTCAAGCATTCATCTCTTTGAACTCACTTGCTCTTCATTTTTTATATATCTCAGAAGAAATAAAGACAACAGATATTGTATCCATTTCAGGAAATAGAAACGGCTCAAAACTTTTGGGGATTATTATCAGATTTATTTGGACATATAGAATCGAGCTTTGGTGCTCTACTAAACCATAAAATTCCTGTCACATCCAATTCTTACAATCAATATTCCTTTGTAAAACCCTGAATACTGGATATTTCGTCAAAATAAAATTATCCATAATGGTCTTAATATCCTATTAGTAGTAGACCTAGCTCGAAAAAAAATAGATATACCTCTTATAATTCTAATGATTCCTTTTTTGTTAAAATCTAAATTTTTTTTCTGTGCTAACATTTTTTTTAAATTTTTTTTTTTTGCTCTGGAAGGAGATTTCTTTTAGTTTGATTGGTAATGTAATTGGTATTTTTTTTAGAAAAATTGCAGTTTCCAAATGCATTTTTAAAGACTGTTTTCTTTTTTAAGTAAAATTGGATAAAGGATGTTGATACAAAATATCAATTCCATAAAAAAAGGACTAATTTTGATACTTGGAATAAATTAGGACCATTTTATTTCCAGTGGCGCAACAGGCCATGTAGGCCCTGGGCCTCGTTTCACGATGCAAATTGTAGTGTAGGGTCATCACCCTCTATGCCTAATTTTATAAGTGGCCACAATTTGACTGATGGGTCTCACGTACCTGGGGGAGAGGCTGTGAGTGAATCCCCATTTTCTTACATCCTTGTAAAAGCCCTGCCGGGACTGGGATTCGAACTCACAACCATAGCATGAGGGACTAGCACGCTAGCCACTCAGCCACGGGTTCCCCTCCTTGTTTACTTCTTGAATATCGTCATAATTATACTGAATTAAAAAAAAAAAACCTGTACCACTACAACCCATGAAGGGTCTTGGGCTCAGTACATATAGAGGTTCGTACTGTTTCTAGGCCAACGGCGGTGCAATGAGGTGACTAGGCCATGATCACGCTCAGCCGCCAGGTTTTTTTCCCCAATCTGGGGTATCCACTTTATCGAGGCTGGGTCTGCCCTAGAGACCCTCCATGCCCTAGGGACACCCCCTGGCTGAAATAACAGAAT
This sequence comes from Piezodorus guildinii, assembly GCA_023052935.1. Classification (NCBI taxonomy): domain Eukaryota; kingdom Metazoa; phylum Arthropoda; class Insecta; order Hemiptera; family Pentatomidae; genus Piezodorus; species Piezodorus guildinii. The sequence goes on along the minus strand of CM041297.1, from coordinate 138,124,122 downwards.
AAATAATACTCCGCCACAGCCAGGATTCGAACCCAGGACCCGGAGCACAGTAGACAGGTGCTCTATCCACTATACCACACCGCTCCCTATAATGAAAGAACATCACCTTTAGTTATAGTTATTGATCATTAAACAGAAAAAACTTCAGCATGAAGGACAAATAAATTGATGAAATTAATAATATATCAATGTTGAGAATCCTTTCAACAAGAATGGCGATTCGATCTTAGAATTGAAAAAATAAAACAGTCCTTATAATAATAAAATTGGTCATATTCTTTTAAATATGTGTAAACCAGCCTCACTCCCTAATAAAGACAGTTATACTTATACTCTTGAGTGCCGATTCTTGCATTGGAAAGAGTCGGAATATTAAAAGTGTAACTAGGATTAGTCCTTTTCAATATAGTCATGATATAGACAGTTTTTGCTTTCCCCTTATCGCAGCAGGTATACAAAAGTGTATAGAAAAAATTTTTAGCATGATTTTCCAACAATATCAATTTTCTTCCTTTAATTATACATTTTCAATAAATTTATTAAATATAAAATTATAGCTTAAGAAAAAATGACTTTTATTATTTTTAAAAATAAAATAAAATGTATTAAAATTTTTCAAGCTCATACAATACTTATATAAAATAATTATTAGGTTTCTAAATCTTCCAAAAACAGTTTATTTCAATTAACTTTAAAACTAGTCAACGTTTCGGGGGCCTTCCCCATCATCAGGACTCACTTTACTTTCTATCACATTATATTGTAAAATATCTGATAATTTGTCAACAAAGAGTCGCCTTATTTTCTTCATATGGTTGAAACCATCCTCCATATATAATTTCATAACAAAAATAGGTTAAACGGAGGATTGCAATATGATATCAAATAATAATATTATTGAATTATTTGATATCATATTGCAATCTTCTATTTAACCTTTTTTTTATTATGAAATTATATATGGAGGATAGTTTCAACCATATAAAGAAAATAAGAAGAATCTTTGTTGACAAATTATCAGATATATTACAGTATAATGTGATAAAAAGTAAAGTGAGTCCTGATTAGGGGGAAGGCCCCGAAATGTTGACTCGTTTTAAAGTTGATTGAAATAAACTGTTTTTAGAAGATTTAGAAACCAACTAATTATTTGATGTCATATTGCAATCTTCTGTTTAACCTATTTTTATTACATAATACTTATATCAATAATTTATATGCTAAATAATTTTTTGTTTGCCCTTCTAGAAAAAGGAGCCACTTGGATATATTTCTATCTTCCCATGGCTTTGATTATCTTAAGCAACATCATTCTGTTCGGAGTTACCGCCTACAGGATATGGTCCCATAGAAGGGAAACAGCGGTTCTCAAGAGAGGAGATTCACGAAAACACGACAGTACCAATGATAAAGAAAGGTAATTGATCCTTAATTGTATAACACCAAGATGAAAAGGCCAATGCTTTGATGAAATGATGATATTGAATAGAGCTTTTGTTTTAAAATTCTTGATAATAACAGCTGATATGTAATAAAAATTAAATGATCGTATGATTATATTTTTATTTTTGTTAATGGCCTTTCCATCTTGAATGCTTTATTATTTATATATGTTCAGCTGATTGTAGAATCAAACATATCATGATGTACCCAAATTTTTTATGTTTTATCGAGAAAAAAAATGTATAACTTAGATTAAAGAATAATTATATCTTATTACTTAAATTCCTGGATGTGGTATCACAAAATATGAAGTTAGAGATAGGTTTACTTGGATAATAATCTGCCTCTACTCACTAATTAATAGGTTTCTAATAAAATGCAAAATCTATAATTTATTTGTTATTGAATTAATTTATTTATGTTTGCATTAAAATCATGAAAAGTTGTTTCACATTATTAGCAACTTAATGTTTACATGATGAAAGAAAACGTTTTATTATTTGTTTATTCATTTAAGGTCACTTTCTGCTACTATGGCTAATCGGACAATGCTACAGTAGGAGTCCTAAATTTTGCCTATCCAGGTTTTATTAGGATAGGGAACTTTAACGAGTACCTGACATCGCACAGGGTTGTGACGGCATAATTAAGGACTTTCTACTCCCATTAAAAAATCCTAGGACCACCTGTGGGTTTGAACCCATGACCTTTGGCATAGGAGGCTGTTAAGCTAGCCACCCAGCAACAAGTGATCCCAGATGTACCCAATTTTCTTGATTTATGGAAAAAAAAAAAATCTTAGATTGAAGAATAATTATGACTTATTACTTAAACTTCTGGCTGTGATATTACAAAATTTGTATCTAGAAACATGTTTACTTATATAATAATCTGCCTCTTTCACTAATTTAATAGTGATGGTTTCTAATAAAATGCAAAATCTCTAATTTATTTGTCATTGAATCAATTTATTTATTTTTGGATTAAAATCCTGAAAAGTTTTTCACATTATTAGCAACTTATTGTTTACATGATAAAAGAAAATATTTTATTATTTTCTGCTACTTTGGCTAATCAGACAATGCTACAGTAGGAGTCCTAAATTTTGCCTATTCAGGCTTAAGGACATCGCACAGGCTCGGGATCACCATTGTACATTTCCTCCAATCGAGGGCATAAACAAGGAATTTTTAAAGAGAGAAAAAATTATAGGGGCAATGTGTCGGTTTTGAACCTATGACCTTGGGCATAGAATAGAAGGCTGTTATGATAGCAACTATGCCAAAGGTGACCCCATTAGAAGATTTTTATATATATAATATATATATATATAATATATATATAATATATATTAAATGTATAAGTCAGAATAATTTGATTATTCCAGAATTATTGTTTTGAATCACTAAAAAAGTATTATGTATTGAATCAAATAAAAAAAAAATTAAGATTAGGTAGTATTCATAAATCTTAATGTCATATTTTCATCAACTTGATATGTCTGATTCTACAACTCATTGTTACAATTAATTATTATATATTTTTTCTAAAAACTGTCATGTCCATGTTTTTCTTTAAAACTAAATAAAATGAAAGGTAAATCAAAATAACAGGCTAGTCATTTGTTTTTTTTAAAGATTAACTTTTTTTTAAAATGACTTGATAATCAATAAATATTAACAATGGAGGTTTTAACCATACAATAAAACTGTTTTCATGTTTGGAAAAATGTACCTTTTTATTCTGATTATAAAAAAAAAAAAAGCAATGACAACCTGTTTTTTTCATTATACCTTTCAAATAATCAACTGAGCAATTACATACCTCAGCATTCGGAGCTTGATTTGTGTGCACACTTGTTTACATGTTTACATGAGCACTCATGTTGTAGCAATCAAAATGTTTTGTCTAAGCTAATAAACTAATTTGTTCATTTTCATTTATCACACTTAGTTTCAGCATTGGCACCTGGTGATTAATCATTCAATATTCATTTATTAATTAATGTTTCCATTTTTTCCCCTCCTGAAATAGGTTAAAATATTATTTATTTTAAAATCAATTATTATAATGGTATTAAATGATTTATTTTTCAGAATAATTTATAGTGGATGATTGCTGTTAAATAATTTTTATGTTTGATACTTTATATCTCCATGACTCATGACTATTTTTAAAAAAGTATCCACTAATATTAATTACTTCAAGTATGTTAATATTTATTTCAATTTACTTTAAAATATTTTATAAGCTAAAAATATCTTACATAAACTTGAATCAGCTGAGTAGACATATGTGAACTCCAATTTAGAAGGTCTAAATTAAGACATTGATTTCCAAAACTTACTAAAGGTCATTTTTTATGAAATTGATATTTTGACATATTTACATTCTCATTATTCAGTTTTATCAAAATCCTCTATTTGATTTTATCTAATTAACACTCAAGTCCTTTAAAAACGCGATTTAGAAATACAATTATTTTCTAAAGGTGCTAATTTCACATTTAATTTTGTTCTAAATTATACAAAAAAAATTCATTCTTAACTTTAAAATATTTTTATTAATATAGTAAAAATCTATTCCAGATTTTAATTCGAAAAGAATCAAGTTAGTTGGTTTAAAAATTTACTAATGAGAGATTTTCGCGCTTTCTGTAAAATTTCCCAGAATGGGTATAGTACCTTTTGGAAATTAACTTCTCAACAGAGGAAATAAATTTGTTCTAGCTTAGTTTAAAATCTTTGTTATGGGGTTGTCTGGAAAATAATGCAATATTAGAGTTTTTAAAAAATTAAATAAAATTATTTGTACTAGTTTTATCAAAATCCGACAAATTCATTTCTGCTAATGTGTTGGCATTTCTTCCATAGTCTCTGAACAGAATTTGGGATGCTTAGAAATTAATAATTCAGAAAACCCATTTTCAAAGGCTCTTTTATCAATATTGTTTTTTTATTTTGGAAAAAGTGGTCAAAGTATCTGCAAAATTTTATTTAATCACTAATCCGCCGGTCCATCCGAAAACTCAATTTTTTCCTGGCTGGGAAAATCAGCAGATTATAAATTGACACATCAAAGATCTATTGTTTTTCCATGTCAGGGAGAAATTATTTTTTTTTTTTAACAATAATTCAATTTATTTTATATGTATATAATGTTTATAGTGTAACTTTTTAAAATTCCATCAGTTGTATATATTTTTTGACAATAACATTACTTTTGTGTTCTCCTTAAGGCAGAAAACCAATTCAACATAACACTTGCAGAATGGTTATTGGTTCCACACAGTATAATGATATTGGGTTGATGCAAAATTAATGCAGGTTTCCTCTATTGCAATATCTTAATTCCAATTGTGTAAACAAAGCTAATCCTAACATTGATCATTATTATACCAAAACAAACCTTATCTAATGCCCTCTCTTTCACCATGAATTTGTTTAGTAAAATCGTTTTGTTCAGTGTGTTCAAAGGTCTTGAATCGAAAATGTCAAAGTGCGATTTTCGTCAAATTTATTTTTACGAATTTAAATTAGGGCGCAGCGCTGCGCAAACGGCTCGTAATATTAATGAAGTGTGGGGTCAGGGGGCTATTAATGAGTGCACGGTGCAGCGTTGGTTCCAGAAGTTTCGCAGAGGTGATTTCGACCTCGAAGACAAGGAAGGTCGGGGCCGTCATCTTGCTCTGGACAACGACCAGCTGAGGTCAAAAGTGGAAGAAGACCCAACCAAAACCACACGAGAAATGGCGGCGGAACTCGGAACTCAAAAATTGCAACGTCTTTGCCCAGCATTGATGAATCGGAAGGGGCCGATCCTGCTCCACGATAACGCCAGACCACACGTTGCACAACCAACGCTTCGACGACTGCACGAGTTGGGCTACGAAGTTCTCCAACATCCGCCTTATTCACCTGACCTCTCTCCTACAGACTTCCACTTTTTCAGGCATCTGGACAACTTTTTGAGGGAGAAAAATTTTCAAAACCAGGACGACATTGAAAATTCTTTTCGTGATTTCATTGAGTCCAGGGATTCGGATTTTTTTTCTGGTGGAATAAGAAAGCTTGTTGAACGTTGGCAAAAGTGCATTGATTCAGATGGAAATTATTTTGATTAAATATATATGGTTAAAGTAAAGATATGGCGTATTTACAATACCTACTAAAAACCTGCATTAATTTTGCATCAACCCAATACTAAGCATTATCATAGTAGCATAGCTTCTAGATTTGGCACTATTTGACTTATTAAATTAAATCATTTCCGCTTTTCAATCAGTTTTTAATATAAGATGATTGCTTTTTAATATTACCTTAAAGCAATTTGCTGCTGATCCAAAGGATTCTAAAAGATTTTTTCTATTCTCTTCAATAAAATCATTGAAAATGAAAACAAGTTCCATATTTAACCTACATCTACATAATCTTACATGTGATGTTATATGTATTATACTGTTCTGCTTCTTTTGCAACACCCTGTCGTGCCTTTCAGAGTAGAGGAGCGTTTAGCCAGGATTGCCAATGTTTCCTGTATGCAAGATTTCTGGCTTGGCGAATATTTTTGTTTCATTTTTTGCAAAGATGTCAAAGTACTCCAGGCACGACAATCTTAGTTAGCCATGGGCTCTTTTACCGTTTTGAATAGAGTCCATAGTTTTCAATGAATCTCTATGTCTCTCCATCCTTACGACAAACCACTTAAGCTACCGAGTTCCCTGGACATCCTATAGGATGATATATCAGGGGTACTCTCAACTCCTCCCTGATTCTTTCATTGCAAATGCAGTCTTCTTCTCTCTAAGATCCTTTGGAGAAACTTCATTTCTGCAGCAATGACTATTCTCTTCATTCGTTCAATCATCATCCGGCTTTCTGCACCATATAGAAGTACAGGAAGGAACACTGCCTTAAATATGTGCAGTTTCACACTTCTGCTCACTTCACTGTATTGCTAATCTGGTAGTACATAGCGTTGGCCTTGCTTATCCTGTTCACTATTTCTGAATCTACTTTCCCAGATCGATCCACAACTGTGCCAATGTAGGTGAAGTCTGACACAACTTCCATCACCTCTCTGTTGTAGTAAACCACAAAATCTTCCTGTATCCTTCCAACCTATAGGATCTTACTCTGGCTTGTAATCTGATCATGCCTTTTCTGCAGAGCTCTTCATTCCATTTGTCAACTGCCTACTGTGAATTATCAACGGAATTTGCAATCAGGGCGATATTGTCCGCATTCAGAAGAAGCTGTACCACAAATGGAAGCAGATTCCTTCGCCCTAAGAAAGTTCTTTCTATTCGCCTTTTGCAGATTGTAGCTATTTCATCCATATATAATGTGAATAGCAATGGGCTTAAACTATCCCCTCATTTGACCCCTTTAGCAATTCTAAAATAGCCAGATTTCTGTCCATTCAGTCTAACTGTGCCCTTTGGAACTTGTTATATGGATTTTATGGCTTCCATCACATACTTTGCTCTTAATGTTTCCCATGTTTCGTTTCATGGTACCAAATCAAATGCAGCTTGAAATGATCCAAGGATTTTTGCATATTATATTCTATATACTTTATTTTTATAATGAAATCTTCTGTGAATTAAAGTATATTTATTAAACGAAATTATTTCTTAAGAAATACACAGATTTTTCATCCTATCACAAACAAATTTATTTACAATGCTTCTTTTTCATTATTTAAAGCCTATTAAAGCTAAAAATATAAATCTAATAATACATCAATCTCATCTTATTAGTATATCGAGCTTGGACAAACATTTGTCAATTGCAGATGTTAACTTATTTCTAGTTATAAACAAATTAAGATGAATAATAGAACTGATTTGAATACATCAGAAACAGTTATTTTAAACTATTAAAAATTCTATAGATCTGTTCCATCTTTGCTTAGAGATAAGGCAGGATATGTGCAGTACAATTTTTTCTGTTCCAACACGTCCCGATCAAACTAAAACAAATTTCCTACACATGTTCTCTAAAAAATTAGTAATGAGGGAACACGCCTTATGAGTTAACATTTATGAAATAATATTTGTTTTATAAGTTTAAATTATTCAAATATTTGAGACATAAAATTTGATACTGCCTTAATCATCAATCTAACAGAAAAAACGCTCCATAACTTCATATCCTAGTTCAAAGGAAACATTAAGAGGATTTCTCTTTGTAACAACGTGGTCTAGTGGATAGAGCACTAGACTACCATTCTCTAGGTCCCAGGTTCATACCCCGGCTGTCGCAAGACAATTATTTATTCTGTTATTTCAGCCGTGGAACGAACCTGGGGAAGGGAGACCCTCCTGCACCACACCCAGCCTATTTAAAGTGAGTACCGGAAAATTGGCAGCTGAGAGCGATCTTGGCCTAATCACCTTGTATTACTGTTGGTCTAGGAACAGTAGTAATCTCTAAACGTACTGAACCCAAGACTCTTCGTGGATTATAGAGTTACATTTGTTAAGATTGTTTTTTAAATTATATAAAAAAGCTTATTATTAATGAATTTTAGACTAACCCATAAGTGTAATTTGCTTAATTAAGTGGTATGGTTAATATGGGAAGGTTAACATTTGCAATAAATGTGCTTATTGTGGAGTTACATGTATTTATATGAAAATATGTTTTCACGCTTTTATAGCTACTAATTATAGTTTACTCATGTAATTCTGATTTTCTACAGACTACAAAAAGCACCTAGATACTTTTGGGTTCATAATTTCCACATTTATTTTAACACGTGTACATACATTTCTTTAACTTTTAAATATATATAAAAACCACTAAAATGCTTAAAGCTCTCATTATAATAATCCTCAGAAACATTATGTAATAGTTTTATTAGATTAATTTATAGAAAAAAAATGCTATGTATTTCACTAAAATCGGCATAATAATTCTCTCCATATTTATAACTAAAATTAACCAGCTTAAAGGTTTGTGGGACATTTTAGGTGTTAATGCGTCTTTTTCTTTAGGAAACTATACCTTACAAAATATAAATTTTGTTCTTGTGACAAAAAACAGAACAAAAGAATTATTGATTTTGTTCATTTATTATTTTTAACTTGATTATATTGGTTTCGAATCTTAAAAATTATTTGATTTTAAAACAAGGTGATTTTAAATTTGTTTAAAATTTATTTTATTTGTTTAATTTTTTTTTTATATAATCTATTTATCATACTTTTCATCTGGGTAATAAAACATAATAAAAAAGGAAAGAAATAATTCTAAATATTTTACTAATTGGATTTTAAAAGTGAATTAAATTTACAAAGATATTTTTGAAAAGGTACAGTTTCCTGGAGTTTATCACGCTATTAAAGAATGTTTACATAAAAGAATTCTGAATATTCTATCCTTATTTTTTTAGTCTAGTTATTACGGAGTGTCATGAAGAACAGCTTTATCTACCGTGGTATTCAGGTCCAAAGACGAGTACTGAGAAATACCTGTAAGTATAAAAAACTAATAAAAGTGGAAAAAAGATTTTTAAAGTGAAATGTAAATACTCCCAAAAAAGGAATTACGAAACGAGTAAAAATAAAAATATAATTAATTTTAAACTTTTTTGACCATGAAACTTTGCCTAATAGAGTTAATGAGTAATTCTACAATTACTATACAGGCTTTTATTTGCCTATGAAAAGTAATATACTTCTCAAAAATATTAAGTACAATCAAATTACATGCTGTCTTCGAGCAAAATGTTGAGGTATTGAATTTAAATCTGGCTGAAAGATATAGCCTACTCATTAAACATAATAATTTCAAAATAAATTTGAATATATCCCATTAGTAGTATTAGCAGTTCAAGATTAATTCAGTGAATGAATCATTCCTTGGTATATTAAGAGCATTATCAAAAAATATGAAGTGATATTGACAGAAAACAGAAGTTACAAAGATAGAAGAGCAAATAATTCTTCCAGAAGTATAAGAATATCTTGCACAATAGGAGAGAATATGGTCAAGTTGAGGGAAGACCGTGGCTGAGTTGCTAGCACGCTAGTCCCCACGCCAAAGGTTGTGAGTTCGAATACCAGTACCGGCAGGACTTTTATAAGCATATGATGATTGCTCACAGCCTCTTCCTCAGGCATATGAGACCCATCAGCCTACAGGTGGCCATTCACAAAAATAAGTGTAGAGAGTGATGACCCTACCCTATAAAACTTCATTGAGAAACGTGATGAAAATATTCTCCCATGAGATTACATCAGGGGCCAAACGCCTACAAGGCCTGTGAGAGAAAAAAAAAAAAAAAAATGGTCAAGTTGATATGAATTCATATCTCAGATACATAGATAGTTAAGAAGGCAAATAACAATGAAAGATCCATTTATTTCTTCATTGATATAGCATTTTTCGCACATAATTGTAAAGAGCAAAAAAGTTCACCTTCTTTATTTATTGATCATAACAAAAAAAAAACAGAGGTTGAGAGGTGCAGAATTTTTTAAAGGCATATGATGTGATAAAAAATAATTACTGATATTTAAAAAAATGTAATTTATAACAGTATATTGATAGATAAAGGTGTTCTCTTTCTTTACAGTATTAACAGACCCTAAAATACTGGCATAGGTATACCAGAAATATGGTCTACTTATATTATCAATAAAACCAAATCAAAATTATAGATTGTTTATAAATAAACTTTCGAATATGAACATGAGCTTTGTATCTCCTAAATAATGAAGAAAATATAAATATGGCTTATCTGGCATAACTTATTTTATTTTTATTTATTCATTATGGTTAAATTCTTTGATTATAAATTCTCTACAGGTATTTTTTTCCCCCCCAGCTTATATTGTGCACTGCAGCCTCTTATTAGGCTTATCTCCTGTTATGTTTATTCTCCTGCTACTACATGCCTATTGTCTTGGTGAATCTGACCAAACTATAGGGGTTTATCAGTTCACACAACTTGGGATCTATTATAGGGTCGCTGCCAAAATGCTAAAACCATATCCTAGCAATCTCTGTGCAACTGCATATCACATGATATGCAGTTTTATCTCCCTTCTTGCAGAATCTGCAAGTCGGTGAGGCAACCAACCCCATATTATGGAGATGCCTGTTAAGCTGGCAGTGTGCTACCCATTGAGGGTAGTGTACAATTTCACTTTTTGGGTCCTTCCAAAAACATCTTGGAGTGATGCTGCTTTTCAGTATCCCTCTAGTACTGCCTGGATCTATTGCCAACAGCCACCTTGATCAAACCTTTAGCATAGCTGAGGCTTATTCCACACACAGGTTCATGAGTAGAGGGTAACTGAGCAGAACCCCTCCTTGCATGACTATCAGCTCTCTCATTGCCTAAAATGCTTATTCAGCAGAGATTTCTTTCACACTCATCTACTAGTTTGGACCGAGTCATATCGCTACCCAAGGCTTCGATAGTAGCTTGATTTTTGATTTAGATAGTTATAAGCCTGTCTCTCATCCCTTCTGAAATTAGGGTTTGAGCACCGATATTAATTGCGATTACTTTAGCCTGAAAGATTGAATAATTTTGGCCTAGAGAGATGGATATCCCTTATCTAGATTTGTCCATTCTACATTTCCTCTACAGTTTAATACACATTATATGGATTTAAATAACGTATTATCATACTTTTGAATTAAAAATTTCTATTTATAACAGTACTTAAGAATAATAAAAAAAAAGAATTGAAACCTCTTAAATCACTTTCAAAAAGATTTTATTTATTAAATATTAAATTAGATTAGAGAAATTAAAGGTTAATTTAGGTTCCTTCAGCTAATTTGGATTTAAAATGTTTTAAGAGGGGGTGGAGGTACGGAGTACCCCTGAGTCATGATTGTCATACAATCGAAAGTGAAATGACTAAACAACAACCCTTTTTTAAGAGGGAGTGGCGTGGTCTAGTGGGTAGAGCGCTAGTCTACTGTGCTCCAGGTTCTGGGTTCGAATCCTGCCTGTGGCGGAATATTATTTATTCTGTTATTTCAGCCGGGGAGGGATCCTGAGGTATGGAGACCCTCCTGGGGCACACCCAGCCTCTATAAAGTGGTTACCCAACAATGGGGAAAAAACCTGGCGGCTGAGCGTGGTTTCGGCCGAATCACCTCACTGCACGGCCGTTTGCCAAGAAACTGTACGAATCTCTACATGTACTGAGCCAAAGACCTTTCATAGAGTGGAGAGTGGAACATATTTTTTTTTTTTTTTTTTAAGTCAAAGAAAGGAAATAAAACGGTGTGACAACACATTCCGGTTCTATCCCATCTTTTAAAATATCTTTTTTAATTTATAAAATACAGATTACCACTCTGAAATTTGATAAAAAGGAATTTTTCAATCTTCACTTTGAAATAAACATCTTTTTGGCGCCCAACAGGGTTGATGCTTGGGTGTTCGACACCGCTCGGCAGATTCACTCTTTGCCGATGTTGTTTGAGATTTTTATTTAATTATAACTATATTGCATGGTAATGGAGTATAAATAATAGAATTACTAACAATAAAGCTAGTAGAAGCTATAAGATGATAATTAACAATGCCATACATTTATTGCAAGCCTAGAAGATAGCAACTCAGTAATTCTAATACTTCTTACAATGCATGCTGAAGTTTCAACTCAAATCACTGGCTCTCATCTATGTGAAATTTCATGATAGTCTTCTTGCCTCTAAACTTGCTATTCTGGTGAAAGATTTTAAAATTTAAAGAAAAGCGTCATTACACATCAATAGAAATATACACATATTATGTGCACCTTTCATTACTGTATTCCAAGATTACATCTACAGTATTAATAGTAATTTGAATAAATTTTTGGAATCTAGAACATCACATCTAGTCATTTCAAAAAGTAAAGTCTTGGCTTTAATGTAAATTAAAAGAAATTGTATTCCATTTTTTTATTCAATATTATTAATTGAAGAGAAGTAATATGATAATAATAATAAAATTTAAATTATATTTTACCGCTTTAGAAACATGAAGTAGTTTTCAACTAAAAATATTTCAATCATGGATTTCTGAAAAAAAAAAAAAAATCAGTTGAGCTCTAAACTTAGCTTTAAGAGAGAAAAAAAAATAGATGGTCTAAAGTGGATTTTACAATTTAATCTTAAACTGATTATGACTGATGGAGAGATTAATTTTAATAAGTTCAGGATCATTAAATCAATTTTCTTGAAGTGAACGGAAATGTATAAGGAGTTAGTTTGTTGCTTAGTGTTAATTTAGAATGTCTCTCAAGTTATTTATATATATAAAAGACCATATGTTTTTTTAAATTCCTTACATTATAGCGGAATGTATGTTCTTCAAGTCAGTCATTTGTCCGACAGACAAACTATATATAAAAGTTCATCGGATGGAGGAATGGGAATATTATTGAAATAAAAGTGAGATCGATTATTTTTCAGTATGATTAACAAATTACCGGACTCATTCGTTTTAATCACCTGTTAGACTAAGCAGTGATCTTATTCAGATAGTTTTGAATAGTTAATGCCGCTTGATATTGATTTTTGGTTGAACACAGAGTATCAACATAGTCAGCAAAAGAAGCCAATAGACTTCAAATGTGTTTTTGTTGGTCTGACATACACATGTTAAATAATATTGGCCCTAGAACATTGCCCTGAGGTACACCTGACTTAATTTGCTTAATGGCAGATAATTCAGTCCATACTTTCACTAAAAAATGTACATCCATTAGGTACAAAAAAAATATTAATAGAAGTTTGGTGGATGTCAAATTTTCAGTTTGCTAAGCAATCTTTCATGCCAAACTTTTTCTTCGAAAAGTGTTTCAAATAATTGTTTTAAATATTATTTTTAGGCTGACACTGTCATTTAAACATGTGCGTTGTTTTGAGAAATTGTTAGCAGACATATTCCAAATAATGCAATCAAAATTAATCAGGAAATAACAAATTATGTCAAAAACATTACAAGCATACATCCATATACAGCCCTGTTCGGGCCATAGCCTCCATATTATTTTTGCCAGACAGTTCCGTCTTATGGTACTGCTTTCCAATTTTATATTTCAAACGATGCTATTAAAATTATTCAGAATATTATTACATACTATGTCAAAAACATTTAGTAACCTGACAACCTAAAAATTAAGTATGGTTTAAAAACTGAACAGTAAAATAATAATAACAATGATGTATTTCTTTATATAGTAATTAATAAGTGTATTTCTACTTATATACAAATAATTAACAAAAGAAAATTAATTAATAAGAGCATTAGCTTTAATAGTTTTGATTCCACAAACATTAATTAGATGTTTAAGTATTTTTAAGAACATAGGATTGGTGTTGGTATGGTTTAAAATAAATCTTCTCTTACAAAATTTATATATACATTTTTTAGGAAATATACTTAATTACACACAGGATTCTAAGATAAATATAATACATTTATACATGATTGCTAAATTTTAGCTATAATAAAAAAAACAATACTTGTTTTATCAGTTTACATCATTATTAGTTTAATATGATTATCAATTTTCAAGAAAATTATTCCTTCATTTCTTAAATTTTATTTTGTAAGAATATATCCATTTCATTTGGGAGGCTTTTTTTTTTTTTTTTTCCATAGGTCTTTTTTATTATGTTTTTCTATTTTCCCCTCTCCCCTTTCATTCCATGTATTACAACTAGTTATATTTCTGATATGCAAGAGAGAAGAAATGAATATAAACATTATAAAATATGAAATAGAACAAAATAACTAAATTAATGTTATAAATCGTCAATATTAGTCGATGTTTCAAGGCTTTATCAAGATATTTTATGTTGGTCCAAAAGTTCATATATTTTTTCTATCAGATGTGAAGAATTAATCTTCATATGGTTAATCCCATTTTCCATATTATGTTGTTTTTATGATTATTTTGACTTGAGGAACTTCTTCTTATTTTTACATATTAAATCAAGCATAATTTTCTTCCATCATATCTTTATTATTATAATTAACTCATCAATATTTCGAATAATAATTCTTCACGTCTGAAAGAAAAAATAGATGAACTTTTGGACCAACATTAAATATCTTGATAATGGCGAAAAAGCCATGAAACGTCGACTAATATTGACAAGTAATATAGTTAATTAAAATAATAAAGATATGATGGAAGAAAATTATGCTTGATTTAATATGACAAAATAAGAAAAACTTTCTCAAGTCAAACTAATCATAAAAAAATAAATTAATGATGAAAAATAACACTACTATTAAAATTATGATATACGATTATAAACAGAAGTATATAATTATAAACTTTAATAATAGGCCATTAAATAGCAAATATTAACTTCCTTATTAGCATATTTTAAAAAACAAAAAAGGATGTTAGAAAATATTTTTGAAAATGTTGGTTGGGGGTAAGGTGAATGAAGAGTAAACATACCGATAAGAAAATTTCTTTTCATATGTGCAAACTTTGAAGTTTATGTCCACACAAGAGGTAAAAAAGCAATAAAACATAATTAATGAAAAACAAAAAATTATTTCATTTTTACATATATTATTCAAGTATGATATTATTTATCTAATACATAAAGTTCCAATTTTTGGTTTATTATTTTCAATAACAATCCTTTGTGATGGACCAAAAAAATATAAAAATAATAATATAAAAATTATTGAATTTGGTTCAGAACTAGCAGAGATATACCATTTTGAAATTAGCAGTTGTGATATGCCATTATCCTTCCAATTATTTATTGCTGTTCAAGTTAGTTAATTGCCTATCAACAGCTATATAAACAGTTACACCCTAATGTTGTTATTTGGAAATAATAAACCATTTTGTAATAATTTGCAGCATTTTTTATTTTAATTTTCATTATTTGTTTACTTTTTGTCTTATTTCATCAGAACAATATTGGTATATTTTCTTACTCACAGTTAACTTCTTATATTGCTGTTCTTATACTTTATTGAGAGATTTCTGCATTTCCTGTAATATTATCGAGAATAAATGTAGTACATTTTGAACATCATAATTTAAATTATCACTGCTTAAAAATTTGTTTTTGAATCATTTTGACAGAAAATAATATATTTTAGCAGTATTGCTTATCGGTATTTTGAAAGAAATTTTACCGTATTAGTTTTTTACCACATTATATTACTGTTTATCATTTCCCTTTAATACCAAATTCCTGTTTACATCTTTACAGGTTGTTTTGTGTTATTTCTTAGCTCCAATAAAACTCAAACATTAATGCCAAAACATAAATACGCAATAATCATCATAGAATAGTTTCATCTTATTTTCCTTACTTTGACTATAGCTACCTTGAGTAGTAACGTGGGCTATTTGATAAGTATATCATGAGACTTAAGAGGCTGATAAATTGTTTTATTAAATTTATATGCGTGCAGAATTTTCAGATGTTCCAATTTTTCCAGTGGGTATTCCATGAGATCTATATCATGAACCTAATATCTCCCACTTCATAACACTAGGAAGGTTCTGATGGGCAGGACATCTCGCCAGAATGTCCAATGAGAGAACCAATCCTGCTATGAGAATTTTGACCGAGCATCTTTATATTCATCGCAGAGTTGGAAGGCCAAGGCTGCGCTGGGCTGATTTTGTATCCAATGGTGCATGAAACTACTGCAGTACGAAACTTTAGCACAGGATAGAGAATCGTGGTGGCGGCTACTGGAGGAAGTCAAGGCCCTGCAAGGGTTGTAGTACTAAGAAGAAGAAGATTCCAAGTTAAAATTGCTTTACCCTTCTTTCCATAACAAACATCTTCTTATTTACTATCTTTTCTAATCCTTTAGACCTAAACGCATCCTTCCACACCTAATTTGCTCGCCACAGTTCTTCTGTCTACTCAGTAAACATGAGGTCCCAACCTATAAACTTATTTATATCTTCTCAACAGATCGTTTGTCATCATGCTAAACTTTTTGAAATTTCTTCTGTCCATCTCCATTTATAAAGCCATTAACCTCTTTTAAGCATTTAATTTTTTATTTTTGTTATCTTATTTTAATTTTTTTTTTTTTTGATTGATAAGGATTTTTTGATTAATAATTACGTAGTCTTGGCTAAGGTTATTAACTAATATTTAATTGGAAACATATTACAAGATATAGAAATATACTTAAAATTAAATTAAAACTAATTTTAAAAATTGAAAATATAAAAATTATAGTTTATCTAAGGTCCATTCTTCTTTGTTAGTTTGTAATTTTTTGTTTTTTAATTGATGTCTTCATTTTTCTTCCATAGTAATGTACTAGTTTCCATGATGGCTTGAGTTCATAGCTGCTTGGTGGCTGGTGGTATAAGACCCATTCCCGGGAACATGCGCCCTCTCTCACTGATGATCCATAGTCAAAGACGACATCACCGGGTTATTCCCAATCTATATTTTCATTCTCTTTTCTGATTGGTTGATCATTTCGGGCTTTCTTTCTTTTTTATTTATGCCTACTTAATATATCACAACAATATATTATTTCTCCACAACCTGCACCATCAATCTTCCCAACACAGGTAAAATTTAAAGACACAGAAATGCTATATTTCATTAATATTTCACAACCAAACAAAACAGTGCTGCAAAGCTGTATTGGGTTGCTTACTTATCAATCAAATGATATACTGTTTTATTTTAGTAGAAATTAAGATGAAACCGAGCCATTGTACCAATATACCAAGTATGTTCAACTTCAATCCTGAAGTCTTAAAAAGAAAGACAATGCCATTAAGTCTTTCTTTTTTTTTATTCTAAATGAACTAATTGTCCGAGAATAAAATTTATTTTCATTTCACATTAAGATGAGTGTTCTTATTTGCATGTGAATTTCTTCTTTGATTCCTACTCCAACCAACTTCTACTGCACCATACTCATACCATTATGTTATAAATATTAATTTATTCTAGGTATAAATTAAGCTTATCCTAAACAAAAAGAAATGTCTTATTATATAGTTTTAATTATTATATTAATAAATTTCTTTATTTTTTTACAGGTTCACCCTCTATCTGAAACTCTTCATTGTGATGGGAATAAACTGGGTGATGGAGCTCCTCTCCTCCATCCTCGGAGGTCCTAGCTACTTGTGGTATTTCCCCGACTTCACTAATACGCTCCAAGGTCTCTTTATATTCCTGATTTTCGTTTGGAAGAAGAGAGTAAGAAGACTAGTTTGGGCTAAAATTCGCTCCTGTTGCGGGAAAGAAACGATCAGCTCAGGTCCGAGAACGACATGGTCCGGAGCAAGTTCAAGAAACACCAATAGCACTAACAGCACACATACCGTAAACAACAGTATCAAGATGAATCCAGGAATTCAAGCATCACAAACAACGCTTGCTTAATCTGTGCCTTTGATGTTTATAATTTAATTTGTATCTTGTCTATCACCCACCCAATTTACTCAATGTTTTCTTTCTGGCTTATAAAACGCCAAGAAACAATGGCTGTATTTGTCTCAGAGAATCGCTGAGTTGGTGCTATATGTTATATGTTATGTGTAACAGATGATTTCACTAATGAGTTGAAAAGGAATATTAATCCGTATATGCATTGGTAAAACATTAAAAATAAAAGTTAAAAGCGATCTATTGTATACTATCATTGATGTTTAAAATCGTTCTGAATGTTTGCAATGCTTACAAAAGAAACAACAGGTAAACAGATCTGCTTTAGTCACTCATTTTAACAATAAATGTGATGTTATAAAATATATAATAATCTTTTTGAAGAAAAATTAGTCTTCTATTTTAATCATAGAGTTTAGGGTTTTTCTTAGTGTTTTTATTTACCAATTGATTCATTACCATGATGTAAGCCATTTCTGATCTCATTCCAAAGAATTATTAATACATTTTAAAGAATATTAATTTTTGATATTATTGTTTTAATTTAAAATGACTCATCACTACATTAATAATAATAAAACCAATCATTTAAAATTAAATATTAAAAAATAACATAGGATTTTTTTAACTTTCAAAAAAGTCATTTGATTTTTTAACCTTCATAACCATTTTTTTATCTGTGATGATTTCTTTTGAAGATTATGTGCATACCAGCGAAGTAATGATTAGTTAATATTTTTTATTTTGTAGTATCATTCTTAGTATTGTTTTTAGCACAGCGCTAGACTAGAGCGAACATGTATAATGAAATTTAACTTGAGCTGTTTATCTTATAAACTAAAACTTTTTTGAATAAAAAAAAAATTGTTTGTTGCTTTATTTTAATTGTATGCAATCATAAATATTTAGTTATTTCAATTGTAATTTATAGATTGGTTACTTTTAATTGTAGATAAGTTGTATTATAAACAAAATAATTGCTATTATAAAGTACCTGCTAAAATTTCATTATTTTGTGTACATAAATATATATATTATTTGAATGTTTGTAAACTTGCTTATTATTGTAATGTATTGTTAATAATTATTTTTAAAATAAGGCTTTATTCATTTTTCTTGTAAATGTTAAGTATCTATATTTGTCTAAAATATATTTTAAATTAAATTTCTTCCTTTTTTTTATATTACCCTATGTTTTAAAAATGAATAATTATGAACTTGATAATTTGAATGTTCAAACTGAACATTGAAATACTATATGAAAATAATCAGAGTCTTCTTTCTTCACCATATAGCTCCAAACAATTACTTAATTAATTAACAATTAATTGTAAATATACCTGAGGCTTGAAGGGCAAAAGTAAAGTTAGTGCAAACTTTGCTCTAACTTACTTGCACTGCAAAGAAACATCCAACACAAAGGAACTTAAGTTTCTATCTAACCAGTGTTGCCATCAACTGTTTTTTTTACTGAGCTAAATTATTTAAATTATAATAAAAGCAAAATTAAATGAAAAAGAACTTATACAATATTTTTTTCTGAACAGTTATTTTTAATATTGGAAAGTTATTTTAAAAGTAAAGGGTAAAAAATTAAACATAAAATTAGATTATTTATTGCAAGAATAAAAAGATCTATCTTTTACAAATAGAAATCAGCTCATCAGTTAGGAATTCTTTTATTTAGGCTTGTAATAACTATAACTGCAAAATCAATGATTTAGGCCATTAAAACAACATGCCCTAGCTTTTGAATAGTCGGGAAAAATGTCATCCATACATAAACTTTTATCTAACAATGTATGTACATATGTCCTTTAATTCTTAGCAAATCTGTAATAATCATCACACAAATGAATTTAGAATCGCTTAAAAATTTAAAGAACAAAATTATAAATACTTAAATTATAAGTTCACTGTTAGTCTGATTTTGTTGGGGATGAAAGAATACGTTTTAAAAGAATTGATTTAAAAAAGGATAGAGCCGAAGCATGGCGGATGTGATTAGGTAGGGAATTTTATAAGGTATTGTTAGTAGTATGGGCAAGAAAGGAAGTATTAAAAGTTTCACTTCTGTGGATAGGAATGTTAAAATTAGAATAGCGTTTATTCTTGCAACTGTTCATCATTACTTTAGCGATTTCACCAAATATTTACTTGCTTAGAGATAACATTAATTAGACCAAATTGATACATTCCCAAAAAGGTTCATTCATCTATTATTCATGTCATCTATGTTTGCCAATGCAAACTACCAATAACTGCCAAGGCCATCACTTCTGTTTCATATTACGAGTTCATACTTAATTGGAACGGCTCTGAAATGATCGAAAATAATAAGAAGTTCAAGAAAAATGATAGTGTATCAACAATAATTAATAAGACGATAATACATTTATTTGTGCAAACATAAAAGTCCAAATAGCAAGGAAAGTTAGTTTGCTAAGCTATTGAATACCCACGTTTTCATATTTGCCTTTTGATTTAGCTTGCAGTTAGCTAAGGAGTAAACGCACTCTCAGTGTTAGTTTGTGGAGAATGGGTAATCTCTATTTCTAGGAAATAAGCTTTCAGTTTGAGATAAAAGATTAGTTTTTAGTTAAATCCAGAGTTTCCGAAAGATTGGATTGCGTGATATGTTAATTAAGTTCTGAATTGATAGTGGTGGGCGTTCTGCGTGAATGTGGAACTTAATTGTAGAGGATTACTAGGAAAATTGTTGATGTATTTTTTCTAAGAGTTTGAGGTGCACAAGTCGTTTCAGATTGTACTGTGATAAAACAAGCCATTTTGTATTAATTAAAGTATATTAGTACGTAAAACATCCCTAATTCTCTGACGATCTGAGCTTATCATGGCAATAGGTAATTCTAAAATTAAAAGAAATTCGAATCACCATGCCATCAGAGGTTTCGATTGTTCCACATAATTATTAATTTTCTTATTAGCTTTAATAATGCTAATGCCTTTCTTCAATTTAATTTGAAATATAAAATGGTGTAATGATTTTTGTTAAAACTCCACATAGTATTGCCAATGCGGGTAAAAAGGTTAATGCAACAGCTGACTTTAAAAGCTAAATTAACAGCTGTTTTATAAATTTTTAAAGCAATTTAATCTACAAAACAGCTGTTTACAATATACTGCTTTTATTTAGCAGTGCGGTATTTTATGAAAAAATTAATTTCTGATTCTAACTTTAACTGCATTCTAAGCTGCCTTGAGTAGGAAATAAATTTATTTGGGAATTTTATCTAAATTAATCGGTTATAATATAAATTATTGTAGCTATACTATTTCATCAGATAAAATCAGTTTATTGACATAATTTTTTTTTTTTTACTTACTACTCCTTCAGCGAACCTGTCAGTAGGATTCTCAAAAACTCCTTAGTTAATTTTTTTTTAAAATAGCTTAATTAAAAAAAATCTTAATTAAATATTTTTAAAAGTACTGTAAGT
This sequence comes from Piezodorus guildinii, assembly GCA_023052935.1. NCBI lineage: Eukaryota > Metazoa > Arthropoda > Insecta > Hemiptera > Pentatomidae > Piezodorus > Piezodorus guildinii. Next base: position 138,102,836 of record CM041297.1, on the reverse strand, counting down.
ATCTAAAGAAGAAATTTCAAATTAAGAGTAATTGTTTAAGAGTAAGAGTGATTGTTACACTAGTAATTGACATTTCCTGCACCAAGACTGATGGGGGAATAGAATGGGAGTAGCTGATGGGGAATAAGTTAAAGCACTAATTTCAATATGTTGAGTAGATATCAAATTTTACTGATGCAATAATACGCTACAGGTGATTTATAATGTAACTGATAAATTTAGATAACATAGCCCCAAATAGAGCTAACTCCTAACTAAGAAAGCTAAGAATGCAGGCAAAGTTAGCATAATAAATTAAATGTGGGATCACTTGTAGCTGGGTGGCTAGCGTAACAGCCTCCCATGCCAAAGGTCTCGGGTTCAATCCCGCAGGTGGTCCTAGGATTTTTTAATGGGAGTAAAAAATCCTTAGTTACGCCGTCTTTCGGAGGGGACGTTAAAAGGTGGTCCCGAGCCTGTGCAATGTCAGGTACTCGTTAAAGATCCCTATCCTAATAAAACCTGGATAGGCAAAATTTAGGACTCCCACTGTAGCATCGTCCGATTAGCCATAGTTGCATAAAAGTGACGTTAAACGAATAAACAAACAAACATAAATTAAATGTTTCAGAAAATACTGCTAAATGAGTGCTAAGTTAACAGCTTACAAAGCAGCTGTTAATTTAGCTATTAAAGACAGCTGTTATTGGTTTAAAATGTCCAAGTTATTACTCAAGTTGCTACTTATTTATTCATTCAAACAAGTTCATTTAAATTGAAATAATAATTATCGTGGTTCTTCATAGTGTAACCATGACCACAGGGGTTATTACACTCCTAATTGTAACAATTCATGATATGGCACTTGTGTTTACATTCATCTATTTATTAAAAACATTTTTTTTAAAGAGAACTATTTATGTTATCATCATTAATTCACATATTTATACTGAAAAAAACTGACACAAAACAAACTTTAACTTAAATAATAAAATATTTGAACTATAATTGTTATAATAAAACGTCATTTCAACTTCGATTAATTATTCAACGTGTGCTGTTACACCAGATAAATGGGCACTTCATTAGTCGAACTGTCGCCAGAATCAAAATCTGTCAACAGATGAAAGCACAAGATTTCAGAAAAAATAATAAGTAACAAATATAGGTGTAGAATTTAAATTATTTGCAAAAATTAAGGTATATGGTCAGTTGATGTGGATGTAATTGATTTTATACAAGATTCTGACATGAACTTGTCAGAATTGAATCAGGAAGTAGATTCCCATTAAACTGATTCAATTCATAGCATTTACAATGAATATTATCAAGTAAGTTGGTAAAAAGCTTTCTTAAGTATTATTTTACATAATACATGCAGACAGAGGATTGACACAGATGAAACATGGAAACTGAGCAGGGGAAGGATCCTTTTAAGTATTTGCCATGACAAAGTAGAACATGGATAAAGTTGAAAGCAGTTTTCAATCTTTATTTCTTTTTTCAGTCTTTATCAGGAATAAAGTTTATAACCTAGATAAAGTTTTTCTTGGGATAATCCTTTCATTTCTATTAAAAAATTAATTACTTGCTAAAATTTAAGTTATGTATGTTATTAGAACTTAATAAATCCAGATAATTCTATTCTAAACTATGTATAAATAAATGCATAATTTTTATTTTACCTATATAAAGAATATTGTCCATAAGAGATTTTAGTCACTTATAAAGATATTTATTCAATATATAATAAAGAAGAAAGTTATAAATAGATTATTTTTAATAAAAATAAATTACAAATTATTTTACAGGCATTTGCTTATGTAATATATCCTTGTTTTATTCATTATAGTACATTTTATTTAATTAAATATATGTAATAAACAAATTAATAAGTGGTTGTAAATATCCATACGCATTGTTTGGAAATATTTTTAAATCAACCACACAAAGAAGCTGCTAATCCTGGACAAAGACCCTTGTCACCAGTATCGATTCCATACTTTGCACAATCTATAAAAAAAAAAAGAATTATTTTAAAACAAATTTATTGGAATTTTTTATTATTATTTATTTTTTATTTATTTAAAGTCACTTTATCTGACGACCAGGTCATTATTGCTACTGATGAATAAGCCTAAGCATTTATGATGAGGAAGTTATTAGAATCCTATATGGCAGAAGGCCTGGAAATCTGCAAATCAAAAACTGAATATTTGGCATTAATAACAGTGGAAAAGCAGCTCTAAAAGTTGGAGATTGTAAAGCAATGTCAACAAAACACTTAATATTTAGGGAGGTGGCTCTCAAAGGACAGCAGCAGCAAAAAAGACGTCAATGAGAAAGTCATTAGAAGGAGAAAGATAATTCTGTTCTGTGGTGTAAGGATTTACAGCTCAGTACGAAAAAGAGGCTCTTCCATGAAAGCATCTATATGCCTCAGAAACATGGACTGTTCCGGCTGGCTCAGCAAGAAAACTTGTCCCAATCAAAATGGATTTATGGAGACGCAGCTGTGGGGTATCTAGATTACAACACGTCCCAAATCATGTAATCAGATGTAGGGTCGAGGAACCTATAAATATCCTTCATTCCATTGAGACAAGAAAGCTGAGCTGGTACGGACATGTTATGAGGACGCCGGACAACCGATGGCCGAAAAGAGTTCTCCATCATGTATCATATGGAAGGAGGCGGGAAAAGAGATGGATGGAGGAGCTGCATGAAGCTATGGCAGCAAGGGCCTTCACTGAAGAAGATTATAAGGACAGAGCAAAGTGGCAGCTAGATCTATTAGGAAACGACATGTAATGTTGTAATAAAGTCATTTATATTACAATATACTTATTTAAAAAAAATATATTCTTTTAAGAAAAAATCAATTCACTTCATTAAAATCCATTTTACTCTCAGGGTATGGTATGGGTTCTTGACAATCAGGCACAAATGTATTATACAACTTTTTAATCATAACAACTTACAAAAATAACACAAACAATATGCAGGCTAACCAAGATCCCTCTTCATATTCTTACAGCCGCTCCTGCCTCTCTCAGGTCATAACTTCCACTCAAAACTAACTGACTGACCCTTTTCATCTACAGGTACCTTTTTTACCCTATCCTATCTGCCAGGGACCTTTTTTCTTAGCATCCAAAATGGATGCTATGTTTGTAAACAAACAACCAAATAGGAGCTGTTTTTTTAAATTTAAATTTCACTTTTATCATATAGTTAGACTGCCTTACACAATAATCAAATAATAAATACCATAATTATAAAAAATGGGTATATTACAGTATATATAAGTCACTTTATGCTACTGTGGATAATAGAACAATGCTACACTGGGAGTCCTCAATTTTGCCTATTAAGGTTTCATGAGGATAGGGATCTTTATAGAGTACTGGACATCGCACAGGCTTGAGACCAACTTTTACCGTCCCCTCCAAAGGATGACATAACTAAGGATTTTTTACTTCCATTAAAAAATCCTAGGACCACCTGCGGGTTCTAACCCGTGATCTTAGGCATAGCAGGCTGTTATGCTAGCCACCATGCTACAGGTGATCCCTTACAGGAATTTAAAACTATACCAATAAATACATCAACATATACACTGTTCTGGTGAAATCTGCAACATGAGGGACATTGAGCTCATTTTGGATGGGATTATTCGTGATGAAGTATAGAGTGTTGAGGATATCATGAAGGATTTAGGATTATGAGGATTGGATACAAGAAGAATTTTATGGTTTAATAGAGCCCTAAAGCTCTACTCTAAAAGTCCAGATTGGTCTTATGATAGTCATGTATATGACTGTTTTGTAGTTGAGTGGAAGGTTTGAGCGTTTGTCAAGTAAGTGTTGAAATATTCAAAATGTACTGACGTTATAGAAACTGTTCTAGCTGTCTCAATCTAGTAATAGGATTCCAAATAAGACGTTTATCAAGGTGAAGTCTTAGGTACTCACTGATCAACATAGACTACTAGGGTTTTATTGAACCATACTGACTGTGGGACAGGAAATGATAGGTTCTTCTTCCTCGTTCTTTTTTTTTTTTTTTTAGTGATAGGTTTATGACAAAAGGATAAATGTTATTTGATGGGATTCATTGGAATTTATTTGAGTCATCCAATTTAACACCATATTTGAAAGTTTCTAATGTAGGATTGAAAAGTTAGGGATGCAGTAATTGCATTATTATTGGGTTGTGTCAGATGAAATGTCCGTTTTCAAGGTAAAGGATTTTTATTAAAAATACGATATGAAAACAAGATAATTTTATTCGAAGTATTTACCTTCTTTTCCTACACATTTTTCCCAATGTGACACCAACTTTCTTATCTCCGAACTGAAAAACTCTGAGCTTTGAAATGAAACAAAATCTGAAAACGCACTTTTCACTTGATCATCATTTTCAAAAAATTTTCTTTGACGAAGTTGTCTAAATTCCTGAACAGGTGGTAATCTGTTGGAGACAAGTCGGGAGAATATGGTGGGTGCAGAAGAACTTCGTAGTCCAGTTCTTTCAATTTTTGCACGGTATGTTTTGAAACATGCTGCTCAGTGAGATCATAAGGTATCCATGTATCGAGCTTTTTTACTTTCCCAATACACTTTAAATGTCTGGAAACTGTAGATGCACTTGCATTTAGTTGTGCTGAGAGTCCTTTTACTGTTTGGTAGGGGTTTCCTTCTACTGTATGTTTGAGGACATCGTTGTCTATTACGGACGGAGGTCTTCCTCGGGGCAAGTTTTCCAAGTCGGTATCCCCATCTGAAAACTTAGCAAACCAATGGAGAATGCTTCATTCATTAACATTCCCTTCCCCGAACGCCTTGCAAATATTTGTAGCGGCCTCAGCTGCGGAATGGCCGAGTTTAAACTCGTACAAAAATATTACTCGAAAATCGCGTGTTTCTATGTTCATATTTGGAGGTATACTAAAAGGTGGGTAATTGATTGGGAAGCTAATGTTTATGATACAAAGGTAGAGGATTAGTAACTGTTTACTTTAAATATGTAAACATTCAGAAGAAAACAACAGAGACCTGCAAAATCCTTTATGTATTTCAGAAACTATAAAAACGGACATTTTATGTGAAAGAACCCAATATTTACAGATAAAAGACAATTGACATCAGCATACGTAGAAAGTAATGCGTTAGGATGGATTAGAATACTGCCTTGAGGTATACCAGCAGACAGGCAATTATGAATGATTATATTTGTAACAAATTAAAGAGAATTGAGCATATTATGTAGGATTTTGGACTGGATACGAATTAAATGGTTCAGTAGAGCCCCATAGCTGTACTTAAAAAAAAGATTTAAAGGAAAATTCATTATTTTTATGTTGTTTTTTATAACTATTGTTTTATGAGCTCCATGATAGGTTAATAAAAATTAAGAGAAGTGTTTATTTAAGCTGATAATGAAAGTTATATTTAACTGTACATTAGCTTCATGAATTTAATTTGTAAAACAAATATGTTTTGATTAGTTGTTAATACAGTTTTATATTTAAGGGTAAACATAACAGTTGTTAACGAGCACACTTTCTATTTTTATTCCTGCAGTTAATAAATTTACATAAATTTAAACAGCCTGTGCATTAATGTTAATTAATGTAACACTTACCAACATCATATTCTTTTAAAACTTTCTTCTCATCGATATTGGTCACATTCGTTGCCGTCATAAATCCATAAGGTATGGAACTGTTGAAAATATTCCATGCTGTATGAATAGGTCCAGCTTTATGGATGAATATGGCTGAGACATTGTTCTCATAATCTCTTCTAATACAAGTCACTGGAAAATAAACATGTCCATTTTAGGTCCTTAATTTCATAATATCAAAAAAATGTATTTAGTTTTAGAAATAATGAATGTCAATAGTTGACTGAGGGAGATTCATTAGGTAAACAGATCAGGTGAGGGTCAAGAAAGAGTTGAGAAAACCTTTTAAAAGGCTTGATGATGGCATATAATGAGGGCCAAATCTTTGGCAATGTAATAAATATTTAAAGACTTTAATTTTTTTACTGACACCTAGACTATTTTCCTTCTGAATTTATAGATATAGTTTTTAAAAATAAAATATGTTGAGGGTTCTAAAATAATACTATATTAGTTTATTGTAATTCTATTATAAAATTATTATTTGTTGGTTTGTTTATTTATTTAACGTCACTTTATGCTACTCTAGCTAATTGAACAATGCTACAGTGGGAGTCCTAAATTTAGCTTATCCAGATTTAATTAGGATAGGGATCTTTAACGAGTACCTAACATCGCACAGGGTAGGGACCACCTTTTTACGTCCCCTCCGATGGACAGCATAACTTAGGATTTTTTTATTTTACTTCCATTAAAAATTCCTAGGGCCACCGCTAGGGACTTTTTCAAGTATGATATTAAATGGGATTCACTCACAACATACTCCCCCCTCCCCCCGAGTAAGTGAAACCCTTCAGTCAACTGGTAGCCACTCACAAAAATAAGCATAGAGAGTGATGACCCTACCCTCTAAAATATCATCGAGAATCTTAGGGAATGACTGCGCAGCCAAGGGCCTCTAAAGCCTGTTGGACTACCCAAAAAATAATTAAATAGAAGAGAGAAAAATCTGATAAAACCCAAATTAGATCTCCATCTAATGTGTGAAATATAAACTGAATATGCAAAGTCTCTCTGCTTATTTTAATTTAACCAAGATGTGCAGTACAAGACTCTACAAAAATTTAAATGAAATCCTTGCATACAATGATAACCATGAAAAATTGGGATTGGTCATTTGGAGTATTTCAAACAAACAGCAGATTAAGACAAGAGGATGCCCTAATGTGCCTTTTATCAATATTTTATGGCATTAGAAAATCTTGTTTTTCAATAAAAACTAGGCTGATGAGTATTTGTTAGAGTCTGATAAAAAATAAATAAATAAAGAAGGTTTTTTTTATAGTTCTGGTATCTCCCATATCCATGTAGATATTTGAATACCCACTTTTTTGGATACCTTCACTTTTTTTCTGGTAAGGGTATGTATTCTTATTGTTAATTTTTTTCACACTTCTCTTATCACCACTTATTTATTTCTCTCTTTGCCCCAATCCTTATCCTATTCTGTTATATATCCAGACTTTCACCAATTTATTTAATAATAATAATTTGTTTATTCTGAGGAAAGTCCCTTTGGAATAATACAGATGACAATAAATATACTCTTTAGTACTTTAGAATAAGAATAATAAATACATTAAAAATTAATTAGTAAAATTTATTTGTATTGTACTAATTGTATTCCTTTCTATCTTGTTTTTAGCCATGATGAAGGCCAACATTTAGGCCAGAACATGGGCACACAGATATAATAAGTTTTTCCTTATTAGCGCGTTATTCCTTTATTACCAAACCCAAACCGATCCTTCATAAAAATTATCTTTTTTTTTTTGTTATCGAATACACTTTTATTAAAATAACGCTCAAACCTGATACTTACCATTAGTGATGTTACCTCCATTGTCTTCTTCCACGATAGTGTAGGTATCTATCAAACTAACTGGTACTGGTCCCTTTCTACATGTGACTGGGTATAATGGATCGTTGCTAAGGGTGAATATTTGTTGGTTGTTCCTTTAAATAAAACATTTTAATTTTTAAATGCAATTAATTTGATTATTATCTATCTTTAATACAATCACTCTTAAAACAAAACACTTCAAATTATTACACAATGGTTTATTATTTTCCTATAAAAATATTACGGTATAATTGTTTATAAAGCTGTAGATAAGCAATTAAGTAATAAGGGACGCAATAAATAATTAAAAAGAAAATGGCAAATCACCACTGCTAATTTCCATCAAAACCCTATATTTCTGATAGGTTTTGACCAATTTCAATGTTTTTTTTTTGTTTTTTTTTATGTAGGAAATTTGATTATAAAAAAGCACTAAGAAGAAAAATTTTTGTATTTATTTATTTAATTATTAGGAGAAACACATTTTATCTACACAAGGTTCTACGCATCTTGAAACATAAGCCCTCAAATTTTGAGGGATGATTTTTTTATTTTTTTTGGTGATTGCAAAGGTTCATCATTGAAAATAATAAACAAGGAGCAGTTATACTAGACTGCATTACTATTTCTTTAACTTTTCTTTCAATTTTCATTCAGATAATGCAATAAAAATTTCCTGATTCCAGAACACCTTATATTTTTCTTCTATCATCAATAATAACCGACTTATCAGGGAATCACGTCTTGTGACTTGACCATATAAGACTTTTTTTTCCTCTTTGTTCATGGTGTTGTCTTGATCTCGAAAATCTTTTCAATTTTTCTCTATCTTCAATAATAAACAATTTTTGGTGAAATTGGCATCTATTACAATTTCTGACTTTAATATACAGATCAATTTTTTTCTATGCATATTTTTCTATATCTCCATAAATAATTGAGTTATGGCCGTATTTATAGATAACATTTTAATTTTTTTGTTTTCTTTTTCTCTTTTTTATAATATTCGCGGTTTTTGTGTTAGGAAACACACATAAATCTTGTCTCTATCTTCAAAAATAACTGAGTTATTGAATTAAATCACTTTTAATTGGCCACCATTTTATAAATAACCAGCTGATATCAACGTCTAAGTGTTTGGTGAATTTAAAAAAAATTGGTCCAGTAGTTTCGGAGAAATACTCCGGAGGCGGACAAACGGATTTTTTTTAATACATTATGCGGGTTCTTTGCTTCTTGAAACATAAGCCCTTAAATTTTGAGAGGTGGTAATATTTTTTTTTTTGGTCAATTATTACAGTTACAAAGGTTTATTATTGAAAATAATAAACCAAAAACATACTAATATCAAACTTATACTAAGGAATTTTTCATATTAGAAGCGATGAGCTAGGAAGTAGAAATTTGGTGTCACTTAGAAGGTATATGATGTTATTTAGATCGATAATAATTTTCGTTTAACATAGATATAATTTAACAAAAATAGAAAATAACTTAATGTAGTAGATACAAAAATTGTTACACATCTTTTGATGGGAGTGATTCCCAAAAAAGTGTAACTAAACGGAAATAAATTGTAATTTCTTTCTATTCCCTTTACAACAAGACCCTTAGCTTTCCAATAAACACATTGTAAATTGAAGGTGCTCATTTAGAAAGGAATAAAAAGTTACTAAATTAATGAATGGAAGACCAGATTCACTAATATTTCTAATAAAAACTCTGAATGTCTTCCCTTAAAATTAAAGTATTATATAAATTAAAATTATATACATATTTAGTTTTCTTACTTATCGCCTTCTGATGTTTTATTTTCATTATCTGTAAAGTTAAATTTTATCCCTGAATAGCATACGATTGGATCATTTGGATCCATGCTTAGATAGAATACTTTAGGCCAAGATTTAACTACTTCATCTTTATTGCCTTTAGGTGGAGTAGATGTAGTCGAAGAACTGAAAAAAAAAAAATGTTTAAATCCATTACTTAAAACTTATTTTTTTTTCTGAAGTTCAAAAGAATGTAGTTCATAAAGTATAAAATTGTAATATGGCTAAAAAAAAATTAATAAATACTTTAATTTATCAGATATATGATACCTTATCATTTCTAAAAATTTATATAATTTATCTCTTTAACAATAAAATATTTCTCATAATCTCTCAGATATTATAAATAACATGATCCAATATATTATGTTATGAGAAAAATAAATGAAAATTGTTACACTCCACCAAATGTTTATCGTTTTATTCTGCATTTCAGACTTAATTCCTTGCCCATTTTCAAGGCCTTTTTAATGTTTATTAAACTTTTAATTTAAATGAAAGTAAAATTAAAAAAAATTAAAAAATATTTTTTCGTAATACATATAAAACAGTGTTATCCATATAAAATACTGTAAAATGGGCAAGGAAGAATTCTGAAACAGAAATTTAATTTTTTTTACCCCAAAAAAATATAATTTTTATACCTATTTTTGCACTCTTATGACCAATGTTTTAAAGAAGATATTAAACAATTACTAATATTACGTTTATTAGTTTATTATATGTCTATATTTATATCCTTTATTATGTTATAGCCTTGAATAATATTTTATTTCTACTTCAACTAAAACCAAAATAGATTTTTATATATAAAACATTTTTTAGAAAAATTTAAAACAATTGAAATATGGAGGATTGATAGGGTTACCATTTAGCGGTATTAAAACATCTGGTAAAATATTTTTATGATATTAAATATTATCTTTATTTTAATTCCATTAATTAATATAAGTTACTTACGCATTATCTTCTTTTGCTGGGTTGGTTGAAACCAAGATGGCAGCAATAGCAAATACTAGTACCTACAATTATTAAATCCCTCTAAATTATTCTTATTTAATTCTTAAAAATTTATATTACAAAGCATGTTTAGTCCTATAGATTAACTCTATTATTTTTCAGTTTGTTTATTCTAATTTAATAGTTCTTTTTGTGCCCATGAAACTTTAAAAACTTTTTCTACTAGTAGAACTATACTACTGTAAAGAATTTTGTATGAATATGTGCTTAATAGATTTTTGACAATAGACAATTTTGATTTATTACAGCTAAAATGTAATCTTTCACGGACATTAGTGAAAATGAATGTTTTAAACCGATACAACCAGTGATTTAAATTAATTATTAGAGAATTCAAAAGAAAAAAAAAATTGAGAAGATTGAAAATTATTTACAGTGACTCTTTATAAATTGTTTTAAGTCATAATTTAAAAGCTTACCTGAATCATGCTATACGTAATTTTTTCCATGCTTGGTTACTGCTGTTTTGAAACCTACGAGGATGAATTAATATTAATAAACTATGAACTATTAATATTTTTTAAAACACTAATAACAAAAAGAGGAATAAATGCTCTACATAACTACGGACCTACATAGGATTGTTATCTGGACTGGGCTGAGTAGGTTGATAATGAGCAAGTGAAGTGACAAGTGAGTTTAAAAAACAAGTTTTATACTTATCATAAAATAGTGTGATATAGGATCCCGGGTTTGAATCTCGGCCATAAAAGTCTCTATAAAACCTGTATCTTTACATTCCATGAAGGGTCCTGAGTTGAATACTTTTTTTCTTGTTCACCCCAACCTCGCCTTTGAATGCTCGGGCCAGGTGGTGAAGGCTCGGGGATAAATGGTGATATAAAAACCTCTCATCACTGAGACTTGAACTAGTAATTATTAGGTTCCAAATTATGGCCCTCAGTGGTTACTAGGCAATGCATGTTCAAAGCAGCGTGCTCTACCCCACTCAGCCATCCCGCCCAAAAATTTCTGAGTTTAATAATTTTTTTTTTTTTTTTTCCCCAGGGTGCGGCGTGGTCTAGTGGATAGAGCGCTAGTCTGCTATGCTCCGGGTCCTGGGTTCGAATCCCGGCTGTAGCTGAATATTATTTATTCTGTTAATTCAGTCGGGGGGCGACCTGAGGGTTTGGAGACCCTCATGGGGCAGACCCAGCCTCTATAAAGTGGGTACCCAAAATAATTGGGGAAAAACCTGGCGGCTGAGTGTGATTAAGGCCTAATCACCTCACTGCACTGCCGTTGGCCTAGACACAGTACGAATCTCTATATCTGCTGAGCCCAAGACCTTATGGGTTGTAGTGGTACAATTTTTTTTTTTTTTTCATCTCTACCTCGCCTTTGAAGGTTATACGGGGATTTCTCGGGCCAGAGGGTGATGGCGGGGTATAAATGGCGAGATAAAAGTCCCCCCGGTACGTAGGTGCAAACTAATAATTTTTTGGTTTTTAAGTTGTTGGTCATCTGTGGTAGTTAGGGAACAGACGTTCAAAGCAAGGCGCGCTAACCCATCCAGCCCCCAAGAGTTCAATACTTATACATATTTGAACTGTTTCATGGCAAATTACCCTGCAAGGAGATGATTAGTACTTACTGTTTGTTTATTTATTTAACGTCACTTTATGCTACTGTGGCTAATCGGACGATGCTACACTGGGAGTCCTAAATTTTGCCTATCCAGGTTTATTAGGATAGGGATCTTTAACGAGTACCTGACATCGCACGGGCTTGGGACCACCTTTTAACGTCCCCTCCGAAGGACGGCATAACTAAGGATTTTTTACTTCCATTAAAAACTAATAGGACCACCTGCGGGTTTGGCATAGGAGGCTAGCCATCCAGCTACAAGTGATCACTGATTATTAGAACTAGATAACGCTTAGCAACTCCTTCCAAGGCTGAAAGGCAGAATAAATAATCGTGCATTAGTTGGTTAGTTGGTTGGTTTCGAACCCGGGACCCGAGGAACGATAGACTAGTGCTCTATACAATAGACCACGCCACTCCATACAAAAAAAAGTACCCAAATATAGAGAAAAAAATTTGCGGCTGAGTGTGATTTTGGCATAATCATCTAAGTACTTGTAATCCTGCTTTGCACGGGTGGGATTTATTTATTTATTTATAACTTTATTTATTTGTAACATAAAGGCTAATAATACATACATATATACTAATAATAATACATATATGATAAATAATAAAATACAATACAAACATTATACATAATATACGAAATAATACATACAATAAGAAAATAATACACACAAATATACTAATCACAAAATACATAATAAAATAAAATACATAATACACTAAAACATACATAATACTAATAATACACATATAAGAAAAGAATAAAATAAAAAAGAAAAAAAAAAAGAAAAAATAAAATAAATAATAATAATAAAAAAAAATTAAAAAAAAATAAAATAAAACGAACTTTTTTTTTTTTTTAAATTTTGGAAAATATTGATGTGTCTTTTAGATAATTCATCAGTTTGGTGGCTGACTCCTGGGTATTTTGTAATATTGTCCCAATATCATTCTCCATACCAATCCCTCTTCGCTCGGCTTCGAAGGAAAAACAATCCAACAGTATATATGGTACTGTGAGGAGAACCCCACATGAGGTACATTGAGGCGGTGATCCCCTCGCTATCAGGTAGCCGTGGGTCAGCCTGGTGTGGCCAATCCTCAGTCGAGCCAGTACCACTTCCTCCTTCCTGCACAGCCGTAGGTCTGCTCGGTTGGGTTTCACTGAAGGCTCGACTACTCTAAGTTTATTCTCCCTCATAAAAAACCATACTTTTTGCCAATGTTCTATGGCCTTTTCTTTTATGAGGGCGATTACTTCCCGCGTTGACGCACCCGGAACAAACTGACCTTCTGTTACATCTAATTTCGCTTTGGTATCAGCTAGCTCGTTTCCTTTTATGCCACAGTGACCAGGTAACCATATAAATTCTATTCTACTACCAACCCTCTCCAATGCCTTTAATTGTGTTAATGTATCTACCACAAGTGGGTCCACAGAAAATGTATTTGTTAACGCCTTAAGAGCCGACTTGGAATCTGTGCAGATAAATGCGTTCCTAGTGCTGCTAATGTAATCATGCACCGCGCGATTTATTGCAAGCAACTCAGCGTGATATGATGTACAAAAAGGTGGTAACGAATACATTTTTACGCCCTCCGAGATTACAGCGGAGCCCACTCCATCTGTTGTTTTGGATCCATCCGTATAAATATAGGTCCAACCGCTATGTCCGGGTGGGATTTGAATGAGGTGTCATTGCGTTTAAAAAATTTCTGTCTGACCGATTCAGAGTTTATCGCTTTGAGAGTTTGTAAATAATCCCAACAATTTCTGGAAAAGGGTTATATTCTCTGACGAGTCTAAATTTAAAATTTATGGGACAGATGGAAGGTCAAAAGGTACAAATTTAGCTGATTCCTTTATTCGAATTTATCCAATTATATTTAGGTGTATGTAAAATTTTGGAGTGAGTGAATATAGAGAAGAAATAGAGAGTTTATAAGTTTACGGTCTTACAAAAACTTTATATTAAATCGTATGTTTTTTTTTTTTTTAATTCTTGCCCTTTCCAATGTTATATAATATACGCTTATATTACTACTTGTATTCCAGGAATAATATTTTGACAACTTGGTCAAAGAAAATTTATTTTAATCGTTTAAAAAAAGCCAAATTTAAATTTATTTTAATTATTATCCTTAAAAAAAAGAATGCTCTTTACGATGGTGAAAACCGTATCAAAATTCGACTTGTTTAGAAGGAGTTAGCGGAAACCAAAATCACGTTATCATTTTATAGATGGAGAGATTTTTCAATACATCGCCATTTGCGAGTACAATTACGACGTTAAAATTGCAACATACAGTTAATCATTTTGAGTTTTAGAATACTATTTAGTATCATAAGAATTATTTAATTTATACTGAATGATTAAAATATCCCTTTTAGAAAAAATAACAAATTTATCCAGGTCACGGGTTCAAACCCGCAGGTGGTCCTAGGATTTTTTAATGGGAGTAAAAAATCCTTAGTTACGCCGTCCTTCGGAGGGGACGTTAAAAGGTGGTCCCGAGCCTGTGCGATGTCAGGTACTCGTTAAAGATCCCTATCCTAATAAAACCTGGATAGGCAAAATTTAGGACTCCCACTGTAGCATCGTCCGATTAGCCATAGTAGCATAAAAGTGACGTTAAATAAATAAACAAACAAACAAACAAATTTATCCTAAGTAATAAAAGTTTCTGAAAAGTTAATTAACTAAATAGGGTCTTTAGTGATATTAATCTTATTTCTTTAACTTGATAAACGAAAAATTCTACAATTTATGATTGTTTATTGTCTATTTAGAAATAAATAAATAATTTCTTATAACTGTGGATATAATTAGTTGACCGTTGAGAATTATTGAAGGAATTAGTCCGGGTGGCGGTCATTAAATGGGCATTTAATGACCGCCACCCGGACTAATTCCTTCAATAATGTCTTATAACTTAAAAATTCATTGAAGAAACTTTATATTATATGGAAATTATATTATGGACTTTATATTATGGAAATTATATCAACTTTTAATTTCTTAATCTTCTTCACTCTTAATTGATATAAATTATTTACAAATTGAGATACTGATATTAAAGAAAAAATTAACTTATTCTAAACTAACCGATCTTAACTTTTTATGAATGTAAAGAAGTCATCTTAACTTCAAATATTATTTCCGCAACATTGTGTTATTAAATAATATCTTAATTTCCTTATCATCTTCCCTCTTCTTCTACATATATAAAATACTGTACAATGATAGATGCACATGAGAAAGAAGTTTTACTTTAAAATCGTTCTGTAAATACATAATTAAAAACAAAACAAAAAACAAAAACAATGCTTCATCTACCCTTGGTAGACTCGAAATAAACAGTGTCGCTACGAAATTTCATTTTAAGCTCCAGTTAAAATGTTCACAGAAAGGCAGAGTTTGAGTTAGTGAGTAGAAGCAAGAAAATTCTATGAAAAACCACAAAGCTGTACAATAGGTTTTCCCAGAATGTCTTCTAATGTTCTACGTGTATTTAATGTACTAGCGAAAGTAATTTTCCAATGAATTCTCTCCCCTTCAATAAGTAGGTTTATAATGTACATTGGTACCTGGTAGAGAATTTGTATTTTCTTTACAGTTGAAATGAGTAAACAAGTAAAGTGTAAAATGCTATTTTTAACTGACAAGTTTTAAGTGTGTCTGGAGAAGAGTCATATTATTTATTTCCAAAATGTTCATAGTTTAAGTAAAATTTTTGTTCATTGTAAACAAATATTTTTATTTATATTAAGCAGGTGAAATTCCATCATTTGAATTATTGTTGCTGGTAGCTAATATGATGGTAGGTATTATGAATTTTTTATTTTTTCAATTGACGTACCGCCTTTGGTTCATATATATATATTTTTTTAACTATTCGTTTTGCTTTACACATTTTATATTTTTACACGTGATATTTTTTTCATAGTTATCGGAGCATTGTGGATTAATTATTTATTTATTCTAGAAATAACCATAGTTCCCATCATATAACCTGAATTTTCCATGCTGTTTGATTGAAAAATAGCGATAGTACAATTTTATATCTTTGAGTAAGCCAGCACCAGATTTTTATTATACATTTCAAAATAATAAAAACAAATAAAAAAATCTGGTGCAGGCAACACACGACTTTCACTTACCTCCATTTTTGAAATCGATTAAAGAATTTTCAAGTACAGTAAGAGATAAAAAAGAGTGAAACCATTAAAGAATACATTAAATGGAATTTCTATAGAAACATGTGTTTTATTAAACAAATTATCTAAAATAATCAGTTAGTTTTATCGACTTTTCATCACTCTCTATTTACTTTTAAAAGCTTGTGTATAAGATAATATTTTTTCTACAATATTTAGTTTTCAAACGGTATATCATACATGTATATTACTGTTCGTATGTTCAAAAACAAAAATTTGCATTAAAAGAATATTTTTTCAGTTTTCTCCTTTAGTTGTTTTGTTTTCTCCTTTAAATTCGAACAACTTACATATTTTGCTGTTATTTATCAATGCTAACAAGATAATATGGTTGTTTTTATAGAATCTTCAAAATTAAAGGTACTTTGGAGGAGGAAAATTTAAAATATCAGCATTTAAGCCCTGTCAGACTATTTTAATCAGAATGAAACCTACATGGTGTTAAAGCCTATTAAATTTTACATTGATATAGCGAGTTTAACCAAAATCGTCGGAAATGTTTTTGAGAAAATCCAAAAAAGGTGCAAAATCCATGGTATAGAGTGGCTCTTCTGGTTAGCTCATTTTGATGAAAAAGGTTTTGTAATGTCTCGGGCGTATATTTGTCTTAAATATGAAATTTCAGTTTCATAGGACTTTTCGTTTCTGTCCCCCTCCCCCCAGGAGTTACCAGACACACGCACAAAGACCTTTTTGCGGGACTTGGTTATTTGGACTCAGGGGACTCTAAAACGTGTGTTTCCGTTGAAAATTGGAATTCAAGAATTTTCATGATGCATGAATCTATATATAGTAAGTGAAAGTAATAACATTAGATAAATAGAAATGTGGTTGTTCTGTGCATTGATATTGTTCATTTTTTGAAGGAAAACTTCTTTCGGCGCGATTACGAGGTAAATGAATGCTTTGGATGATGTCAATGCATCGGAAACGCGCTGCGACTATGACGCGTTTATTTAGCATTTTTAAATATTTACGCTGTATATATATACTGTATGCTCATAATAATAACCAATTTATTAATAAATATTTTACTAACAAATAAATGACGAATGATTGATGAATAATTCTACAATTCAATCAACAACTTAAAGCCCACACGTCAAGATGAAAAGACTCTCAATTATCGAATGAAATTGCTATACTCTCTTCTATGTAAATCATCAAAACTAAAAGTTAGATAGAAATTGAATACATATACCTCACAGATTTATGGTTCAGCAAAAAACTGTAATAATTTCAATCAAAGATTTTCATTTCAGACTTAATTACTCGCCCATTTTTACTTTAACTTACCTAAGGAATAGTATTGCGATCGTGAAAATTTTGGATTTCCATTTTCAACAGAAATAAACGTTTTAGGGACCCCTGATTCCAAATGACCAAGTCCGCCAAAAGGTGTGTGTGTGTAACACCCGGGCAAAAACGATAAGTCCTATGAAACTGAAATTTCATATTTAAGACAACTATGCGCCCGAGATGCTACAGAATCATTTTTCATCAAAATCAGCTGACCGGAAGATCTACTTTAAACCATGCATTTTGCACCTTTTTACGATTTTCTCAAAAACGGCTCCAACGATTTTGATTAAAACTCGCTATATCGATGTAAATGTGATGGGCTTTAATATGATGCAGGTGTCATTCTGATTGAAATAGTCTGACAGGGCTTAAATGCCGATATTTTAAATTTTCTTCCATAAAGTACCTTTAATTTTGTAGATTCAATAAAAAAAATTAGAACATCATCTTATTAGCATTGAAAAACAACGGGTAAATATGAAAGTAGAGCGTATTTGATAAACAAATAAAAGAGAAAAGGGCAACCTATTTTTTTATGCAATTTTTTGTGTTTCTGAACACAAGAATAGTTATATAGATGTATAATATACCATTGGATAGCTAAAGATTTTAGGAAAAATATTATCTAATACACGGAATTTTAAATGTTAATTGAGAGCGATGAAAAGCCGATAAAACTAACTGTTTGTTGTAGATAAAAATATAATAGATTATTTAATAAAACACAGGTTTCTATTGAAATTCAAAATAATTAATTCTTTAACAATTGATTTGTATTTTTTAAATGTATTTAAAAATTCTTAAACTGATTTTAACAACGGAAGTAATTAAAAGTCGCGCGCACCAGATTTTTAACTCATAACGACAGCTCCTTGATGAGCAAAAAAAAAAACAAAAAAAAAAACACCTACAAACGAACATATCAATAGCTGAAATGTCTGTTTGAAGAATGCTGAAACCTCTTCTGCAAAATTTAAAACCTAGGAAGGGGTGCTGCTGGGCACTTTTCTTCCCCATATCCACCATATTTGCCGCTTACGTTTTATTGTACACGTATATATTGCATTTGGTTGTCAGATAGCTTCTGACAGGTGCTAACAGAAAAATATGAGGAGAGAGAAGAACCAGAAATCGTGTAAAGTAGAGTTTATTTTTCTCATTTCAGTTACTAGAAAACTATCATTTCATATTTAAAGATTTAAAAAAAATCTGGTTCGCGAAACACACGACCTTCACTTACCTCCTTTATTTACATCAATTAAAAAAAAAAAAAAAAAAAAAAAAAAATTAGAAATTAAAATAAGTTATTAAAGAATTATTTACATTGGATTTTAAAAGACACGTGTCTTTTATTAAAAAATCTATTTATTTATTATCTACGACAATCTGTTTGTTTTATCGGCTTTTCATCACTCTCTGTTAACTTTTACAATAGCATGAATGAGATAATATTTTTTCTAAATCTTTAGCATTCCAACGGTATATCATACATCTATATTACTGTTCTTGTGTTCAAAAAACAAAAATTGCATACAAAAATATATTTGCACTTATCTCCTTTACTTGGATAACGAAATCGTTCAACTTATATATTTATCCGTTTTTTATCAATGCAAAAAAGATGATGTGGGTATTTTTATAGAATCTACAAAATTAAACGTACTTTAGAGAAAAGAACATTAAAAATATCGGCATTTTCCCTGCCAGACTATTTCAATCAAAATGAAACCTATATGCTATTAAAAAATATTAAATTTTGCATCGATATATCGATTGTAATTAATAGTTACAGCCCTTTTGAGAAAATCGTAAAAAGAGGAAAGATGCATATTCTAAGGTGGCTCTTCTATTTAGCTGATTTTGATGAAAAAGCTATAACATGTTGGGCGTATAGTTGTCTTAAATTATGAAATTTCAGTTTCATAATACGTTTCGTTTACACAAGTTACCACACACACACACAGACCTTTTTGCGGGATTTTTTAGGGTTTTTTTTTTTTTTTTTTTTGCGGGATTTTTCATAAAAAGGTAAGTGAAAGTAAAAATAATTGAATTAATGTATTTATCTATAGTAATATTATAAAGCTGAAGAGTTTGTTATGTTTTTTTGAACGCGCTAATCTCAGAAACTACTGTTTCGAACTGAAAAATTATTTTTATGATAGTCCATTTATTGAGGAAGGCTAACTTCACGCTGCGACCAATAGGAGTAAAGAATCAGTGGAAAATGTGGAAAAAAACCGGGAAAATTAACCTCGCATCCCAATGATTCCAAATGAGGTACCTTTTATTTTTAAAATAATTCAATTTCCTGCTAATTTATCTTTTGCTCTAACAATTCATAAATCACAGGAGCAAACATTTAAACAGGTAAGAATCGATTTACGCCAAGACTGCTTTTCATACGGCCAACTATATGTCGCTTTGTCAAGATCGGGCTGCGGAGAAAATCAGTGTTCTTCTGCCACAACAAAATAAAACTAAAAATATCGTTTACGCAGTAGTACTTTAAAATATATTCTTTTAAGAACTTCTTAATAGGGATTATAATAATAGAAATTGACGCAGACGAAGTCGCGGGCAACATCTAGTTCTGTATAACACTCGATATAGATAAGTTTATGTATCACTGTTGTTATATTATCAATATATAATTTTGTAAATTCTAAAATAAATTATTTATTTATTTCTTGACCGTCTTCTGTCACAATACCAAATAAGTTTAACCTGAAATCGCGCATAAAATTTACACGCACTCTTTTTTAATTAACGTACTTATAAATAACTTTCTTATTATATATGTCAGTCATCCTAGACATTGGCTGCTGACCATCACGGGTCTCAGGAACCACTGGTGTTGTTATACAAATTAAATACACGCTAGCATTACACTTTATAATCGCCGTATTTACATAATTTTGTCACATTGCATTCTGAAAGTATTTCTTTAAAAAAAAATTATGAAAACAACTTAAAAAATTGATTAATCGATTCATAAGTTAAAAAAAAAAATACAGTTGATGCCTCACCTCTTCCGCAGAATCTGATAATACTGTGAGCCTGTTCTTCTGAGGCAAACCGGCTCTGACTGCCCTCTCCTGGAACGTCGACCTTGCAAAAGAGTGGGAAGTTTATTTGCAACATAAACTTTTTTTATTTTATTTTTTTATCTACGATAAAGTATAATTTGAACATTCAAAATATTAATTAATATTTATCAGCGTTTTATTTTGCAGACCATGAAGGGAACGGAGGCAAGGGTTTCTGGGCCAACGGCCGAGCAATGGATGATTATCGCGAGATCACGCTCACCCGAAAGGTTTTTTTCCCCTTATATTTTGGTAACCACTTTATAAATGCTGGGTATGTTCCAGAAGGATCTCCCTACCCCAGGGTCGCTCCAGGGGGCTGGAATAACAGAATAAATACAGTGAATGTAAAAAGTATTCAGAATTCACTATTACTCTGTAATTTACTTGAATTTTAACTTATTTTTACTTTCACTTACTATATATAGTAAGGAAAAGTATTGCGATCGTGAAAATTTTCGAATTCCAGTTTTCAACGGAAATACACATTTTAGGGTTCCCTGAGTCCAAATAACCAAGTCCCGCAAAAAGGTCTATGTATGTGTGTATGGTAACTCCCGGGCAAAAACGATAAGTCCTATGAAACTGATATTTCATATTTA
Organism: Piezodorus guildinii; assembly: GCA_023052935.1. NCBI lineage: Eukaryota > Metazoa > Arthropoda > Insecta > Hemiptera > Pentatomidae > Piezodorus > Piezodorus guildinii. The sequence goes on along the minus strand of CM041297.1, from coordinate 138,081,669 downwards.
AGACAAATATACGCCTGAGACGTTACAAAACCTTTTTCGTTAAAATGAGCTTACCAGAAGAGCCACTTTATACCATGCATTTTGCACCTTTTTTCGATTTTCTCATAAACCGTTCCGACGATTTTGATTAAACTAACTATATCGATGTAAAATTTAATGGGCTTTAATATAATTTAGGTTTCATTCTGATTAAAATGGTCTGACAGGGCTTGAATGCCGATAATTTACATTTTTTCCCTGTAAAGTACCTTTAATTTTGTAGATTTTTTAAAAAATAACTATATTATCTTGTTAACACTGATGATAAACAGATAAATATATAAATTGAATAACTTCAATACCCAACTAAAGGAGAAAACAGAAAAAAAAAATTTTTAATGCAATTTTTCGTTTTTGAACATAAGAGCAGTAATATACATGTGTGATATACCGTTGGAAAGCTTAAGATTTTAGACAACATATTATCTCATACACAAGCTTTTAAAAGTTATTAGAGAGTGATGAAAACCCGATAAAACTAAGTGATTATTTTAGATGATAATGTAATAGATTTTTTAATAAAACACATGTTTTATAGAAATTCAATTTAATTAATTCTTTAATAGTTTCACGTATTTTTGTCTCTAACTGTATTTGAAAATTCTTTCATTGATTTTAAACATGTAAGTAAGTGAAAGTCGTGTGTTGCCCGCACCAGATTTTTTCATCAGGCTAAAGATGATAAATTTACCTCTTGGTTTATGAAAACCTGATTCTCGGTTTCAAGGAGATGCATGTGACCCCTGAACTGTGAATCCTCCAATCCTACCGCCTTCCAAGGACGTGGTGTAATCGCTGTGATGTTCAGATCTGGGAGGCATCAAGCACCGCACCTCTAATTACCAACAGATAACTTGATTAAATAATAACAGATTGTAGACATTCAAAACTGCAATCTCCGAACAGTAGGAAATTTTCAAATTAATCCACCATAATAAATAATATTTTTAGTCTTATAGAAACACACGGGCTTAAGGTATTAGAAGGCCATTGAAAAATTTCAATTAAATTAAGATAATTAAAATTAAAGTTTCCATTCACCCTTCATGTGCCCTGATGATGACCCACAAAGGGGTCGAAACGTTGGCAAACAATAAATAGTTGAAACTATTTAGTTGTTTCATTTAATGACCGCCACCCGGACTAATTCCTTCCAGTAATTCTCAACGGTCAACTAATTACATCCACAATTAAAATTAAACTAGAACATCTTTTAATGGCTTATATGATTAGAATTAACCTTGGAACACGCCACTAAAACAATCTGATTTAACACACGACTTTCACTTAATTTCTTTTGTCACTCGTTGTTTAAAGCAAATTAAGAACTTTTAAATAAAGTTTGAGGTGTCACCCATAGCGTAGTTGCTAGCATAACAGCTTTCTATGCCAAAGGTCGTGGGTTCAAACCTGCGGGTGGCCCTAGGATTTTTTAATGAGAGTAAAAAAATCCTTAGTTATGCCGTCCTTCGGAGGGAACGAAGATCCCTATCCTAATAAAACCTGGATAGGCAAAATTTAGGACTCCCACTGTAGCATCGTTCGATTAGCCATTGTAGCATAAAGTGACGTTGAACGAATAAATAATAAATAAAGTTTGAGTCAAAAAAAGGTTGAAGAATCACATGGATTTATCCGCTTTTCTTCGCTCTCCAATACCTTTCACAACTTTTTGTATAAGATAACATTTTTTTTTTTTATGTTTTGCTTCTCAGTGGTATATTATAAATCTGTATCACTCTGTTATGTTTACAAAAAATATTTTAAAAATATGTTTACTCTTTTCTCCTATGATTGATTATCGAATTCGTTCAACTTGCATATTTATGCTACCAAGGTACTTTAGAGAAAGCTCATTTATAGTATCGGTATTTAAGCTCTGTCGAACTATTTCAATCAGAATGAAACCTAGATAATATCAAGCCAAGTAAAGCCTACATCGATATAGCGACTTTAATCAAAATCGTTATAGTCTTTTTTTTTTTTTTTTTTTTTTTTTTTTTTTTTTTTTTTTATTGAGATATATTACAATTTGTTACAAAATGAACAATAATAATATTGATAAGAGACCACATTCATACTATATATACAGAAAATAATAATAATGGTCAAATTTCATAAAATATAACATAAATTTAAATATATACAATAAAATAATAATAATAAATAAAAAACAAAACAAATCGAAACATAAACCTATTATTGAGATAAATAAAAAGTTGGCAAATAAATAAACATCTTACACACAATCATAACTATATACAATATATACAATTGCTAAAGGGACCCCAGCAAGCGCTTTTTCCTCCACTTGTGGAGGAAAAAGCGGAATCCAAGAGATCCCAGCACCTCTATCTCAGCCGCATCACTGGTCTGAGCCAGTGGAGGCTGAGTTAGGGCGCTGTAGCCACAAACATACCGTACATGAGTGGAGGATCTGACCATTGTCAGAACTCCAGTTTAAATATTTACAATAGGTCTCGTGGCCACTGCCGTTTCAATCTTCGAGGAGGATTGTAGGGATGGGTGGTGCTGGATAGGGATTGTGCTAGAGGGTTAGGATGATGACTAAGGTTCTGATGAAATTTGGAAAATTTGGATGGTACCAGGTCTAAAACAAACGGAATATTAAGGTCATGGTGTAGGGTACAGTTGGTAACGTAATAAGGAGCATTAACTATTGTTCGGAGGACTTTGGATTGGAAGGATTGGATGCGTTTGATGTTAGAATGTTTAGCTGTCCCCCACAGTTCAAGTCCGTAGGTCCATATAGGTTTCAGTACTGTCTTGTATATTAGTAATTTGTTGTCAACTGTAAGATGAGATTTTCTGTTTAGTAGTCTGTATAACTGGCCGAATCTGCGGTTGAGTTCTTTTCTTTTTAGTCTTGTATGTGGGTTCCACGTCAGTCTTTTGTCTAGTAAAAAGCCGAGATACCGGACTGTGTCTGAGGAAGGAAGCGGTATGGAATTGAAATTAACCGTTGGACAGGATTTGCGTCGAAGGGTGAATGTGACGTGAGTGCATTTGCTTTCGTTCACCTTAATGCGCCAAGCATTGCACCAGTCTTCGACAAGGAAAAGGTGCTTTTGGAGATTTAGCGATGCTGCTTCAGGATCGGAATTGGATGATAAAATGGCTGTGTCATCAGCAAATGTTGCCAGAAAGGTATTGGGGTCGGTAGGGATATCGGCGGTAAAGAGGATGTAGAGGACGGGTCCTAAGATGCTGCCTTGAGGAACACCGGCCTCAACAGTATATTGTTCGGAAAATTCGGAACCACAGCGAACTCGGAAGGAGCGGTTGGATAAATAGGATCGGAGGATTAGGTATAAGGATTGAGGTAAATGGGTTTTGAGCTTAAAGAGCAGTCCCGGGTGCCACACCCGGTCAAAAGCTTGAGCTATGTCCAGAAAGGCACCTGAACAATACTCCTTGCACTCAAGGGCGGAGGAAATGTGGTCTACAACTCGGAGTCCTTGCTGAACCGTGGAATGTTGAGGACGAAATCCGAACTGATGTGAAGGAAAATTTTGAAATTTGGCTAGGATTCGTTTTAGTAGGAGCTTTTCGAAAATTTTTGAGAGGATCGGAAGTAGGCTGATAGGTCTGTAAGATGACGTGTTGTTAGAAGGTTTGCCTGGTTTTAGGAAAAGGATCATAGTTGAATGTTTCCATAAGAGAGGAAAATAGGTAGTGCGTAGGATACAGTTATAGAGATATGTAAGGAATGTAATGGCTTTAGGTGGAAGTTGTCTTAAGATTTGGGGAGTAAGGAGATCGTATCCAGGAGATTTGCGGAGAGGAAGCTTTTTAAGAAGATATCTGACCTCAGAGGGATTAACTGCTTTAGGTGGTAAGGATAGTGTTATTGGTGACGTGAGGAACTCTTCAACTGCTGCAGTATGGGTTGGATTAAGCTCTGGATGAGGAGTAAAAACTTTGGAAAGGTGCTGTGCGAATTCCTCGGCCTTATGCTTGTCAGAAGCAGCCCAGGAACCATCACAGCGCCGGAGAGGATGGGAAATGGTGTGGGATTTTAGGATTCTCTTCGTGACATTCCACAGGGAATTGTCACGAGTCGAGAGAGAGGAGAGGTAGGTATTGTAGGATTGGGAACGGAAGATCGCCAACTCCCGCTTTAATTTTCTACAAAAAAAATTATAGGAGCGGCGATCTTCTGGGTGGCGGGTGCGTTGCCATAATGTTCTAGCTCGACGTTTGCTGTTGATGAGGTCTGTCAGGTGTTGTGGTAAATGGCTTTTGTAAGGAATTATTTGGGATTGTTTGGGAGAGGAGGCAGTCCAGGCGGCTTGTTGAATAGCGGTTGTAAAGGAATATACGGCGTCGTCAAGGTCATTTGGGGTTTTGAGAATCACTCTGAGGTCAATATCATTAGTGAGAATTTCGCGGAAGAGGTTCCAGTTGACAGGGCCCCTAATGAATGACGGTGGGATAGGTTTAGGAATAGGTGTTATGGATACATTTAGAATCAATGGACTATGATCAGAGGATAGTTCATCAAGGCGAGCTATGGAAAAATTCAGAGAGCCTAATCCGCTGTGGATGAAGAAGTCGAGGATGTCAGGATTACGGTTAGGATCTGTTGGCCAGTAGGTAGGAGAATCGGGAGGTAGAAGATGAAAGCGTCGGGAGTTGAGTGCAGACTGCAATGTCCGTCCACGAGAATTGGTGGTTCTAGAACCCCACTGTTGGTTCTTAGCGTTTAAGTCTGCACCCAAAATGAAGTGATTACCCAAGGAGTTGAGGAAGGATCCAAATTGGGCAGAGGAAATGGGATGTTTAGGAGGGCAGTATGCTGATGCGATGATAAGCGGAAAGGAAAAGGTTTTGATAACGATGGAAGTTGCTTGTAGGTAATCGTGGGCGGAAATTGGGTGTAAGTGATGGGTGAGGGATCGGCGGACTATGACAGCAGTACCGGCATGGGCTTTGCCGTCTGGATGGTCTGTCCGGTATGTCGTGTATCCTGGTATTTTAAAGTACTGTTTAGTGGTTAGTCTAGTTTCAGTAATGAGTGCAACATCAATGTTTTTGTCCTGCAGTACGGCTGTAAGTTCGTCAGTGTTTAGTTCTAACACCATTCGCATTCCAAAGGAGAATGGATAAGGAATTAGGTGAGGTCATTTATGGTTTTTTTAAGGCAGGAATGAGATTTGTTACGAGATTCGTAAGGAGTGATATTAGGGGCATAACAAGGGATTTAATTTCGGAAATAAAGGATGTCATCAAACTGGTAAGGTCTGTGGCGTTTGAAGGAGGAGGAATATGAGAGATTTGTGGTGGATTAGGATTCTTAGGATTGGTTACATTTTGAGAAAGAGGTATATGTGGAATGGATTGAGGTACATTTTGTAGTTCCGGCAGGGCCACGGCTTCAGTACTTTGATTCCCACCTCCAAGTAAGTGGGCAAATGATAAATTGGCATCAATAAGTTTTGAGGGTTCTCTTCTGTTTCTTACTTGTCTCACTGTTTCATCCAGTACTTGAGGTTTTTGAAACCTGATCCTCAGCTCCTTATAGATTTGGCATCCTTTATAGTTGGCCGGGTGGTCCTTCAGGCAATGAGCACATACAGCTGGTGTTGATTTTGGTTTTGTACACTCCACAGACTTGTGCTGTTCACCGCATTTCACGCATCGAGGTATGTGATGACAATAACTTTTAGTATGACCATATGCTTGACAATTATGGCACTGAATTATCTCTCTCTTTGTGTAAGGTTTTTCAACTCTTACACTGGAATAGTACAATCTATTGAGGTCATAGATTTTTTCAACTCCTTCAGCTGGTTCCAAATCCACAAAAAAGAGAGGTAGAGGAATTTTATCCTTTAGGACGTTAGTGACTTGCCGCACTTTATAGCCCATCTCCGTTAGTTCTTCTTTAATAGCTTCAACTGGTGTCGAGGGGTGTAAGTTTCTGATTACAACCCTTAAAGCTCTCTCTTGGCGTAGCTGATAGGTATGGAAATCTGCTTTGGTTTCAGTTAGGTATTTCACTATTTTTCTATATGTCTCGGCAGTAGTAGGAGATATTTTGGTATCATTGATTCTACTCATACAGTAGTAGCTGGTAGATTCGGTAATTTTGTTCAATTGCGCACACAACAACTGGAAATTTCTAATATTTTTGACAAATATTGGAGGAGGCCGTGGTTCACTAGGTATAGGAGTAGATTCCATGTTTTCTTTTTCATTATGTAAAATCTGAAAAGGATTTGGGGTGAAAAACGGCGATTCGTCAGTCATCCCTTGTGACGATGTGCCAGGTTGTGGTTCAGATTCTGAATTAGTACCGGAAGGGGTTGCTTGTAGATTTAATCTTTTATTAGTATCACGGCGGGGTCTTTGTTTTGTAGGTGACGGGATTGAACCACTAGATCTAGATCTTTTAGTTGAAGCTTTGGAGGACATTACTTGATGATAATATCGCATTTCATGTATAGAAAGTAATTAAATAATAACCAGATGTGGGAAAAAAACAATAACTTAAAAAAAGTTAAGCAAGACCAGCCTTGCCGGGCTATTGGCAATCAGCTGATATGAAGAGGTGACTCAGCATTCACTTTACACTGTAAATTATATCACAACTTACCGCTGTTTGCTCCAATAATAACTGTTGTTGTTATCCTGAAGTCTGATGATGTTTTCAAGACTGTGCTGAAGTGAAATCCAACTGTAAAAGCAAGAAATCCGAGAGCCGACTTGAAATATGACTGCTATACTCACGCGCATGCGCAGAACTCCTTTTTTTTTTTTTTTTTTTTTTTTTTTTTTTTTTTTTTTTTTTTTTTTATAAAATCGTAAAAAAGTGCAAAATACAAATACCTCTGGTTCGCCGATTTTGTTGAAAAACTTGTAACTTCTACGTTATATACGTTTTTTTTTTTTTATTTAAATTATTTATTGATATTTACAACTATTAATCACCCACAATGGGGGTCGAAGCGTTGCAGAAAATAAATGGTTCAGGCTGCCAAATTTTTTCATTCATTAACCGCCACCCGGGCAAATCCTTCTAGTTTTATATTTTATGTTATCTTGTATTTTGCATATGTCATATTATTAGTATGTTATTTTTTTTTTTTTAAATATGTATTTATTGGAATTTACAACTGTATAACAAGTAATACAACAAGTAAACAGTATGCTACATAAAAAAAAAAAAAAAAAAAAAAAAATTCACTCTAAAGATTTTTTTGATGAAAATTGTATACATGTACATATTTCTTATTATGTTTATTATCTAATTTAATTTTCAATATTATTTTTTGAGGCTTCTTTTTGATCTATTATTATTCTTAGTATTTGTAATTTCTATTGTTTTTTTTGTTGTTTTTTACTCGACTTTTATATGGACTTTTATATAAAGTTTTTAAATTAATCTTCTCGTTATGTTATTTAAGGGACTAGTCCCAGAATAAATAAAGATTTATTATTATTATTTTACTACACATTTAGTAAGTAAAAAGAAATTAGGCATGAACAAGACATGTTGAGAAGCTACCCAGCGGCAGCACTCTAAAAATATTCTAAACTAGAAGGTTTCGAGGCCATCTTCTTTTCAGACGCCTCGACGGATTATCAGGTATTTTAGAGGAAGAAAGGATTAAAACTAATGGGTTACTGAGGGAATGGAGTTTGAAATGCATGGAGAGGTATTTGGTCGGGCCAAATCAGTAACATATGGAACATTGATGCCATGGTGGATGAGTTTGTTCGTAACAAAGTAAGGAGCATTGAGAATTTCAAAAAGAATTTTCGATTGTAAAGATTGGATTCGAGATGAATTCGATGGTTTATTAGAGCCCTAAAGCCCAACTTTATACGTCTAGTTTGGCCTTATGATAATCATGTAAATGAGCCATTTTTAGTTTAGAGGGATACTAGAAAGTTTGTCTAGTAAGTGTTGAAGTAAGCGAAAACGTCGGACAGTTTCTTGTTTTTTCAGTCTCGTGTGCGGATTCCAAGTAGGCGTTGGTCAAGATGATGTCCTAGATATCGGATCTGTTCAACAGGGACTAGATGAGAGTTATTAAAGGATAATGTAGGGCATGATGTCATAGGTTTCCGACGAAGGGTAAAATATATTTGATGGGATTTTTAGGAGTTTATTTTAATTCTCAAATTTTGACACCATTGCTAAAGGTCTCCGATGTGGGATTGAAGAGTTTGGGAAGTAGTATTTGGATCATTATTTACTGATCATTAGTGTGATCAGCATAGGTAAAAAGGAAGGTGCGAGGATGGGACATGCGGTTTTAAAATCAGAATTTTCAGTTGTTTACATCTTATCGTTTACAATCTAGAATTAGCCACATACACACACAGATCTTTTTGCTTGAGTTCAGCATTGGATTCAGATTATTCTAAAACGTATATTTCCCGTGAAAACTCGAAATCCAAAATGTTTACGATCTCAATACTTTCTCTTACTAGATATTTAATGTATATATAATAATAATAATAGGCCGACCGAACCCGAAGGTTCGATGCCAATACCACCAAATGCTGTCTACACAGACTCGTCTAATGATCACCGTTCAAGCCCAAGCTCCCGTGATCAGCCTTAACGCAATCCGTCCATCAACGCTTCCTACATTTCGGACGCATACCAATCGGTTCAGCGAGTACCGACTTTCTCGGAATTCGTTCCTCACCGAGCCCAACAACTTTACTTGCTCATTTGAGCCTCCGCGATGCTATCAACTCAATTATATTCACAGGGTACAAGTTCCGCAATTCCGCGTTGTGCAACCTTCTAAACTCCCCATTGGCTTCATATCTCTTCGGACCAAATATTTTATGCAGTACCTTATTTTCGAAAACCTTAAGTCGTTGTTCATCCTTTAAAGTAAGCGGCCACGTTTCACATCCATAAAGGACCGTCGGAAGAATAATAGTTTTATAAATTCTAACCTTTAAGTTTTTATACAGAAGCCACGAGCAAAGTAATTTAGGAACTGAATAATAACAAGCATTTCCTGCCTTTAACCGTGACTTTATTTCCTCCTGGATTTCATTTTTTCTCGTTATCATTGAACCTAAATACTTAAATTTCTCTACTTGTTCAAAAGTATGCTCTGATATATTAATATCACCAAGATCGCCACCGTTTCTGCCACTAATCATATATTTCGTCTTATCGTTATTTATTTCGAGTCCTATTTCTTTACCGGTTTTAAGTGCGTTAAACTTGTATTTAGTTGTATAGTGTCCGTGTCTTCACCTTTTCTATGACATGTTCTAATGCTATATTAAATAAAATAGGTGAAAGGGAGTCGCCCCTTTTTCATTTTTTTAAAACTTTTTTTTTCATGCTTAAAGAGACACATTATTGGGAAATATTTTTCGTCACCAAATTGTCTGAAACTTTACATTTTTTTTCTCTTTTCAAGCTACATTCATAGCAAGGAAGCACCTCTTGCAAAATGATGATATCACTGTGATACAAGGTTTCCTTATTAGGTAATAAGAAGCTCAATGCCATTATGAGAGTGAGTGTCTGTAGTGCTCCATTCAAGATTTATATCGTTGTTGTGGGTAATTTGTAAAGCATATGAAAAAAAATCAATTATTTATGTGTCAATTCATTTGAGGGTTTAGCATTTTCTATGGCTCATCTACTTCAATTAAATTGTCTAACGGAGGGAACGTGTTACCTCACATTTCATTATTTTAGCTCATTTGCTGGTTTTCACAATACAGCTGACTGTTGCGAATCAATAAACGAAGTAGAAGAAAAAAATCATTTGAAGCAAATTTTAATTAATTATCAGCTCAACATTCTTGAAAGTAATGTGCTTTTTTACCAGTTCTTACCTATAGCCCCAAATCTCAACTCCATAAGGCCTTATGATTGTTACGTAAATGAATCTTTTGTAGTTAAGTGAAGGTTACAGCGTCTTTCTACTAAGTGTTGGATTAACTGAAATTGGAGTGTAGTTTCTAGTCTTTTCAGTATTGTATACCTTTTCCATGTAAGACGTTTGTCAAACAGGAGACCTAAATAGCGGATTTGTTCAACTCGGACAAGGACACTGTAGGACTGGATATCATAGGCTTACGACGAAGGGTAAAAGTAATTTGATGGGATTTATTATAATTAATTTTAATTTTCCTATTCTGCACCATATATCAAGGTCTCTGATGTGATACTTGAGAGTTTGAAAGGCAATCGTTATTACGATCCTACTCGTTATTAACTTTCAACGCACGCAAGTGTCATTGTCATAGGTAGAAAGGAAAGTGTTAGGATGGGTTGGGATATCAGCTGTATAGACTGGGTAAAGAATGGGTTCTAGGGTCCTGCCTTGAGGAACACCAGCAAACTGAGTAAAAATGGATGAAGAGGAACGCTTTTGGTTGATTTTGAAGGATCTAACAGAGAGGTAGGACTGGATGATGAGAAAGTATGTAGGGGGCATTTACGGATTTTGTATACGAGTCCTAGGTGCCACGCTCGGTCAAAGGTATCTTTAGTAATAAAATTCTCTTCCCTGTTGAAGAAAATGTTAATTTAAAAATTATTAACAAGTTCTGACTCTTTTTTTTTTTTTCCACTTAATATTTTATTTACACTTGTAAAAAAATTACAATTAGCAAATGTTTTAAAATCTAAGTAAACATGGCGTGGTCAGGCATGAGGGAGACAGCACCCAGTGGTGCATCCTCCTGACATTAAGCATTAAGCAGAACTATATTTTTAGGTCAGGAGATCCCTCATCCAACTCCTTTTCAGCCTACGCCGAGTTATGGATGGTATGTCGGTTGTAGCCATGTTTTGCACAAGTTTGTTTATGTGTCCATTTAGTTTGTCGTGAAATCGTTTGTAAGTCGATCGAATATGGTTTGTTATAGTAGGAATACGTAAGTCAGTATGAAGGGTATCGTTTGAAACATATAGTAGTGAGTTCGTTGCCAGTCTTAAAAATTGCGATTGAAATGTTTGTATTTTTCGTATGTGTGTCTTTTTAGCAGGTCCGCATATTTGGCAAGCGTAAGTCCATATTGGTTTTAATAAATAAGTGTATACGTTAAGTTTCTGTCTGATAGGTAATTTAGAATGTCTATGAAGTATCGAATACAATAGTCTCAGTCGAAAATTTAGATTATATAGATATCCAAATTGGATGGGCTGACTGTCTTTCGACGATTATATGACATGAGTTTCATGACTCAGGGGCACTTCGTACCTCCACAAGTTCTGACTCTTTTGAATGACGTTCCTTTCACAATATTTCATAAAATACATTAAAATTATTCACAAGCATTATGTAGTAACAAAAAAAAAATCAGGCATTTAAGCCATGTCGAACTATTTCGATAAGGATATAGCCTACGTGATATTAAATTTAATTTGATTCTACACTAACATAAAGCGTTTAAACAAAATCGTAACGAAGGTTTTTTTGAGAAAATCGTAAAAATGTGCCAACTGAGCTATATAAAGTGGCTCTTCTATCTCATTAATTTTTATGAAAACGTTGTAGTAATATCCTTAGAATATAATTATCTTAAATATGAAATTTCAATTCCATACAACTCACCGCTTTGGAGAGAGGCTGGCTACACTTTTTTTTGCAGGACTTGGTCATTTGCGTTCCGAAAACTCTAAAATGTGTATTTACGTTGAAAAAACATATAGGAAAGTCTTTAATGCTTTATTTTACTGTATGATTCATATATAGGCTAATGAAATTCAAAATTGAAATTATGTTTTGTAAAATATAGCTTTAAACTGTTAAAAGAATGATCAAAATTTATTTACTTTTGTTACTGTAAATATATCAAAAAATACTGTTACCTTGAAACTAATAGAAACAATAAATTCTCATTAGTTTTCATGCCCAAGTAACAAACTATAAGCAAACATTTGTTGAGCATGTGCTAATATTTATGCATTTAATGATCTAACGAATTCATTGTTCTATCATCATATATAAGCTATGATCTCTTTGGCAAATCTATCAGTTACCAAACATGGATCTTAAAGTTCTTTTCCTCTTTGTCTTCTTGGCTATCTCTGCTGTTATCGTGAGTATAATAATTCTATATTATAGTAATAAAACTACAATAATAAATATTTATGCTTTATACAGAAATAATTCTGAATTTCGATTAAAAAAACTGCAAGTAGTAGAATGTCATATATTATACTTTAAGTAAGGTCCAACACACTAATTATAAAAATTCAAAATTAATAAATAAGCCAATAAATTATTTGTTTTATGCATGGTAATAAAACTAAAAACGATGCAAATTACACAATCGTATTTTCAAATAACTATGTTAGGGTAAAACTGTTTATATGGCTGTTTATAGATGCTAACCTTTTTGAATTTTCTCTATCTTCAATAATTATCGAGCTTTGGTGAAATTACATCTATTATAATTTGTGACTTGAATATATAGATCAACGTTTTTTTCTGATTATCGCGCTTTGCTGATTCTAAAACTCTATACATATGTTTTCTTTACCTTAAAAAATAACTGAGTTATGTGCGTATTTATGAAAAAAAAAAAATAGATATTTGTTTAATAATTACTCCCGATTTTTCGGTTGAAAAAATAACTAATACATTTTTCTCTATCTTCGGAAATAACGGAGTTGGAAGCATATATATACAAGATTTCAATTCTTTTAATTTTTTGTTTTGTTTGCAGTGCTTTACTGATTCTGGAACTCTATACACATTTTTTCTCTATCTTCAAAAATAACCGAATTATTGGCGTATTTTAGACTAAAATTTAGATTTTTTAAAAAAAATTATTCGCTTATTTTTGGTTAAAAAAAACAAATTATAAATTTGTGTCTCTATCTTCGAAAATAACGGAGTTACAAGCGTATATATAAACAAGATTCAATTTTTTTTTTTTTTTTGTTTACCGCGCTTTACTGATTCTGGAACTCCATACATGTTTTTCTCTGTCTTAAAAAATAACTGAGTCTGGGCGTGTTAATGTGTAAAATTTCAATTTTTTTTCTTTCCTTTTTTTCTAATTTTTCACGTTTTTTTTGGTTAAAATACATTAATACAATTTTTCCCTATCTTGGAAAATAACTGAATTAAATCACTTTTAATTCTCCGCCATTTTAAAACTAATCGGCTTATATCAACGGCTAGGTGTTGGGATCATCGTTAGATGCCCTAGTATTTTTGTGGCAAATTAAAAAAAAAAATTGTCATGTAGCTTCGGAAAAAAACTTGAAACTTAAGCCTTCAAATTTTAAGAAGGGAAGGCGTAATTTTTTTTTTTTTTTGTGTCGATTACAAAGGTCCATTATTGAAAATAATAACCCAAGAAATAAATTAACTCGTCAAAAGAGTGCTTTTAATAAGGTTTTTTTTAAAAACTGTTCTCACATTGATTCCTTTTTAGGAGCGAGGAACAGTTTTGAGGAACTTAATTCTTTATTAGTTTCTCTCATTTTTATCTCTTACTATATTTGAAAATTCCTCAATCGATTTTAATAACGGAGGTAAGTGAAAGCTGTGTGTTGTCCGCACCAGATTTTTTTCCCTTTAGTTGGCTATCTAATTCGTTCATATTTTATATTTATCTATGTTTTATCAATGCGAACATCTAGAAATGATTCATTATTATGAATCAACAAAATCAAAGGTAGTTCAGGGCAAGAAATTTTGAAAATTAGGTATTTAAAACTTGATGCTTTTTCGGAGAAAATAAGACCTGGATGATATTAAAGACTATTTATTAAGCCACCTTTTTTTTGTTTTCTTTTTTAAATTTTAATAAAAAATTGTAATGAACTTTTTTTAGAAGTGAGGAATCTTAATCTGTAAAGAGCTTTTAAGAAACCTTAATAAAAGTACTGTTTTGAAGAGATAATTTTTTTTTTTTTAGTTTTATTACCAAGCATAAAAGTTAAATCATTAAATGCCTTATTTGTGTCATTATTTCGCCATTAAATAGGGCAATTTTAATAAGAAACTCATTTTTCTACCTTCATTAGAACCAGTGATATTAAATAGAATGTGATTTTCGCGCACAAAATTTCAGATTTTTTACGCGACACCTGGGAAGCATTAAAGGCCCTAATATTTTGCACAGTCTAACGATTTAATGCCTAGTCTTATCTAAAAAAAAAATTAATCAAAATCGGTGAGACACATATGAGATCGTCTTCTTGTCAGTACATTGAAAATGAAATTGAACTGAAAAGTAACATCAAAGATATAAATACGAGGCATGTTTTTTAACTAAGTACCGTTTTGGAATTTAAAAAATACGTGCAAGATATCGCAATAATTTTATTTTTTACATGAGAGCCTGTGCCTTAATCTACATTTCTACATAATTTCCATGAAATTTTATATATTAAATTTAAGCAAAATAAATAACCTAACTTTTATTAAAATCAAAAGTTGATTTTTAAGCGTGTTGCCAACTCAATTTTCCAAATTAGTGCACTTTTCCGATGATTTTAAACAATATAATATGGATAGAGTACTTTTTGGAATGAAACATGGATATAGTACTTTTTGGAAAGAATTAAAAGGGATATAGTACTTTTTGGAAGAATATAACGCGAAATAAGTTGGTAACAGTCACAATAACCTTCCTGATACAACATTAGTGATAACTAACGTCTTTATATCGTTAATTACTAAGTTATGTATATTTCCTTATTTTCCCTCTGAGAAATATCTTTCTTTGTTGGTTAATTACATTGATTATCTATTCTTCATAAAGAAAGTGAATATACAAAGGACAATTTATCTATTTATGGCACTTTAATAAGAAAATATGTAATTATGAAGTTTGTTTGGAACGTATTTACTATATGTGTGAATTTAGCAAATTTAACTATATTATTGACGGATTATATTATTATTGGAAACAATATTTAACCATAGATACTGATAAATAATAATTTTTGAGTTTTTATTTTACATAAAAAAATCGACTACTAAGTTAGATCAGGCACGGATTTTCTTCACATATTTTGCAAGTTCGTGGAATGCTAATTTGCTGCATCAAATACCATTATTCTATTAAAATGTGAGTTTCTGAAAAATATTAACCAAATTTATGTTGCTGCAAGAAGAAATACTATGAAAAAACTTAATTTAATTGACAACCTAAAAGAACCAAAGCGACTCAACTAAGTTGTTTCAAATAGCCTAAAAACTGAGGCTCTTGTCATAACGCGGCACCATTTTTAATACCCCCCTTTAAAAAATTCTGCCGCCTGACTTGTTAACCACTGCATCACAAATGTTTTGACTTCGTTATCGTCTTAAAAAGACGTGGCAAGTTGAGTAAGGGTATCGTTTTGCTGCATGACAATGCCCGTCCATATGTGGCTAATTGGACCAATGATTTCATCAAATCATATAAATGGGAAACTCTAGATCATCCTCTATACAGCCCTGATCTGGCGCCCAACGACTACCATTTGTCCCTGCACTTGAAGAAACACCTGGGCGGTCGGTGTCTTCAAGACGATAACGTAGTCAAAACATTTGTGATGCACTGGTTAACAAGTCAGGCGGCAGAATTTTTTGAGGAGGATATTAAAAAACTGGTGCCTCAAAATTCATAGAAATTATTTAGAAAAGTAGATTAAGATACAGGCTTTTATGTGAAAATGAAATTATTGCGATATCTTTTCACGTCTTTTTTTAATTACAAAACGGTACTTTCTTAAAAAACATGCCTCGTACAACCTGCGCTCGAGAATTTCGAGCATCGTTCCTGATCTCCTAATATCTCTTATCAAATATTTCCAATTAATAAGTCTTATCTCCTTACTTTCAGTCCCTTGGAGCAGCAGCTGATCTTGGAGAGTACGAGGCAGAGCCAGCGGCACCCGGATCCGAAGGCAGCCAGAAGGACGTGAGGTGTGGCAAAGGCAAGAAGGGAGGCAAAGGAGCCAAGTGGGGCAAGAAGGGATGGAAGGGTTAGGTATCCCTCAGAGGAAGAAGGACTTAAAATAAAAGTATAAAGTGAAACGAGTCTGTATCATTATGAAATAATACCCATTTCCCTATCCTTTTGTTAGATCATGGATATTTCCGATTATATAGAATCTATATAGGTAGCTAAGGAAGAAGTTTTGAAAACGAAAACTGATTGACACTTCTGTATCCGTGGCATTACACAGCAGATTCATTTCTCGACATTGTTTTTTGTTTCCGAGCAGAATTTCTTTTTCTTTATTTTTTATATAGATTCTATCTAATCCGAAATGCTGGTTTATCATTTAAATTGTATACATTACAATAGGTAAATTTTATATATTATATTTAAGGAAAATAAATAACCTAGCCTTTATAAAGTGTGTACCTAAAGATTGGGGGAAAACCTGTTGGCTGAGTGCAGTCCATGCCTAAACATCTCATTCAAAGTCGTTGGCCTGGAAACAGTTCGAATCCAAATATGTACTGAGCCTAAGACTCTTCATGGGTTGTAGAGGAACAGGTTTTAATAAGAGATAAAAATAAAACATTCCAAAAAAAAACCCAGAAGAAAAAAGTAGTCTCAGAGGACCAGAAAGGGGAGCCCGTGGCTGAGTGGCTAGAGTTCGAATCCAAGTCCCGGCGGGTCCAAAAAAAAAAAAAAAAAATGTGGATTCACTGACAACCTCTCCCCCGGGTATGTCAGACCCATCAGCCAAAGGGTGGCCACTCACAAAATTAGTCGTAGGGAGTGATGACCCTACACTAAAAAAAATTGCATTGTGAAACGTGAGTGTAAACTCGCAGGAGTTTACAACGCGAGACCCAGGGCCTACACGGTCTGTCGCGCCACTGGAAGAAGAAGAGCACTAGAAAAGGGCAGCATAAGACTAAATGAGGGAATATTGGAGGAAACGCAAAAACGCTACCAAAAAAAAAACTTATTATTCACTCTTTTCTCTCTGATAGATTTTTCTCTGTTCGGCAGGGCTCAGAAACTTCTTCAATCCGACCAGTCTTGGCAGGAGTACCGCAAGGATCGATACTTGTTCCGCTCCTATACATTGTATACACACATGACATACCAACTCACCCCACCACATTGACTGCAACTTACGCGGACAATACTGCTATTTTAACATTAAACGACGATCCTATACTGGCCTCACTGACTCTACAAAATCACTTGATGATACTACAAAATTGGTACAACCTATGCAGTTCGTTCAAATCACGACAAATCAAAACACGTAACGTTCACACTACGACAAAACACTTGCCCACCAATTTTTATCGACAACAACCAAATTCCTCAGACCAACTCTGTACATTACCTAGGACTGACACTCGATCGAAGGATGACTTGGGGCCCACATGTCAAGATGAAAAGACAGACTCTTAACCACCGACTGAAAGTACTATACTCACTTTTATCTAAATCTTCAAAATTAAAAATTAGACAGAAACTGAATACATACACATACCTTCTTAAGCCAATATGGACTTACGCTTCACGGATTTTCGGTTCAGCAAAAAAGACTCACATACAAAAACTGCAATGATTTCAATCCAAAATTTTAAGACTGATAACGACAGCTCCTTGGTACGTAAACAACAGAACCCTACATACGGACTTACAACAACCAACAGTTGACCAACATATACGAACACTATATATTCGTTTTCACAGTAAACTTAACGGACACGACAATAGACTGATTAACGACATGTCAATAGCTGAAATGCCAGTCATAAGAAGGCTAAAGAGAGGCTGGATGAGGAACCTCCTCTGCTAAAATAAAGCCTTGGTAGGGGTGCTGCTGGGCATTTTCCTTCTTCATGCCTACCATGCCTGATCTCAATTTGTATAGCACATTTGCTGATTGTCAGATACATTCTGACAGGCGTGAATATAGAAATAAAGAGAAAAAAAAAAGTAATAAAAAGAGACCGTTTAAAATATTTAACATCGATTTTAGAAAAAAGGCTGACAACCTAAAGTATAGAAATAATGATAGTTAGGAAAATCTCACCAACCTAAGTGATTGTAGGTTAATGTAAAATTAATGTGATACTTATAACTATTTTCATTTATAACTTAATATTAATAAGAGAGTTAAGTGAAAGTCGTGTGTTGCGGTCACTAGATATTTAAAACATAAAATACATGCAATGTTAATTTGTGTCCAATATGTCGTAATATTTGACGTATTGAAATCATAACTATTTATTTAAACTGTCAATAATATGTTCATTACAACATATTAATTTCACATATATATATAAAGGATTAAAAAACATCTGCATATTTTACAGATTATATGCAAAACTTGACCCGGAAAATGCAAATTATTACATCCACCACAACAAACTGTGTCTGCATAGCAAGTCTTTGATATTAAGAGCAAGAGGAGAACTGATACGAATTAATTGTCAGCTATGGAAGAGGGATAGGGTACCTGTCTGCCATGTGCCACATCAATGTACCAGAGGACACCTTCCATTTTTTTGGCAAACTGTTCTGTCTTAAACGAGTTCAGGATGCAATATTCATGAAAAGATAAGGTAACTCTAGAATAAGTAATAAATAGATAAGATAGCTTCGATTGAGTGAAACTAACTACATACTGAAATGATTTTTTTAAATACAGAAATATTTTGGTCAAGCATTTTAATTATTATACTATAAATAGAATAAATAACAACATATTAAAATGGTACTACAATAACAAATCAATCATAAGTATTATCATCAAAATTGAGACGTTGATTTCCAAAAGGTACTATATCCACATTAGAAACTTTTACAGGAAACGCAAAAATCTGTCATTTATTTATTATTGGACCAATTTATGTGATTCTTTTTTTTATTAAAATCAAAAGTTAATTTTTAAGTGTTTTGCCAACTCATTTTTCCAAATTAGTGCACTTTTTCGATGATTTTAAACAATATAATATGGATATAGTACTTTTTGGAACGAAACATGGATATAGTACTTTTTGGAAAGAATTAAAAGGGATATAGTACTTTTTGGAAGTATATAACGCGAAATAAGTCGGTAACAGTCACTATAACCTTCCTGATACAACATTAGTGATAACTAACGTCTTTATATCGTTAATTACTAAGTTATGTATATTTCTTTATTCTCTCTCTGAGAAATATCTTTCTTTTTTGGTTAATTACATTGATTATCTATTATTCATAAAGAAAGTAAATATTCAAAGGACAATTTATCTATTTATGGCACTATAATAAGAAAGTATGTAATTATGAAGTTTGTATTTACTATATGTATGAATTTAGAAAATTTAACTATATTATTAACGACGTTTAAACAATATTTAACCATAGATACTGATAAATAATAACTTTTAAGCTTTTATTTTACATAAAACAATCTACTACTCAGTTAGATCAAGCACGGATTTTCTTCACATATTTTGCAAGTTCGTGGAATGCTAATTCTAACTATTTGCTGCATCAAATACCATTATTCTATTAAAATGTGAGTTTCTGAAAAATTTTAAACCAAATTTATGTTGCTGCAAGAAGAAATACTATGAAAAAACTTAATTTAATTGACAACCTAAAAGAACCAAAGCGACTCAACTAAGTTGTTTCAAATAGCCTAAAAACTAATTTTTAGGTTAAAACAGTGATCAAAATAATAGCGGTGATTCAAGACGTGCTAAATGAACCAATAAAAATGCATAAAATGATGAAAACAATAAATTAATGGTGATATATTACGGGATTAGGTGCTTCTGTATAGTGCGAAATATAGTACCTTTTGGAAGGAAATGAAAGGAAAGGTTTTATCTGTTTACATAGGATATAGTACCTTTTGGAATGAAATGCAATTTTTATATACTTTTTTAGGGATTTTTATGTTTTTCAGATAAAATTTGATGACGGATTTAGATAAAACTTAACCATTAGAATAAAAATATGTGAAAATATCAACTTTGAAAAAAATGTCCTTTAGTACTTTTTGGAAATCAACGTCTCAATTGTAAAAAGGTGCAACCCGACAAACGGCTCATCACGATTGTCTTGCGAGCATTGATTGTATAAAATATATATTATGATTATTTATTGTATATCAAGTAAAAAAAAAAAAAATTATTCATTCCTTCAAAACATCAACATAGAAGACTATATTAAATAAAATCAACTCACCTTCTCGCATGAAAGCGAAATTATTAGTGAATACAAAAAAGTAATTGAAAGAAGACAGGATCATTACAGAAATTGCGATATCCTGGAGCCAAGAAGCCAAGAGAATAAGGAAAGGATATGCAACAACGTGGCCTTGGCTACACAGTTTATGTAAGCTCAACTGTTTTGGAGAAAGAAATGAAAACCTATACTACTAGTAATTTTGGCAGTTAGTTACTAAACTATTTTAGGTTTTCATTAATTTATAATATATTTATCTTATTATTTTTATAAATGGATATATATTTTGGCAGGGGGTGTGTTAGTTTCAGTCTGTAATGTTTTTTCTCCTTCAGTTTGACCTATTCCAACTCTGTTGGTGTTGATGGGATTGAAAATTTGCTAGTAGGTTCTTTATCAGAAATTTAGTGGACAATACTTTTAGTTATATAACATTTGTCGCTAGGACCTACCGTTTAGGAGTAATATTGGTTCGAATAAAAAAAAAAGTCTTGTTTTCCTACATTTATTAAGTTTTGGGTCTTTATTGACACACAAAATAAAAGTGTGTTGCTGTTGCTAACATTGAAAATTTGATGTTATTTCGGTAATATTTGTATAAAATATTTGTCACCAGGACCTACTGTTTTGGAGTTATATTGTTTTAAATGAAAAAAATTCAGGTTTGGCCAACATTGCCAACAGAATCAAAATTTCGACCAAAGCTCTCTTGTCAGAAATTCTTTGATTTTTTGAGATCTACAACTGTATTAGTTAATACATCAACTAAATTCTTTCAGATAAAATACATGAAGAGAAAAAGACCATTGGCATCACTCCTCTAGGCTAGAAGGTCTCGAGGCCATCTTCTTTTCAGACGCCTCGGAGTAGTGTCAGGAAAAGAAGAGGAAGCAACTATTGAAACTAGTGGTGGGTTAGAGAGAGAGTAGAGTTTGTCATGAAAGGATTGATACCTGGTTCGGGCCAAATTTTCAGAAATTTAATGAAAAATATGTTCCGGCATATACCATTTGTCGCTAGGACCTACCGATTAGAAGGTATATTAGTTTAAATTAAAAACGAAATCATGTTTTTTTTCACCCTCCAAAATGTAACATGTTTAACAATCTACCTCGGATTGGAAATTTGCTGATAGTATCTTTATCAGAAATTTTATGGAGAATATGTTTTGTTATATAACATTCATACACAGTATAGTATAAAACCTGGGTATTACAATAGATCAAACCCTTTCCTGGAAACCCCACATTGCTCAAAGTTTCAGACAATCTATAAGTACTCTTAAGTACTTCCATCGCTCCAATCATCTCCCTCTTCCCACCCGTAGGTTGCTTGCTTAGTTCCTCGCTTATTTTTTCCCACTTAGATTATTGTTGTGTCGTATATGGAGACCTCTTGTCTGTACTTGATGACAGACTTAAGCGGATTAAGAATATGTTTTATAAGATCCATCCTCAGTACCTCGAAGAGGTCTCCAGTGACCCACTTATAAAGCGAATTGAAGTGGCTCCTTCTATACGTATACAATATTTCCTCGGAACATATCTCTACTAAGTCATTAACTCTCAACTTTTGATAACTCCTTTTATATCCGTTCTGCAGCCCTCTAGAATTCCCTACCTAATCATATTTACCATGCTTCTCCCTTTCTTTCATTCTAATCCCATCTTTTCCAATACCTTCTAGCATCACAAAGAGAAGCACATTAAATGTAAAATTGTAAAACCTCTATCCTACTTCCAACGTAAGATAAAATTATTTATTTTACCAAAATCCTAGAGTTATGGAATAATTATATTTATTTGAAAGTTTTTCAGCTCTATCCTTTTATAGGAGATTTTTTCTTTCGTTTATATTTCAAATATTTTGTATATAATTATATAAATAGGTTTATTAATTTTTTTTGTACAAATTTGTGAATAAAAATATATTTTATTGGTCCCTCGGCCAGACATGAATATTGAAGTGTATATTTGCTATACGAAATTGTTATTCTTAAGGGAATTAGTCCCAGAATAAAGTTGTTATTATTATTATTATAGCAACTAAATTGGTTTGAATAAAAAAAGTTACTTCTGAAACCTCCAATTTCTGTCAACTTTGTTTATTTCAAATAATCATCAATCCAACGCAAAGCAATTAAGCCTAACAGTAAAAATCAGTAGATTATAGATTGGCATATCCAAGATCTATTGTTTTCCAGTCAGGGAGATTTTTTTTTTTTTTTTTTTTGTCCTTTCCCACACTGAAGTTGTTATGAGTATTCCCTGTATACACAATCTACTATTGACAACAAAAAAACTAACCCCTACAACCCACGAAGAGTCATATTCGTTCTTTTTCTAGGCCGAGATCACACTCAGCCGCCAGGTTTTTCCCCATTTTTGGGTACCCACTTTAAAGAGGAGACTGGGTTTGCTCCAGGATCGCCTCAAGCCTTAATTAACAGAATAATTTATATCATATCACAGCCGGGATTCGGACACGGACCCGGAGAACAGTAGACTAGTGCTCTATCCATTAGATCACGCCGCTCCCTCTTTTCTATTGAGGTAACATAGACATAGACAAGGGGCAGACTATACTATACCCGCAATACTGAACGGTTGTTAGAGTTTAGCGGACTTAAACTGCGTACACTGCCGGGCGTACCTAAGGGATTTGTGAATGTAATATATTATATTATTACTACAGTGGATGTGATTTAAGAATGAAGCACGTTTGTTTAATCATTTAACTACAATTAATGATCCTGTGGTTAATTGGACGATGCTATGCTAGAGAGGTAGTACTAAATTTTGTCTAGCCAGGTTTAATTTGGATAGGGATTTTTACCTAACATCGCACAAGATTTGCGTCCCCTCCGAAGGACGCCAAAACTAAAGATTTTACTCGCATTAAAAAATCTTAGGACCATCTGCCATGTTTGAGACCGAGACCTTGAGCATGGAAAGCTGTTATGCAAGTCAGTACAATCTTAAACCCTGATTGTGAATATAGATAATACTTATAAACAACTTTGTGGTGTAGAAGGATCAAAAAATAATAATAAAAAATAAATAAAAAAAAACTGGGTGGGTAAAACAATAGATCATGGATATCTAAATCTACTTATTTTCCCTGGTAGGCAGAATTTTTTGGAATTGGATTGATGATTAAATGAAATAAACAAATTGACAGAAAATAAGGGTTTCAAACATAACTTTTTTTAATTTTATTACAATTAAGAATAGTTTGAATGAATAATTGTATTATTAGGTTCCTTTAATTAAAATGATCCATTTCATTCAACTTATTTTATTTTCTTATTTTTTCTCCCTACGTTTCGGCTCTTTACCATTCTCAAGGGATCTACAAAAAACATTTATTTTAAAATTAAAAGATACACAACATTATTTTTTACATTCTTATAAATCAATTTACATACCTCTTTATACTCCTTTATGCACTCTATACAATATATAAATATATATTTTGTCATAATTCAGTAAAATAAAATTAAAACTATTACAGGCTGACCAGCCCTGTCCTGGTTGTTATCATCTAACTTTTTTTATTCAAACCAATATACCTGCTATACTGTAGGTCCTAGCAACAAATGTTATATAACAACAAATATTCTACATAAAATTTCTGATAAAGATACTATCAGCAAATTTTCAAATTGACGAGGTGAAGGGACGGTATAGTGCATGTTGTGGGGGACTGTTGGACTACAGTGGGTATAAGCAAATATGGAATAATGTGACAACAAAATCTATTATACAATACATGGGTTAAATTTTAGTTTGAATCAGGCAGAAAATGTTTTATTGTATATATATATATATATATATATATATATATATATATATATATATATATATATATATATTATAAGTTCTAAAATGTAAATATTATAAATAGCAACATGAATCAAGAAGAGGAAATTTTGTTAAAATTTTAATCCCAGACTTTAGTTACTATCTGCTCTGTATAGCCCTCTCATTATTATACCTTAGTCATTGTAATTTAATTAAGCGATTTCTTTACACATCTAGTTCCTTTTTATGTTTTAATTTTCATATCCTCTAGCTCAATAGTTTTAAAATAGTATATTTAATCTTATTCTAAATGTATCTCTTTTGCATCTTTTTAGCCCTGATGATGACCCATAATGGGGGTTGAAACGTTGGCAAAAAATAAATTGTTGAAACTACTTAATTGTTTCATTCACTGATTGCCACCTGGACTAATCCCTTCTAGTAAGACAATTTACAGTGTGTTTTTTGCAAGAAAATTCCCCAATTGACAACCTAGTTTGTATAACTAGGAAAATCTAAGATGCATGTGACAACAAGGAACTTATTTTGTTTATTGTACATTATTATAAGGGAACAAAATGTTTCAGAATAAAAATTATTTTCATCTATTGGTCTTTATTTTATTAATTTTTATGATCTTTTCTATTGTCAAGATTATTTTTGTCAATAAGGTGGATAAAATACACACTTCCTTAATATTATTTTAATTATTAACTTGGCTGTAGCACAATTTTCATAATTAAATAATTATTCTGATGGTATACATAAAAAAAAGAGATAAATAATTAACCAATAAGAATTCGATATTTTATACACTTAATTTACATACTACCTATAAACTTTTATGAGGAACTTATCTTTTCGGTAAATCTGAACCCAAATCAATGACCAAGTTACTTAGTGTGCATAATTATTATTCATTAGTAATATTTATTGCTGGTTATGGGTTGATATATAATTTTTAATTCAAGTTCCTTCCTTAGTCTTTTCCTGTTCCTGAGGCTAAATTACAATTATAATTTTTCTTTTTTAAGAATGTTAATAAGCAGTGCGGCCTCAATGGATGTCCAATGGTTTAATTCATTTTTCAAACCATAGCAAAGAAAATGGTGTCTAATTATAATGCAATTAAACATACAAGTTATGCTTAGAAATCATTTAATATTTAGGTGTTTTTGTATTTTTTTTATACATACCTTAAAAAATTATACTTTCAAAGACCCAGTATTAAAGCTACAAGCTTAATTAGTAATTGTTGAATGAAACAGATTGAATAGGAAATAACTACAATATTTCTGGCCAAAAAGACCATAGTGACATAATTAATATTATTTACAATTTTTTGAGAAAAAAAAAAGTATACAACAAAAACAAACAAACATTCAGGAGGATACAGTGAGTTTCAAAAGTAATCGGATTCATATTTCTTTTCATTTAATAAGTATATTTAACAATTATGAATTTATATAATTCCTTTTAACTTGAAAATCTTTAAAAGCGACCCCCATAAAGGAAAATCATTGACCAGATAACCGAAAAGTTTATTGTCTTTAAAAATATCCGATTAATGATGTAAAATTACAAGATCGTTCAGTTTCATAAGTATTTGGAAATCGTAATATCTTGTTATTTAATGGTTTCAAATGTCCATCACTAATCTTCGACATAATTGTATTAATAAACAATTATTTTCCCTCATGTATATATATACCCAGCCTTGGAAAGATATTTTTTTTTTAAATAAAGCCCTAAAATAAAAACGCAATGATCGGACAATATACTTCGAATAATCTTTAAAAGTGAAATAGTTGAAATTAAAAACAAATTGATGAGAATATGTGTATGGATATGTAAAAAAAAATTAATAAAAAAAAAAAAAACCTTTACCACTAGAACCCATGAAGAGTCTTGGGCTCAGTACACGTCGAGATTCGTACTGTTTCTTGACCAAAGGCCGTGCAATGAGGTGATTTGGCTAAGATCATGCTCAGCCGTCAGGTTTTTTTCTTCAATCTTATTGGGTACCCACTTTATAGAGGCTGAGTTTGCCCCAGGAGGGTCTCCATATGCTGTAGGATGGCTATGTACAATGTAGATAAAATAATAATAAAATATAAAAGCAAAAAAGTGAGCGTCCAAAAAATATTAAATGTTAAAACTGAAAGACTGATTATTCATCATATAAGAAAAAAATACCTCAAATGAGTAAACCTTAGCTTATTTTTGAACTTTACAGAATTTCTTGGTGGACAATAAGTTTATCAACTGTTCGCTGTATTAAAAAAAAAAAATATAACAAAAAGAAAAATATGGTACCAGAAGTATGAAAAATGTCTTTCTGCAGGCAATGCTATAAGAGAATAGGCTGAATGTTAGTAACATTTTTTTTCAAAGGGAATGCTGACAAATTAAAATTTTTACAGATAACTCAAAACTAAAATACATGATTCTTATGGAAAAAGTATGGTTTGGAGGAAACCTAATAAAGAATTTATAATGCCATAGTAAAATGTCTTGAACGGTCTGTGACAGTTAGGTCTTTTTTTCTTTGAACAATTTTAATAACATTGGATTCATGGAAAGAATTATTTATAGGTATGAGAAGCCAGGATTAAAGGTAGAAGAAAAATGAAGAATAAATACAATTTTTAAACATACAGGCGACCATGACTCTTGACATACATACGTTATCTATTCTAATTTAGTTGTTGCAAAATTTTCAAAAAGTTCTTGAAATCCATCTTCCATGTGATCAGTCTTTAGTAACAACACAGCACTGATAACAAATGTAGATTGGAGTCAAAGTAAGTAACAAATGAAAATTGGAGAATACTGATATATCAATAGATACCAGTATTCATAATTATTAATTAAACAGCTTATAATCTTTCATAAAACAGAAGCTAAACTCTTGTTCTTAGTGTTACATAATAACAAGTAATAGCTAAAATTAAAATACTTTCATATATTAATTAACCAAAGGTGAATGTTCTTATTATGTAAAAAAACAAAACAAAAAAAAAAAAAAAACTAAAATTTTAATCTCTTAAATTGTTTTTTCTACCTATTGATTGTTTGTTTTTTTTTCAAATAATTATATTGTATTGTATTATTGATTATAAAATTAGAAAACTCAATTATTTTAAATAACATTAAAAAAAAAAAAATTGTCAACTGTGGAAATTCATTCTAGTTGTTTGAAACAACAGAGGTTGGTAATAACCAGTTTTCACTGCTAAATTGTTGACAGGTGTAACAAAAACAAAAAAATAACCTCTTATCTGTATCAATTGTTATTAAAAACATTTGAAATGTGAATTAATTATTTCTCCTAATTCTAATGAAAATCATTAGAAGTAAAAAGCTTGCCTTCTGGCAAAATAATATTATATAACATTAATTAAGGAAATGTTTGAATCAAAGTAATTGATTTAGTTAATGTTTGTTTGATGAAGTTATCTATCTCAATTATCTATTTGTCATATTTTTCATTTGATTCTTGTTTGTTTATTTATTTAACGTCACTTTATGCTACTGTGGCTAACTGGATAATGCTACAGTGGGAGTCCTAAATTATGCCTGTCCAAGTTTAAGTAGGATAGGGATCTTTGACGAGTACCTGACATTGCACAGGCTCGGGACCACCTTTTAAGGCTACCTCTGAAGGACGGCATAACTAAGGATTTTTTACTCCCATTAAGAAATCCTAGGACCACCTGCGGGTTTGAACCCGTGACCTTTGGTATAGGAGGCTGTTATTTTCATTTAATTATAATTATGATATTACTCTGACATCATCTAACAACACCTTGAAAACTTACAGCAGCATTTGTTATTTTGACATCCAAAAAATGCAGGATAAAAATTAATGAATTTAAGAGCCTGTATGTTACATTTTCTCTAAAACATGACTCTTGCCTCACGTCTTTTTCGTAATATTCCCATACCAGTTTTCGAAACAGTATCTAATTAGGCCTTTACCTTGACAAATGACGGGACATGGGCAAGTCACCTCAAGGGAAAAAGAAAACAAATTAATCACGATATGGACTTCTTTCAAGATTATTCGACAAATATTCAAAATTATCATTGACAAACAAATTAACTATATATAAGTATTAATAAAACCTATTTGGACTTGAAGGACTTGGATCTATTAGAGTTATGGGGAACAGCAATAAAGTAAAACGTCAAAATTATCCAATCATTACAATCAAAATTACTTAGGAAAATTGTAAATGCCCCTTTTTATGTATCTAACGAGACAATACATGCTGACCTTGACATTCAATTTGCCATTGCAACTGATCAGTGGCAGGCTACAATAAATTTCACTACAGATTGACTCTAAATTCAAAGGAGTTGACTCATAACCTATCCACTTCCAAAAACTCTTATAATCTGACCAGAAGACTAAAAGGATCTGGCTAAGATAATTGCAAACACTGATAGACATTTGATTTTAAAATTATTTTATAGTTGTATTTTATTCAATGGTAGCATATTTACTTTTCAAAAGCAGATGCAATTCATACTGTCAAAACTCTATCTAAAAACCTGGATAGCAAATTTAGGACTCACTGTAGTATGTGATTACCATGTAGCATAAATGACATTAAATAAATAAACAAACAAACCTACAAGTAAATAAATAAATAACTATGATTCAAAATGACTTTTGTCATATTCAAGATCAGTGTGAAGTAAACAGTTTATACTTCCATTTAAATTATATGATTATTATTAATTGTATATTATTTTCTTTTTCTCAGCTTTCGCTGGCATTAGCGCCTACCTGGACCAAAGTCAAGGGCGATAGTTAGTCTTTTATGTTCATAACTTTTCAAACTATACTCGCAGTGCTGAGAAAAAACTGCTATATCATAACCGAGCAAAACAAATATATTATTATTATTATGCTAATATAATATAATTTAAATTAAATATAATATTTTATTATATCACCTAATCCCACATTGCACGGCCTTGGCCTAGAAACAGTATGAATCTCTGTATTTACTGAGCCCAAGACCCTTCATGGGTTGTAGTGGTACAGGTTTTATTATTATATTTTTGTTATTGATTTATTATATTACAAAAATGTATACCATATTATTAAAAATTTTATTTTTGAATTTTTAGTATAAATTTTTTTAATTTATTCTTTGTAATTCATGTTAGAACGAAGCACAATATGGTTAAATTTAGTAACTTTGGCAATACATGTCAGATTAGGATAATGTTGCTTTCACGTGGTTAAAAATTTGATTATCTTTCAAATAAATACTTATAATTTTTCAGGATATATATAGTTTTTGAGGTATTCGAAATTTTTTTTTATTATTTTTTTTTTTTTTACAGTTTTTAGGAATACATTCTTTTTAACCACTTAGGTAAGAATGTTTTCTAAACGCAGACATAGCCCTGATCTAGACAGTTAAGGGAACCTCCATAAACAATTTCAGCTTCAGAATGTTTGCTATTTTTGAGATACAGTGATGACCACAAAAGCGATTAAATAGTACCTCTTTTTTATAAATATAGATTATTATTAATTTAAGAAGCTTGATTATCACAGACTCTAATGTTGTCAGCATAGAAAATGTCATGTCTGTCTGTGTAAATCTTGTACTTTTCATAGATTTCATTTGTCCTAAACAATAATTTGATTAAAGTTAATGGAAATAATAATTTCCATTTAGCCTCAATATTGTCAAATTATGTGTCAGAATCCTTTTCTGTTAAGATGATATTCTAAAGGTTTACTTGTCTTTCTAAAACTAATTATACATTAGGTTTTATTATTTATATGTGATTAAATAAATGCTTCAGGATCACCGGTAGCAGGGTGGCTAGCATCACAGCCTCCTATGCCAAAGGTCACGGGTTCAAACCACAGGTGGTTCTAGGATTTTTTAATAGGAGTAAAAAATCCTTAGTTATGCCGTCCTTCGGAGGGAACGTTAAAAGGTGCTCCCGAGCCTGTGCGATGTCAGGTACTCGTTAAAAGATCCCTATCCTAATAAAACCTGGATAGGCAAAATTTAGGACTCCCACTGTAGCATCGTCCAATTAGCCATAGTAGCATAAAGTGACGTTAAATATACAAACAATAAATGCTTCGTTTTAATGATTAATGCATAGTTGTTGGTTGAATAATTATTTCATATTTTATTTTCTGGGATGAAGGATGAGAAGGTTCAGGTGGCAGTAAAAATTATAACAAAAATAGAGAACAACTATTTATTGTGCTTTCTTTTTGTTCATTTGTTCTCACTTTTAAATCTTTATCGTTTTCTAAATTATTTAAATTTTACATGGTAATATTTATTAATTTATTATTTTTATAATTGGTGGAATAATCAGGAGTCAGTCCTTTTTTTTTTTTAAATATTTTTAATTTTGCCAACGTTTTGGCACAAGCTTGGAGCCATCACCATGGCATTACTGAGCCATGTCCAAGCATAAACTGGATCAGTATTAAAAATATATTAAAAAAAAAAAGGGCTGACTCCTGATTATTCCACCTATAATAGTTTCTACGGTCGACTATACATCCTTAATAATATTTTTATACAAACCCTTACATTGTATCTTGTTATTTTTTTTAGTTCTGATTAAGACTGACAATGTGGGTTGAAATGTTGATTGGACAACAAATAGTTTTCACTTTTTTTGTTTTAGATTTTACTGCCACTGAAGCATCTCATCTCTCATTAAAATTCTACGGTAAACTATTTAATTTTTAATTTGGTAACAGGTGGATATTGAAGAATTTTTGTTTTTTTATGTTGATTCAAAGTCCTGGTAGTCACGATCTTGTTTTCCTAAACAAGGTAATTTAATAATTGTATTCAACCATTTAATAACCACATTAGATATTGGTTTTATAAAATAATACAAAATGTCATTCATGTATTTAATAGTCATTCATGTCCTAATCACTTATTTATCTACAATCTTTAAAATTAATTACGACGTATTATTAAATTAAGGGTAATATGGGAATGGGGTATGTTTTTAAAAATCTGTTAAATTTAAAATCTGGAACAAGTAAAAACAGTACTTAATGTAGTAGTAATGTCAACCTCTTATGCTTCACAAATTATCCAAGAGAGTTCGCTGAAGTGAAACATAGCAGAGGTTAGTTCTATTGGCGGTAAATATATTATTTTCAAAAACAGCATTTAGAATAAAACGTTTTGCTCCACATTACAGACCTTCTTTAGGACTTTTCTTTCCAAACTTAAGGAAGTGATTTTCTAAATCAATTGAAATTTTGCTGAATCCCAATTAAATTCGCATTTAAAAGACTATATAATAAATAACCTGCTATGTAAGCCTAAACATAGATTTCACAATAAACAATATTTTTTGTTATTGAAAATCATATATTGGTCGCCTCCTGAGTTATTCTATATTTATATTAAATAAACATACGACCAATTGTTAAATATCTTTGCAAAGAATAATGATTTGCAATAGTATAATTTTCAACTTAAAACTTGGTCAAACGATGTATAGAGTTCATTGTTCATTGCCATCATTTTTCAACATTCATAGTCGGTTGGAGTGATGGATTTATATAAAATGCATTAAAATTTAAGGCTGATAATGTTTCTCCCTTTTATTCTACAAATCCAAAAAATCCAAACTTAATTTAAATTTTACAGTTATTTCCATTTTTATTATTTTGTGGATGGATTAAGCGAATTTCTCGTTAGTGAACCTATTTGGTGTTTGTAGCTGAGAAGTTCACAAAATAATTTATTGTGTGGATAGAGAGATCTAAATATAAAACATCCCAACATTATTCTTATTTTTCATTAAAATAAAACATATTATCGATAAAATTCTCATTTTTCAATTTTATACGTAAACTTGGATAGGAGAAAACCTTAGCAGCTGAATGTCACGAAGATTTTAACTCAATTTTCTTGTACCGAATTTTAAAGATTATTAAGCCCAGGAGTTTAAATGTATTATTCGAAATAATAATCCATAGTGTATTAATTTAGCCTGGTCTTAATCTTGTTAGTTAATTCATTTAACTTCAATTCAACTATTAACTTTTACCTGTCCTAGTTTAATTAGTATAGGGCCTCTATAACAAGTACCAGACATTCATGAGGTTCAGGACCGCCATTTCACGTCCTACCCGAAGGACGGCATGACCATGATTTTTTTGGTCCCTTAAAAAAGTCCTAGAACATTCTGCCAGATTTTAACCCGCGACTTTGGGTATAGAAGGCTGTTAGGCTAGCTACTACACCTCAGGTGACTACAGTCTTACTCTTTGTTAGAGTTTTCAGAATTTTTTTTTTCATTTTTAATATTAAAAAAATGTCCCGAAACAGCAGTTGCTCCTGCGAAATAAGACTGGTTGAGATAAGTGTGCTCAACACGCACTTGTCCGAAAACGGAGATCTCCAATTAAAATTTGTTTTTTACGGGGAGACTGCAGAGGTATATTTAAGATTAAAAACTTTCAAAGAGAAGTTCTGATGGTTTCAAAAAGGTATTCTGAATGACAGCTTTTGAAAGTTTTAAGCCAAAGAAAAAAAAAATACAGAAAAAAAGATTTGGATCGCGCAACACATGAATCTTACTTACCTCACTTGTTACAATCAATTTTAGAATACTAAAAAATTAAAGTTGAACAAAAAAAAAAACTAAGTTGCTTCGATGGAAACGTTTATTTTGGTATTTTTTCCTTCAATAGTTCATAATTTTTTTTCATTTATATTATATTATATATATATATATATATATATATTTATTATATATATAATATTTTTTTTAATTATATTTATTATTTCCGACCATAGTCTCACACAATATTCAAACTCATTTAAATTTACTTCAATATTGGCTTGATAAATGGCGTATTAAAATAAACATACAGAAATCAAGTCAAGTAACATTCACGTTTAGGCATTCTGATTGTCCTCCACTAACACTTTACAATGTTCAGATTACCCAAACAAACAGAGACAAAATACTTAGGACTCACAATGGAAAGACGCCTGACATGGAAATCACACGTAACTACCTTAAAAAAAAGACTGAATCATCGACTATTAATACTTAGACGACTTCTTCACCATAAAAACAAACTATCACTAAGCAACAAAATCATCATATACAACATGTTACTTAAACCTTTATGGACGTACGGTACTCAGGTGTGGGACTCATGGAAAAAATCACACTTGCAGACAATTCAAATCTTTCAAACTAAATTCCTCCGCTTCATCACTCACTGTCCCTTTTACGTAACCAACAAATCATTACACAAAGACCTCAACATACCAATCGTAACGGATATCATTAAAAAATATTGCAAACATTTTCACGACTCACTCGCTGGACATCCAAACCTACTGGTAAAAACATTACTGACTGATACACTACCACAAAACTCACCAAGGATACTGAAACGCCTCTGGAGCAGAGACCTACTTCTTTAGCAGATCTTCCAAGCCAAGGAGCGCCTTCACTGGGAGGTTTCTTCGCTCACGAATTCAGAAGAATCCTGAAGGAGGTTTATCGTAATGGTCATCAGTGTTACAATATATGCCTAAAGGCATTTGTATATTACTTGTTGTCAAATAAAATTATATTAACACATTTTAATCAATGCTAATAACATGAAATGTTTAATTGTTTCGAATCTACAAAATGAAAGGTACTTAAAACCTACATGGCATTAAATCTCTTTAACTTCGTATAAATATATAAACTGCAAAATGGATGGCTTAAAGTAGCTCTTGAGGCTCATAGGTTTTAGTGAAATAGTTGCTGTAACATTACATGCATATTATGGAATTAAAAATGAAATTACATTCCCGTATGACTTTTCGTTACCAAGATTTACTAAACATCCACACGCACACACAGAGGTATCTCACACATGAGGTACCCGGAGTGATTATTGATCAGAGGCTGAACTTCAAAGAGCATATCCAACGGGTAACGGGTATGCCAAAAGTAGGAGGAACCAGGCGCAGTCATAGACTTTTAATATCAAATGTTGTAACGTCCATATTGCTCTATGCAGCCGCCATATGGGAAAGGGCCTTGAATACACTCAGCTATAGAAGTCCCATGGTTTCCGTCTATCGTCGTAGTGTCCTGGAAGATATAAGTGCTCTCCGAACTATCTCTTATGAGGCAGCATGTGTCATTGCCGAAATACCACCAATAGAGCTGATCGCTGAAGAGCGGAGACGATCATATAACAGAGCGTGCCTTATTTCCAGGACTGAGGAGAGAATGGAGACGACTCGGAAATGGCAGGGTCGATGGGATGCTGCAACGAAAGGAAGGTGGACCCACAGGCTGGTTCCCCAGATTCAACCCTGGGTCACAAGAAAGCACGGCGAGATAGACTTCTACCTCACTCAGTTTTTAATGGGACATGGCTGCTTCCGTGCCTATCAGTATAGGTTTAAGTTGGACGATAACAGGAAAATGTCCAGTGAATTCGGGAGTAAAAGAGAGAGTGGCCTATGTTTTCTTCTGCCGTACCCGCTTCAAGAGAGAGAGGGAAGAGTTCAAGTGTATCTGTGGCGCTGATCCAACGGCCGATAATATCATTAGCCTAGTGCCGCTCTCGCAGGATTATTGGATGGCTGGCCAACGCGTCAGCAGATATCG
The DNA here is from genome assembly GCA_023052935.1 of Piezodorus guildinii. NCBI lineage: Eukaryota > Metazoa > Arthropoda > Insecta > Hemiptera > Pentatomidae > Piezodorus > Piezodorus guildinii. Next base: position 138,047,035 of record CM041297.1, on the reverse strand, counting down.
TGAAAAAGATGAGGGCCGAAGAGAAGGAAAGGCGAGGCAGGAGTTAGCCTGCAACAGTGAGGCGGCACACAGCCACTCCCCTCCACGATGTAATGCCTAACGGCAGTCCCGTAGTGGGAGAGAAACAGGTGTAGGGAGGTTGGTTTTAGTGGATAAGAACCCCAAACACGGATAGGTACGGGCATATCCTCGTCTTTTGGAGATTTCCACCTACCCTCGTAAAAAAACACACAAAAAAAAAAACACTCATACACATGCTTCTAGTGGAACTTGGTCATTTGGACTCAAGGGAACCTAAAACATGTTGTTTCACATGAAATGTCCGTTTTTATAGTTTCTGAAATACATAAAGGATTTTGCAGGTCTCTGTTGTTTTTTTCCGAATGTTTACATATTTAAAGAAAACAATTACTAATCCTCTACCTTTTTATTGCAAACATTAGCTCCCCAATCAATTACCCACTTTTAAGTATACCTCCAAATATGAACACGGAAACACGCGATTTTCGAGTAATATTTTTGTACGAGTTTAAACTCGGGCATTCAGCAGCTAAGGCCGCTAGAAATATTTGCAAGGCGTTTGGGGGGAAGGGAGTGTTAATGAACGGACCATTCGCCGTTGGTTTGCTAAGTTTTCAGCTGGGGATACCGACTTGGAAAACTTGTCCCGAGGAAGACCTCCGTCCGTAATAGACAACGATGTCCTCAAATATACAGTATAAGGAAACCCCTACCAAACAGTTAAAGGACTCTCAGCACAACTAAATGCAAGTACATGTACCGTTTCCAGACATTTAAAGTGTATTGGGAAAGTAAAAAATCTGGTGGGGCAACACACGACTTTCACTTATCTCGATTTTTAAAATCAATGAAAGAATTTTCAAATACAGTTAGAGATAAAAATACGTGAAACTATCAAGGAATTAATCAAATTGAATTCAAATAGAAACATGTGTTTTATTAAAAATCTCTATTAACTTTTAAAAGTTTGTGTATGAGATGATATTTTTTCTAAAATCTTTAGCTTTCCAACGGTATATCATACATGTATATTACTGCTCTTATGTTCAAAAACGAAAAATTGATATAAAAAAAAATATTTTTTTTCTGTTTTCTCCTTTAGTTGGGTATCGAATTTATTCAATTTATATATTTACCTGTTTTCCATCAGCTTTAACAAGTTAATCTAGTTATTATTATTGAATCTACAAAATTAAAGGTACTTTAGGGAAAGAAAATTTAAAATATCGGCATTTAAGCCCTGTCAGACCATTTTTATCCAAATAAAACCTACATGATATTAAAGCCCATTAAATTTTACATCAATAAATCGAGTTTAATCAAAATCGTCGGAACCGTTTTTGAGAAAATCGGAAAAAGGTGCAAAATGCATGGTATAAAGTGCCTCTTCTGGTAAGCTCATTTTTATGAAAAAAGTTTTGTCACGTCTCGGACGTATAGTTGTCTTAAATATGAAATTTCAGTTTAATAGGACTTACCGTTTCCGCCCGGGAGTTACCACACACACACACACACACACACACACACACACATACACACACCGACCTTTTTGCGGGACTTGGTTATTTGGACTCAGAGGACCCTAAAACGTGTATTTCCGTTGAAAACTGTATATAGTAAGTGAAAGTAAAAAGCTCGATACATGGGTACCTCATGATCTCACTGAGCGGCAGCAAAACCCCATGTTTCAAAACATACCGTGCAAAAATTGAAAGAACTGGGCTACGAAGTTCTTCCGCACTCACCATATTCTGCCGACTTGTCTCCAACAGATTACCACCTGTTCAGGAATTTAGACAACTTCGTCAAAGGAAAACTTTTTGAAAATGATATTATTTATTACAGAATATTATTTATTCTGTTATTTAGCCATGGGATAGCCCTGGGGTATGCAGACTCTCCAGGGGCACACTAAACCTCTAGAACAGTGAGAGCTCAAATACTGGTGAAACACATGTCGGATGCTTAAACCTGCGGGGGATTAATCACCTCCTTGTATGGCCGTTGGCCTATAAACAGTATGAATCTCTGTATGTACAGAGCCTAGAGGAGTTGTAGAGGTACAGTTTTTTTTTAATATATTTTTTTTTAATATAAAACTTGATTTATTTATTTATTTATTTATTTAACGTCACTTTATGCTACTATGGCTAATCGGACGATGCTACAGTGGGAGTCCTAAATTTTGCCTATCCAGGTTTTATTAGGATAGGGATCTTTAACGAGTACCTGACATCGCACAGGCTCGGGACCACCTTTTAACGTCCCCTCCGAAGGACGGCGTAACTAAGGATTTTTTACTCCCATTAAAAAATCCTAGGACCACCTGCGGATTTGAACCCGTGACCTTTGGCATGGGAGGCTGTTACGCTAGCCACCCAGCTACAAGTGATCCCTATAAAACTTGATATATTGATAAGTGGAAGTAAAATATGCAATATAAAAATATAACAAAAATTTAAAACATCTTGTCAAGTTCAGATATTACCTTCTACTTTTGAAATAAGGATCCACCGAAAAGATGCAGTCGTATATAAAGCAGACCTTGATAATGAGAGGCCCATCCATTCCCTCATTATCAGACCGCAGGAAGAGCCTGGGGAAGCTATTAGGACATAACGATGTAGGAGTTGACCCCTAAAACCTGCTCCTTGACGTCAATGCATTCCTCGCTTCCAAAGACTTCGCGTCTCATCACATCTCTCTCTCTTACAGGGCATTAACCGCTAGGCTCCGATATGTATATATTATAATATCACCGATCGTTTATATTATTTATCACATTATACATAATATTATGTAACTTTTTTTTTTCTTTATTTATTATTTTCACAGTTGTCCCATTAATCGCGCCCATAAGCGTATGAATTGTATAGTCCAGTTAAATCTTAAAAGGGGAATTGGTTTACAAATAATGGGGTATTGTATTGGATGTAATTAGTTGACCGTTGAGAATTACTAGAAGGAATTAGCACAAGTGTTTGTGCTCCAATGGTATTTGCCATCTGCAAAAAAAAAAAAAAAATCTGGTGCGGGCAACACACGACTTTCACTTACCTCTAGTCTTAAAATCGATTAAAGAATTTTCAAGTACAGTAAGATATAAAAATGAGTGAGGGGTCACACATAGCGTAGTTGCTAGCATAACAGCTTTCTATGCCAAAGGTCGTGGGTTCAAACCTGCGGGTGGCCCTAGGATTTTTTAATGGCAGTAAAAAATCCTTAGTTATGTCGTCCTTCGAAGGAGACGTTAAAAGATGGTCTCGAGCCTGTGCGATGTCAGGTACTCGTTTAAGATCCCTATCCTAATAAAACCTGGATAGGCAAAATTTAGGACTCCCACAGTAGCATCGTCGATTAGCCATAGTAGCATAAAGTGACGTTAAACGAATAAACAAACAAACAAAAATGAGTGAAACCATTAAAGAATTAGTTAAATGGAATTTCTATGGAAATATGTGTTTTATTAAAAAATCTATTATATTATTATCTAAAATAATCAGTTAGTTTTATCGGCTTGTCATCGCCCTCAATTATCTTTTAAAAGCTTGTGTATAAGATAATATTTGTTCTAAAATCTTTAGCTTTCCAACGGCATATCATACATGTATATTACTTTTCTTATGTTCATGGCATTGAAGTCCTGTCAAACCATTTTTATCCAAATGAAACCTACATGATATTAAAGCCTATAAAATTTTACATCTATATAGCGAGTTTAATCAAAATCGTCGGAACCTTTTTTCAAGGAAATCGAAAAAAGGTGCAAAATGCATAGTATAAAGTGGCTCTCTAGTAAGCTTATTTTGATGAAAAAGGTTTTGTAACGTCTCGGGCGTATATTTGTCTCAAATATAAAATTTCAGTTTCATAGGACTTATCGTTTCCGCCCGGGAGTTACCACACACACACACTTTTTGCGGGGCTTGGTTATTTGGACTCAGGGGACCCTAAAACATGTATTTCCGTTGAAAACTGGAATTCGAGAATTGTCACGATCGCAATACTTTCCCTTACTATATATAGTAAATGAAAGTAAAAATTGCAATAAGCAAATATGATAACTTCCGAAGTCGGTTAAATCAAGACATTTCTAGGCCACCGCCTCAAAAGTCGTCGGTGTGGGTTGTACTGGTTCGTGTAGGATTTAAGTGTTAGGGCTGATGGGTTCATGTTGTAAGTCAGTCTGTCATGAAATCTTTTTATAATATTCTGTGGATGTGTCTGAAACTGTGAGTATGTCCAAGTCCTTGTGAAGTAATTCTTTGGTTACATAAAACGGTGCATCCACGATTTTTCGCAATATTTTCGATTGAAGAGACTGAATTATTTGGATGTTAGAATTTTTGGCAGATCCCCATAGCTCTATCCCATATGTCCATAATGGTTTGATCAGTACTTTGTAAATAGTAATTTGTCAAGTAGGCGGGATAGTAGTCCAAATCGTCTGTTTAGCTGTTGTCTTTTAAGTCTAATGTGGGTCCTCCATGTCAGTCTTTTGTCTAAGTACAGTTCCAAATACCGTACTTCCTCTGATGTCGGAATGGGTTTATCCTCGAAATAGACTGCTGGACAATCCCGGTGATTGAGCGTGAAAACGATAAATACACTCTTTGATTGGTTTATTTTCACTTTCCACCTATTAGCCCAACTGGATAAATCATCAATGAATATTAAAACATAAAAAGAAACTAGATGTGTACAAAAATCGGTTAATTAAATTTCAATGACTAAGGTATAATAATGAGAGGGCTATACAGGCCAGATAATGTCTGATGAAGATAATGTACAAAGATATAAAAAATTACATGAAATAAGAAACATTGAAATATGGAGGTGAGTGGAGATACGTACCGTATTGTAGGCGAGTGGAAACTAGGTACAGTTTGTAGTAGAAGATCCGAACTTGAAACGATCTGCACCGAGGTGATAATAGAATGAAACATATTTTATAACAAATTTAGTACATTAGGAAATATGTTAAGAACGGGTTGCCTACAAAAATCCTGGACAGAATATTTTTAATTGTATTTTTAAAAAAATGATTTTTAATTCAATGTTGCACCGGCTTTATAATAGAAAAAAAATATAGGAATATAAGCGTTGTTTTATTTCAAACACATTGATATAGGGTTGCCTGCAAAAAACTTGGTCCTAATCTGGGTTGCCGAATTTTAAAGATAAAATTTTAACGCGAGTGGAAACGCGTGACAGAGAGATCCGAGTTGAGTATAGCGTGTAATAATAAAGGACCCAACATTGCATCCGCACGTAATCGAACATTGAATATAAGAAAGTTTGATATCCCATATAAAAATACAGGACCTCAACAAGTCAGAACCAAAGATTTTGGGCAAAGCCATAAAAATTATTGTTTCATAGATGCTTAGGTACACTTCTTGGCTGATTATTGGGAAAACAAATATTTACTGTCAATAATACAAAACCGAAAAAATTAAATCCAATGTCCGATTACGTGCGGCTGCAATGTCGCGTCTTTTATTATTACAGTAATAAGGTAGAAAGGAAGGTGTTAGGATGGGTTGGGATATCAGCTGTATAGACTGTGTAGAGGATGGGTCCTAGGATACTACCTTGAGGGACACCAGCAGACTGAGTAAAAAGGGATGAATAGGAACTATTGTGGTTTATTTTGAAGGATCTTTTAGAGAGGTAGGACTGGATGATGAGGTAGTATGTAGGTGGGAGGAATTCATGTAGCTTGTAAAGCAGTCCTGGGTGCCAAACTGCGGCAAAGGCCTGTTCTACGTCGAGGAAGGCTCCCGCGCAGTACAATCCAAGCTCCAATGCTGATGAGACAACATCCACCTCACGATGACATTGTTGGATGGTGGAGTGGGATGAGCGAAATCCAAACTGGTGGTCCGGGATTATCTGAAACGTCTCTAGGATAGGATAGAGTCGGTTAAGGATAAATGTTAGTAAAAGTTAATATTTAAAAAAAAAATTGAAAATTAAAAGAAAAATTTCATTATACACTTTTGGATATCATGAAAAGTGATCGAACTCTTTAAAAATAAACGGTATCGTTACATAAATGTGAGGTGAATACAGCACAATTTAAGACTTACACAACAAAGCTCTGTAATTAACAAAAAGAGACATTTGAGTGATATGCAATTTGCATCATTGTTACCACAATATCCCATGAGGAAAACCTCAAGCATTTCTCGAAAATTAGTTCCGTGCATATAATACTCTCGGCCTTGATCTTTGTTAATACCTTTTTCAAATAATGATTCTCTAATTCGGACCAATGACGTCTGTCATCTTTCATTACATAGGATCTTCTCATAGTGGGTTCCACCATATTTAATAGGCAATATAGGCAATTGCTAGTCTTATGTTCCCTATTAAATCCCTATTAAAAATTATATGCCTCTCTTATTGAGTCCTTGTCTGGTTGCGGTCGTGAGAAAAATGTAGTTTTAATTAGGTTTGATTTTCTCTAGAGGTATCTGCCCCGACAATATGACTAGACTCGTGCTTAATATGTGTAACATAAAAGTCTAATTATATTTTAGAAGCAGATAGTAGACCTTCAGAGGAACAAAGAAGTTCATAAGAATTCAAACTGCTAAGTATATAAGTTGGATAGATTTGATAATAAACTGAAAGAGAAAAGTGCAAAAGTATTTTTTAATGTAATTTTTGTTTTTTTAAAGATGAGTACCGTATTATATATGCACGATACACCGCTGAAAAACGCTAAAAACTTTAGAAAAAATATTATTTTATGCACAAAGTTGTAAAATGTAATGGAGAGTGATGAAAAGCGGATAAAAATAGCTTATTGTTTTAGATCATAATATAATGGTTTATTTAATAAAACATATGTTTCTATCGAAAATCAATTTAATTAATTCTTCAAACTAATTTCACCTCTAACGGAATTTAAAAATTCTTCAATTGATTTTAACAAGGGAGGTAAGTGAAAGTTGTGTGTTACACGCACCAGATTTTTTGTTTCTCAAGGTCTAGTATCGGACACCATTTATGAGACACATATTGAGCACACATTTCCTTTTGAAATGAATGAATGGAATAAAAAATAATTTTGTATTCTGGGTCATTTCGTGCCCTAAGAATAATATACAGTGAACAGAAAAAGTCCGATTTGTCTGGCTTTATGTGATATATGATTATTTAGTCAAGTAAATTATATAAGGGTAATATGTATAAAATATATAAAAAAAACAAAAACATATAACAACATCGAATGAACGAAAACAGCCCGAAGCCGTCCTACCAATATTGCAAAGGTTGAAAATCGCTTAAAATTACTTTTTGAGCTCAAAAATAACAAATAAACTAGCTTGCAGACAATCAATTTAAAAATTATACACTGAGTCATCAAGAGTATATCTTTCGACACTTTGGCCGGCTCGGATGTCATTAAAACTATTGGGTTGTTTCTCATGAAATGTCCGTTTTTATAGTTTCTGAAATTCATAAAGGATTTTGCAGGTCTCTGTTGTTTTCTTCCTAATGTTTGCATATTTAACGTAAACAGTTACTAATCCTCTACCTTTGTATTATAAACATTACTTTCCCAATCAATTACCCAGTTTTTAGTATACTTCCAAATATGATCATGGAAACACGCGATTTTCGAGTAATATTTTTGTACGAGTTTAAACTCGGCCATTCAGCAGCTGAGCTAGAAATATTTGCAAGACGTTTGGGGAAGGGAGTGTTAATGAACGGGCCATTCGCCGTTGGTTTGCTAAGTTTTCAGCTGGGATACCGACTTGGAAAACTTGCCCCGAGGAAGACTTCCGTCCGTAATAGACAACGATGTCCTCAAACATACAGTAGAAGGAAACCCCTACCAAACAGTTAAAGGACTCTCAGCACAAGTAAATGCAAGTGCATCTACCGTTTCCAGACATTTGAAGTGTATTGGGAAAGTAAAAAAGCTCGATACGTGGGTACCTCATGATCTCACTGAGCGGCAGCAAGACACCATGTTTCAAAACATACCGTGCAAAAATTGGTAGAACTGGGCTACGAAGTTCTTCCGCACCCACCATATTCTCCCGACTTGTCTCCAGCAGACTACCACCTGTTCAATAATTTAGACAACTTTGTCAAAGGAAAACTTTTTGAAAATGATGATCAAGTGAAAAGATCGTTTTCAGATTTTTTTTCACTTCAAAGCTCAGAGCTTTTCAGTTCAGGGATAAAAAAGTTGGTGCCATGTTGGGAAAAATGTGTAGAAAAAGAAGGTAAATACTTCGAATAAAATTTTCTTGTATTCATATCGCATTTTTAATAAAAATCCTTTAACTTCAAAACGGACATTTCATGTGACACAACCCAATATATATACATAAATTTTTTTTTGTTTCGTTATGAAAACACCGATAACAACATAAAATTCTATATACGAGTATAGTATATAGTAAACATCTGGTATACAATATATACTACGTTATCTCATAATTATATTATAATTAATTCATTAAATAATGTATTAAGATATAATAATTAGTTCATGAAATTGTTATATCACTCTAGGTTTATATGTCAAAACTAACTACAATATAATAGAGAGAGTACCTTGTACTCAGTGCAAAAGATAATATGTAAATTTTTCTCACTCTTACACGCAAGCGTAAATCATATGGACTTTCTCAATAATTTGAAAATTATAACTTAATATCCTCCGAATATATACCCCTTTCAGTGGCTATCAGTAGAAAATCCCTCAATAGCTGTTCAAGAAAATAAAAATGTACTAGAAAACTTTTAAAAAAATAAACAAATCTTTAAAAAAAAACACGAACTTTGTTTGCAGTTTACCTTGATAATTGCAACATTTCATGATAAAAAAATAAAATACCCAATTATTTTCCTTTTAATTGACCCTTTGATAAATAAATGAATAATAATTTGATATTTCGCCTGAGGAATAAAAATTTCTTGCATGCATTTCTCAAATTACATTGAGGCTTAAATGATTGTGGTGGGTCATTAATATCCCTAATGGTTGCCTTTTACGTCATAAGCTTCGTTTCTTCTTTTTTTCTTCTTCTGCAACCTCGATTCCCCCTATTATCTACCTCGTAGCATTATACATTTGCCTCATATAATCATTAATAATCTTTTATGCCGTTAGTGAGAAAGGTAAAAATTTAAATAATAACGTATCTCGCCGTGGAATTTACTAAATCTAAGATCTGCAAACATATTGATTTCTAAAACACTGGTTCTTTCAAGCCTAAAACATTGTTTGTTTAGGGTTAGGTGTAAAAAATGTATGGAGAATATCCCTCAATCTACACATCGATTTTTTTTTACTTTCACTTACCTATACAGTAAACTTTCGTTTTAAACAACTCCAAGGATCCAAAAAATTCTCTATTCGTTATAAAAGAATTCGTTATATCCAAAAACTATATTTTATGTATATTACATGTCTTGGTATAAATGCAGGTGGTTAAAAAGAAATATTTTCAATACAGCATTCGCTTTCAGGCACATGTTTATTTAGAAACTACAAAAGCAGTTAAAACTATGCACTATGTACATATATCTATCTTGTTTCACATTTTACATAATAATTTAAGATTAACATTAACCATCATTCAAAATACAAAACTTAAAAAGGAACTTGTCAGAAACACAGCAATCCATATAAGGTTGAAATAATAATAATAATAGGCTTAGCAAACCCGAAGGTTCGATGCCGATACCACCGAATTCCGGCTACACAGACTCGTCCAATGCTCACCATTCAAGCCCAAGCTCTCGAGATCAACCTTAACGCAATCCTCCCATCTCCGCTTCGGCCTACCTTTCGGACGCCTACCAGTCGGATCAGCAAATACCAACTTTCTCGGAATCCGCTCGTCATCGAGCCCAACAACTTCTGAAATAATAAAATATATATTTTTTTTTTTGCACATCCCGATGAAGTCGCAACGGAGACATCGATTTTATCTTTAATAGTTATAATCGTTAATAGAGGAGACTTTGATATCCCGTATTTTTCAGCAATTTTCGATTTCGAGTAAATTTTTTTCTCCACTTCTTGGAGAATCGCCAACCTTGTATTTAAATCAATCAATCAAAAAACCAGAAGCTGTCTCAGACTGTGTATCACAGAATTGAGCTGAATAGAACGAAGAGATAAGGATTTGGACGGAAAGGCGCCGCTCTTTACTTTACCGTCTTAAGACGTATCGTAATTTGTTTTCGTAATAACCGAACAAATCCTATTCCGAAGTCCACAAAAGTAGATCGTTAGTTCGTTATAGGAGAATATTTCGTTATAAACGAGAAGAAAGCACAGTTTTCTATTCATTCACGAAGGAACCGCAACGATAGTTTGTTATAAACGGGTGTTAGTTATAATCGTGTTGGTTAAAAAGAGTGTTTACTGTATATGAAATATATAGTAAGGGAAAGTATTGTGATCGTGAAAATTTTCGAATTGCAGTATTCAACGGAAGACTTAACTACACGTTTTAGGGACCCTTGAGTCCAAATCCTGCAAAAACGTCTGTGTGCATGTGTGTGTGTGTGTGTGTGTGTGTGTGTGTGTGTGTGTGTGGTAAATTCCGGGCGAAAACGAAAAGTCCTATGAAACTGAAATTTAAACTATAGGCCCGAGATGTCACAGAAACTTTTCCTTCAAAATCGGCTGACCGGAAGATCTACTTTATACCATGCATTTTGCTCCTTTTTACGATTTTCTCAAAAACACATTTTGCTCTAACGATTAAACTCGCTATATCGATGTAAAATTTGATAGGCTTTAATATGATGTTGGATTTATTCTGATTGAAATAGTCTGACAGAGCTTAAATGCCAATATTTTAAATTTTCTTCCTCTAAAGTACCATTAATTGTGTAGATGCTAAAAAAATATAATCTTGTTATCAACGATAAAAAACAGGTAAATATATAAGTTGAAAGAATTCGATCTCTAACTAAAGGAGAAAACGGCAAAAATATTTTTTTAATGAACTTTTTCGTTTTTGAACATAAGAACAGTAATATATATGTATGATATAATGTTGGTAAGCTAAAGATTTTAGAGAAAATATTATCGTACTCTCAAGCTTGTAAAAGTTAATACAGAGTTTTCAAAAGCCGATAAAGCTAACTGATTATTTTAGATGATAAAAATATGGGCCATTCTCAGCAAAACGTACAATGGGGGCGTCTTTATTGAAAATTTTAAAAGTTGAATTTTCGGTCCATTCTTTTTTTTTTTTTTTGTCCCTATATATGAAATCTGATCTGATGTAGCACTCAACAGAGCTTGATTCGGTGTAATTGTCAAAGTAATTAATTCCATTAATAATTAGTTAATTAATTAAAATAATAATTATTCCAGAAATCAGAAAGTGAGCTAATGACGATCTAGTGGTGAGCCAGTGATGAGTCGGTGAGCCAATGATTTTTGGAATGATCTTCCGAAGGTTTTTGAACGTATAAAATGGTTAAGACTGTTAATATCATGGGGTCATGACTGATCTGTTAAATATTTTAAAAAAAATCGCTTCTACATACGATCAGCACCCGATTGAGTACGATAAAGTGTGAACCAGAATCTTTCTTCATACCAGAGCAGTAGGTTCAAAGGAAAAAAACAAAACAACCGTTTCATCATTGGCGCTCCTTCTGTGGGGTGCGCTAATGACAAGTGCGTCAATGACGATTCGAAGGTTTTCCAAAACGTTTTCTCTCCAAAACAAAGTATCAAAATAAAGAAGTACATCAGTCTACTCAGTAAGCTGAACCCTATCACGGAAAAATAGAAAATTAATCAATTAAAAATAACTAGCAGAGGTAGAGTGGGTGCGACAAATGACGACCAATAAAAATACTCTCACTCACTAGCGTACGTCTTCCCTCCCTGCCACCGTGAAAGATACAGAAGGCGGTTATAAACCTCTTGGTCGTCTTGCCGAAGATGTAACGGCTTTTGCGAGCTTTTTCCCGCCTTTTTATGGCTTGAAGGAAGATCACGGCGCCAAAAACCGCTTGGGGTGCGCCAATGACTCAAAACCCCTTGGACATTTTAGTTTTATTTATTTGAAACGGATATAAAGGTTTTCTAAACCTGCAACTCTGTATTCTGAAACTATAGAGTGTACATATGAACGCGATGGGCCAAACCAGTAAAATCTTTCCAGCAACTTGACTGGGTACCACGTTGAAGTTGGCAAAGTCTGGTTTGGACAGGGTGAGCCAATGATTTTTCGGACATTTATTCAAAATTTTCATACAGGAATAATTCATTGATTTGAACGTATGAACGTGCACCAAGTAGAGCAGAAAAACCTTTGCCAGAAAAGAAAACAAAGTTGGAAAATAACCAGGTTCAGTACGAGGGTAGTCATTTGGACAGCGTTTGTACGTTTCGTTGATAATGGCCCATATAATAGATTTTTTAATAAAACACATGTTTCTATAGAAAAACAATTTATTTTGTTTATTTATTTAACGTCACTTTATGCTACTATAGCTAATCGAACGATGCTACAGTGGGAGTCCTAAATTTTGCCTATCCAGGTTTTATTAGGATAGGGGTCTTTAATGAGTACCTGATATCGCACAGGCTCGGGACCACCTTTTAACGTCCCCTCCGAAGGATGGCGTAACTAATGATTTTTTACTCCCATTAAAAAATCCTAGGACCCTCTGCGGGTTTGAACCCGTGACCTTTAGCATGGGAGGCTGTTACGCTAGCCACCCAGCTACAAGTGATCCCATTAATTTAATTAATTCTTTAATGGTTTAACTCCTTTTTATCTCTAACTGTATTTGAAAATTCTTTTATAGATTTTTAAAACGGATGTAAGTGAAAGTCGTGTGTTGCCCGCACCAGATTTTTCAAATAATTTAGAGATCGAAACAAAATAATCTAGCAACAAAAATTTATAATAAAATTAGTTATTTACATTCTTAACAGATTACCTTTTTAAAAAAAAAAAAAAAAAAAAACACACCCCTATTATTAAATCAGCAAATCTTTTCAATTTGCAAAAAAAAAAAAAAAAAGGTAGGGTAGCAGGCTCAATAACAAACTTTCATATTATTCCTCCATGTCATTAAACAATTACCTAGGATATAGATTAGTGTTGACGTAGGTCCGGTGCATTGACGCACTCTCGGATCACTAAACTGTAGTTGTGATTATCTTGGACTTGTTTCCATCCGCGGGCAATCACTACCTCCATTAAGAGCCTCTAATCTGCCTTCCAGCGAGCAGCAAAAAGTTTTAATGCTAGTCTTCACTCTCATTGCAAAATGACAACAACCTTTTGATCCACGCATGCGTAATCCTTTTTTTTTTTTTTTTAAAATAACGCTTTACAATGGCCTAAGGCACTGTTTATACTGGAAGAGATTAGCTGAGGGGGCAGAGAGTTGGGAGTCACTTACAAAAGCAAGGGGATGATCCCAAATGTGTCTCACTAGTTTTGATGAATTTTTTTTAAAGCAAAACTAGACATTAAACCGTTAGACTCAGCAAAATATCAGGGACCAAAGGAGTCGAGTAAAATAACATCGGAAACTTTGCGCACAAAAAACACATTTTATTTAATATCTCGTTATAGTGAAGATGGAAAAAAAAGTTTGGTGTCAAAATTACCCTTTTTCAAAGAGGAATCATTGAAAATATAAACAATTAAGTTATTTAGGTTTTACGCGTTGTAATCCTAGGACCCATCCTTTACACAGTTTATACAGCTGATATCCTAACCCATCCTAAAACCTTCCTTTCTACCTATGCTGATGACACTTGTGTGTTATCAGTCAACAACCATCCAACTATTGCCTCTCAAACTCTTCAATCCCACATCAGAGACCTTAAGGTATGGTGTCAGAATTGGAGAATCAAAATCAATTCCAACAAATCCCACCAAATTACCATTACCCTTTGTCGTAAGCCTATGACATCCTGCCCTACAGTGTCCTTTAATAATATTCCGCTTGTCCCGGTTGAACAGATTCGCTATCTAGGACTCCTACTGGACAAACGTTTAACATGGAATCCGCACACAAGACAAGAAACTACCAGTCACTTTTGCTTACTTCAACACTTACTTGACAGACGCTCTAAACTTCCACTTATCTACAAAAGGGTCATCTATATCACTATTATAACGCCTATTTGGACTTACGGAGTTGAGCTCTGAAGCTCTACTAAACCATCGAATTCTTCCGGTATTCAATCCTCACAATCCAAAATCCTTCGAAAAATCCTCAATGCTCCTTACTTTGTCACGAATAAACTGATACATAAAGTCCTTAATATCCCACATGTTGCTGATTTGGCCCGAACCAGGTATCAATCCTTCCATGAAAAATTCCACTCCCATTCTAACCCACTAGGTTCAATCCTTGCTTCCTCTTCTATTTTAGATTACCCAGTAGAGTGGTGCCTGTTGGTGCCAGCGGGTCGTCCTAGGGATTTCCTTACGCTATGCCTGCTAGCTAAGCTGATTCAAGGATTTGCTTGTTGATATTAATTTATGTTATGCAGAACTGATAAATTGGTGAAAGAATAAACAAATAAGTGAGTACTTGGTAATTGGTATAATAAGATATCTGTGGTACAAAATAAAAGATAAAGGTAAAATTAGTGAGATAATAACAAACACAATAATAGGTAATAACCACACTTTTCGATTCACTCTGTTCCAACTGTACTGAACATATGTTTTTTTCTTCTTTATAGATATAATCCGAAACACTTGATAAAAAATATTAATAGTGATTGAAGAGAGTTTTTGAGGAATTTAAATACATAATAAAAAATCTGGTGCGGGCAACACACGACTTTCACTTACCTCGATTTTTAAAATCAATGAAAGAATTTTCAAATACAGTTAGAGATGAAAATACCTAAAACTATTAAGGAATTAATCAAATTTAATTTCTATAGAAACATGTGTTTCATTAAAAAATCTATTATATTATTATCTAAAATAATCAGTTAGTTTTATCTTCTTCTCATCACTCTCTATCAACTTCTAAAAGCTTGTGTATAAGATGATATTTTTTCTAAAATCTTTAGCTTTCCAACGGTATATCATACATCTATATTACTGCTCTTATGTTCAAAAACGAAAAATTGCATTAAAAAAGTATTTTACTGTTTTCTCCTTTAGCTGGGTATCGAATTTATTCAATTTATATATTTACCTGTTTTTCATCAGCGTTAACAAGATAATCTAGTTATTATTATATAATCTACAAAATTATAGGTACTTTAGAGGAAGAAAATTTAAAATATCGGCATTTAAGCCCTGACAGATCATTTTTACCCAAATAAAACCTACATGATATTAAAGCCCATTAAATTTTACATCGATATAGCGAGTTTAATCAAAATCGTCAGAACCGTTTTCGAGAAAATCGAAAAAAGGTGCAAAATGCATGGTATAAAGTGCCTCTTCTGGTAAGCTCATTTTGATGAAAAAAGTTTTGTCACGTCTCCGGCGTATAGTTGTCTTAAATATGAAATTTAAGTTTCATAGGACTTACCGTTTCCGCCCGGGAGTTACCACACACACACACACACACACAGACCTTTTTGCGGGACTTAGTTATTTGGACTCAGGGGACCCTAAAACGTGTATTTCCGTTGAAAACTGGAATTCGAAAATTTTCACGATCGCAATACTTTCCCTTACTATATATATTAAGTGAAAGTAAAAATGAAGTAAGTGGCGTAAACAGTGCCAATGGACATTTTCTCTTCATGGATCTCTGTTAGCTAATTTACTTGATGTATTAACTAATACATTTGTAAATTTCAATAAATGATTTAAAAAAAACCGCTTTGTAATAACCCTAAAAATATAAATAATCTCTTATTTTCTAACTTAGTTTTATCCTTTCTTTTTCTAACGTAAATAATAGCGAAAAACCCTCCGAAAATATATGATTGTTTTCAGAGATTGTTTTATAGTTTTGTATACAATTTAATTTTCTATCGAATAGCACTAGTACAAAAACTAAAACGGTATTTATTAATTGTTTTGCTCACAAATACATTTTGTATTCCTTATTCGAGTTCTACGTATCTTGAAACGTAAGCCCTCAAATTTTGATTGGGCGGGATCTGAAATAATATTTTGCTTTTTTCTTTTATATTTGGTTGTCAAATTCTTTCAACTTGAATATTTATCCATTTCTCATCAATGCTAAGAAGATAAAATGGTTAATTTCTTGGAGCAGTAAAAATTAAAGGTACTTCAAAGAAATAAAATTTAAAATGTCGTCATTCAAGCCCTGTTCGACTATTTCAATTTGAAAAATAAAACCACATTAAAGTTTACATTGATAGAGTGTGAAAATCGTAAAAACTGTCAAGTGCCTATTATGAACTGGCTCTTTTGGTTGTTCATTTGTTGAGTGAATCTCAGGTATATAAGTTCCAAAAATATTTTATTCAACTTATAGTTTTCGAGCTTGACTTGCCGCATTCAAACGGACTCCCACTCACAGACTTTTTTGTGGGATTTGGTCATTTGACTCAGGAACTCTAGAACTATAACAAGGAGAGAATTCCAAAAGTGTCTCACCGATTTTGAATATTAGGGGTCAACGCTCCCCAGGAGTCGCTTAAAACTATCGGAAAGTTTGTGCGTGAAAAACACATTTTATTTTATATCTCTTGTTCCAGTGAAGGTAGAGAAATAAGTTTGGTATCAAAATTACTCTATCCCAAAGCCAAATCTATTTTTAAAAAATCCGGTGCGGGCAACAGACAATTTTCACTTACCTCCGTTTTTAAAATCGATCAAAGAATTTTTAATCAAATTCATGAATTAATTCAATAATAAATAAATTAAATGTAACCCATTTAAAACCTTAATATAGCTGCACCTTGACCTGATATAAATTTCAATAAAAATTTAAGAAAATGTTCTAATAAAACACTCAATCAGACAGAGATATACAAACCAATTTAAAAATCAAGGTAAAATTTATCTTGGATTATCAATTACAGAACTATGAACTCTAAAATGATTAAAATTACCGTCAAATTCTTTCAATTTAAAGATCATAACTTATAGTACTGAGGAAAATAATTTACATTTAAAATAATAGGGTATCTAATCCTAGTTTAATAAAAAATTTCTTATATTCATTACAATAATTGCCCATCCAAAAAATTATTATTTAAATTTCACCTAAAAACAAATAATAATCAAGACAAATAAAAAAATTAAATAATTAACCGAAAAAAATAAATATGACTAATTGTGTAACCGCAGCTGCTGGCACAATTTTTGCTAGTCATTAACAAATTAACTAAATCTTAAGTTAAGATAAAAATGAGTTAAAGAATAAGTAAATTGAATTAATATAGAAACAATTGTTTTATTAAAAACTTTATCATATTATTATCATAAATAATCAGTTACTTTCATCGGCTCTTTATCACTGTTTATTAACTTTTACAATCTTAAGTATAACATAATATTTTTTCTAAAATCTTTCTCTTTACACCGGTATATTATACGTCTATATTACTCTTCTTTTGTTTAAAAACAAAAACATAAATTAAAAAAATATTTTTTTTTCAGTTTTTTCCTTCAGCTGTTTATCGAATTCGCTCAACTTGCATATTTAGCTGTTAAATATTAATGGTATTAAGATAATATAGTGATTTTAATAGGATCTACAGAATTAAAGGTACTTTTGATGAAGACAATTTAAAATATCGGCATTCAAGTTCTGAAACCTACATGATATTAAAGTCCATTAAATTTTACATCGATATAGGGAGTTTGATCAAAATCGTTAGAGCCGTTTTTTGAGAAAATCGAAAAAAGGTGCAAAATGCATGGTATAAAGTAGTTCTTCCGGTCAGCTGATTTTGGAACATCTCGGGCGTATAGTTGTCTTAAATATGAAATTTCAGTTTCATAGGACTTTTAGTTTTCGCCCGGGAGTTACCACACTCGGACACACAAACACACAGACCATTTTTCGGGGCTTGGTTATTTGGACTCAGGGGACCCTAAAACGTGTATTTCCGTTGAAAACTGGAGTTGGAAAATGTTCACGATCGCAATACTTTCTCTTACTATATATTTCATTTATATATATAGGTAAGTGAAAGTGAAATAAGTCATTAAATTATATAAGTTTTATGCTTGGTAATACATTTTTTTGGGTTCCCGAAAATTCATGTTGACGGCAACCTGGCGGCTTGTCAATGAAGCACAGCGCGCCAATTTTGTTTTGAACATAAGAACAATAATATAGGCGTATAATATACCGTTTGAAAAAGAAAGACTTTAGAAAATATATTATCTTATACACAAGCTTGTAAAATTGGATAAAGAGTGATGAAAAACCAATAAAGCTAACTGATTGTTGTAGATAAAAATATAATAGATTATTTAATAAAACAGATGTTTCTATTGAATAAAAATTCAAAACAATTAATTATTCAATAATTTAGGTATATCTTTAAATGTATTTAAAAATTCTGAAATTGATTTTAACGACCAAGTTAAATGAAAGTCTTGAGTTGCGCGCACCACATTTTTTCATAAAATACCGTTTAAAACCTTATAAATTTGACTCGTGACTTTTCGTTTTAGCCATTATTTACCTTCCTTCTAACATTTTAAAGTGTGTAAAAAACGTAAAACATAAGTTAACAGCAAGCAAATTCCGAATACTTGTGACAAGTACTGTAAGTAACCTCTATTATCCACCCTTCTTGTGTATCTCAAATACAAAACATAACTTAACCGTTCCTTTGTCTTCTAACGTTCTGCAAAAAAAAACAAAAAACACCGTTCTATTTTGCGAATTAGACTTGAAGCACCTTTTCCCTGTTCACACACGAACCCTTTCCAAATTAATTTTTTAAGTATAGAGTTATTAATACTAACCGAAACGGACAAGATACTGAGAAAACTATTTAAAAAATAAATTGCCAGCCGTTTGAGCATAATAAGACCCACCTACGGTCTTTGTTTATACTCCTTGCAACAGAAAAGTTGAGCAAATTATGTTTTTGATAATAGACCATTTAATTTGAGAACGAGGGAAATTAAGAAATTTATTATGATGGTGTTTTAGTTGACTGTAGGGCAGTGAAGGAACTCCAATTTAAAAAAAAAATTACATACATACATATATAATAATGATAAATTCTTTATTTATTCTGGGACAAGTCCCTTCAGAATAATATTACATACAAATTAAACTGGAACTTAAGTATCTTAGAGTAAAAAACAACAGAAATGAAAAATAGAATAAATAATTTATTAACAGGTAGCTTCGTAACAATAATTTAGAAAACAAATAAAATAAACTAGACAAAAAATTAAATATTTATATATTAATATTTACAGTGACAATTAAAATAAATTTACACTGGTATAATTTACATATATATATAATATATATATATATATATATATATATATATATATATATATATATATATATATATATATATATATATATATATCTGTGTGTGTGTGTGTGTGTGTCCCTTATCCGACTCCATCTAAATATCGCGAAAGTTCTCGTTTCTTATTACACTTCAAATTACTTTTAACCCATAAATAATATATAATAACCCAATAATAATAATGTAACCCACTAAATATGAAAATCTCTCTCTCTCTCTCTCTCTATATATATATATATATATATATATATATATATATATATATATATATATATAAAACAATAACGGAATTTAGGTTTCCGCTAACTCCCTCTAAACCACCGGACGGATTTTGTTACCGTTTTCACCATCATTAAGGGCATTGTTTCCTGAAGGTTTATAAATGAAATCCATTTCAATTTAGCTTTTCTTCAAAAGGGAAACATATATTTTCTGAGACAAAATCATAAAATTTATTCCTGATATATAAGTAGTAACATAGACGTTACTACAACAAAACAACATAGACGTACAAACATACCTTTGGAAAGAGCTAGATTTAATAAAAGTTAATATGCAAGAAAATAAGTCAAGCAACTTAATGAAAAGATGTTATAAGCGCATGAAATTATGTACAAATGTTGTTTGTAATTTTGTGGATTCATGGTGATCGTATAGGTTGTATAATACAGACAATAAAAATATTATGTACCGAATCGTACTTAAATTGCTGTAATAAAGGAAAAGTTGTTATAAACTAATAATAATAGGCTAACCGAACCCGAAAGTTCGATGCCGATACCACCATATTCCGTCTACACAGACTCGTCCAATGTTCTTCGTTCAAGCCCAAGCCCCCAAGATCAGCCATAACGCAATCCTCACATCGACGTTTCGGCCTACCTTTCGGACGCCTACCAGTCGGACCAGCAAATACCAACTTTCTCGGAATCCGTTCCTCACCGAGCCAACAACTTTACTCGCCCATTTGAGTCTCCGCGACGCTACAAACTCAATTATATCCACCGGATACAAGTTCCGCAATTCTGCGTCGTGCAACCTTCTAAGCTCCCCAGTGCCCTCATCTCTCTTCGGACCAAATATTTTACGCAGTACCTTATTTTCGAAAACCTTAAGCCGTTGTTCATCCTTCATTCAGCAAGCGGCCACGTTTCACATCCGTAAAGAACCGTTGGAAGAATAATAGTTTTATAATTTCTAAACTTTAGAATTTATAAATTTACTGCGTAAAATATTTGTTATAAACTAATACTGTTAATAATTATTTCTTCTTTTATATCATTTCACAAAAAATAGTAGTTCTACTGTAATCTAAATGGGACTCACATGGAAAATAAATTAACTTTAATACATTAAAATGTATTTAGAAAAAGTTCTTATGAAATTTAAAATTGTCATAATCCGAATAGAATAGGAACCGTTAGACATAAGAAACAAATAAACTAAAACAATTTTTAATTTTTTGACCAATTTATGTTTCTAATATCTGCTGATGATTAAATATAAGAATTTAATAGATTTTGATTAAACTCCCCTATCAATGTAAGATTGAATAAGCTTTAATATTCTGCTTGAAATAGTCTAACAAGGCTCAAATGCCGATATCTTAAATTTTCTTCTTCCACAGTACTTTTAATTTTGTAGATTCTATAAAAATAACCATATCATCTTATTAGCTTTGCTAAAAAAACAGCCAAATATACAAATTTGATGAGATACTAAAGGAGAAAACGGCAACAATATTTTTGTTTCCAATACTCTATATTTTATAATTCTTAAATTGATTTTACAAACCGTGGTAAGCCAGAGTCGTGTGTTGCTCGCACCAGATTGTCTTCCTCTAAAAGTTAGAGAATCAAAAAATAATAATAAAACAAGATTAAATAATCATCAATAATAATATAAAGTTATATCAGTTTGAATTTGAATGCGAGTTCAACGATCTATCTGAATTTTCAATATGAGTGTTTTTTTATTTACCTTTATATGGAATATATAATAAGGGAAAGTATTGCGATCGTACAATTTACAACTGTTAATACCACTTAAAATTTTTTTTTACAAATTTATATCACTTTTTTGTTGTTTTTTTACAAATTTAGAAACGAAATAATTATTTACATTGAATTTTGATAGAAACATGTGTTTTGTAAAATAATATATTATATTATTATCTACGATAATCAGTTTGTTTTATCGGCTTTTCATCACTTACTGTTCACTTTTACCATAGTATGAATAAGATAATATTTTTCTAAAATCATTAGCATTATAACGGTATACTATACATGTATATTACTGTTCTTATGTTAAAAAAAAAAAAAATTGCATTACAAAAATATGTTTGCAGTTTTCTCCTTTAGTTGGATATAGAATTGGTTCAACGTATGTATTTACCTGTTTTTTTTACTTTCACTTACTATTGCGAGTATAAAATTTTCGAATTCCAGTCTTCAACAGAAATACACATTTTAGGGTCCCCTGAGTCCAAATGACCAAAAAGGTCTGTGCTTCTCTGTGATTGTGTGGTAACTCCCAGTCCAGCGCAAAAACGAAAATTTTAAAAGATTTATGAAAATTAAGTTTCACATTTAAGCCAACAATGTGAAACTTAATGTGTGTGTGTGTGTGTGGTAACTCCCGGGCGGAAACGGTAAGTCCTATGAAACTGAAATTTCATATTTAAGCCAACAATACGCCTGAGATGTTACAGCAACTTTTTCACCAAAATCGACTTACCAGAAGAGCCACTTTGTACCATGCATTTTGTACCTTTTTTCGATTTTCTCGAAAACGGTTCCGACAATTTTGATTATATCGATGTAAAATTAGATAAGCTTTAATATCATGCAGGATTCATTCTGATGGAAATAGTCTGACGGGGCTTAAATGCCGATATTTTAAATTTTCTTCCTCTAAAGTACCTTTAATTTTGTAGATCATATGATTAGCATTGCTAAAAAATCTGGTGCGTGCAACACACGACTTTCACTAACCTCCATGAATGAATGAAAGATTTTTCAAATACAGTTAGAGATAAAAATACGTGAAACTATTAAAGAATTAATTAAATTGAATTTCTATAGAAACATGTGTTTTATTAAAAAATCTATTATATTATTATCTAAAACTATCAGTTAGTTTTATCGGCATTTTATCACTCTCTATTAACTTTTGAAAGCTTAAGTATAAGATAATATTTTTTCTAAAATATTTAGCTTTCCAACGGTATATCATATATGTATATTACTGCTCTTATGTACAAAAACGAAAAATTGCATTAAAAAAAATATTTTTTTTGTTTTCACCTTTAGTTGGGTATCGAATTTATTCAATTTATATATTTACCTGTTTTTTTACCAGCGTTAACAAGATAATATAGTTATTTTTATTGAATCTACAAAATTAAAGGTACTTTAGGGGAAGAAAATATAAAATATCGGTATTTAAGCCCTGTCAGACCATTTTAATCTGAATGAAACCTACATGATATTAAATGAAAATTTTCACGATCGCAATACTTCCCCTTACTATATATAGTAAGTGGAAGTAAAAAAAAACAGGTAAATATATAAGTTGAACGAATTCGATATCCAACTAAAGGAGAAAACTGCAAAAATATTTTTTTTTTATACAATTTTTATTTTTTTAACTCAAGAACAGTAATATACATGTATAATATACCGTTCAAATATCATTTAGAAAAAATATCATGTTATACATACTATGGTAAAAGTGATCAGTAAGTGATGAAAAGTCGATAAAACAATCTGATTATCGTAGATAATAATATAATAGATTTTTTTTTTTACAAAACACATGTTTCTATCAAAATTCAATGTAAATAATTATTTTGTTTCTAAATTTGTTAAAAAAAAAAAAAAAAAAAAAGTGATATAAATTTGTAAAATAAATTGTAAGTGGAAGTCGTATGTTGCGTGCTCCAGATTTTTTAATATGATTGGTTTTCATATAAAAATTACTTTTCTCTTCATTTATTAGTCACACGACTAACTTGATATAGTTTAGTATTAATCATGCAGAGGAAGAAAGTATGAAAACGTTCTTTGAATAAAGATGCGTTACTAATAAAAAATATCCCCGTAGTGTGTCACTTCTGTGCCATATCGAATGCGGAATATCCACATAGCGTCATTAACCGCATTCATATGACGCTCTAATATTACCCAATTTTATGTTATCACAATAGAAATATGATAAGCAGTTTAAAAGGAATTCTATATCTTAAGTATTTTCGGGATATAATCGCGTATTTACGTTAATGTATAGATAATAAAAACAAAATTGGCGCGGGCAACACACGACTTTCACTTACCACCGTTTTTGAAATCGAAAAATAATTTTCAAATACAGTTAGAGGTAAAAATGAGTGAAAATAATAAAGAATTATATAATTAAATTGAATTTCTATAGAAACATGTGTTTTATTAAAAAATCTATTATATTATTATCTAAAACAATCAGTTAGTTTTGTCTTCTTTTCATCACTCTCTATTAACTTTTATAAGCTTGTGCATGAGATAATATTTTTTCTAAAATTATTAGCTTTCCAACAGTATATTATACATGTATCTTACTGTTCTTATGTTCAAAATAACAACATATTTTTTTCAGTTTTCTCCTTTAGTTGGATATCGAATTTATATATTTAAATGTTATTTATCAATGCTAACAAGATGATATGATTATTTTTATAGAATCAAAATAAGAAAATTTATAGAATAAAGGTACTTTAAAAAAAAAAAAAAATAATGATAGGCTTAGCGGACCCGAAGGTTCGATGCCGGTACCACCAAATTCCGCCTAAACAGACTCGTCCAATGCTCACCATTCAAGCCCAAGCTCCCGAGATCAGCCTTAACGCAATCCTCCCATCTCCGCTTCGGCCTACCTTTCGGACGTCTACCAGTCGGATCAGCAAATACCAACTTTCTCGGAATACGCTCGTCATCGAGCCCAACAACTTTACTCGCCCATTTGAGTCTCCGCGATGCAATCAGCTCAATTATATTCACAGGATACAAGTTACGCAATTCCGCGTTGTACAACCTTCTAAACTCCCCAGTGGTCTCATCTCTCTTCGGACCAAATATTTTACGCAATACCTTATTTTCGAAAACCTTAAGCCGTTGTTCATCCTTCAAAGTAAGCGGCCACGTGACACATCCGTAAAGAACCGTTGGAAGAATAATAGTTTTATAAATTCTAATATTTAAGTTTTTAGATAGAAGCCGCGAACTAAGTAACATAGCAACTGAATAATAACACGTAGTTCCCACCTTTAACCGGGACTTTATTTCTTCCTGGATAGATCTCTAATTTTCATCATGTGCCATGATTCCCCCGAAGCAGTCCCCACCCGGAGACCCGAACGGGGGACTAGTTTACCTCCGGGTAATGAGCGTTTTACCTCAGAGGAATCCATGACTTTTGGTGGTATTTTGTGAACTAAAATATGTGAGTAGAGCGACTTTAAAAAATAAAAAATATCGGCATTTAAGCCCCATCAGACTATTTCAATCAGGAAAAAACCTACATGATATTAAAGCTCATTAAATTTTACATTGGTATAGCGAGTTTAATCAAAATCGTTTGAACCGTTTTTGAGAAAATCGTAAAAAGGTGCAAAATGCATGATATAAAGTGGCTCGTCTGGTTAGCTGATTTTGATGAAAAAAATTCTTTAACATCTCGAGATTATAGTTGTCCTAAATATGAAAATTTTTAGGAAAATTATGTTTTAATTTCACTTACCTATAAATAAAATATACAGTAAAGAAAATTTTCGAATTCCTGTTTTCAGCTAAAAAACATGTTTTAGAGCTTCTGAGTAGCTGAAGTAAGCTACTCCCGTAAAGAGGTATGTGTATGTGTGTGTGTGTGTGTGTGTGTGTGTGTGTGTAATAACTCCCGGGCGGAAACGGCAAGTCCTATGAAACTAATATTTCATATTTAAAACAAATATACGCCGGAGACGTTACAAAACCTTTTTCATCAAATTGAGCTTACCAGAAGAACCACATGATACCATGCATTTTGCATCTTTTTTCGATTTTCTCAAAAACGGTTCTAATGATTTTGATTAAACTCGCCAAATCGATATAAAATTTAATAGACTTAAACGTCATGTAGGTTTCATTCTGATTAAAATGATTTTACAGGGCTTAAATGCCGATATTTTAAATTTTCTTTCTCTAAAGTACCTTTAATTCCGTCGATTCTATAAAAATAACCATATTATCTTGTTAGCATTGATAAATAACAGCAAAATATGTAAGTTGTGCGAATTTGAAAAACAGCTAGTGGAGAAAACTGAAAAAATATTTATCTAATGCAATTTTTTGTTTTTGAACTTAAGAACAGTAATATGCATGTATGATATACCGTTGGAAAGCTAAAGATTTTAGAAAAAAAATATTATCTCATACACAAGAGTTTGTAAAAGTTAATAAATAGTGATGAAAAGCCGATAAAAGTAACTGATTATTTTAGATAAAAATATAATATTTTTTTAAATAAAACACATGTTTCTATAGAAATTCAATTCTATTAATTCTTTATTAGTTTCACTAATTTTTATCTCTAACTGTATTTGAAATTTTTTTAATCGATTTATAAAACGGAGGTAAGTGAAAGTCGTGTGTTGCCCGCACCAGATATTTTTAGATTATTTCTATACGTTTCTGTAAAAACTCATGTAATGTAAATGAACTTTTGAAAACTTTATTTTTATCATGAAAAGTAAGTCTAATTTGTGCGAAGCGTGCATCGGATTTTAAGGTGTGTTACTAAATGTTTATTCGTGTGTTTTTTTTTTTTTTTTATAGTACCTATCTTCACTATTCAGAGGAAAAAATACATTCTTTCCTCTTCAGTGATAGACAACTATAGGATCAGTTTACAGTATGTCATTCCCAGGAATGCGTCAAGTCAATATTGTATCACACTACGAGGAAACTGATATTCAATGAGTCTTACGACATTCCTAAAACAAGGAAAAGATGACATACTGAATGGTAGATATGGTGTGACAGTCACATATATAATGACGTTAGGTTTATCGAAATCCAGTTATCTTTGAGTTACGTTCTACTATCTTTGTTGTGAATGAAATTGTAAATTTGAATGACGAGATTTACTTAGTACTACTTGGTTACATTTAGTTAGAAATTTTTATTTGTTTTTTTTTTCTGTTTATTTTGATGTCACTAATATAGATAGGTAGATAAATAGAAAAGAAACTTTTTTCAAGGACATGGTCCTATAAGAATAATACATAATAAATTACTAATAGCTTAGTAGCTATCATAACAGCTTTCTATGCCAAAGATCGCAAAATTCAAACCCGCAGGTGATCCTGTGCGATGTCAAGTACTCTCACTTGTATCTTTTTACGATTTTCTCAAACAGCTCCAACGATTTTGATAAAATTCACTATGATGACGTAGAATGAAATGGAATTTAAAATCATGTATATTTCTGTTTCATTCTGTTTTAAAAAGTATTACGGAATCACCTGGCGCAGTGCCACAGGTTACGGGTTCAAACCCGCGATGTCAGGTACTCGTTAAAGATCCCTATTCTAGTAAAACCCGAACAAGCGAAATTTAGGGCTCCCACTGTTGCATCGTACGATTAGCCACAGCAGCATAAATTGATGCTAAATGAATTAAAAAAAAGGACATACACTTTTACTATTACATTTGCTTTAGGGTCACCTGTTGTTCAGTGGTTAGCATAACAACCTTCTTTGCACAAGATCGCTGATTTAAACTCGGTAGATGTTGCTATGATTTTTCTTAAAGAGAGTTGGTTAATCCTTGCCGTCCTTCACAAGATACTTAATATGGTGATACCGAGTCAGTTCGATGCTAGGCGCTCCTTAAAGATCTCTATTCTAGTTAAACTGACGTAAAATAGACACAAATTTTTTCGGCAAAATTTAAAAGCTTAAAGTGAAGTGAGAATGGTTGACTGTGTGAGTAAGTGAGAGAATGAAATTGTAAATTTGAATGACGAGATTTACTTTATAATTGCACTCACTAGACGACTGTTCACTGTGAACTCGGGTTCAAACCCCGACTAGAGCAGAATAATTATTGTTTCTGTTATTTAGTTTGAGGTAAACCAATTTAGGGTTCACAGACTTCTATGAAGTGGGTACACCCAAAAAAAAAAAAAAAATCTGAGGGCCGAGCATTTGTCTGGATATAATATAATAATAATAATAATCGTAATAGGCTTAGCGGTCCCGAAGATTCGATGCCGATACCACCAAATTCCGCCTACACAGACTCGTCCAATGGTCAAGCCCAAGCCCCCGAGATCAGCCTTAACGCAATCCTCCCATCGACACTTCGGCCTACCTTTCGGACGCCTACCAGTCGGATCCGCGAATACCAACTTTCTCGGGATCCGCTCCTCGAGCCCAACGACTTTACTCGCCCATTTGAGTCTCTGCGATGCAATCAGCTCAATTATATTCACAGGATACAAGTTCCGCAATTCTGCGTTGTGCAACCTTCTAAACTCCTCAGTGGCCTCATCTCTCTTCGGACCAAATATTTTACGCAGTGCCTTATTTTCGAATATATATATGATATCTATACCAATATTATAAAGCTGAAGAATGTGAAAATATTTGGTCCGATGAGAGATGAGGGCACTGGGGAGTTTAGAAGGTTGCACAACGCGGAATTGCGGAACTTGTATCCTGTGAATATAATTGAGTTGATAGCGTTGCGGAGACTCAAATGGGCGAGTAACATTGTTGGGCTTGGTGAGGAACGGATTCCGAGAAAGTTGGTATTTGCTGATCCGACTGGTAGGCGTCCGAAAGGTAGGACGAGTCTGTGTAGGCGAAATTTGGTGGTATTGTCAACGAACCTTCGGGTTCGGTATGCCTACTATTATTATTATTATTATATACAGTTGTAAATTTCAATAAAATAAAAATATATCGTGAAATAATTAATTATCAGAATGTACAATAACGAATACGGTTGGGATCACTTGTAGCTGGTTGGCTAGCGTAACAGCCTCCCATGCTAAAGGCTACGGGTTCAAACCCGCAGGTGGTCCTAGGATTTTTTAATGGGAGTAAAAAATCCTTTGTTACGCCGTCCTTCGGAGGGGACGTTAAAAGAGGGTCCCGAGCCTGTGCGATGTCAGGTACTCGTTAAAGATCTCTAACCTAATAAAACCTAGATAGGCAAAATTTAGGACTCCCACTGTAGCATCGTCCGATTAGCCACAGTAGCATAAAGTGACGTTAAATAAATAAACAAACAAAACAAACGAATACGGTTTCGATTATTATTTAGGTACATGGGAACTTTATGTACGCTGGAGTCGGCTAAAATATTATCGAGAAATGGTAATTGAGATTTCAATGGCAAGCTGACCATTAGACTATAGCGCCATTAACGGGAGGAATGTTCTCGAAAAACATCCATTAGGGATCTACGTCAGTCAAGTCGATACTCCTTCTTTAATGCTCACCTTGAACTTGTTTTTAGGCGATGTAGGACCGGAAACTAATGCGAAAAAAAAATAAGCTAATTTGGCTCTAAACCTTTCTTAACAACTACATTCCTTCTAGTTTCAACATAAAATAAAACTATGGTAATGGTCACTAATTATACAGGAAGTGAGGAAACGAAACTAGGGTTGTATACGATTGTTATAATTACGAGAAAACCGTTTCAAGGATAAGAAGAGTTCCAGATTCTTTACTCTTACACGTGTACATGTCTGGAAATAACGACGTAAATATCAGCTGGAATACTATTTGTAGTCGTTATTTTATAATTTTATTAATTACTGCAGTCTGAGGAACGGGATGACCGGTAGAAAGTTGGTCCTACAGACAGGTTTCAAGAAACCCGGTCTTAGTACTACTTGGTTACATTTAGTTAGAAATTTTTATTTGTTTTTTTTCTGTTTATTTTGATGTCACTAATATAGATAGGTAGATAAATAGAAAAGAAAATTTTTTCAAGGACATGGTCCTATAAGAGTAATACATAATAAATTACGAATAGCTTAGTAGCTAGCATAACAGCTTTCTATGCCAAAGATCGCAAAATTCAAACCCGAAGGTGAACCTAGGATTTTTTAATAGCAGTAAAAAATCCTAAGATATGCCGTCCTTCGGAGGGGACGTAAAAAAGTGCTACTGAGCCTGTACGATAGTCAGGTACTCTCACTTGTATCTTTTTACAATTTTCCAAACAGCTCCAACGATTTTGATAAAATTCACTATGATGACGTAGAATGAAATGGACTTTAATATCATGTATATTTCTGTTTCTAGCATAACAGCCTTCAGTGCCACAGGTTACGGGTTCAAATCCGCAGGTGGATTTTTATTCCCATTAAAAAATCCTTAGTTATGCCGTCCATCGGAGGTGATGTAAAAAGGTGGTCCCGAGCCTGCGCGATGTCAGGTGCTCTTCAAAGATCCCTGTCCTAATAAAACCTGGATAGGAAAAATTTAGGGCTCCGGCTGTTGCATCGTACGATTAGCCATAGCAGCATAAATTGACGCTAAATGAATTTTTAAAAAAAACATACACTTTTACTATTACATTTGCTTTAGGGTCACCTGTTGTTCAGTGGCTAGCATAACATCTTCTAACAAGATCGCTGATTTAAACTCGAGAGATGTTGCTATGATTTTTCTTAAAGAGAGTTGGTTAATCCTTGCCGTCCTTCACAAGATACTTAATATGGTGATACCGAGTCAGTGCGATTCTAGGCGCTCCTTAAAGATCTCTATTCTAGTTAAACTGACGTAAAATAGACAAATTTTTTCGGCAAAATTTAAAAGCTTAAAGTGAAGTGAGAATGGTTGACTGTGTGAGTAAGTGAGAGCATTTAGTTCAGAGTGCAGTCAAAAGAACACATAATTAAGATATAAACTTAATAAACTGGTGTCGACGTTTCGGCCTAAATTATAGGCCTTCTTCAGGGCGATCGAAGGAGAGCTTCAGAACAATTGCTTATTAATGATTATTGCTTCATTGTGCTTCACCCTGAACTAACTTCTCTCACTTAAAAGCTTAAAAGGTATTTCAAGCCAAGAAATATGTTGATCTTGTGCTATGTTTTTAACCGGCTGCTTTTCTAAGGCAGCGGTAGCTTCAAAAACTAGCTTACTTACTATATTTAGTCAATATATAAACTATATTTAATGATACCATGGGTCTCCTTTCCAAAGGTATCGTGTTTACCAATCCAATAGGTGGCATGCAGGGTAAGATTAAAGTAAACAAGATTCAATAAATACATTACTATAATTATTAATTTACACATATCATTATATTCACATATTGCCTAAAACTCTGATTGAGAATACTGAGGGACATTTTCTCTACTACCTTTGCCATACAATATTACAAATAACAATATACCTTTGAAACACTTAACCGGCTGGCGAAGGTGGAAATCAGTCTTAGGTCCCCTTTCTTGGCATCATCCTCCAGCTGCTCTCAGAACCCCGACGGCCACCTCCTCTTCTTGTAGATGGAACCCGACTCCTCTTCTTGAGGATAAAACTTGACTCCTCTCCGGTTCTTCTCTCTCATTCTCGTCACCTCGGGTGGGCCGAGATGGGAAATGCCCCGGTTGGCGGTATAGCCTTTGTGCTATTATTCTTATCTTTTCACCCATCTTAATATTCTTGTTGGCCGCCGCTGGGGGGAAACTACCAGAGGTTTCTGGTACCGCTGGGGGGCCCATACCGATGGGAAATCTAGGGGGCTAGGTAAACACCTTTTGATGTTTTGTCGACAAAGGTTCGTTATCTTTAATTGTTTAATATTAAAATTATTCAATACTGAACTCCCTCAGTATCCTCAATACATTACACTTGTGAGATGCACATCATATTTTTATTATAAAAAAAATATATTTCTACTAGAATATGATTTGTAAGAAATATTGGGTTTCTCATAACATTGTTTTTGAGTTTTTTCAACCAAAGAACAAAGAATCGCTAAAAAAGAGTATATTTAAGGAATACAAATGACGGGGAACGACGTAGATGTGTTTTATGAAAATTTTAATTTGGTTTGCACACCATACATTTCAAATATCATAATAAAAATAATACAATTATTACAACTATCATCATACTCTCAAGAATCTAACTACCTATCTTAAGTTAATATGTAATTTCATATTAACTTCTATACAACGTTTCGGTTTTCAGTTGGAGTTACCAAACATTCGTCGATCACTTTGTTAGTAGGGCCCATTGATGCGATGATGTGGGCTTTGATAAAAGTAAACTCCAATACAACTGTTCAAGAACTTGCAGGAAATCAACGTACATTTTACGACCAATAAGAAAATCAACGTTAAAAAGTTTGTGGTAGACATCATCGCCGAACCAAAAACGACTCTTTTTTGTCCATAATTGTTACTTGTAGTCTAAAGTCTATAATTTACAACATTAGACGCTCAAAAAGGTGAAGCAGCACATCTCCCAAAGACCCTAAATTCACAGAAATTTGTGTTTGGTGGGTTTCATTTATTTTGATAGCTTCATTCTGGAGAACCACCAAAGACGAACCGTATTGCAACTGCCTGCAAAAGAAATTGTCAATAATGACGCCAGTCAACCGGATCATTTTGTCAACTATCGACCACCTGTAGTGTAGTGGCATGTGTCTATCAAGCATAACGGTCTTCTGTGCCGAAGGTTGGGTGTACGAACCTGGCATGTGACTCTGGGATTTTTTAAAGGGAGTAAATATTTCTTTTAATATTTTTGAAACCGACTTTAAAAAAAAAAAAAAAAGAACAGTCTTGTCAAGCTTGTGGTAAACATTTTTAACTTGAAAACATTACTTAACTTTGAAAAATTGGTAATTGTCGATTTAAGTTGATTTGTGGGATAGTGATTTCTACTTGAACTGTAAAAAGTAATTTAATTTAAATAAAGAAGTTATTTTGAAAAAAAAATGGTTGTGTTCAAACTTCCTACTTTTTCACTACCATTAATTGAATCGTTATTTAAAAATGAAATAATCGCCTGTCATGATGATAAATAATATTAATAAATTATTCCTATCGATCATAGATACAAAAAATAAAAATAAAAGTGTTTTTTGCTTTATTTAATAATCATAATCGTTCTGTAATCAAGCACAATTAAAGAACTTTTTTTTCTGTCGAGACAGCAGTTAATGATTATTTTTCCTGTCGAACTGAAGAAATCAACCAATTAACCCCTTCGAGAAGAGGCTATCGCTACAACTTATCTAAAACGTTTACTACATACAGTTCTTATTTTCTAGAAACTCCAAAAAAAAAAAAAAAAAACTTTTAATGATATTAAATACAAAAAACTCGAGCAAAATTAATAATATGCTGGCTGGACAGCACGGGTCAGATATTCCCAGAGAACCCAAGAATAGCTGATACCAGGCTATCTGTACACATGTCCTTCGATTCTATGATAACTGAGTCTATGAATGGATCCATTGAAAAATATTTCAAGGTCGACCGTCACATTATAAATAAAATATCAAGTTTATTATACCTTAATAGTAGCACAAATTACCTACTTTTGGTATTTAAGCCCCGTCAGACCATTTTTATCAAAATAAAACCTGCATGATATTAAAGCCCATTAAATTTTATATCGATATAGCGAGTTTAATCAAAATCGTCGGAACCGTTTTCGAGAAAATCGAAAAAAGGTGCAAAATGCATGGTATAAAGTGCCTCTTCTGGTAAGCTCATTTTGATGAAAAAAGTTTTGTCACGTCTCGGGCGTATATTTGTCTTAAATATGAAATTTCAGTTTATAAGACTTACCGTTTCCGCCCGGGAGTTACCACACACACAAACCTTTTTGCGGGACTTGGTTATTTGGACTCAGGGGACCCTAAAACGTGTATTTCCGTTGAAAACTGGAATTCAAAGATTTTCTCGATCGCAATACTTTCCCTTACTATATATAGTTAGTGAAAGTAAAAAATGTTAAAGAAAAACAAAATCGAATTTAAATAGAAACATATGTTAAATAATCTATTATATTTTTATCAACAACAATCAGTTAGTTACAACGGCTTTTAATTACTCTCCATTAACGTTTAAAATTCCGTCTATTAGATAATATTTTTTCTAAAATCTTTAGCTATCCAACGGTATATTATACAACCATATTACTATTCTTGTGTTCAAAAACACAAAAATTGCATGAAAAAAATATGTTTGCACTTTTTTCCCTTAGTTATTTATAAAATTCACTCAACTTTCATGCTGTTATTTATAAATGCCAACCATCTAAAAAGATAGTGTGCTTAAGTTTAAAATAAAATATACTTTAGAGAAAGAAAATTTAAAATATCGGCATTTATGTCCTGTCAGACTATTTCATTCAGAATGAAAGCTACATGATATTAAAGCCTGTCCAAATTCACATTGATTTAGCGAGTTTAATCAAAATTGTTAGAGCCGTCTGTGAGAAAATTGGAAAAAGGCGCGAAATGCAGGGATATACCGTGGCTCTTCTGATTCACCGATTTTGATGAAAATGTTGCTGTAACATCTCGGGCTTATAGTTGTGTTAAAAATGAAATTCCACTTCTATTCTCCCACCATGCGCCCTGATGATGACCCAAAAAGTGGGGTCGTAACGTTGGCAAACAATAAATAGTTGAAACTATTTAGTTATTTCATTTATTGACCGCCACCCGGACTAATTCCTTCCAGTACTTCTTTCATTAATTTTAACAAGGAAGGTAAATTTGTTTATTCATTTAATATCACTTTTATGTTGCAGTGGCCAACCGGACGATGCTACAGTGGGAGTCCTAAATTTTGCCTATCCAGGTTTAATCAGGATAGGGATCTTTAACGAGTACCTGACATCGCACAGGCTCAGGACAACCTTTTAGCCTCCGAAGGACAGTATAACTAAGATCCACCTGCATTTATGTCCTGTCAGACTGTTTCAATCAGAATCTGATATAAATCTGTAAAATAACCTCTCACTGATTGTTGTGATTTATTCCGAAACATGTTCCCTTCGAAGTTTAACTTGTTTTTAAGCCTTTTTTTTAACTCTAGCTTTATTTAAAACTTCTTTGATTAATTTAAACAAGAAGGTGAGTTTGTTAATTAGTTTATTTAATATCACTTTTATGTTGCAGTGGCTAATCGGACGATGTTAAAGTGGGAGTCCTACATTTGCATATCCAGGTTTAATCAGGATAGAGATCTTTAACGAGTTCCTGACATCGCACAGGCACAGGACCACCTTTTTACGTAGCCTCCGAAGAACGGCATAACTGAGGTCCACCTGCAGGTTTCAGCAGGTGACCTCATTTAAAATTGGATGTTTTAAAACTGATTAACTCTTGTGCAAAAATATATATATATTTTTTATTGACAGTTCCGGGCTGCTTGTTAAAAAAAAAAAAGTACTTTGAGACGATTAACCTTTGCTTTATTAGCTTATAATTTCATGTTAGATCTTACACAGTTAAAACACCAAGAGTAACACCAATAGAACTAGAGCGTATCAAACACCTTACATTTTGGAGTGTGAAAAAAATATTACATAATGTTAAGTATAGAACCCTAGCTAAGAGATATTTCCATGTCAATACATAAGTTCAAAAATCTGGTGCGGGCAACACACCACTTTTACTTACCTCGATTTTTAAAATCAATGAAAGAATTTTCAAATACAGTTAGAGATAAAAAAAATCTGGTGCGGGCAACACACGACTTTCAACTTACATCAATTTGAAAAATCAATGAAAGAATTTTCAAATAGAGTTAGAGTTAAAAATACGTGAAACTATTAAAGAATTAAATAAATTTAATTTATATAGAAACATGTGTTTTATTAAAAAATCTATTATATTATTATCTAAAATAATCAGTTAGTTTTATATTAATTTCATCACTCTCTATTAACTTTTAAAAGCTTGTGTATGAGATGATATTTTTTCTAAAATCTTTAGCTATCCAACGGTATATCATACATGTATATTATTGCTCTTATGTTCAAAAACGAAAAATTACATTAAAAAAATATTTTTTCTGTTTTCTCCTTTAGTTGGGTATCGAATTTATTCAATTTATATATTTACCTGTTTTTCATCAGCGTTAACAAGATAATATAGTTATTATTATTGAATCTACAAAATTAAAGATACTTTAGGGGAAGAAAATTTAAAATATCGGCATTTAAGCCCTGTCAGACCATTTTTATCCAAATGAAACCTACATGATATTAAAGCCCATTTAATTTTACATCGATATAGCGAGTTTAATCAAAATCGTCGGAACCGTTTTCGAGAAAATCGAAAAAAGGTGCAAAATGCATGGTATAAAGTTCCTCTTCTGGTAAGCTCATTTTGATGAAAAATGTTTTTTCACGTCTCGGACATATAGTTGTCTTAAATATGAAATTTCAGTTTCATAGGACTTACCGTTTCCGCCCGGGAGTTACCACACACACACAGACCTTTTTGCGGGACTTGGTTATTTGGACTCAGGGGACCCTAAAACGTGTATTTCCGTTGAAAACTGGAATTCGAAAATTTTCACGATCGGAATACTTCCCCTTACTATATATAGTAAGTGAAAGTAAAAAATAGGCAATTTTTGCTACTATTAAGGTATATGTTTTTTAAGATGACGAGTTAAAGTGGCTCCTTCCTCCATCCACAGACAATATTTCTTTGGACCATACCTTTACCAAATCATTAACTCCTTCCAATATTTACAGTCTTCTGCAATTTAAATCCTCAGTCCACTGGCTTGAAACAAGGTCGCGCCAATCTGACCTTTACATTCCTGCCCACAGAACGAAAATGTTTGATCATTCCTTTCTTGTCCGCTCTATTACTCTCTGGAATTCCCTATTTACTCATATTTGCCATGCTTCTTCTTTACTATCAAGTCCCAACTCCTCCAATCCCTTCTATATGCCCAAACAGACGCTCAATAACACTTTATTATTTATATTTATTTATTTATCTAAGTTACATAATTAATTATTATTTTCACTCACCTATATATGAAATATATAGTAAGGGAAAGTATTGCGATTGTGAAATTTATTGAATTTTGAAGTGTTTCACCAGAAATACACGTTTTAGGGTCCCATAAGTCCAGCAAAAAGGTCTATGTGTATGTGTGTATTTGTGGTAAGTTAGCACGAAAACGAAAAGACTTACAACACTGGATTTTCATATTTACAGAAACTATACGCCCGAGATGTTACAGCAACTTTTTCACTAAAATTGTCTGACCGGAAGTGCTACTTTATACTATTCATTTTGCACCTTTTTACGATTTTCTCAATAAGAGCTTTAACGATTTTGATTAAACTCGCTATATTGATGCACAATTTAATAAACTTTAATATCATGTAAGTTTTCATTCTGATTCAAATGGTCTGACAGGGCTTAAATGCCAATTTTTAAAATTTTCTTTCCCTAAATTATCTTAATTTTCTAGATTCTGTATAAATAATCATATCGAGTTAGTATCATTGACAAAAAACAGATAAATGTATAAGTTTAACGAATTCGATATCATACTAAAGAAGAAAACTGCAAACGTATTTTTGTATGCAGCAGTAATATACATGTATAATATACCGTTGGAAAGCTGATGATTTAAGAAAAAATATTAACTTATACGCAAGCTGGTAAAAGTTAATAAGGAGTGATGAAAAACCGATAAAACTAACTGATTATTTTAGATACAAATATAATACATTTTTTAATAAAACACATGTTTCTATAAAAATTTAATTTAATTGATTACTTTCACTTACTATATATAGTAAGGGAAAGTATTCGTGAAAATTGTCTAATTCGTTTTCAACGGAAATACACATTTTAGGGTCCCCGGAGTCCAAATAACCAAGTCCCGCAAAAAGGTGTGTGTCCTTGTGTGGTAATTCCCGGGCGAAAACGGTAAGTCCTTAACGGTAAAATGACCTTACCAGAAGAGCCACTTTATACCATGCATTTTGCACCTTTTTTCGATTTTCTCGAAAACGGTTCCGACGATTTTGATTAAACTCGCTAAATCTATGTAAAATTTATTAGGCTTTAACGTGGTGTAGGCTTCATTCTGATTAAAATAGTCTGACAAGGTTAAATGACGATATTTTAAATTTCCTTCCTCTAAACACCTTTAATTTTGTAGATTCTATAAAAATAACCATATTATCTTGTTAGCATTGATAAGTAACAGCTAAATATGTAAGTTGAGCGAATTTGAAAAACAGCTAAAAGAGAAAACTGAAAAAATATTTTTAATGCAATTTTTTTTATTGAACATAAGTACAGTAATATACATGTATGATATATCGTTGGAAAGCTAAAGTTTTTAGAAAAAATATTATCTTATACACAAGCTTTTAAAAGTTAATAGAGAGTGATGAAAAGCCGATAAAACTAACTGATTATTTTAGATAATAATATAATAGATTTTTTAATAAAACACAAGTTTCTATAGTAATTCCATTTAATTGATTATTTAATAGTTTCACTAATTTTTATCTCTAACTGTATTTGAATTTTTTTTAATCTATTTATAAAACGGAGGTAAGTGAAAGTCGTGTGTTGCCCGCACCAGATATTTTTAGATTATTTCTATATGTTTCTGTAGAAACTAGGGATTGCAATCCGGAAAACCGGATCCGGCAATCCGGCGGATCCGGCATCATTATACGTTAACCGGATCCGATTATAGCAATTTTTGGCCAAAAATAGTGCAGTTTAATAAGAAAAAGTACTTTAAATGCGTTACATTTGGTGTACATGTATGGTGATGTCGTTCGACGCCAAATTACATCACGTCATCAGTTCAGCCCTGCATCGTTCGTTCGTTTTTCACGAGACAGTACAAGTGCTTTTGTTTTGTCGGTGCTTCACCTAAATGTAAGTTAACAGATATTATTATCTTGGATATACGAGAGCTATAGCATCCTATAAGTTGTCTGTAAAGGAACATCTGAAACAACTCTAACTTTTTTTGAAAAATTGCTAACTCAAATACTGATTCACTCAAGTGTACTGAATTATATGATAAACTGCTTACAAATCTATTGAAATCTAGGAAGACTGAGCTACGTTACTGCTTACGTCTTCCTATACTCCACTTTCTCAGATAGCTCAATTAATTTATTAAGTTTCACTCATTTTTATCTCCTACTGTACTTGAAAATTCTTTAATCGAATTTACAAATGGAGGTAAGTGAAAGTCGTGTGTTGCCCGCACCAGATTTTTTTTTTAATTTTTAGTTGTGTTCAACTAATTTATGTATCTGAAGTAGTTTATTTGTATTATCCTTTTTGTTTTTGGTCAGACACATTGTATATCTTTAATGTACATATGTGTTGTTCTTAAAAGACCCTATCCCAGAATAAAAATTATTTCTTTTGTAAGCTTGATACTTATTTTTAATTTATTTGATTTTATCTTTGACGTATTAATATAATTTCCTCATCACGTGCAGCCATTGTGGAACTGGACTTACGCAACGGCGGACGCTGATTGGCTCTCAATTCCCTAGAGACAAGTGGACTTAATCGCTCTTGATGACTGTTAGATCTGGATAAATATAGATCAATTGACCCTAGCAACCTTTGATGGTCCAGCCATTAATAAATTTCAATTTCAGAGTACTATGCCTATTGACGGAAACCATAATTATTACCATTTAATTCTGCTATATTTATTTTATTTGTATTTTTATTCTTATTCATTGATTAAATGTGCAGTGAATGGCTTCTTATCTATTATCGCTATAATAGCTTTTTAATTTGTAATTTCTAAAATTGATTTTTAAGAAGGAAGGATCCGATACCTAGGACTCCATCTTGACAAACGTCTAACTTGGAATCCTCACACAAGACTAAAACGACAAGAAACTGCTCGTAGATACCGATTACTACAACACATACTTGACAAACGTTCAAAACTTCCACTCTATTACAAAAAGCTCATATATGTTACCATTATCAGGCCCATACGGACACATGGGATCGAGCTTTCCAATCCTTACAATCCAAAATCATTATTTTTTTTTTACATTAATAAAAAAACAGAATATTAAAATTTCTACACAGTAATTAATAGATGATGTTATTGTTAGAGAGACAGAATAAATTTAAGAATGCTTTGTACCTTCCTTCTTTTATTTATTTTTTATTTATA
This sequence comes from Piezodorus guildinii, assembly GCA_023052935.1. Taxonomy (NCBI): domain Eukaryota; kingdom Metazoa; phylum Arthropoda; class Insecta; order Hemiptera; family Pentatomidae; genus Piezodorus; species Piezodorus guildinii. The sequence goes on along the minus strand of CM041297.1, from coordinate 138,007,356 downwards.
TTTTATTGAATTTTACAACTGTATAAAAAAAATAAATACAACAAGTAAAAGTGTTGAATTACAATAAAGGGCGTGAAAAGACTTGTAAAGAAACTACCCAGTGGTAGAACTTCGATGTCTATTTAAGTTAGTAGGTCCCGAGGCCATCTTCTTTTCAATCTCCTCGGAGGGTTATCAGGGATATGTGAGGTTGATAGGTTGCGTACAAGAGGGTTTATGTGGGTTGGGAGTTTGGAATTGAATGTGGTATATCTGGTACGAGAAAGGTCTGCACAAATAGAATATTAAGGTCGTTATGGATGATTTTATTTGTGCCGAAGTAAGGAGCATTTAAGATTTTGCGAAGGAAAATAAAAAATAAAAAATTCTTAAAGTATACTGATTATGCCTTATCTGATAAGAGTATTGTAGGAAAAAAATAGTAACACAATCCTTTTTTGAGATATGATCATATTAGCCAGGTTTGTTAATCCTTAAAAAAGAAGCACATCTAAAGATGTAAACCATGCTGTAAATTTTTGTTTTCGAAATCACTAATTTATAAATCACAGGTGTCACCTGCTAGTAGAGCTGCCTTCTGTGCCCAATATCGCGGGTTCAAGCCTGGTAGATGACCATAGGATTATTTAATTGGAGTAAAAAATCCTTAATTGTGCCGTCCTTTGGAAGAGATGTAGAAAGATGGTCCCGATCCTGTACGTCAGGTACTCGTTGAAATCCTAATTAAATCTGAACAGGCAAAATTTATATCTCACTGTAGTATCTTTCGATTAACCACAGTTGCATAAAGTGACATTAAATGAATAAATAAACAATTTTTTTATTGATTTGATAACTGCATAATTATCAGAGTTGGTGTGAGTAGTTAAAAATGTTTTAAGCCGCGAAGCTAACTTGAAATGGCAACAAAACCAAAAATATCAGAAAGGATGATATTTTAATCATGGTTTTAATTATAGAAAAGCATAACAGATTTCTACGCCAAAGGTTCAAACCCGCAGGTGGTCCTAGGATTTTTAAATTGGAGTAAAAAATCCTTAGTTATGGCGTCCTACGGAAGGGACGTAAAAAGATGATCCCGAGCCTGTGCGATGTCAGATACTCGTCAGAGATCCCTATTCTAATTAAACATTAAATAAACAATCAATTTAGGAATGGATAGAGAATTTTTTAAAAACATTTTATTGGTATTTGCAACTGTATTAACAAAAAAATACATCAAGCAAATGTGATAGTTATATAATAAAATGACATAATATACATGTAGAGAAGCTTCCCATTGGAAGCACTCTAAAAATATTCTAAACTAGAAGGTCCCGGGGCCATTTCCTTTTCAGGCGCCTCGGAGGATTATCCGGAATTGAAGGAATGAAACTAGTGGGTTAGAGTGAGAATGGAGTTGATGAAAGGATGAGTCAGATTGATGACTGGTCCGGGCCCAATCAGTAACATAGGGAACATTAAGGTCTTTATGGATTAGTTTATTTGTGACAAAGTAAGGAGCGTTGAGGATTTTACGAAGGATTTTGGATTGTAAGGATTGGATGCGGGAAGAATTTGATGATTTAGTAGAGCCCCAAAGCTCTGCTCCGTAAGTCCAGATTGGTCTTATAATAGTCATGTAGGTGAGTCTTTTGTAGTTCGGAGGAAGGTTTGACCGTTTGTCTAGTAAGTGCTGAAGCAGCCTAAAACGGTGAGGGATAGAGAAGGAACTGAAAAAAAAAAATCAAAAATACTGTGCAGAAAAATTTATATAATTGAACGACTTCTAAAGAATTAATCCTTATACATAAATATTTCGTCATTTTTATTGACAGTTCCTGACTGTTTCCTATTAAAAAAAAATTAAAGTACTTCAAGACGATTAGCCTTCGTTTTATTACCCCATAATTTTATGTTAGATTTTACACTGGTCCTAATCTTTAAAACGAAAAATAAACATTTCCTGACCTTCCGAAAAAAATGAGATGGAACTGATAAATATAGGAACAGTTGTGGACCTCAATTTGCCTCCGCCCTTGGTCGTAATGAAAGCCGATGAAGGGGCTCTTAGAAAGCGGTAGGAAGTGGCCAAGCCTCTTCTCAAAGTCAGGTTCAGAGATTCTGGGATTCCCCAAAAGAAATTACATAATTAAATTTTTAAAAAATCGATACGTTTTTTATTGGATTTTTTTTTGGGAAAATGTTCCGTCCATTTGTTGTGTATTAATTTTATTTATTTATTTTTTTTTAAGATGACAGTCAAATTGAAGTGATGTCTATCCAATATAATTGTATTTTCATTCGCATAATTCATCGAACTCAATACTATTAATCAATAAGCAGAATTTTCGTTAGAAAGGTCGAAAATGATTATGGGTCCAACTTGGTTCAAAATTATTTAATTTCAAGTTTTGGAATATGCTGTATCTAAAACAAAACAAAAAAATCTGGTGAGGGCAACACACCACTTTCACTTACCTTGGTTGCTAAAATCAATGTAAGAACTACTAAATAAAGTGAAAGCGGAAAAAAAAGTGTACGGAATCATATTTGTTTATTTATTTAACATCCCTTTATGCTGCTGTGGCTAATCGGACGATGATACAGTGGGAGTTCTAAATTTTGCCTATCCAGGTTTTATTAGGATAGGGATCTTTAACGAGTACCTTTTAACGTTCTCTCCGAAGGACGGCAAAATTGAGGATTTTTTACTCCCGTTAAAAAATCTTAGAGCTACCTGCGGGTTTGAACCCAGGACCTTCGGAATAGGAAGGCTAACCCCCATGCTGCAGGTAACTTCGCAAATCATAATCAATTTTGTGTGAAACATGTGTTTTAGATTAAACAACAATATAAAATGGTTATGTACAATAATCAATTATGTCTATGATCTTCCCATCGCATTACCCTCAACAACTTTGTATATAGATTCCATTTTTTCTAAAATCTTTAGCTTTCCAACAGTATATTATAAAACTATATTACTATTCTTATGTTTGGGAAAAAAAAAAGTATTTTCTCCTTTATTTGATTATCGAACCCGTTTAGCTTGTATGTTCAGTATTTTTTGTCGAAGTTGATAAGATTTTATAGTTTATGTAGAGTAGAAGAACCCAGAAAAAGAAGAGCCATACCACAGTGTATCAGGTGCCAGCAGTACGGACACACGAAGTCGTACTGTAACCACCCTCCACGTTGTGTAAGATGTAGTCTTAGCCACGACAGCGCAAATTGTACGAAGGCAAGGGATAAACACTGCCAGGAAGAACATCCAGCCAACTACCGTGGGTGCCAAGTTCGGAAGGAGTTGAGCATTCAACGAACTTCTCGAACGTACCGCTCCGAACGACCTCATCCTCCACCACGAAATTTCGACGAATTTCCTGATCTTCGTCAAAAAACATCAACCAACCCACCAGCTCATAATAATGATACACAGATAAAGCTGCCAGTTCAGCAGCTGTGAGCTCCGACTCGACAGGAACCAGAACTCCAGCCACTGGAACCACCACTCCAGCCATTGAGACCACCAATCCAGTCTCTGGTACCACCGAACCAGCCACGGGAATCATCAGCCCTCCAGATGGGACCAAATCAAGCTTTTCCGCCTTCTAACAACGAACTAACAAGCTCGGGTGTGAGGAGGGAAATACCACAGCAGCCGTCTTCCGGTGAAAATTCATCCCAAATTTCACAAATAATTAGAGGGTTGAATAATCTTATTCAGTCCCTTTTGAGCCTTCTCCAAGAGCTCGCTTACTTCACTCAAGCTATGAACGCTCCAAATGGTCCCTAATCGTATAATGATAGCCTTATTAACAATCCGACGTAAGATAAAGACTTCAATCATTTAAAAAATGATGGACACCATACATAAAAAAAAAACCTGACGAGAAGAGGTGCTGCTGGGTACTGTCCTTCCTCATGCCTGACATGTCATTATTTTGTTTATTATTCCATCCTATTGCTGATTGTCACATACTGCTGACAGGTGCAAATCAATGTATAAAGTGAAAAAAAAATTTAAATCAAAAAAATTAAAGGAACTTTAATTTAAGGAAATTTAAAAATTATGCCCTGTCAGACTATTTAAATCAGAATGAAAACGGTCACGATAAAAAGCTCATTTAAGTCTAAAGCGACTTGAATAAAAATGTGTAAAATGCATGGAATAAAGTAGCTCTGTTGAATCGCCGATTTTATGAATTTAATCCACAGGAAATCACAAAAATAATAATTAAAAAGTTAATGTTTTTCTTTTAAGCATTGAGATTTAATAGAGAGGAAAACCAAGGTTTCCTTTGCAATCTTGTACTTTTTATTGTGTGTTTTTTTTAGTTTAAGAACATTCAATTGTAATTATTGTGGGCAAAAGTTCCATCAAAAACCGCTTATTCAAATGAATCGTGTGAAGGCAAAGATATGATCTCCCACAAGGACATAGTTCAGAAATAATTTAAAAATTTTTGGAATAACAAGTATTAAAAAATCTGAGAAAAACGTGAAAAGGTTCAAAATGTTTGGTATAAAGTGGTTCTTCTGATTCCCTGATTTGTTGAAAAAGTTGCTTTGGACATTGGCGATCATTAAGGCAATGCGCACCTTATGTACTGCTGCACTAAAAAGGCCTACCGTTGTTGCATTATACCATTTTCTCAAGTTCTTCAACCAGGATATCCTTCGCCTACCAGGCCTCCCCCTGCCCCCCACCTTGCGCTGCAAAATCAACTGCAGCAAGTTATACCGCTGGCTGTTTCTCATTATATGACCTAAATATTTTAGTTTACGAGATTTTATTAAAAACGGTAGCTCTTTTTCTTTAACCATTCTTTCTAAGAACCTAAGATTGTTGACATGATCGGTCCATGGTCCAAACAAATAAACTGATAGTGATTTTTCGACACATTTAAGTAATAATAATAAACATAATATTTTCTTGCTAAGTGCACTTTTCATTCCAATGACCTCATTACCTCAAAATTTCGAAACATAAATGACGCAACATTTAAATTGCACCCGCGCGAAGCCAGAGAGGGTCGCTAGTTATTTTATATATTGCTTAACATACTCATATTCTATACGTAAATATCAAGATGAGCATTTTCGGGAGGCTCCTTACTCAGCTGTCAGGTAATCCCGATGTATCACACTTGACTTGGGCAAGGAGAGCTGAATCGTAGAGGTCAGTAGGAAGTAGTCAGGATTGGGGAATTCAAAGGACATGGAAGACTATCTCCAGCTTCCCGAGAAATCGGAATAGGGTATATTTTAAAACCATGTAGTAAATTAATTAAAATCGTCGGAACTGTTTTTGAGAAAATCGAAAAAAGGTGCAAAATATATAGTATAAAGTGGCTCTTCTGGTAAGCTCATTTTGATGAAAAAGGTTTTGTGACGTCTCGGGCGTATAGTTGTCTTAAATATGAAATTTCAGCTTCATAGGACTTACCGTTTCCGCCCGGGAGTTACCATACACACACACACACACACATACAGACCTTTTTGCGGGACTTGGTTATTTAGACTCATTGGACCCTAAAATGTGTATTTCCGTTGAAAACTGGAATTCGAAAATTTTCACCATCGCAATACTTTCACTTACTATATATAGTAAGTGAAAGTAAAAATCTTAAATTGATTTTAACAACGGATGTAAGTCAAAATTATTATATGCGCACCAGATATTTTTTTTAATATTGCTACCTTTTCAGTAGGAATCCGCTTGAGTTCAGTCTGGAAAACATCACTAGACTTCAAGAAAACCACAGCAGTGAATATTGGATAAATATCTGTAAGCAAAGTTATAATCTACTTTGTACAATCACTAAAAAGTGAAAGGAGGGTCACTGATCAGCTGATTGCCGCCAGCTCGGCAAGCTCGGGCTTGCTTTACTTTAACTTATCTTTCTTTTATTATTTTTCCTTTTCATTATTTATTTATTATTATTTCTTTTTTTATTTTATTTTTTTAATCAATGAGATATTTTCATCAAGTTATGTCCTCAAAAGCTACAAGTAAAAGATCTAGATCTGCAGGTTCAAACTCGTCTCCTACAAAACAGAGACCTCGCCGTGAAAATAATAAGAAAATGATTCCACCAGCTACCTCTTTAGGATCTGAACCACAGCCCAGCACATCATCACAAGGAATAACTGATGAATCCCCGTTTTTTCAACCGAACCAATTTCAGATCCTCCAAAATGATAAAGAAACCATGGAATCTTCTCCTATACCCAGGGAACCACAACCTCCACCAATTTTTGTTAAAAATATTAAAAAATTTCAACTACTTTGTGCGCATTTAAACAAATTAACCGATCCTAATAGTTATTCTTGTATAAGTAGAACCAGTGATACTAAAATATCTCCGACTCCCGCCGAAAGCTACAGAAAAATAGTAAAATATCTGATTGAGACCAAAGCTGATTTTCATACCTATCAGTTACGCCAGGAGAGAGCTTTAAGGGTTGTAATTAGAAACCTACACCCTTCGACACCAGTTACAGCTATCAAAGAAGAACTGACGGAGATAGGCTATAAAGTGCTGCAAGTCACCAATGTCCTAAAAGATAAAATTCCACTGCCTCTATTCTTCGTGGACTTGGAACCATCAGCAGGAGTTGAAAAAATTTACGACCTCAATAGATTGTACTATACTAGTGTAACAGTTGAGAAACCTTACACTAAGAAAGAAATAGTTCAGTGCCATAATTGTCAGGCATGTGGTCATACGAGAACTTACTGCCACCACACACGACGCTGTGTGAAATGCGGTGAGCAACATAAATCAGAAGAATGTACAAGATCAAGATCAACACCCGCTGTATGTGCTCTGTGCCTCAAGGACCACCCGGCTAACTACAAGGGATGTCAAATCTACAAGAACCTCAGAAGCAGATACCAAAAACCTCAGAATCTGGATGAAACAGCTGAACCGATCAGAAGCAGAAGACAACCTTCAAAAACAATTGATTCCAATGTAAGATTTGCCCATCTACTTGGAGGTGGGAACCAGAACAATGAGGCCCTGCCGGAACAACGCAGACTTCAAAATCCTGAACCCCTTCCACAACCAACTATTCCTAAAAAATTAACCAACCCTCAAAAACCTCATCCGCATCAAATTTCTCATATTCCTCCTTCATCAAACGTCACAGACCTTACAAGTTTGATGACATCCTTCATCACTGAAATCAAATCCCTCCTTATTCCGCTAATATCACTACTTACTAATCTCGTATCAAATTTAATCCCTTCCTTAAAAAATCCTTAAATGACTACACCTAACTCCTTATCCATTCTCCTTTGGAATGCGAATGGTGTTAGAAATCACACTGACGAACTTACAGGTTTATTGCAAGACAAAAACGTTGATGTAGCACTTATTACTGAAACAAGACTAACCACTAAACAGTTCTTTAAAATACCTCAATACGTAACATACCCTACGGACCACACAGACGGAAAAGCCCATGCCGGTACTGCTTTCGTTGTGCACCAGTCCCTCTCCCACCACATACTCCCAGTTCCCTCCTATGATTTCTTACAATGCACCGCTATAGTAAGCAAGACTTTCTTTTCCGATCACCCTCGCATCAGCGTACTGCCCTCCTAAACATTTCATCTCCAACATTCTATTCAAATCCTTCCTCAATTCAATAGGAAACCACTTCATTCTGGGTGCAGACTTGAATGCTAAGAACCAACAATGGGGTTCCAGATCCACGAATTGTCGTGGGCGCAATTTACAGTCTGCCCTCAACTCTAGACGTTTCAACCTCCTGCCTCCTGACTCCCCTACCTACTGGCCAACTGATCCTAACCGTAATCCTGACATCCTTGACTTCTTCATCCACAGCGGATTAGGCTCCCTAAACATGTCGGTGACTCGCCTTGATGAACTGTCCTCTGACCATAGTCCATTGCTTCTTAAAGTATCCCTAACTCCTATTCCTAAACCCACACTACCGTCATTTATCAGAGGACCAGTCAACCGGGACCTTTTTCGCCAAATCCTGACCAGTGATATTGACCTCAGAGTGAAACTCAAAACTCCAGATGACCTCGACGATGCCGTAAACTCCTTCACCATCGCTATTCAACAATCTGTTTGGACTGCTTCCTCTCCCAAGCACTCCCAGACAAGTCATAACCAAAATCATTTACCAAAAAACCTCACAGACCTCATCCGCACCAAACGCCGATCCAGATCCTTATGGCAACGCACCCGCCACCCCACAGATCGCCGCCCCTATAACTTTTATTGTAGACAATTAAAGAGGGAGCTGGCGACCTTCCGTTCCCAATCTTTTAGTTCCTTCCTCTCTTCTCTTTCGGCTTGTGACAATTCCCTGTGGAATGTCACCAAGAAAATTCTAAAATCCCACTATATTTCCCATCCCCTCCGTCGTAGTAATGGTTCCTGGCTGCGTCTGATAAATCCAAATACGTTTTCGAAGTCTTCACACCTCATCCAGAATCCCATCCAAACCACACTGCAGTAGTGGAAGAGTTCCTTCAGTCTCCAATCCCGCTTTCATTACCTCCTAAAGCAGTTAATCCCTCTGAGGTCAAATATCTTCTCCGAAAACTTGCACTCCGTAAATCTCCTGGATACGATCTCCTCACTCCTCAGATTTTCAGACAGCTTCCATCTAAAGCCGTTATATTTCTTACATATATTTACAACTCCATTCTACGTAATACTCATTTTCCTCTCTTATGGAAACATTCCACTATAATTCTCTTCCTAAAACCAGGTAAACCTCCTAACACTACGACATCATATAGACCTATCAGCCTACTCCCAATCCTTTCAAACATTTTTGAAAAAATCCTCCTCAAACGAATATTACCTTTATTAGAATCCCACACTATTCCTTCCCATCAGTTTGGATTCCGTTCCCAACATTCAACATTCAAAATTCAGCAAGGGCTCCGATTCGTTGACCATATTTCCTCTGCCCTTGAGAACAAGGAGTACTGCTCGGGTGCATTTCTGGACATAACGCAAGCATTTGACCGGATGTGGCACCCGGGATTACTCTTTAAGCTCAAAAACCATTTACCCCAATCCTTATACCTAGTCCTCCGATCCTACCTATCAAACCGCTCCTTCCGAGTTCGCTGTGGTGCAGAATATTCCAATTATTATCCAGTCGAATCCGGTGTTCCTCAGGGCAGTGTCCTTGGTCCTATCCTGCACAATATTGCCCTAATACCTTCCTAGCAACGTACGCTGATGACACAGCTATCCTATCCTCTTACTTAGATCCCGAAATTGCATCTATAGGCCTCCAAACGTACCTTTCTCAAATTGAAGACTGGTGTAACAACTGGAGAATCAAAGTTAATCAATCCAAATGCAAACATGTCACCTTTACCCTTCGAAGACAATCCTGCCCTCCAGTTCTCTTTAACTCCGTTCCGCTTCCTTTCTCCGACACAGTCCGGTATCTTGGCTTCCTTCTGGACAAAAGACTAACTTGGAACCCACATATTAGACCTAAACGACAAGAACTTAATAGACGATTTGGACAATTATACAGACTACTGAACAGAAATTCGAAACTATCTATCGAGAACAAACTGTTATACAAGACAGTACTGAAACCTATCTGGACCTACGGACTTGAACTGTGTGGGACAGCCAAATTTTCTAACATCAAACGCATTCAATCCTTCCAATCTAAAGTCCTCCGAACAATAGTTAATGCTCCTTATTAGGTATCCAACCATACCTTACACCGCGACCTAAATATTCCATTTATTTTAGACCTTATACCATTAAAATTCTCTAAATTCCATCAGAACCTTATCCATCACCCTAATCCCCTAGCTCAATCCTTATCCAGCTCCACACATCCTTAGCATCCTCCTAGAAGGTTGAAACGGCAGTGGCCTCGTTACCTCTTGTAACATGTATATTGGAGTTCTAGCATTGGCTAGATTCTCCACTCACGTGCTGTATGCTTGTGAATTGTATATTGAGTGTATGAGTGAATTTTATATATATTTTTATTGATTTTGTTTTGTATATATGTATATTGTATTATTATTATATAAATTTATTGTTTTGTATATATCGTGAAAATGTAGTATGAATGTTGTACTTTATCAATATTAAAAATGTCCTAAATTAGACAGATTGTAATATTACTCAATAAAGAATTGTTAAATTGAATTGAAGAATATTGCCAAATTATTCCCTTTTGGTCATAAAAAAATCATGACCCTCTGCTACTAAACTGCTCATCTCGTAGATACGAAACCTGCTTTTCAATACAAAGACGCTGTTTCACCCGCTCTTTTACACTAGACCTTGCCCTTGACGATGGCTGAGATCTGGGTCACATCTTAATCACCACCCTGACCAGCTCTTCCTAGAAGCTGTCCTCAGCGGTCTCAGGTCCGCCACCGGTTTGGCTTCGACTTATCCAGCCTTCCAAACTCTGTTCAGGAACGAGGTTCATAGTAACCTACCTCATCGAACAAACGTTAAACAAATCTAGAGCGAGCAGCACACGAGTTTCGCTTACTCCTTAATTAAAACCAATAAAAGAATTTTTAAATACACTTGGAGATAAAAATAAATTGTTAAAGAATTAATTGAATGGTATTTCAATAAAATCGTGTGTTTTATTAAGTAATTATAGTTTTATCTACAACAATTAGTTAGTTTCATCTGCTTTTCATCACTCTTAATTAACTTTTGTAATTCCGTGTATTAGATAATCTTTTTACTTTCACTTACTATGTATAGTAAGGGAAAGTATTGCGATCGTGAAAATTTTCGAATTCCAGTTTTCAACGGAAATACACGTTTTAGGGTCCCCTGAGTCTAAATAACCAAGTCCCGCAAAAAGGTCTGTGTGTGTGTGGTAACTCCCGGGAGGAAACGATAAGTCCTATGAAACTGAAATTTCATATTTAAGACAAATATACGCCTGAGACGTTACAAAACCTATTTCATTAAAATGAGCTTACCAGAAGAGCCACTTTATACTATGCATTTTGCACCTTTTTTTGATTTTCTCAAAAACGGTTCCGACGATGATGTAAAATTTAATAGGCTTTAATATCATGTAGGTTTTATTCTGATTAAAATGGTTTGACAGGGCTTAAATGCCGATATTTTAAATTTTCTTCCCCTAAAGTACCTTTAATTTTGTAGATTCAATAAAAATAACTATATTATCTTATTAACGCTGTTAAAAAACAAGTAAATATATAAATTGAATAAATTCGATTGCCAACTAAAAGAGAAAACAGAAAAAATATTTTTTTAATGCAATTTTTCGTTTTTGAACTTAAAAGCAGTAATATACATGTGTGATATACCGTTGGAAAGCTAACGATTTTAGAAAAAAAATATTATCTCATACACAAGCTTTTAAAAGTTAATAGAGAGTGATAAAAAAAGCCGATAAAAGTGACTGTTTTAGATAATAATATAATCGATTTTTTAATAAAACACATGTTTCTATAGAAATTCCATTTAACTAATTCTTTAATGGTTTCACTCATTTTGATCTCTTACTGTATTTGAAAATTCTTTAATCGATTTTAAAAACGGAGGTAAGTGAAAGTCGTGTGTTGCCCGCACCAGATTTTTCACGTTCACTTACCTATATACGTAATATATAGTGAGGGAAAGTATCGCGATCTGATACCTATACTTACCATATGTTGTGTAAGAAAAAATTAAAATCTGGATTTCAACAACAATATGTGTTTCTATTGGAGATAACTTTATTCATGAATTAAAAAAAAACAAAAAAAACCGCCAATCTCGCAAAAATTTTTGTGAGTTTTTGTCTGATACTATCCATACTAAAAGTATATTTCTGAATAATGAAGAGGTCTAGTATAACATTTTAAAATATAAAAAATTCCTGTGTAGTCCTGGGAATCAATTACGGTGTATTTACATTTTAAATTTTCAGACGCAACAGACGTTAAAAATTATTATTTCAACGCCTTATTAATATTTAATTAATACCTAAGGGACCTTGACTGTACCCGATAATTACGAATAGCACGTTTTTATACATATGATCCCATATTTTGAAAATAAATAAGAGAAGATTTTGAATGAACAATATCAAAAAATATACCTTGAACTACGTTCATTATTGTAGTGACCCTATAATTTTGATTAGAATCAATAATGAAAGTCATAGAAATGTTTTTTATTAATGTTTTTTTTTTTGTTATTATACCAACGAGATAATATTTTGAATTCAAGGGGACATTGAATTTCTGATTAATTTTTATAACTCTTTTCAATGAGTGCTTCTAGACTGACTAATTACATGTTTTGTAAATTCACAATCTAATTAACTATTGAATCAGATAAATATTTGATTGACTATCGATTATTTGATTTAGCTAGACCACGATTTCGAAAATTTTGTCAAGATAAAAACCATTGTACAAATGTTTTATTAACGTGAATTGTGTTTTTTAAATTGTTCTGTAAGGGCAATATATATATAAAAAAAAAAAAAAAAAAAAAAAAAAAAAACTTTTATATGTATATAGTACTTTATATATATATATATCCTCAATTTTATATTTAGGTTTTTTTTATATTTACACTATTTTTTACATTTCGAGGTTTTTACTGCACAAAAATGCAGTCTCCGTCTTGATTATGTTAATTACTAAACAATATTTATCTTCTCCTTCCCTCTACAGGAAATGTTTTTCCTTATTGTTGAATTACATTTTGCATTTCATTGTATTGGGTTGTGTCACATGAAATGTCCGTTTTCAATGTAAAGGATTTTTATAAAAAAATACGATATGAAAACAAGATAATTTTATTCGAATAATTTACCTTATTATTCTACACATTTTTCCCAACGTGACACCAACTTTTTTATCCCCGAAATGAAAAACTCTGAGCTTTAAAGTGAAACAAAATCTGAAAACGCACTTTTCACTTGATCATCATTTTAAAAAGTTTTCCTTTGACGAAGTTGTCTAAATTCTTGAACAGGTGGTAATCTGTTGGAGACAAGTCGGGAGAATATGGTGGGTGCGGAAGAACTTCGTAGCCCAGTTCTTTCAATTTTTGCACGGTATGTTTTGAAACATGGAATCTTGCTGCCGCTCTGTGAGATCATGAGGTACCCATGTATCGAGCTTTTTTACTTTTCCAATACACTTTAAATGTCTGGAAACGGTAGATGCACTTGCATTTAGTTGTGCTGAGAGTCCTTTAACTGTTTGGTAGGGGTTTCCTTCTACTGTACATTTCATGTGAAACAACCTTTTTATTTATTTATTTTATTACAAATATTCTTCACAATGAAAGCGATTCACTAATAGGATATTTTATTTATTTATAGCAGTGTAATGAAGAATGATGTAGTTTTTTAAAACGTTTCTTGTAATTTTAGCGATCTTAAGATCTTTAGTTTTATTTTCTCTTAAAATAATGTATTTTTTGTGTATTTTTCCATGTGGACCCCATGTCAATCCCATACCAAAAATAAGTCTTAAGTACGTTACTGTATTTGATTGTGGTATCGGGTGTTGGTATACGTAAACTGGAGGGCAGGTTTCGCGTCTAAGGGTAAATGTAACATATTGTGACTTGTCATGGTTAATTTTTAGTTTCCGTTTCTTACACCAGTTTCGTACGTGGTCCAAGTTGTATTGTAATGTTATACTGGCCTTTATAGCACATTTTAATGTAGTTAAATAAATTTAAATTACTATTTGATTTGAGAAATTATCTTTTCTCATGAGGTCTCACTCATTATTTGCGAAAATAAGGCTATTCAACTTTCAAGCCGTTTATTTTCAAACGATTAATTTTACAATAATAGGTTAATGTTTTCCATGGAAACCACTTTTACAGTGAAGTGGTTTCCATGGAAACTGTTGTCTTTTAATGGCAGTGTCTTCCTCGAAAAAAAAAATAGACTTCTGCATGCTTTTAAATGTCATACGTGGGAAGTGCATTTTATATTTGCCCCATCATATCTGAAATACAGTTTTAGGAGTTTCAATTACTCCAAAACTCGGTTGTTAATGAAAATAGAGGAAAATTGAAAATATATTCGAGATTAAGACACTGATATTTTATTTAATCCAGGTTTAATTAGGATTGGGATATTTAACGAGTCCCAGAAATCGCACAGGCTCGGAACTACCATATTATGTCCCCTCAGAAGGATGGCATAACCAGGGATTTTTTACTTCCATTAAAAAATCCTAGTGCTAAAAGAAAAGAACTTAACCGCAGTAAAAGAAAAGAACTTAACCACAGATTCGGCCAGTTATACATACTACTAAACAGAAAATCTCATCTTACAGTTGACAACAAATTACTAATATACAAGACAGTACTGAAACCAATATGGACCTACGGACTTGAACTGTGGGGGACAGCTAAACATTCTAACATCAAACGCATCTAATCCTTCCAATCCAAAGTCCTCCGAACAATAGTTAATGCTCCTTATTACGTTACCAACTCTACCCTACACCACGACTTTAAAATTCCGTTTATTTTAGACCTGGTACCATCCAAATTTTCCAAATTTCATTAGAACCTTAGTCATCATCCTAACCCTCTAGCACAATCCCTATCCAGTACCACCCATCCCTACAATCCTCCTCGAAGATTGAGCGGCAGTGGGCGCATTTATCTCAATTATAGGTTAATGTTTTGATTTGTTTTGTTTCTACATTTATTATTATTTAATTATATATATATATATATATATATATATATATATATATATATATATATATATATATATATATATATATAGTTAGAATGTTTAGCTGTCCCCCACAGTTCAAGTCCGTAGGTCCATATTGGTTTCAGTACTGTCTTGTATATTAGTAATTTGTTGTCAACTGTAAGATGAGATTTTCTGTTTAGTAGTCTGTATAACTGGCCGAATCTGTGGTTAAGTTCTATATATATGATATATATATATATATATATATATATATATATATATATATATATATATATATATATATATATCATTTATTCGTATTTATCTCAGTTAGAATGTTTAGCTGTCCCCCACAGTTCAAGTCCGTAGGTCCATATTGGTTTCAGTACTGTCTTGTATATTAGTAATTTGTTGTCAACTGTAAGATGAGATTTTCTGTTTAGTAGTCTATATAACTGGCCGAATCTGTGGTTAAGTTCTATATATATGATATATATATATATATATATATATATATTATATATATATATATATATATATATATCATTTATTCGTATTTATCTCAGTTAGAATGTTTAGCTGTCCCCCACAGTTCAAGTCCGTAGGTCCATATTGGTTTCAGTACTGTCTTGTATATTAGTAATTTTGTTGTCAACTGTAAGATGAGATTTTCTGTTTAGTAGTCTGTATAACTGGCCGAATCTGTGGTTAAGTTCTATATATATGATATATATATATATATATATATATATATATATATATATATCATTTATTCGTATTTATCTCAGTTATAGGTTGTTTGTTTTCTTATTTTGTACATATATTTTATTTTATTTATTTGACTTTATCATTGTATATATTGTGTGAATGGAATCTTACATCACTATTACTAATGTTCATATAAAAACAAATTGTAATATATCTCAATAAAAAAAAAGAAAAAAAAAAAGTGCTAAATGCCGGGTTACCCTAGCTTGCGGGTAAAGATGTTATGCCAGCAACTACACCATAGGCGACCCCATGTTATCCCATTTACGTTAGACCTCTGGAATTTTTCTGATTCTCATGTTTTACCACAAATATCCGATAGGCTGCGATTGTATTATATAAGTCATCATTACCAGATAATATACTTTAATAGTTTTAATTATTTTTATTTATTCGTGCATCAGACCATGTCTATTATCAAAATTACTCGGATATTTATGGAAATATCTTAAATGACATTGTTACATGTCTCTTATCATTGTCAATGAATGTCAAGGGCAACAAAATTTACAAAAAAAAAAAAAAAATGGATGCGATAAACTGCAATCAAATATGTTATATCGCGGGTCCCATAATGTCGCCCCGAATTGCGAAATACATAATTAGAGGGACATTATATGCAATAGATAACTGTGCCTTATCAAACAGCAATTTTCGAAGCGATTGGCGATTATTTCATTATTTTTCTTATTCGTCCGGTTCGTTGGTCCCCTGGTCTTATGTAAGGCAGGTCAAAATATCGTCTAGAGATATCGTACTGGGATCAGGAGATGCTCATCACACCATTTGCATTAGTTCCTATAATGACATTCTAACCTGGGAGTAAATTTTTTTTTTTTTTTATTTTTTAATATTCACTTGCTTATATACGAGCACTGGTACTGAAAAGTATTGAGATCATAAACAAAAAAATTCTGGTGCGGGCAACACACCACTTTCACTTACCTCCATTTTTAAAATCAATGAAAGAATTTTCAAATACAGTTAGAGATAAAAATACGTGAAACTATTAAAGAATTAATTCAATTGAATTTCTATAGAAACATGTGTTTTATTAAAAAACTAGTTGTTGCGCGCGACTTCGTCTGCGTCAATTTCAGTTATTATGATCGCTATTAAGACGTTTTTAAAAGAATATATTGGGTTGGCGGAAAGTTCGTAGAAAAATTTGGACAACAATTAAAATTGGACAGCTTAAAATTTGTTTATTTAATCTACAAAATAGTTACCACCGTTAGCGATTACCTTTCCCAACGGCTTGAAAGGTCCATTATCCCTTTTTTCCAAAAATCACTGTTCTTCCTCCTGAAGAACAATAAAAGGTCCGTTCTGAGGTCATCTTCTGAAGAGTAGGATTTCCCTTGTAGAAAATTATCGAGGGAACGGAAAAGATGGAAATCCGAAGGAGCAATGTCAGAAATGTACGGCGGGTAAAACCTCCCATCTGAAGCTTAATAACTTTTGCCGAGTCGTTAAAGACACATGGAGCCTAGCGTTGTCTTAGTGGAATAGCACTCCTTTCTGACTCGCCAACTCTGGCTGTTTCTCTTTAATTGCTGCCTTCAATCGATCTAACTGGGTCCGTATTTATAGTTTTGTGGAAGGAGCTCAAAATGTATGAGTCCCTTCCAATCCCACCAAAAACTGAGTATCACCTTTCTAAGACGCAATCGGGCCTTTGGCGTCGTTCCAGGCAACCCCCAACATTTTTTTTCTGCTGGTGTTGATGTAGAGAATCCAGTTTTCGTTCCCAGTAACAACTCGTTTCAAAAATGGATCCTCCAATTTTTTTTTTTTTAGCAGCAAATCACAACATGAAATCCTTTCAAAAAGATTTCTTTCACTGAGCTCATGGGGAATCCAAACGTCGTATCGACAGACCGGCTTCTTTAGATGAACAAAAACGGTCGATTTGCAGGCTCTTAACTCCGCAGCTATCTCACGAACACTAATTCATGAATTGTTTGTAATGACCATCATAATATCCTCGACTCCAAATTGAAGACCTTTAAACCGCGAAAACCACTTCTGAACCGTGCTGTCAGCAATTGAATCGCTGCCATACACGGAACGAATCTTTCTTGCAGTTTGGGCTACGTTTTTTCTCTCTTTTAAAAAAGAACAGCATATTATTTCGAAAATTAACTGAATCGTCACTCATGTTGGATTGCAATAAACAACTCTACTGATCCTTAATAAAGACGAATTCAGTGTGTAAATATAGTTAATTCCATGAGGATTAAAGGCATATAAATAAACATTAGCCTCTTGATTCATTTTAGTAGAAAAAACAGAAGGCAAATTTTATTTTTAAAACCTCTACCAACTTTTCGGACGACCCAATATTTTAAAGTATATCTGCTTAAATAATATTTTTGGTTTTATTTTCTTGTGGCAGAAGAACATACTGATTTTCTCCGCGACCCGATTTTGACGTAAATCGATTCCTACGTGTTTAAATGCTTGCCCATGTGATTTATTAATTGTTATAGCAAAAGATAAATTAACGGGAAATTGAATTATTTTAAAATTAAAAGGTAAATCATTTAGAATCGTTGGGATTCGAGGTCAATTTTCCCTGTTTTTTCCCAGATTTTCCACTGATTCTTCGGTCCTATTGGTCGCAGCGTGATAGGCTACAGCCTTCCTCGATAAATGGACTATCCAACACAAAAAGAATTTTTCAATTTGAACCAGTAGTTTCTGAGATTAGCGCGTTCAAACAAACAAACAAACTCTCCAGCTTTATAATATTAGTATAAATCTATTATATTATTATCTAAAATAATCAGTTAGTTTTATCTTCTTTTCATCACTCTCTATTAACTTTTAAAAGTTTGAGTATAAGATAATAATTTTTATAAAATCTTTAGCTTTCCAACGGTATATCATACATGTATATTACTGTTCTTATGTTCAAAAAATTTTTTTTCAGTTTTCTCCTTTAGTTGCTTTTCAAATTCGCTCAACTTGCATATTTAGCTGTTTTTTTATCAGTTTTAACAAGATAATATAGTTATTTTTATAGAATCAACAAAATTAAAGGAAATTAGAGGCTCATCTGGTAAGCTCATTTTGATGAAAAAGGTTTTGTAAAGTCTCGGGCGTATATTTGTCTTAAATATGAAATTTCAGTTTCATAGGACTTACCGTTTCCGCCCGGGAGTTTCCACACATACACACACACACAGACCTTTTTGCGCGACTTAGTTATTTGGACTCAGGGGACCCTAAAATGTGTATTTCCCTTGAAAACTGGAATTTGAAAATTTTCACGATCGCAATACTTTCCCTTACTATATATAGTAAGTGGATGTCGTTATAATTTGATTATCCAACGGTAAATATTCTTTTTAGGATCCCCAGATCTCTAATCAGGATGTGCTGCAAAAAGGTCTGTGCATGCTTGAGCCAAGTCCAACGCAAAACCACAATGATACGTCGTAAGAAACTGAAATTTTATATTCAAGTTAAGTACACTGCTCCAAAAAAAAATAGTACACTTTGAAAAATCATTTTATTAATTTTCCTGTAAAATTAATGTACATTAAATCAACATTTTCATAAAATGGTATTCTTTTGGGATAATTAATAGGTAAAATTAAGATTAAGAAACGAAAAATAAAGATTTATTTGAATACAAATGGAACAAAGAGGAAATTAATGAAAATTTAAATTACAAAAAAAAATTGTTTTCTCTTTGACCTATTTGAACCTACGGGCTTGAACTGTGAGGGACTATTAAATTTTCGAATTAAAGCGTATTCAATCCTTTCGGTCTAAAGTCCTTAGAAAACATAATCAATGCTTTCTATTTTGTTACAAACAAGACATTACACCATGATCTGAAGATCACATCCAAAGTTTTAAACTTCCACCAGAGGCTTACTCACCTTCCTAATCCCTTATCCCAATCACTATCCAGCTCCGATCATCACTATAACCCTCGTAGGTTGAAGCGGCAGTGGCCTAGAGACCTCTTATAACTAAGCAATAATGAGAGTTGGCAATGGCCAGCTTCTTCACTCATGCCCAGAGTGTATGTTGCTCTAACGCCCTAACTCAGTCTCCATTGGCTAACTAGACAAGTGACGCGACTGACTCAAGAGTCGCTATGATCTCCTGTCTTTATTCCTCGACATCCTCTAGTAGGTTTCGTGATATTTTTATTTTATCTAATTTATTTAATTGTCTTTACTTTTTTTGTTTATTTAGGTTTATTTATTGTTCTTAGTATTTTTTTATTTTATTTTTGTTTGGAATGAATGATTTCTTATACCTCTAATACTCATTGCCTAAGATTGTGGCAGATTGTATTACTTCTAAAAATCTAAAGAAAAAAAAAATACAATGACAGGGACTGGCGATAGAAGTAAAACTGTTTTTTTGGAACCTCGATTTGTGCTGGAATTTTGTTGGAAAGAAGAGTACTTTCATTAAAGTAGATTAAGTGGAGAATACATAGTTTTTTTTTTTTTTTATTATTGTTTTCATTTAATTGTAAAACATCATCACCCTGTAGAGACATATCATCTTGAAGTATGTCATCGTAATCTGAATGTGACTAGACTGTATGAGTTGGTGTTACACATAGCGCATTTTCTTTTTATGTATCTAACATTTGTATCAAGGAAATTCAGACATTTAGGAATAAGCTTTATTGTTGTTTGATAGAGATAACCTCAGTTTCTCTCCCAAGTAAAAAAAAAAAAAGATAATCGAGATATTCATTATATGAACTTTATATACAGTAAGAGGTAAGTTCTAATACATATTTCATCTACCATGTCTTCACTAGTTCATTAGCAACTGACTTTAATTCAATTAAATACTGAAATAAGTATTATAAATATCGATATTTTTGTGCCGATATTACACCGGTGACTTATCTCTTGAAGAGAGATGACGCCACAGGGTGTTAAGAAGGTTGCACAACGCGGAATTGCGGAGCTTGTACCCTGTGAATATATATGGCCGCATTAAGTTGTTGGGCTCGGTAAGGAACGGATTCTAAGAAAGTTGGTATTCGCTGAACCGACTGGTAGACGTCCAAAAGGTAGGACAAACAGGCGATGGGAGGATAGCGTTAAGGCTGATCTCGGGGCTTGGTCTTGACCGGCGAACATTGGACAAGTCTATGCAGGCGAAGTTTGGTGGTATCGGCATCGAACCTTCGGGTTCGGTAAGCCTGTTATTGTTATTATTATTAAACCGTATCGATAACGTTCACATAAATTGGTATTGTTATCCTATTTCTAATAGACTGGTATACACAAAGCGCATGCGCCAGTCTAGAGCACGTTGGTAACGTTACCATGGTCACGAAATCAAAGCTTTTTACTTAAGAAAGAAAAGATGAGGAGCAAAAGTTTTTCTTTCAGAGACCAGAAAGAAAATTAATCAGAAAAGTCAGAGAGGAGACGTTGTGATAAAGCTAACATCATGTTAGAATGGACATCGTGGGTTTGGACAGTGGCTATCAGAAGACAAGGAGATCATTGAACGGCTAATGGAAGACGTGGCAGCGGTTGGAGCCAGTTATGGCAGGAAGCAATTTCACTCAATGAGGATCAGCTTCCGCCTCTCATCTTTATAGAATTGTATTATTTATTGCCAAGGGGAGGATCCCTAATGTGTCTCGAAGATTTCAATAAAAAAATTTTAGGTAAAACTAGATTCAGACCATTAGATTCTGCAAAATATTAGAAGCCAACGCTCCCCAGGAGTCCTGTAAAAAAATCGGAAAAATTGCAGTCGAAAACACGTTTTATTTAATATCTCTAGTTCTAGTGAAGATAGAAAAAAACTGGTGCGCGCAACACACGACTTTCACTTACCTCCGTTGTTAGAATTAATTTAAGAATATTTAAATACCGTAAAAGATGAAATAAGTTTAAATAATTAATTAAATTGATTATCGATAGAAATATGTGTTTTATTAAATAATCTATTATATTATTATCCCAAACAATCAGCTATTTTTATCCGCTTTTCATCACTCTCCATTATTTTACAACTTTGTGTAGAAGATATTACTTTTGTCTGAAATTTTTAGCATTCCAACGGTATATTATACATATATAAGATAGTTCATATCTTAAAAAAAACAAAAATTACATTAAAAAAATACTTTTGCACTTTTCTCTTTCATTTATAATCAAATTCGTTCAACTTGTAAATATAGTTTTTCATCAGTGCTAACAACATGAAATGGTTAATTTTTTGGAATCTACAAAATTGAAAGTACTTTAGAGAAAGAAAATTAAAAATATCGGCATTTAAGCCCAGTCAGACCATTTTAATCCGAATGAAACCTAAATGATATGGGATCACTTGTAGCTGGGTGGCTAGCGTAACAGCCTCCCATGCTAAAGGTCACGGGTTCAAACCCGCAGGTGGTCCTAGGATTTTTTAATGGGAGTAAAAAATCCTTAGTTACGCCGTCCTTCGGAGAGGACGTTAAAAGGTGGTTCCGAGCCTGTGCGATGTCAGGTACTCGTTAAAGATCCCTATCCTAATAAAACCTGGATAGGCAAAATTTAGGACTCCCACTGTAGCATCGTCCGATTAGCCATAGTAGCATAAAGTGACGTTAAAAAAATAAACAACAATCAACCTAAATGATATTAAAGCCCATTCAATTTTACATCGATATAGGGAGTTTAATCAAAATCGTCGGAACTGTTTTCGAGAAAATTAAAAAAAGGTGCAAAATGCATGGTTTAAATTGGCTCTTCTGGTTAGCTGATTCTGATGAAAAAGGTTATGTAACATGTCAGGCGTATAGATGTCTTAAATATGAAATTTCAGTTTCGTAGGCCTTTTTGTTTCCGCCCGGGAGTTACCACACACACACACACACACACACACACACACAGACCTTTTTGCAGGACTTGGTCATTTGGACTCAGGAGACCCTAAAACTTGTTTCCAGGCCAGGGAGAATTAATTACAAGATAAAAGGCCCCCAGAACCTAGACGGAACTCGTGATTATTTGGTTTCGAATTTCTGGTCATCTGTGGTTGCTAAGCAACTCGCAACGGGCCCTGACCCACTCTGCTACCACCCAAAAACGTGTATTTCCTATGAAAACTGGAATTCGGAAATTTTCACAATCACAATACTTTCCCATCATGTACGAAAAATGAGAGTATAAAAATAGCTCAAAAACATTAATTATATCTAAAATAAATTAAGTACTCATAATAATATAAATAATTAAAATACAATGCTTACATTCGCTACCATGCAATACTTCAAGTGATGGTGGATAATATCCAGGGAGTCGAAAATTACGTTTTTCTCCAACACTCATATCTTTGATAATGATACCCAGCCAGGTCTTCCAAAAAGCTCCTTGTCCTGTTGGTGATCGCTCCACGAGACCCAAACCATAGACTTCTTACGAAGAACTGTCTCTCGCCAAAGGTATCACGAAACGTTTTTTTTTTTAGGAAAGAGGTATATTTTTTGTAGGCTCAATTCAATTAAATTTGAAATATTTTTGCTCTTTACTCCTTCAGTTGTTTATCGAATACTTTTATGTAAATCTACAAAATTAGAAGTACTTCAGAAGATGAAAATTTAAAATGTGGGCATTAAAGCCCAGTCATTCTATTCTAATAAATATAAAATCTACACAATATTAAAGCCCATTAAAATTTACACCGATTAAACTATTTTAATCAAAATGCATGGTGTAAAATGGAATTCCGTTCATCCGATATCAATGAAAAAGTTTCTGTAACAACTCAGGCGTATTAAAACTTCTGAAATGTGAAATTTAAGTTTTATACAAGTTATCGTTTCTCTATATTTGTTTCATGCATTTTTATATTTCATTCCAATTTACTAGTTGTATTCCATTTTACATTTGTAAATTCCAATAAATAAATAAAAAAATTTGCTTTATATCAGATCGTAAACCAATTTTTAATTGAAATTATCTCATAGTACTGATTAATTAAATAATAATAATGATAATTCTTTTAAGCATAGTTTTAAAAGAACATCACATATGCTAATGACAAACCACAAGAGTTGTCGACCTACGGGTTTTTACGTCTATTAAAAAACAAAACAAACAAACCCGTGGTATTGTTAATTAGTTGAAGACTCTACTATATCAGATATGTGAGTAGTATAACGAGTTCTGAAGAACAAACAGAAAAACCTACCTTACTGAAATTCCCTGAATCAAGAAGGCATAAACTCGAGACAA
The DNA here is from genome assembly GCA_023052935.1 of Piezodorus guildinii. Classification (NCBI taxonomy): domain Eukaryota; kingdom Metazoa; phylum Arthropoda; class Insecta; order Hemiptera; family Pentatomidae; genus Piezodorus; species Piezodorus guildinii. Next base: position 137,983,681 of record CM041297.1, on the reverse strand, counting down.
GATCTTGGCGTGCCCTTCGGGAAAAGCCAGCTCATCCTCTTACTTCACATTTCTCGAGGGTCAATCCTCATCAAAACCCAGATTGTGGTCGGACCAGTAGTTTATGAATACATGAATACTAATCAACATAGTGAGAATTTTCTTCATATTATCAGAGAAATGCTTTATTCATTGTCAATACATACATCGAATCGCTTACATAACCATTCTTATCAATCACTATTGCACATACATTTTGAATATTTTTTCCTCTAATCTATTATAATTACTAAATTTCTATTACTTACAATTTTTACTTTCACTTACCTATTTTCATATATATTACGATCGTGAAAATGTTCGAATTCCAGTTTTCAACGGAAATACACGTTTAAGGGTCCCCTGAGTCTAAATAACCAAGTCCTGAAAAAGGTTTGTGTGTGTGTGTGTGGGAACTCCCGGTCGAAAACAAAAAGTCCTACAAAACTGAAACTCTGAGCTTTGAAGTGAAACAAAATCTGATAACGCACTTTTCACTTGATCATCATTTTCAAAAATTTTTCCTTTGACGAGGTGACCTAAATTCCTGAACAGGTGGTAATCTGTTGGAGACAAGTCGGGAGAATATGTTGGGTATTGAAGAAGGGAAGCTAATGTTTATAGTACAAAGGTAGAGAATTAGTAACTGTTTACTTTAAATATGTAAACATTCGGAAGAAAACAACAGAGACCTGCAAAATCCTTTATTTATTTCAGAAGCTATAAAAACGGACATTTCATGTGAAACAACCTAACAGAATAGAAGACACTCAGCTAGTCGTTGGAGGTAGGATTCTCAAGTCTCACATTAAAACCCAAATATAAGTTATGAAAACATTATAAGAAACATGATTCTAGAAATAAGTGAACAAATAATGCACCTGGATATTTAACCCTCGAAATTTCGAGAATATTGGTGAATCGTTTGTTTGTTTATCCATTTAACGTCGCTTTATTGTACTGTTGCAAATCGGAAGATTTAGGATTTTTTCAGACGTTTAGGATTTGGAAATTTAGGAGTCCTAAATTTTGGCTATCCGGGGAGCCCGTGGCTGAGTGGCTAGCGCGCTAGTTTCTCATGCTACAGGTTGCGAGTTCGAATCCCAGTCCCGGCGGGGCTTTTATAATGATGTAATTAAATGCGGATTCACTCGCAGCCTCTCCCCCGGGTATGTGAGACCCGTCAGCCAAATGGTGGCCACTCACAAAATTAGGCGTAGGGAGTGATGACCCTACACTACGAATTTCATCGTGAAACGCGAGTGTAATCTCTCAGATCACACCGCGAGGCCCAGGGGCTGCATGGCCTGTCGCGGTACTGAAAAAAAAAAAAAAAAATTGGCTATCCAGGTTTAATTAGGATCTTTAAGGAGTACCTGGCATCGCACATGCACGGGACCGGAAAAAAAGGAGAACATTACTCTTTTTCAAAACACCACGACAGAGTTTGAAACCATGATACTAGCAACTACACCAAAAAAAAAATAATAAATTGTTGGAAGTCGTAGAAAATAATTTGGAAAAAATCTTATCAAAGACAAAGCTGAACAAATTAATTTGTAGAAATGAATATGTATACGTAAACACACAAACCCAAGTTACTGATTTTATTTTATAAAAAGAGGCTTTAAATTAAAACAAAATGAAACTGGTTTAAAAAATATTACTTATGGTACTAAATGTATACTTTGAAAATTTATTTTAAGCAACATTTCAAGTATAAGTTGTGCGGATGCGTGCACCAGATTTTTTATATGAAACGAGAACGAACTTTTATGAACCTGACCGCCAGATTATTATGTTATCATATCGATAATGTGTTCGAATGATACGAGTCACGTTGCCATCCACGCACTCTGGTCCAGATGTCACCAACAATTTTTTTACCGTTACAAAAGCTAATGTAAATGAATATAATTGCTTAAGAAAAGAAAAAAAAATATATATATATATATATTGAGTTGTAAAATAAGTTCGTAGCTTTTTTTGATATTTCAAATTAATTCTCTATTCGTTTATAAAATCATGTTTACTTAGTCAATAATGTTTACATATTCCAAAAAAGAGTTATTTAGGTTCTTTTATGCATTAGTTTAAAGCGAGATACCTTATCTTTAAGTGGTATTTAACCACCTTTATGTATGTGGTATTTTACCTTATCTTTAAGATCGTATCCTCACTCATTTTCCCCCACTTTGACTATTGTTGTGCGGTGTATGACGGCCTCCCTGCTGACATGACTGCCCGCAGACAATGTTTCCTGGGATCATAACTCTACCAAACTATTAACTCCCAGCATCCTTCCTACATCCACAGTCTCCTTCAATTTAAATCCTCAATCTACTGTCTTGAAACTAGATCGCGACATTCTGACCTTTACCTTTCTACCCACAGAACCAAAACTTTTGATCGTTCCTTCATTGTTCGCTCTACCACACTCTGGAATTCTCTACCAATCCATATCCGCCATGCTGCCTCTTTATCCTCATTCAAATCCCAACTTTTCCTATACCTTCTGTCATCCCAAATAGACGATTAGCAAACGTGATATGTCAATCCTATCTAGAAATCTACATTGAATGAATGAAGATTACTGTCCACCGCTCAAATTTTAATTTGCTTATGTTTAACTAGAATTTTATTTTCTCAGAAGATAAAGTTTAGAAGATATATATATTTTTTTATTAGTTTCTTTTTTTTATTTTTTTTTATTTCTTATGTATAGTATTTTTCCTCATTGTAAATAATTGTAATTTTAATATAATCATTGTAAATAATAATTAATCATGTTTTTTTTTTGTATGTTGCCAGACATAGTATATATTCAAATTGTACATACTGTTATTCTTAGAAGACCTAGTCCCAGAATAATTTTTTTTTCTATTCTATTCTATTTTGCTTGCTAATAATAGAATACAAAAATAAATCATTTTCGGAATTTAATGTTTTCTTATTTCCGAAAATGGAAAATCCGCTGCATTTTTTTCATGTGTATACGGCGATGATCCTATAGGGCAAAGCACCGTCCATTGATTTACTCGGTTCAGAACCAGGAATTTGGACTTCGAAAACGCAAAGCGCTCCGATCGTTCTTCAATAATTGATGATAAAAATTTCAAGCATTAGTCACAGACAATCCTCACTCTACGATACGGTTCCTTCACATACCAACTGTAAATGAGCACATACGAACGGTTTCATGACAAACTACGAGACCACACTAATACACTAATTAATGATATGGCCACAACACTCATGCCAGGTAATGCCCACAGAAGTCTGAAGAGGGGTTAGATGAGAGAAGTTCTCCTTTAATAACTCAAGCTTAATTCATTCCTGGAGTGCGTGCCACTGCGTCCTGCTCTGTCTAATGTCAATCACGCCATATGTATTAGACGTTAAAAAATTAATGATCATTACATTATGTACAGAAGTAAATAAACATTTTTTTTAAAAATTATTTACTAGAATTTTCAAGTGTATAATATAATAAAACCAGTACATTTGAGTAAAATATAAAAAGGCATTAAACACATGTAGAGAATCTTTCTAATGGCAGCACGCCAAAAACATTCTAAACTATAAGGTCTCGGACCCATATCCTTTTTAGACGCCTCGGAGGATTATCAGGAATTGAAGAGGAAAAAGGGATTGAAACTAGAGGATTAGAGTGAGAACGGAGTTTGTCATGAAAGGAAAGATTTCTGGATCGTGCCAAATCAGCAACATATAGAACATTAAGGTCTTTATGGAGGAGTTTATTTGTGACAAAGTAAGGAGCATTGAGGATTTTACGAAGGATTTTGGATACAGAATAAATTCGATGATTTAGTAGAGACCCAAAGCTCTACTCCTCAAGTCCATATAGGCCTTATGATATGTTGAAATAGCCGAAAACGTCTCGCAATATCTTGTCGTTTCAGTCTTGTATGAAGGCTCCGAGTAAGATGTTTGTCAAGGTGCAGTTCTAGATATCGGATTTGCTCAATTGGGACATGAGGAGTGTTATTGAAGGAGACAGTAGGGCAGGATGTCATAGGTTTACGACGAAGGGTAAAGGCAACTTGGTGGGAATTTTGGCATTTATTTTTACTCTCCAGTTCTGACACGATACCTCAAGGTATCTGATGTAAGATTGAAATAAACATTTAAAGTGTAAAAAAAAAAAAACTTTTTCAACTTTTATTTTCTTGAAATTTAACTTTTTTAAAAATATTTCTTACATTGATTTTAATGACCGAGGTAAGTTAAATAAATATGTTGCCACAACAGATTTTTTATCAATACTAATATTGTAAAATTGTCACATATTGTTCTTCTTTAAAAATTTAATCATTTGCTTATTTTCTCTTCTTTTTTTTCGGTTGGCCCGACAGGCCTTGGAGGTCCTTGGCCGCGAGGAATGGTTTGTATTCCACACCGCGATACTCGATAGCATTTTATAGGGTAGGGTCATCACTCCCTACGCCTATTTCTGTGGGTGGCTATCAATTAGCTGACGGGTCCCACATACCCGGGTGAGATTGTGAATGAATCCCCATTTATTTGAATTCTTGAAAAAAGTCCTCCCGGGACTGGGATTCGAACTCACAACTTCATCGTGGCAGGCTAGCGCGCTAACCACTCAGCCACGGAATCCCCATTATTTTCTCTTTATTATTTTTGCTTCCATACTTTATTCCTGTCATCTTATCTTATTTTATTACTTCCATCATATTATTCTACCTAACTCATCATTCATTTTCTAATTACATTGGTTGTTATCTTGGTTCTCTTAGCCCTGATGAAGGCCCAGAATGTAGGTCGGAACTTCGGCACACAATTAAAATAAGTACTACCTGTTAATGTGTGTTTTTATTATGACCAACCATCTTCCTCATCTAATATTCTCAACGGTCAACTAAACTCCATCATTATAATGCCTATTTAATTTTACAGCCCCGTAGCGAGTTTAGTAATAATTATTACAGCTGTTTTTTTTTTTTAAATCGTAAAGAGAAGGAAATGCTTGGTAAGTAGTAGCACCTTCGGTTGGTCGATTTTGTGAAATAAACTGTAATTATTTTTCTTTTTATGCAACGTATTTAACATATCTATATTTATGATATTTATTTTTCATAATTATTGTAGGTAACTATTGTATGTAAAATAAATGTTTTCTCAAAGCATTTAAGATATATTGATACATATCCTAATAGTGGCGCTTAATGTATGGAACTGAGAAATTACGCCTTAGTTCCATCTTAATTACGGGCGTTTAGCAGAAAATAAAAAGTATTCCGTTTGATAAGGGCGAGCTTTCCGCCTCACGTTTATTAAGTGTAATTATTTTCATAAAGTAACCTCAGCCAACCAGAACAGGAAAGTACGCGGATATAATGTTGATGAACGTACTACATCTCCTGAAACCTTTTAATTTATGTCAAAATATTCTAAATGCGCAATTAGCTATAATGATAATAGTTTTTTTTTTTAATAGAATAGATATGTCTTTCTGAATTATGCATTGATTCTATAAAAAAAGTCTGTATCAATTATTTCTTGGTTCACCTGTGGAATATTGGCTTCCATAACAGTCTTTGAAACCTGAGAAAGCCGCACAGTGGGCTAAATCACCAATTTAGGTGGACAAAAGTCAAGTCAAAAGTTTGGAATTTTCCGGTGCTTCACATTTTTATTATTTTTTGAGAGAAACAATTCTTTATTGAGCAATATTACAATCTGTCCAACTCAAGACATTTTTAATAGTGATAACGTACAACATTCATACTACATTCACACGATATATACAAAACCATAAATTTATATAATAATAATAATACAATATACATATATACAAAATAAAATCAATAAAAATATATACAAAAGTCACTCATACCTATATACAATTCACAAGCATACAGCACGTGAGTGGAGAATCTAGCCAATGCTAGAACTCCAATATACATGTTACAAGAGGTTACGAGGCCACTGCCGTTTCAGCCTTCTAGGAGGATGGTAAGGATGTGTGGAGCTGGATAAGGATTGAGCTAAGGGATTAGGGTGATGGATAAAGTTCTGATGAAATTTAGAGAATTTTAATGGTATAAGGTCTAAAATAAATGGAATATTTAGGTCGTGGTGTAAGGTATGGTTGGATACATAATAAGGGGCATTAACTATTGTTCGGAGGACTTTAGATTGGAAGGAATGAATGCGTTTGATGTTAGAAAATTTAGCTGTCCCTCCACAGTTCAAGTCCGTAGGTCCAGATAGGTTTCAGTACTGTCTTGTATATTAACAGTTTGTTCTCGATAGATAGTTTTGAATTTCTGTTCAGTAGTCTGTATAATTGTCCAAATCGTCGATTATGTTCTTGTCGTTTAAGTCTAGTATGCGGGTTCCAAGTTAGTCTTTTGTCCAGAAGGAAGCCAAGATACCGGACTGTGTCGGAGAAAGGAAGCGGAACGGAGTTAAAGAGAACTGGAGGGCAGGATTGTCTTCGAAGGGTAAAGGTGACATGTTTGCATTTGGATTGATTGACTTTGATTCTCCAGTTGTTACACTAGTCTTCAATTTTTATATTATTAGTTGACAAGAACATTAATACTAATATTTTCCACCATACCGTGTTTACAAATAAATATTAAATGAATGAATCATTCCTGTTCACACAAGTGCCTAATAACCAACAGTGGGATTATTTTTATTCGATGGTCATTTATTCTGTTTAAGGTGTATTTAAAGCAAAGTCTTTTTGTTTTTATTTGACAATGGGCATTGCTAAGAGAGGTAAGACATTATATTTCCAAACTCGTTATTGAATATACATTGCAATCTGACCTGTAGAGTTGATTTAGCAATTTGTAAATGTACGCCCTTATTGAATAACGAAAAACTATATAACCCCCAAGTCACCCCAAGGATTTGTTTTACCTGTTAGATATTACAAAGAATTTTTGCGATTTTTTTGCCTTTTGGGTGATATATCATTTTTTTCAGACACAAAACTGCGAATCAAAAATTTTACTATCTATAATTTTAAGAATTTCCTATACCATATAAAATACATTTATTAGAAGATTTTAGCAACTCGAGTCATAATTAGATTTTTTGTTTTGTTTTTCCCGTATTCAAACGTAAAATATAGGGAAGTTATAGATTTCAGCAGATAAATTTTGATGTTTGACCGCGGTGCGCTCGCTAATCGTGTCAAAAAATTAATTAGTTTTTATAATTTTTTAAAATATTTTTTTCCGTAATCCGGGACCCCAAAGGTTAAATATAGACAAGTTTCAGAATTTTGTCCACCTAAATCGGTCATATTGCCCACTGTGCGGCGGTTCCAACCCCACAGATTTCTCCAGAAATCTTTTCTTTCCCTACAGACTCCGTTGTAGCATAATCCGATTAATCAAGATAGCATAAAGTAGCGTTAAATGAAAAAAAAATCAATCAGTTCTGTATCAAGATTTCTAGGACTATTAAAAAAAAACAACTAATAATTACCTTACAATAACTTTTATGTTGATATTCTCCAATTATGCTGATAATTAGGATAAGATATAGTATGAGAAAATCAACCAACTTGTGATTAATAAAAAAGTTTTTTATTATCTCTTTTTATAAATTTTTTAGTGGATAAATAATAAAAAAATCTGGTGCGGGCAATACACGACTTTCATTTACCTCCGTTTTTAGGATCGATCAAAGAATTTTCAAGTACATTAAGAAATAAAAATGAGTGAAACCATTAAAGAATTAATTAGATGGAATTTCTATAGAAACATGTGCTATGTTAAGAAATCATTACATTATTATCTAAAATCAGCTTTTCATCACTCTCTATTAACTTTTAAAAGCTTGTGTTTGAAATAATATTTTTTCTAAAATATTTAGCTTTCAACGGTATATCATACATGCATATTACTGTTCTTATGTTCAAAAACAAAGAACTGCATTTCAAAAATTTTTTTTCAGTTTTCTCCTTTTGTTGTTTTTCAAATTCGCACAACTTACATATGTAGCTGTTATATATCAATGCTAACAAGATAATATAGTTATTTTTATAGAATCAACAAAATTAAAGGTACTTTAGAGATAAAAAATTTAAAATATCGGCACTTAAGCCCTGCCAGACCATTTTAATCCGAATGAATCCTAAATGATATTAAAGCACATTCAATTTTACATCAAAATAGCGAGTTTGATCAAAATCGTTTTAACCGTTTTCGAGGAAATAGAAAAAAGGTGCAAAATGCATGGTATAAAGTGGCTCTTCTGTTAAGCTCATTTTGAAGAAAAAGGTTTTGTAATGTCTCGGGTGTATATTTGTCTTAAATATGAAATCTCAGTTTCATAGGACTTACTGTTTTTGCCCGGGAGTTACCACACACACACACTGACCTTTTTGCGAGACTTGGATATTTGGACTCAGGGGACCCTATAACGTGTATTTCCGTTAAAAACTGGAATTCAAAAATTTTCACGATCGCAATACATATAGTAAGGTAGCTAATTGCTAAAAATTATTAAACAATAATTTATTATTTCCGAATAATTATAATAGGGTTTAACTATTCATATACTGAGTATGCAATTAACTTTATATATGGTGGTAAGTAGTGATAAGTTCAAAACGCCATATTTCTGCCATTTCTTAATCGATTTTAGTATGGAAGTCAGGCATGGATCTCACAGTACGTTGGATAGGAAAATATTCAGGCCGATTTTTGGCCAAACAAAGAAGAAATCGAAAGACTAATGCGGAATTTGCGGATATTTAAGAGGAGAACTGTAAAGGATCTATCAGAATGGGAGCGAGTGGTCTAGGAGGTCAAGGTCTTTCATAGGCAATAGCGCCACAGGCGAAGAAGATGCGTATATAGATTATGTTTGGTAAAAATAACTTCTAGCCCATTTTGTCGCCCTCAAAAAAAAAAAAAAATAATAATAAAACCCTGTACCTCTACAACCCATGAAGGGCCTTGGGCCAGTACAAATATAGATTCGTACTGTTTCTAGACCAACGGCAGTGCAATGAGGTGATTAGGCTGAGATCACACTCAGCCGCCAGTTCTTTCTCTATATTTTGGTATCTTCTTTATAGATGCTGGGTTTCCATATCCTACTGTTGCCCCCCGGCTTAAACAACAGAATAAATAATATTCTACCACAGCCTGGATTCGAATCCAGGACCCGCAGAACAGTAGACTAGTGCTCTATCCAATAGAGAGAGGGAGAGAGAGAGAGCTTTATTTACCTTTTAACATATTTACAATTTTTTTTAGATTTTGATGCTCTGAGACTATGGAGTCTCCTTGAGCAATTCAAATAAATATTATATCAGCCGACAATTTTTACAAAACAATAATTATAAGTAAATGAATAAAAAATTGTAATGAACATAAAATGAATAACTGTTGAATTTTAAGTTATTTTCAATATTTCATTATATAAAAAAAAAAATAAATAAAACTTTTCTTTACAAATAAAAATATATAAATTATTCTGAAAACTTAAAAATTCACAAAAATGAAACAATAAATATTTTTCTATAAAGAAAATTGTCAAGAATATCTATAAATAAAAAAAATTAAATACTTGTGAATAACTCAAATTTTACAAACCAGATAGAAAATTTAAGCTCAAAAATTAATAATCAACATAAGAATCAATGTGAAAAAATAATCATAAATAACATAGCTGTTGAATCTCAAATTTTTCAAACCCGCAGGTGGTCCTAGGATTTATTAATGGGAGTAAAAAATCCTTATTTACGCCGTCCTTCGGAGGGGACGTTAAAAGGTGGTCCCGAGCCTGTGCGATGTCAGATACTCGTAAAAGATCCCTATCCTAATAAAACCTGGATAGGCAAAATTTAGGACTCCCACTGTAGCATCGTCCGATTAACCATAGTAGCATAAAGTGATGTTAAATAAATAAAAAAAAAAAAAAAATCAAATTTTTAAAGTATTTCTTTATTCAGAATCAAATAAAAAATTTTTCTTTACAAACAAAAAGGTATAAATAATTGTGGAAAAACTCAAAATTTTACGAAAATGATACTATAAATATATAACTATGAATAATTTTCTCAAGAATACCTATAAATAAAAAATGTAAATACTTGTGAATAACTTAAATTTTACAAACCAGATAGAAAATTTAAACTCAAAAATTAATAATCAACTCAAGAGAGAGAGATTTCATTTAACTTTTAACATATTTACAATTTTTAGAAGACCCGGAACACCTGGATTAAACAGCAGAATAAATAATATTCTGCCACAGCTTGGATTCGAACCCAGGACCCGGAGAACAGTAGACTAGTGCTTTATCCAATAGAGAGAGAGAGAGAGAGAGAGGAAGAGAGAGAGAGAGAGAGAGAGAGAGAGAGAGCTTTATTTACCTTTTAACATATTTACAATTTTTTTTAGATTTTGATGCTCTGTGACTATGGAGTCTCCTTGAGCAATTCAAATAAATATTATATCAGCCGACAATTTTTACAAAACAATAATTATAAGTAAATGAATAAAAATTGTAATGAACATAAAATGGATAACTATTGAATTTTAAATTAATGAAATACAAAAAAAAAATCAAATAAAACTTTTCTTTACAAATAAAAATATATAATTATTCTGAAAAAACTTAAAATTTCACAAAAATGAAACTAAAAATATTTACCTATAAAGAAAAATTGTCAAGAATATCTATAAATAATGAAGTAAGTAAATATTTGTGAATAACTATAATTTTACAAAACAGGTAGAAAATTTAAGCTCAAAAATTAATAATCCTAGATCAATAAAAAAAATAATCATCTATGGAAACAAATTCAGAAAAAATAATGAACATAAAATAACTAACTGTTGAATCTTAAATTTTTCAAGTATTTCTTTATACAAAATCAAATAAATTTTTTTTTTTACAAACGAAAATGTATAATAATTGTGGAAAAACTCAACATTTTCTACAAATACGAAACTATAAATAATGCTCTCAAGAATATCTATAAATAAAAGATGGTAAATACTTGTGAATAACTAAATTTTACAAACCAGATAGAAAATTTAAACTAAAAAATTAATAATCAACATAAGAGAGAGAGATTTTATTTTACCTTAAACCATATTTACAATTTTTAGAAGACACGGAACACCCGGCTTAAACAACAGTATAAATAATATTCTACCACAGCCTGGATTCGAATCCAGGGCCCGGAGAACAGTAGACTAGTGCTCTATCCAATAGACCACGCCGCTCCCTATTTGGCCTCCTTTAACCTAACGAAAATCCTGCCAACGCCTTTGGATTTAGTACATGTTGGGAATCATAGTCCAAATTATGTAAGTGCGTAATATACAAGTTATTGATAACGGTTTCCTCGATATAATAATTCTTTAAAAGCCTCTGGATGGCAATGATTAGCCATTTCGCATAATTAATGAGGTTTTTATTGCGTGCCATCAGGGCGAGCCAGTGTCTTCTGCCAAGAGGAGCATATAATAACCCGCCGTTCCTCGTCATCGGTGTTCGTCAGGTGATTCGATTAACTTAGAAACCTGAGATATTAAACCAATTAGATTAAATATCCATTATCGGGAGCGTTTATTGAGCTCTCCGAGGCGAACCTTGACGTAATCAAATTAATTGGCGAGAATCAGAACACATAGTTTTGAAAACAATATTATAAACGTGATCACGTATCAACTTGACACATTATGAGGAAAGTGTTTATGATTTAAATGCGGTTTATTCGTTCGACTTGTGGTATTATGATACTATCTTTCAAGGAGTGGATTCCAAATGCGTCTCAACCGATTTTAATGAATTTTGTTTTTTTTAGATGAAACATGACATTACTTTTTTTTTTAATTTTATTTTCAAATGGCGATGTATTAACAATTAATTAATAAATAAATCGCACATTGCTAGTTTATTTTTTTAGCAAGTTCGGATTGCTAGAGTGTTCAGACCAACAAAGTTCGGATTATCGAGATTACTCTGTACTTCAATCATCTTCATTATTAGATAAGTTTATTTTTCATGGAATTTTCAGGTAGCATGCTGGTTTGACCGTAAGTCCTAGTATTTTTGACTGAAAAATATTGTAGTATTTAATGTGAATCTCTTTTTTTCTATGCATTTTTTTTACTTTCACTTACTATATATATAGTAAGGGAAAGTATTGCGATCATGAAAATTTTCGAATTCCAGTTTTCAACGGAAATACACGTTTTAGGGTCCCCTGAGTCCAAATAACCAAGTCCTGCAAAAAGGTCTATGTGTGTGTGTGTGTGTGGTAACTCCCGGGCGGAAACGGTAAGTTCTATGAAACTAAAATTTCATATTTAAGACAACTATACGCCCGAGACGGGACAAAACTTTTTTCATCAAAATGAGCTTACCAGAAGAACCACTTTATACAATGCATTTTGCACCTTTTTTCGATTTTCTCGAAAACAGTTTGGACGATTTTGATTAAACTCCCTATATTGATGTAAAATTTAATGGGCTTTATTATCATGTAGGTTTCATTATAATAAAAATGGTATAACAGGGATTAAATCCCGATATTTTAAATTTTCTTTCTCTAAAGTACCTTTAATTTTGTATATTTTATAAAAATAACCATATTATATAGTTAGCATTGATAAATAACAGCTAAATATGCAAGTTGAGCGAATTTGAAAAGCAAATTGAAAAAATATTTTTTTAAGGCAATTTTTCGTTGAACATAAGAACAGTAATATACATGTGTAATATACCATTGGAAAGCTAAAGATTTTAGAAAAATATTATCTCATACACAAGCTTTTAAAAGTTAATAGAGAGTGATAAAAAGCCGATAAAACTAAGTGATTGTTTTAGATAATAATATAATAGATTTTTTAATAAAACACATGTTCCTATAGAAATTCAATCTAATTAATTCTTTAATAGTTTCACTAATTTTTATCTCTAACTGTATTTGAAATTTCTTTAATTGATTTTAACAACGGAGGTAAGTGAAAGTCGTGTGTTGCCCGCACCAGAATTTTATATTTATTTATTGTAATTTACAACTGTATTATACAACAAAATAAGTAAATATTCAGGATGAAGAAAAGTAGTGAAAATGTTTTAAGAAAGAGGTACCCAGTGGTAGCACTTCAATAACTATTTTAAGGCAGAAGGTCCCAAGACCACCTTTCTTTCAATCGCCTCGGAGGGCTATAAGGAATATCTAAGGAAGATAGATTACGAACAATGGATTTGATTGGCCAGGAAGCTTAGAATGAAAAGAGGTATATCTATCACGGGCTAGGTCTGCAACATGAACGATGTTGAGGACATTATGGAGGAGTTGATTTGTCATATAGGGCATTCAGAATTTTGCAAAGGATTTTGGATTTTAAAGATTGGATGCAGGAGAAATTGGGTGATTTAGTAGAGCCCCAAAGCTCGATTTTTCCTCTAACTCCTGTGTGCCGCTAAGCGTGGAGTTGCCGCCCCGGTCCATCGAGCCCACTGGTCTCTGTCCCTAGCTATTCTTTTCATCTTAGGGATAGAAAGTCCTCTTGCTGCACCCAACTTCCCAATGTAGTCTGAATACATACACCTGGGTCTGCCACGAGGACGTCTTACTTCAGGTCTGGCTTAAAAAACCACCTGGCTTTTCGGGTATCATTCATTCGGCAGACATGCCCAAAGCAATTCAATTGCCGCTTTCGCGCAATTACGCACTGATCGTACTCCCAAATCCTCGCGAATCCTGTCGTTTCTTATACGGTCCCTCCTGGTCTTGCCAACTATTCTTAGGAGGAATCTCATCTCAGCCTCTGGAATCCTGCTTGCATGTTTATCAAGGGTTGTCCAGCTCTCAGATCCATATAAAAGTACTGGAATGAAAATCGATATGAAAATCCTAATTTTAGAATCTCTGCTATCTTCATGTTTTCCTATCGTTTTGGGTATCTGGTAATACAGTCCATTGGCCTTCACCACGAGATTGAGAATTTCACCATCTTTGCTCATGGCTGTCCCAAGATATGTGTTAGTAGAATAGAATCGAAAATAATTTTTATTCTGGGACTGGGTCCCCTAAGAATAACAGAATTGTACAATTTAAATATACAACATATCTGGCCAACAGACAGAAGGAACATAATTAATTACTTATTACACAGATGGGTTAATTCGAGTGTTCATATCACACACGAATATCCACACACACACACACACATATATACATATATATATATATATATATATATATATACATATATATGATATGATAAAATAAAATAAAAACAGTTCTTGAAAAATATTGGGTTGAACAAAATTAAAATTAAATTAAAATATAACAGCGATTAAATAAAGAACATATATTACTTTTCTTTCAAAGTGTGATATTTGGAACATAAGAATCACTGTATTTAAGCGTATTTTTGGGATAATAAAAGATATTAGAAAAGTTGGGATTTGAATGAGGAGAGAGAAGCAGCATGGCGAATATGAGTAGGTAGAGAATTCCAGAAAATAGAGGAGCGGACCAGGAAGGAACGATCAAAAGTTTTAGTTCTATGGGTAGGAAAGTAAAGTTCGGAGTGGCGCGATCTTGTTTCAAGAGTGTGGACTGAAGATTTAAACTGTAGGAGACTATGAATGTATGGAGAGTGTTAGGATCTAATGATTTGGTAAAGGTATGATCCTAGGAAATATTGTCTGCGGATTCGGGGAAAAATGGGTTACATGATATATAATATATAACTATAATAACTATACTCTTCCCACACACATAATTTTGCTTTTAGCTGGATTTATGTTCAACCCTCTAAGCAGGAGTTCCTCCTACCATTCATTTAGTGATGTCTGGAGAGCTTCCTGGGAGTCCGCAATCAGTACTAGCTCGAGTCCATGAATCCAAGTAGATCTGATAATAGTGATGTAAATGAGTTTTTTGTAATATACTGGAAGTTTTGAACGTTTTGTTAGTGCTGAAGTAATCGGTATCTTCTAACAGTTTCTTGTCTTTTCAGTCTTGTGTGAGAATCTATGCAAAATAAAACACTTCTATACTAAAATGTATGTAATCCTCGAGATGTGCCTTCCCACACATAATATTATTGGTGTGTAATGCACATTTGAAGACTGGTTTCAGTAAAAACGTGTGGTTATTTGATTTTTGTCATCTTTTATTTTTTTTGGAGTTTTTGAATAAAAATGTACCAGATCGTATTCTGGTTTCTAAATATGTATTTGGTTTTTAATATGAACCCATGTTATTTTATAATCAGATGTCTCCCAAGGTCGGGCTCCGTCTGTTACAGGGAATGGTGAGTTATCAAGGTGAACGAGGTGCATGTATCTCGCCCGAGTGTAGAAATGTCAGTGCAACCGATGGTGCAACTATTGTTCCTTATGTTGTGAGTTCACTAGATGACTTCAATAGAGATGACCATGCAAAACGACTTTGAAAGTATTGAAATCGTGAATATTTTCGAATTCCAGTTTTCAACAGTTATAGAATGAGACTTAACTTATAAATAATATACAGTAATTATTAATAACTTCCTTTTCTATACCTGAGGGTGTCACCCATAAACCTAGAAAGGACAGACCAAGTACCGACAAAGAACACATACCTGTACTTAGGACCCAACCATCTGGAAGCACTTGCTTTGAGGTACCCATGCCGAATCCTTATCCCCTCTACAATCCCTTGCTATATATACCCTTTGATCCTCAAAACTCATTACTCACTCACTCGACTAGTCACCAGCTAGCAGCCGAGGAAGAAGGTTCTACTTTTTGAAGACAGAAGACCTCTGGCCCCGTGTTTAGCTTTCTTGACTTGCTAAGATTAGCGCCCTCGAGCTGTCAGGATCCACACATATCCCGTGGAGCATATCTTGACAGCCACCCTGTTAGGGTAAGGGTAGCGTGGCTCTAGCAAGTCCACCACGATGAGTAAGAACAAAGGTGAAAAGACGAAGGCGGCCTCCACCAGCAGGCAGGCCCTCGGAATGACAGTAGCAGCACCACAGTCATCGACTAGTGGGAGAAAGGAGAAGCCCCGTCAGGAGGAAGAAGGGGAATGGTTACTACCCAAGCGGTTCTGCAAGACCGCGAATACGGCGACGAACTTTACCGTGAGTACAATAAACAATTTTAGTATTTTAAGTGACAGTGACACTGGCAGTGCGGGAGCCACAGTGAATAGTGCCGCGCCGAAAAAAGCCCCTCCCATTGTGATGAGTGCGTCGAATACAAACGGTGTAGTGAGCGACCTCAGAGCTTCCGGTTTCGAGGACTTCACTATCCGAAAAACCACCGAGGGTGTAAGGGTCTACCCTGGCACTCTAGAGATACATAATGGCATCCTTACCCTCCTCAAAAACAGAAATATCCCATTTCACACATATTCCACAGGGGGTGGCCCTAAATTTAATAAATTCGTTATCTACGACCTGGATATAGATCACGACATCCAAGACGTTAGAAACGAGTTAACTCAACGCCTGAAAGGGGTGACGGATGTGAGGAGAATGCAGAGAAGTGATAAAGACGGGAAGAGGACCGACCTGCCCCTCATTCTGCTCACAACCACAAAAGATACCAAATTGGAAGACGTCATCAACCTCCGTCACATAAATCGAGTTCGATTTAACGTGAAACCGTACCGTGGCAAAAAAGGCATCGTACAGTGCTATCGGTGCCAAGGTTTTGGCCATACCAAAAACCACTGCGGTAAGGCAGTGGCCTGTGTCAGATGTGCCGGCCCTCACGCCATATCGGAGTGCCCGAGAGCAGTCAATCCGGTGAAGTGTGCAAACTGTGGGGAAACCCATGTAGCATCCTTCTCCGGATGTAAGGCGCGTTAGGCGCTCCTTGAGAGAATTAAGAGATTCAAGGAGAGGGCAGGCCTTAAGAAGTCACCGACCACAAGTAAGAATAAGAGCCAGCCCAACCCCCCACCTCGGCACACCGAGCCCGCTCAGCCTGTGGCTAGCGGGCCAATGGGAGACCAGGCTCAACCCCCACCCAGTTCCCGCCAGACCAACCGGACTTACGCGGACAGAGCCAATCATGACACTCCCCCTCCATGGGCGGAGCTAATGATGAAAACTTTGAACCAACTGGCTGAGAACACAGACAAGCTGACTAGCTTGTTTAAATCTCTGTTGCAGCCATGAACGGACAACTGACTGTACTTAACTTCAATACAGACGGACTGATGCCAAAAATTACGGAGGTTTATGCCTTGATAGCACGGACCCAGCCCACTGTAGTAATCCTCACCGACACCAGAGTGAGCCCCCAGCGCATACGCCTGCCAGGTTACGATCTGACAGGAGATCAACCAATAGAAAAAGTAGGAGGGGTCCTGATAGCCATTCGTCAGGGAACCAGATGGAGGGAACACCCCCCACCAGTGGATATCAGAGACCCCAAGATTCACCACAAAACTGTGCAGGTTCTCCTGGATAAACCAACTATCATCACTGGTTTATACAGGAGACCCTGTACCTCAACAGAAGACTTCTCCCAGCTACTGAACGAGTGTGCCAAGAAATCAAACCATTGGGTTATCGGAGACCTCAACGCTCGGCACACCGTTTGGAATAACATGTCCAATAATAAAGCTGGGAAAATAATACTGAAAACCCCTGTTACAGTAGTGCATCCACCCACCCACACTTTAATACACAAAGCTGACAGGACGAAGAAATCCACAGTTGATCTCCTGCTCACGAGACAACCACACCGCTTTCTGGACTGCATAGCGCTGGAGGACGAAATCTCAGACCATAGGCCTGTGCTTTACCTGGTAGACGGCGAAATACCACCCCCACCCCCATCGAAATACAAATATACTGACGCAGACTGGGAGACCTACAAAGCACAGGTCCATCACAAACTGCCGACAGTCTCCCCTCTGAGGACAAAGAAGGAAATAGATGATTATCTTATTTCCTTCACCGAGATCATTAAAAGTGCCGCCGACGCTGCTATCCCGAAGTTCTCACCACTTCCGCCAGCTCTGCGTCCTCCGCCAGACCATATTCTGAAACTTATTGCCCTGCGCAATAAGTGGAAGAATAAATGGTACAGGACCAGGGATCATGAGGTGAAGACGGTGGTAAATTCACTTACCACTCAGATCCGAAACCTCATGAAACAATGGCGGACTGCACAGTGGCATGAGAAACTACGGGCTACGCACGGCGACCACAAAAAATTCTGGAAGCTAATAAAATCAAGCACCAGAAAACGAAGCTCTACAGTCCTTCATGACGGAGAAAGACTGTTGACAGACGAAGAACAGGCCAAGAAGTTTGCGGACTACTACAGTGGAAAAATAACACAACGCACAGGAGCCCCCGCAGAACTTCCCACTGAAGAGATCGGAAACAACTACATGTATGTATCCCCGAAACAGCTGAAGGCAATTCTCCGTCGTTCGAGGGGGAATAAAGCCCCAGGCCATGACGGGATACAGACTGTATTGTTGAAGATGCTCCCTAGAAAGGGGATAGCTCACCTGACTAACCTCTACAACTCCTGTCTCAGGCTGAGATACTTCCCTGAGGCATGGAAAAGAGCTATCCTCTTCCCGCTATTGAAACCCGCGAAGAATGGATCCCAGCCAGCCGACTATAGGCCAATCAGCTTGCTTCCGCACCTGGGCAAGATTTTTGAGAAAATTATTCTTAATTATCTCAAGACTTATTGCTCAGAGGTAGCCCTAATCCCACCGGAACAGACTGGCTTTCAGGCCGGACTCTGCACGGATCACCACCTGGCGAAACTACAAGCGGAAGTAAGCCGAAGCACAAACAAAAACGACGCCACCGCAATGATCTCAATAGACTGTACGGAAGCGTTTGACTCAGTGTCCCATAGTCTACTATGTAAGACACTGCTAGATAACGAATTTCCTGAGCAGCTCTACACCACCTTGCGGTCCTTCCTACAGGGGCGTAAAATAGAAGTGCTGGTTGGCAGAGCCTTCTCCAAGGAATTCGACCTCACCTGCGGAGTCCCCCAGGGGTCCGTGCTATCACCAGTCCTATTTTCAATATACACGGCAGAAACTGTTGGAGCAAGATACACAAAAGCTACTGTAGCGGCCTATGCCGATGACATAGCGATCTACAGTAGCTCGATGAACGCAGAGACAGCTCTACGACAGGCGGAGTTGGCATGCAATGAAATAACTACAAAGCTGGAAAGACTAAATATTACAGTTAATCCCAAGAAGACCGACTGTATTATCTTTTCTTTCCAAAAGAACAAGCGCCCTCTACCGAAGACCTACAAGGTAGCAGGAGTCGAAAATCAGCCAGCCAATAGCATAGTGTACCTGGGCATCACCCTCGACAGGCATCTAACACTAGCCAATCACTGCCTAAAAAAGATTAAATCGGTTAGGACCAAGTCCTACCGATTGAATCACTTACTGATGTCTCCAAACCTATCACTTCGCCTGAAAATATTAATTTACAAAGCCGTTCTCAGACCAGCCCTCCTCTACGGAGCACCGTTGCTAAACAACATAACAGCACCGACGGCAAAGAGACTTCAGCAGTTTCAAAACGGAGTATTACGACGAATGGTAAGGCATACCTCACTACATAGGACAAAGACAGACCAGTTATATGACACCCTAGACCTCCCGACAGTGACGGAGTTCATCTCCCGCAGGCATATCAAATTCTTTGATAGCCTCCGGTACTGCACGAACCCACTGTTTAATACACTGACTCCAACAGGACGGCCACAGCGCTGGCAGGACTACGTACAAACTCTCAGACTAGACTGAGAAAACATAACTTCCTTTCACTGACTCAAAAAGACTAGTGAGCCCCATCACTAGAACTGACTCATAAACTGCTTCCCGACCCCGAAAATCTCCCTATCCTCAGACCCCTCTTAGAATGCATCTGATGCAGTAAAAGAGGACCCTTGATTCCTTCCCTTATCCTTCCTTGACTTCAACCCCAAATCCCATGGGGCTTAGGAAAAAAAAAAAAAAAAAAAAAAAAAAAAAAAAAAAAAAAAAAAAAAAAAAAAAAAAAAAAAAAAACTCATTACTCTAGTTGTAACATTTACTTGTGTCACACTCATAGAAGGAGACCTCGGAATGTACACTTGTAGTCACCCTAACTCCTCAGCACAGTTTATTGTATTTTAAATATCTATATTTTATTCTGATAATAAAAGCAGTATTTTAATATCTTCACTGTGTGTGATTCATTAACTGGCGCCCGAGACAGGCACTGCAAGCATCAAATTAGATTTCGAATGACTTCGCAGTTTCCGAGAGGACGAAGATACTTCAGAAGAGGATCTACAAGAAGATAGACACCGAACTAAGAAGATCATCTCGCACCCTCCTTCAGTCAAGACAATACTCACCCGAGATGTCCTGCTGAACCTCACTGGACTTCACTGCTCAACAGGTATCCAGGAGGAATGTTAAGAACTAACGCAGTAAGATTTTAAAATTATTCACTTTATATGTTTGTTTATGTGCTGTTTAATTGTGATAACATTTAAAATGTATGACATTTTATTAATACTAATATAAGCTGTATAAAAATCACATCAAATTTTTTCATAATCAGATAATGATTGTTACTGAGCACAATTTAAGTAAAATTTAAAATATAGTAGACATAAGTAAGATTTTAATATCTAAAAAAAAAAAAAAAAAAAAAATAATAAAATAAAAAATATGGAATCGTTACTTTTTCGAAACTCAGACTTTGAGCATATGCCTATGCCGTACTTTGATGGTAAACCGCATACTTTGTTTAATTTCATAAATAACGTAAAAGAAATTAAAGACACTTTTTGTGCAGAAAATAATCCATTTAGAATCGTTAATGAATTCAGGATATGTAAGATGGCCAAATGTCACCTTCCTAAAACAGTCGCGGATGAAATTAAGTTTTATGATTTAAACAATATTGACGATTTGTTAAATATTCTAATACGTAAATTTAAAGATCATAACCCAACCGAGACAAATTTTAATAAACCTTTTCCACCCGAACATTTTTTGTCCAAAGACGCTGACGAACAGCCAAAAATAAAATCCGGAATTCCAAATAATAAATTTGAACAATTACCTAAAATTAATATTCAAGAAAAGAAAATAGACTCTGAAACATTACCGCTAAAACAAGATAGAGACAAAACCGGGAAAACATTTAGTTTAGATCCAGAAATAAATAAGAGAGAAAATTCAAAGTGGGATAATTTAAATAACATTGTGAACATCGAAAAAGAAAACTCAACAAAACAAAAATCACATCGGTCGAAAACGAAAAAGAAAAATGTCAAAATATCCAAAAAAATAAAAACATATTCTATACATCGTATTAAATTTACTAAAGGAAAAAAAAGGAATTCGAAAAAATATATCAAAAAAGTAAATCAATTTGGTGCTAAATCGAAAGTTAAATTAAACAAATTGTCAAATCAAAACTTTAAACATAACAAACAATCTATGTATGATGACAGGACAAGCCAGTCTAAGGAGCCTCCGGCTATCCATAAAGATAAATTAAAATTTAAAAATAATAAATCGCTCGACTATAATAATAAAATATCAACTTATAATGCGAGTTTACATAAACAGAATGTTATAATTAAAACGAAAGAGGTAATGAAACCCCCTCAATTAAATAAAAATTCCAGAAAAAAGGTTTCCTCAGGAAATATTCCCAAAATGGTAAAATCCATTAGAAAAGATTTAATATATCTCTGGACGTTGAAACCAGATGAAAATCTCAACAGTGATAGCGGTCCGAGATGTATGTAGTTTTAAAATTGATAGAAAAAAAAAATAATGAAAAAAAAAAAAAAACAAGAAATAAAAATATTTATAATAGTGTATTGTTTATTATATTGATGGTTGCACTTAATGTTGATATTCATTGCCAATTGTTTACACTAATTTGAAATGTTATTTTTAGAACTATATATAGGTAATAATAACTTTATAAGATAAATAGAAAAAAAAATGTTTATATAAAAATTGAGAAAACGTTTTATAGATTGTAATAAAAAACAACATAGTTCATGCTTTTGTTTAATTTAGTGTTATGGTTATGTTCTTAATTATTTATAGATAATAATGAGAAATTTTAGTTTTATATAATTGTACTTATAAGTTTCAAGACTATTAACAATGTATACATTTTTATAGGAATAATGTAACGACGATTGGTAAAACTAATTAATTATTGTATGTAACATCAATTATTGTAATTAAGTTTTTTTTAAAAAGTTTTGATTGTATACATTTATATTCTTAAGAATTATTGTAAACTTTGGAAAAATGTCACTGTTCCCATTCCTGTAGAATCCTTTCCTACAATACACTTTCCTATCCAGAACCTCCGGCTGAAGGACTACTTTATTATAACAATATTAACTGACAAACTTAAACATTGCACTCAAGGGGCTTCGTGCTTAAGGGGGAGAGTAGTTATAGAATGAGACTTAACTTATAAATAATATACAGTAATTATTAATAACTTCCTTTTCTATACCTGAGGGTGTCACCCATAAACCTAGAAAGGACAGACCAAGTACCGACAAAGAACACATACCTGTACTTAGGACCCAACCATCTGGAAGCACTTGCTTTGAGGTACCCATGCCGAATCCTTATCCCCTCTACAATCCCTTGCTATATATACCCTTTGATCCTCAAAACTCATTACTCTAGTTGTAACATTTACTTGTGTCACACTCATAGAAGGAGACCTCGGAATGTACACTTGTAGTCACCCTAACTCCTCAGCACAGTTTATTGTATTTTAAATATCTATATTTTATTTTGATAATAAAAGCAGTATTTTAATATCTTCACTGTGTGTGATTCATTAACTAACGGAAATATACGTTTTAGGGTCCACAGAGTCCAAATAACCAAGTCCCAAAAAACGGTCGTAAGTGAATCAAAGCGAAAAGTCTTTGTGTTTGTGAAGGAGGAAGGGAGGGGTAAGTCTAGCGCAAAAATGGGAAATTAAATTTTTATAATTAGGACAACTACACGCCCGAGATGTAACAGCAAATTTTTCATGAAAATCAACTAACCAGAAGAGCCACTTTATACCATCATTTTGCACCTTTTTATGATTTCTTCAAAAACGGCTCTAAAAATTTTGATTAAACTCGCTATATAGATATAAAATATAAAGAAATGTCGAGGACGGCGAATTTTTTATTTTTTTTTATTCTAGTTCAACGTATCTTGAAACGTAACCTCTCAAATTTAGAATTCAAAAAAGAAGGTTAATTTTTTTTTTTTTTTCAAATATTCATTTTTGAAAATGGTAAACCAAAACGCGCCGAAAATATCATTTTTTTCATATCTTTTAAGGAAAGAAAATTTCAGTTATGAAATCTCATGTTAGAAAATAGCAGTAGAATGAACCCAAACACGAAGAACGTCAGAGAAGGTTCTAGACCGTAATTTTAGTAGAATGATCTTTAATGATGTATCGTTGCTAAATCGTGGAAAATTTCCGTCATTACTTAAATGTTTGATAATTTCCACCATTTTAATTTGAATTGATGGACGTTCAATTACTGAAGATCATCAGCTTTGATGGTCCATAGCCTTACATCAAGGACACAATACCATATACAATATTAGGGGAAGTTTACGTGTCGGAGTTTAATGTGTTCACTTTACAACGTGTACTGAGCGATGATAAATGATCTTTCAGAGTTTTGTAGTTTAAGCGTAATTTTTTTTTTTTTTACTTTCACTTACCTATATATGGAATATATAGTAGGGGAAAGTATTGCGATCGTGAAAATTTTCTATTTTCAGTTTTCAACGGAAACACACGTGTGGTAAGTCCATCACGAAAACGATCAGTCCTATGAAACTGAAATATCATATTTAAGGCAACTGTACTCCTGAGATGTTATAGAATCTTTTTCATTAAAATCAGCTGACCGAAAGTAGTACTTTATACCATGCATTTTGCACCTTTTTACGATTTTCGTAAAACGATTTTGATAAAACTCCCTATATCGATGTAAATTTTAATGGGCTTTAATATGATGTAGGTTTCATTCTGATTCAAATAGTCTGACAGGAGTTAAATGCCGATATTTTAAATTTTCTTCATCTAAAGTAACTTCAATTCTGTAGATTCTATAAAAATAACCATATTATCTTGTTACTACTGATAATTAACAGCTAAATACGCAAGTTGAGCGAATTTGATAAACAACTAAAGGAGAAAACTGAAAAAAAAACATTTTTTTATAAATTTTCTGTTTTTATAAGAACAGTAATTAGACGTATAATATACCGTTGGAAAGAGAAAGATTTTAGAAAAAAATCTTATATTATACCCAAACTTGTAAAAGTTAATGAAGAGAGATAAAAAATCGATAAAACAAACTGATTGTCGTAGATAGTAATATAATAGATTATTTTACAAAACACATGTTCCTATTAAAATCCAATGTAAATAATTCTTACACAATTTATTTCGTTTCTAAAGTTGTTTAAAAATACTTAAATTAATATAAATAACGGAGGTAAGTGAAAGTCGTGTGTTGCGCGCACCGTTTTTTTTTATTTCGTAGGTGTAAACAACTGCGGTCATTTTCTCCTTGAATCATTATGATAAACTTGTTCTACTACTTCAAAAACTTGGATACAATTTTTTTTTTTTTTTAAGAATTTTTTATTAGCCAAAAGTGAGTAATAAGTCGTTCCTTTATGGGTTTAACATATAAGATATAGAGAATGAATAATAAAAAAAATTACATATCGGATGCAAATAAAATAAACACCTTTTTTAAACGAATGATTAAGGATATTATAAAATCTATTTTCAATCTGAATGATATATTATATAATTTATATTGCGGGATTGAAATATTGTTATCTGCTTCAGGAACTTATCTTCAGATATGAATAAAACTAATTTTTTTTATTGTCAGTGTATACACTTTTATTCTTTTTAAGGTTATCATGAAAATAATTGTATTCTATGTTAGCTAAGAATTAACAAGATTTTTCATCTATTGTGTGATAAAGAGGCGGCAAAAAAATATATACAAATAATCAAAATATTATCTAATAGATCCACTCACTCAACTTAAGGTGCATAGTCCAACACCAAAATAATTTGTTGTACATTATGCTAATCTTTGCCTTTGTATGTATGAGGATGTAGGAAATTTTTCTTCAGGCTTTAGGTTGTAAACCTCATAATTGTCTTACGCATGAGCACCTAGTAAAATATTTTAAACAAACAATCGTAAACGAACTTCCTTAAAAGAACCAGCCAACTTTATATTGTAGATATCGCTAATCCTCATTTTTGCTTATATTGGGTTGCAAAATAAGTTCTTAGCATCTTGGCTTATCATTTTCAATAATGAACCTTTGTAATCAACCAAAAAAAAAAAATACCCCCCACCCTCAAAATTTGAGAGCTTACGTTTTAAGATACGTAGAATCCGAATAATGAATAAAAATAAATCCGTTTGTCCGCCGTCTGCGGCATTTCTCCAAAACTACTGGACAATTTTTAGAAAAGATCCTAACACCTAATATCAGCTGGTTAGTTTTAAAATGGCGGCCGATTTAAAGTGATTTAATGCAATAACTCATTTATTTTTAAAGATAGAGAAAATATTTACTATTAATAACGAATAAAAAAATCTGGTGCGGGCAGCACAAGACTTTCACTTACCTCCATTTTTAAAATCAACGAAAGAATTTTCAAATACAGTTAGAGATAAAAATACGTGAAACTATTAAGGAATTAATCAAATTGAATTTATATAGAAACGTGTGTTTTATTAAAAAAATCTATTATATTATTATCTAAAATAATCAGTTAGTTTTATCTTCTTTTCATCACTCTCTATTAACTTCTAAAAGCTTGTGTATGAGATGATATTTTTTCTAAAATCTTTAGCTTTCCAACGGTATATCATACATGTATATTACTGCCCTTATGTTCAAACACGAAAAATTGCATTTAAAAAATATGTTTTCTGTTTTCTCCTTTAGTTGGTTATCGAATTTATTCAATTTATTATTTAAATGTTTTTCATCATCGTTAACAAGATAATCTAGTTATTATTATTAAATATACAAAATTAAACGTACTTTAGGGAAAGATAATTTAAAATATCGGCATTTAAGCCCTGTCAGACCATTTTCATCCAAATAAAACCTACATAATATTAAAGCCCATTAAAATTTACATCGATATAGCGAGTTTAATCAAAATCGTCGGAACCGTTTTCGAGAAAATCGAAAAAAGGTGCAAAATGCATAGTATAAAGTGCCTCTTCTGGTAAGCTCATTTTGATGAAAAAAGTTTTGTCACGTCTCGGGCGTATAATTGTCTTAAATATGAAATTTCAGTTACATAGGACTGACCGTTTCCGCCCGGGAGTTACCACACACACACACACACACACAGACACACACACTCACACACACATACACACTCAGGGGACCCTAAAACGTGTATTTCCGTTGAAAACTGGAATTCGAAAATTTTCACCATCGCAATACTTTCCCTTACTATATATAGTAAGTGAAAGTAAAAACCGTTAGTTTATCGTACGAATTAATAACTTAAATACTTAGTGCCTTTTGATAGAGAAACAAATTGTCGACTAAATGAAATAAGAATAAATGAAATTGGTTGTCAACTAGCTGAGATATTGCGCTTTGAAATCAGTCATATTACATAATTGCCTAAAATAAGGCATTACTGTACAGTAGTAAGACCAACAATATTGTATGGTATGGAAACAGTTTGCCTTCCGAGGCTTGAGAAATTTCTCAAGATTGAGAGAAAAATTCTTAGAGGAGGCTTCATGGACCCAAAATAACACAAGAAGGCTACAGGCTAAAATCCAATGAAGAAATATATGGAAATTTGGAAAACCTTGAAGTGGTCATCAGAACTAGGAGACTGAGGTTTTATGGCCATATGGTAAGAATGAACAATCAGAGGCTGAACAAATAAATGTTTGACAAAGTTCTATGAATAAAACAAAGAATATGTGTGGTTATGCAAAGCAAATAGAAGAGGAGCTCGATAGGTTAAAAATCAAGAAAATATACTGCTTAGATAGAGAGCTTTTCGGGAAGAAAATTAAAGAAGTTGAGGTTCTTACAGGAAAAACAAAGAAACAGGGGAGAAAATGGACAAAGGAAGAGCAGGAGGAACAGTCCAGAAAGATGAAAGAATATTGGAGAAAAGAAATCCTCTGCCCATTCCCGCTGTACACGCTCTAGGCCTTCAGATTTATACACAACGGCCCACCAATCTGCACATTTTGACAGATCGTTCCTTATCCGATCCTCAATCCTATGGAATTCTATTCCTCTTTCTATCCGTCACTCCAACTCTCTTCCTGCATTCAAATCCCGCTTATTCATTCATCTCATGACCATCCAGTCAGAACAAAATTGTAATTGACTCTATTTTATTCTATTTTCAACATATTTGCGTATGTCTGTTTTCTGTTAGTCTTAGTCAAATTGTTTATAAATAATTAATTTCTCTAAGACTCTAAAGTCCAATTTGCATGTTATGTAGATGTTATTCCAAAGGGACTTGTCCCAGAATAATAAAGAATTTATTTATTTAAAGATGTGAAGAAGACAAAATGATATTCACGTGGTCCTTGACGGCCAATTCGTGCAAAAACAAAAAAAAATTGCCTATCAAAAGCTTTATAAACAGTTATACCTTGATATTGTTATTTAGAAATAATAAACCACTGTGTAATAATTTGAAGTAAAATTATTAAATGGAGACAATTTTATTTTTCGCTTCCACTTTGAGCAAGAAAAAGACCGGTTAAAGATGAGGATTCTTGGTTGAAACTGAAGCATATATGCACCTTAACTATTCCTCTTAACTATTTAGAAAATGTAAACATTATTGATCTCGTAAACATTGTTTTACAAACACAGAGAGGATTAAATTAAAATATTGAAAAACACTCCGTACGCATTTTGCAAACCGATAGTTTAGATGAGCATTTTAGTTGTATTTCCTACGAATACGATAGATTAATGTTTTAGTTTTGAGATTATTTTTCTAATCTCACTACTTTGAAAAATTTGGAATGATTTAGAAAAAACAAATGTAGATTTCAGGGATATGAAGTTTTCTAAACTACCTTAGGAATAAGATATTTATTACGCACAATATATTGGGTTGTTTCACATGAAATACCCGTTTTTATAGTTTCTGAAATACATAAAGGATTTGGCAGGTCTCTGTTGTTTTCTTTCGAATGTTTACATATTTAAAGTAAACAGTTACTAATCTTCTACCTTTGTATTATAAACATTAGCTTCCCAATCAATTACCCACTTTTTAGTATACCTCCAAATATGAACATGGAAACGCGATTTTCGAGTAATATTTTTGTACGAGTTTAAACTCGGCCATTTAGCAGCTGAGGCCGCTAGAAATATTTGCAAGGCGTTTATGGAAGGGAGTGTTAATGAACGGACTATTCGCTGTTGGTTTGCTTATCCGACTTGGAAAACTATCCCCAAGAAATACCTCCGTCCGTAATAGACAACGATGTCCTAAAACATACAGTAGAAGGAAACCCCTACCAAACAGTTAAAGGACTCTCAGCACAACTAAATTCAAGGGCATCTATCATTTCCAGACATTTAAAGTGTATTGGGAAAGTAAAAAAGCTCGATACATGGGTACCTCCTGATCTCACTGAGCGGCAGCAAGACCCCATGTTTCAAAACATACCGTGCAAAAATTGAAAGAACAGAGCTACGAAGTTCTTCCGCACCCGCCATATTCTCCCGACTTGTCTCCAACAGATTACCACCTGTTCAGGAATTTAGACAACTTTGTTAAAGGGAAACTTTTTGAAAATGATGATCAAGTGAAAAGTGCGTTTTCAGATTTTGTTTCACTTCAAAGCTCAGAGTTTTTCAGTTTGGGAATAAAAAAAGTTGGTGTCAACTTCGAGAATATTACTCCTCATTCTTTACCAAAGAAAAAATTAATTGAGATGTATTTTACTGACAAGTCTTCAGGAATGAATAGCATGAATGCTAGTGAAAACCATAACAAAATCTGTCGCGTGGTTTAGAATAAGAAACCAAGAATCTCGATTTAATCTTATATATAGAGATTAGATATGGGAGCCCGTGGCTGAGTGGTTAGCGCGTTAGCCTGCCACGCTGAAGTTGTGAGTTCGAATCCCCGTCCTAGGAGGACTTTTTTCAAGCATACAAATAAATGTTGGGAGAAACAAATTACGATAGAAAATGCCAAAGTACCTTCCCAAGACCTTTTAAAATGTCTACAGAAAGAAGCAGTCCAGGAATGGCAGGAGAAATATGACTGGGAGTCACAATTTAAAGGCAAAGATTACTATCAAACCCAGCCAACCATTAGCCTTATACCATGGTTCTCCAATAACCAACAACTTGATAGAAAAGAAATTTCACAATTAGTAAGACGACGGACTAACCATGGCTGCACAAAAAAATTTCTCAGTTTAATGAAAATAGAAAAAGATGGCAATTGCCTAACATGCAAAGTCCCTGAAGACCCGAGCCATATTCTATTTCAATGCAAAAAATATACAAAGCAAAGGGAAGTAGTGGTTCCCCCAGAAACAGAAGCAATGTTTTTACATAAGTTAGACAAAAAAAAAAAAAAAAAAAATGAGGCACTTCACAGATTTTAATTTAATTTTAATATTATTTCATTTCATCTATTTATTTTGAGTCACCTTCCTCTCTCATTTACATAATTTTATTTAATACTCTATTTAATTAATTTATTGATCTTTTTCTATTATATTTGGTTCCGTAACCTAAGTTTCTATTAAATTATGGCAAACAAGTACTGACCATATAGGATTTGGATTCAAATCTTGACGGTCATTTGGATAAAAAAAAAAAAAAAAAAAAAAGTGGAATCACTAACAATATCCCCCGGGTATGTGGGACCCATCAGCTAATTGATAGCCAACCACAAAAATAGGCGTAGGGAGTGATGACCCTACCCTTATAAAATGTCATCGAGTATCGCGGTGTGGAATATAAACCATACCGCGCGGCCAAGGGCCTCCAAGGCCTGTCGCGCCTACCGGAAAAAAAAATGTATATATATATATATATATATATATATATATAGAGAGAGAGAGAGAGAGAGAGATTAGATATTATCCACACCTTAAGAATACTTTTGCTATTGAACTTGATAGTTGTCATTGTCAAAAAAAAATCTCTTCAAATAAATAAGTGTTATCATATTTTAGCCACTATTAACAAATGGTTTATCGACCTATGAAAAACTTGGAGCCCATCAAGGCAGACGTTTTTTAAAATTAACACTCTAGTGGAAGTCATTAATTAGTAATTAGCCAGGCTCAGATAAAAATAGAGATAAGCAGAAAATGTACACAAGGACCTGTAGGTCGTAAAAGAGAAAATATGAAAACTGCTTTATTCTACATCCTCAATTAGAAAATTATATCGATTTGGTTTTCTTACAAAAATATTTTTTAGAGTCAAGTTAAAAAACAAAAAATAGAAAATTAATTTTTAAGAAACTTCAGCTTTTGCAAGGTCATCTGTAGCGTATTGGTTAGCATGATGCCCGAGGTCGCAATTTCAAACCTGCAGGTGACCCTAGGATTTTTTTAAATGGAGTTAAAACTTCCTTAGTTATGCACTCCTTCGTAGGAGAAGTACTCGTAAAAGATCTCTATCCTAATAAAACCTGAATAGGCAAACTTTAGGACTCCAACTGTAGTAGCATCGTCCGATTAGCAGAGTAGCATAAATAGACATTAAATAAATAAACAAACAAACAGCTTATTCGTTTCAGTCGGATTTATGTTTTACAAGTTACTATCGATTTCTCTACAGCTGGTATGCCATGCTCCTGCCATAAAAAATCATGATATTTGGAATTTCCGATACGTTTTTAAATTTTAATTCGGCCAAAACGAAGCACCCGAGATCTGATTTTCATTATGCGGCAGATATATGAAAAAGTAATAGACAAGAATAAAATCGGGAGCCAGTCTTTTTTCATAATATTTTAATTTTGTCGAAGTTGCGGCTCAAGCTTGTGAGCCATCATCAGAACAAAAGAGATACATATTAATGTGATAATGAAGAATTTTTTTTTAATGTAGTGACTATGATAAAATTTAAAACAAAACATAAAATATACCAATATACATAAAAAAAAAACTGAGTTTCCATTCGCCTACAACACGCCCTGATGATGACCTACAGTGGGGGTCGAAACGTTCGCAAATAATAAAATAGTTGAAACTATTTAGTTGTTTCATTTAATGACCGCCATTCGGACTAATTCCTTCCAGTAATTCTTAACGGTCAACTAATTATATCCACAATAAATATTATAGATAAAAATAATGATTACATGATAAACAATATGATGATGATTATCATAAAAACAAAACTTTAGACTTTAATATAGAAGTAAAAATTTATATATATAAATATGATATATATATATATATATATATATATATATATATATATATATATATATATATAAATGTGATGATGGCTCACAATCTTGAGCCGAAACGTCGGAAAGATTAAAATATAAAAAACACTGACTCTCGATTATTATTTCACGCGCTGGTGGTATCGTCCGTCGGAAGATTTCCCGGTTTAACCTTCCAGTGCTCATCCTCATTATGTGTCCACAGAATTTAAGTCTTCATACCCTGATGTTGATCTCCAGGCTTTTGTTGATAACGTATTCATTGTTGGGCTTTAGCCTGTATCCTTCTTTTGTCTTGTTGGGCCCATAGATTTTCCTTAGTTTTTCTTTCCACCTTCAGAAGCTTTTCTGTGCTTGGGAAGCAGGAGCATCCTCTACCCCATAGAGTATCACGGGTTTGATCACGGTGTTATAGTGTCGGAGCTGGTGTCGGCTTTGGTGGATAAGTTCTTTTTGTTTTAGAAGTTCCTGAGGTCGAAACACAAGCTCTCTAATTTCCTGACTTTTTCTTTAATGCTTTCTCTTTGTTACTAATTAATGTAACTTTGTTATTTTGGTGAGATACCTTTATATTATATTTTTGTTAATTTGGGTAATATTTTTTTAAATTATATTATATTGAAATTTACAACTGTATACTACAATAAATCAAGTAATTATGCTGATAAAATATATGTACATGAAAAACGTGAAGAGAAACTGCCCATTGGCAGAACTCTAGTAATCAATCTAAACAAGAAGGTCTCGAGGCCATCTTCTCTTCAGACGCCTCGGTGGGTTATCAGGAATTGAAGAGGAAGCAAGGATTGAAACTAGTGGATTAGAGTGGGAGTGGAGTTTGTCATGGAAGGAATGACACCTGGTACGGGGCAAATCAGCTACGTACGGAACATGCAGGTATTTATGAATGATTTTGTTCGTGACAAAGTAAGGAGCGTTGAGGATTTTACGAAGGATTTTGGATTGTAAGGATTGGATACGGGAAGAATTGGATGGTTTAGTAGAGTCCCATACCTCAACTCTGTAGGTCCTGATTGTCATGTAAATGAGTCTTTTGTAGTTAAGTGAAAGGTTAGAGCGTCTGTCTAGTAAGTGTTGGAATGGCCGAAAACGTCGAGCAGTTTCTTGTCTTTTCAGTCTTGTATGCGGATTCCATGTGAGGCGTTTGTCAAGCAGGAGTCCTAAATAGCGGATCTGTTCAATCGGGAAAAGCGGAATATCATTAAAGAAAACTGTAGGGCAGGATGACATAGGTTTTCCGACGAAGGGTAAAGGTAATTTGATGGGATTTATTGGAATTGATTTTAATTCTCCAATTCTGACACCATACCTCAGGTCTCTGATGTGGGATTGGGCAGTTTGAGAGGCAATACTAGGATCATTATGAACTGATAGCACGCAAGTGTCATCGGCATAGGTAGAAAGGAATGGGTCCCAGAATGCTGCCCTGAGGAACACCAGCAGACTGGGTAAAAAGAGATGAATAGGAGCGATTGTGGTTTATTTTGAAGGATCTGTCAGAGAGGTAGAACTGGATGATTAGAAAGTATCTTGGAGGAAGGAATTTACGGAGTTTATACAGCAGTCCTGGGTGCCATGTAATAATTTTAATTTTAAAATTAACATCTTATGTTTTTTATCATTTACATCTTGATAATGGTTTTTAATATATTCTCGAGATGTTGTTTTAACTTGTAGGATCCTGAAGATGGGTGAGATGCCCCGAAACGTCTATTTGTGAAGATACTTTAAATAAAAAGGTCCTTTGGAAGAAATATAGAATAATCAGCCCTAAGTTTTCTACCTCGGTAATTAAATATTTATACGTTAAAAGTATGTGTCTATGCTGATGACACCTGCGTGTTATCAGTTCATAAAGATCCATTTATTGCCTCTCATACTCTTCAAACCAAAATCAAAAACCTAGAAGTATGGTATCAGAACTGGAGAATATAAGTCAATTCCAACCAATCCCATCAAATAACCTTTACCCTTCGTCGTCAACCTATGACTTCCTGCCCTGCCGCATCCTTTAATAACACTCAACTAGTTCTTGTTGAACAGATCCGAAACGCCTAACTTTAAATCCTCATGCACGACAAGAAACTACTCGCCGTTTTAGGCTACTTCAACACTTTTAGGAAAACTTCTCTACATGTATATCATTTCATAGTATTATATTACTATCACGTTTACTTGATATATTTGTTTTGTTAATAAAGATTTAAATATTAATAAAATGTTTTTTTAAAAAATTATGTGAGGGTATAATAATTCACTATCACCAAACCTCAAACATTTTCACCTACATGTTCTCTCGCAACCAGCAACCATGGAGCACCTAGTTGCTAAAAAAGGCCGATAGAAAGATACCGCTCCTGAGAGCGACAATGTTTTACAGGTTTTAGAAGCTACTTTTTTTTTACATATGTTAATCAAAATCATCTTATATCATTATCATATATTTATATGAGATCAGATGTAAAACAACGTGCGATACATCATTATCGAGCACAATCAAGGTCCCTTGAGTATTAATTAAATATTAGTAAGGCGTTTAATTAATAATTGTTAACGTCTGTTGCGTCTGACCATTTAACATGTAAATACACTGTAATTGATTCCCAGGACTACACAGGCATTTTTTATATTTTAAAATTTTATACTAGACTTCTTCAGTATTCAGAAATACACCTTTAGTCTGTAATTTCTAAACTCAATAAAACAAAATTTAGGACCAGGAGATTGGGGTTCTACCGGCACATGAAGAGAATGAATGGAATAGAATAGAATAGAATATACTTTTATTGCAATCGGGGATGTCCCCATACAATAGGAGTGAGTACATAAATCATATTCTTATATACAGTTTTCAACTTTTTGGTGTAAAAAACTAAAGAAAACATATATATATATATATATATATATATATATATATATATATATATATATATATATATATATATATATATATTATATATATATATATATATATATATATATATATATATATTATATATATATATATATATATATATATATATATATATATATATATATATATATAATAAATATATCTACATAGTCATATATGAGTACAATAAAAAATAAATTATATTTAGCCATAATAAAAATAAATAAATAAATAAAATAAACAATAATAATTAGCAAAAAATATATATACATTTCTTATGACTTCAAAAACAAAACAAAATCATAATAAATAATTTAAGATACATTTTTTAAGTTAGTGATCTATCACAAAGCTTCTTAAATTTAGACTTGCTCTGGTGTAAAAGTACAGTTTTTTAGTATTTTCAGAGGTTATATTTTTGAGATATAGTCTGAAGTTTGAAGGTGTTAACTGGGCTATGACTGGTATGATGGTTGAGCTGTAGGAGGAGTAGGCTGGGCATGATGTGAAGGTATGGTGAATATTGTCAGCTTCTTTCTTATTGCAGATGGTGCAGTTTTATATTGGATTGAATCTGTGTGTTATGTTTTTCATTTATTGTTTGAATTTATTGTTAGCAGTCCGGATTTGAGCCATAAGTTTTTTATGCGTAAAGGGCAGGTCGGTTGTGAGGTACATTTGAATTATTTTGGTTCCATCAAACATTTCTATATAATTCGGACAGTAATTCGACATTTCCATTTTGGTTAAATCAGACATTTTTAAGAGATTTTTATGCTTTTGAATTATATTTTTCCTCTCTTTTGCATCCTTACAATTTGTAATGGTGTCTTTTTCTTTACATGTGCTGATTAGCTGTCTCAGTTGTAGTAAAACATTCTTTTTTGTGGTATTCGGAAATTTCTCAGCTAATTTATTGAGTTTCGTAAGACATATTTTTGGATGTTCCATATTTTATCAGTCCATTTCAATGCTTTTCGAGCACGATAGTTGAGACAGGAAGGACTCCACATTCAAGCCGGACAATGTAGTCTGGTGTGGTACGGTGTAATCCCAGTATTCTCTTGTAATATTGAAGCTGACTTCGCTCTAGGATCGGTAGATAGCGCAGCCCCCTCACCTGAAGAGAATAAATGGCAGAGATTAAATAAGAAAATATTCGAGAAAGTCTGCATCTATAAATGTATAGGGGGATATGTTAGAGAGATAAAAGAGGAACTGTGAAGGCTAAAAATCACAAACAGGGACCTTGATAGAGAGAACTTTTCGGAGCAAAACTAAAAGAAGTTGTGGTTGTTGTGGGATTGAGGAAGAGACGAGGAGGAGATGAGAGGACCAGTCCGGGAGGATGAGAGGGTATTGGAGGAGGTGGAAGTCTGGGGAGTGTTAGGAGGAAGTAGTAATGGTATTCACGTGGTTCTTGCAGGCCGATTTGTGCAAAAAAAAAATCCGGCGCGGACAACACACGACTTTCACTTACCTCCGTTATTAAAATCGATTAAAGAATTTTCAAATACTGTTAGAGATAAAAATTAGGGAAATATTAACTATTAATTAAATTGAATTTCTGTATAAACATGTGTTTTATTAAAAAAATTATTTTTTTATTATCTAAAATAATCAGTTAGTTTTATCGGCTTTTCATCGCTCTTCATTACCTTTTACAAGTTTGTGTATTAGATAATATTTTTTCTAAAACATCTTTAGCTTTCCAACAGTATATTATACATGTATTTTACTGTCATTATGTTAAAAACAAAAAAAATGCAATACTTTTTTTCAGTTTTCTTCTTTAGTTGGTTTTCAAATTCGCTCAACCTATATATTTACCTGTTTTTTTGGCAATACTTATCAAATGATATGGTCAATTTTATAAAATATACAAAATTAAAGGTACTTTAGAGGCAGCAATTTTTAAATATCGGCATTTAAGCCTTGTCAGACTACTTCAATATTAAAGCCCGTTCTATTTTACATCGACATAGCGAGTTTAATCAAAATCTTACTAGCCGTTTTTGAGAAAATCATAAAAATATGACAAATGATGGTATAAAGTGGCTCTTCTCGTTAGCCGATTTTTATGAAAAAGTTGTCGATTTTGAATCACAGACGTATAGTTGTCTTAAATATGAAATTTCATAGTCTTACTCCTTTTCGTTTTCGTGCTGGACTTACCAAAAACACACGGACACACAGACCCTAAAACGTGTATTTTCGTTTAAAACTGGAATTCGAAAATTTTCACGATCTCAATACTTTTTACTATTTATTATATATAGAGGTAAGTGAAAATAAAAAGTTTGGAGAAATACGAATAGCACTGCTCCTCTTAGGGTTTGTAACCTACATGTTCTCTCGCAGTGTAAAGCAGTCTTAAACAAGGGTAATGCTTTGGAGCACCTAGGTACCATTAAAAACGATGAGCGACAATATTTATCAGGTTTTAGACGCTAGTTCTAAATCCGGAACTGGAAGATCGGTTATATAGTGCCATAACCATGTGGAACTTCTGCTCATTCACTGATATAATTATAAAAACGGGTTCGCTTCGTATTTTACTCGTGCCTGGCATCTCCTAGCATCGGCTGATTCGCTAACAAAGCACATGTGCCATTTCATAGAACACGTTGCCATTCCCGTGTAGATATCGTGAGGTTATCGGGAGTCATGGGATTGGGGCCGCAGACGATACCCCTATCTTCGGGGGTCGCCCCGATTAGGATGGAGTCGGCGGCAAAATGTTGCATCAGATAACGCTAGGGCCTTCTGTTCGAGGGTATGTCCCTTGTTGTGCCTCTCATAAATAGTACGTGTTGATAAACATGACTGTTAATTTTTATTATTTATGTAATTTATTTGAGTGAATACATTTATTTTTACTTTCACTTACTATATATAGTAAAGGAAAGTATTGCGATCGTGAACATTTTTTCAACGGAAATACACGTTTTAGGGTCCAAATAACCAAGTATCGCAAAAAGGTCTGTGTGTGTGTGTGTGGTAACTCCCGAGCGGAAACGGTAAGTCCTATGAAACTGAAATTTTATAATTAAAACAACTATACGCCCGAGACGTTACAAAATATTTTTCATCAAAATCGGCTTACCAGAAGAGGCACTTTATACCATGCATTTTGCATCTTTTTTTCGATTTCCTCGAAAACGGTTCCGACGATTTTGTTTGAGCTCGTTATATCGATGTAAAATTTAATAGGCTTTAATATCATTTAGGATTCATTCGGATTAAAATGGTTCGACAGGGCTTAAATGCCGATATTTTAAATTTTCTTCCTCTAAAGTACCTTTAAATTTTGTTGGTTCTATAAAAATAACTATATAATCTTGTTAACGCTGATGAAAAGCAGGTAAATATATAAATTGAATAAATTCGATACCCAACTAAAGGAGAAAACAGAAAAAATATTTTTATAATGCAATTTTTCGTTTTTGAACATAAGTGCTGTAATATACATGTATGATATACCTTTGGAAAGCTAAAGATTTTAGAAAAAATATTATCTCATACACAAGCTTTTAAAAGTTAATAGAGAGTGATGAAAAGAAGATAAAACTAACTGATTATTTTAGATAATAATATAATAGATTTTTTTAATTAAACACATGTTTCTATATAAATTCAATTTAATTAATTCCTTAATAGTTTCACGTATTTTTATCTCTAACTGTTTTTGAAAATTCTTTCATTGATTTTAAAAATGGAGGTAAGTGAAAGTCGTGTGTTGCCCGCACCAGATTTTTAAATAAAAAAATGATCCATATTTTTCACTCAACAATCCTTTTTATATCTTATACGCTACAGCCTTTTGTCATTTTCAAGGATCCTAATTTAATCTGTCCTCTTTATTGCAAACATTATATATATATATATATATATATATATATATATATATATATATATATATATATATATATTGTTACATTATACTTAGGCTGAAACCAGCCTAGATAAGTAGATAATAAAAAGCTGACAAGGCTGGTTTCAGTCTAAACTATGTATTTTTATAATGTGACAAAATATATATTTTTATGTATGCAATAGAAAGGACAGATTAAAGTAGGATCCTTGAAAATGGCAAAAAGCTAGGAGAGAAAAAACATGACTATGTAAATAAAAACAAAATGGATGGATCACCCGTAGCAAGGTGGCTAGCATAACAGGTCATAACATAACATATGCCCAAGGTCATGGGTTCGAACCCGCAGCTGCTCCTAGGATTTTTTAATGGGAGTAATCCTTAGTTATGCTGACCATCGAAGGGGAGACGTAAAAAAGTGGTCCCGAGCCTGTGCGATGTCAGGTACTCGTTAAAGATCCGTATCCTAATAAAACCCCCACTGTAGCAACGTCCGATTTGCCACAGTGGCATTAAGTGACCTTCAATAAATAAACAAACAATCTATTTTTAATCAATACGATTCCTTGACTGTAAATTTAATTACTAATAATAATAATAGGCTTACCGAACCCGAAGGTTCGATGCCTAGACCACCAAATTCTGTCTACACAGACTCGTCCAATGTTCGCCGGTCAAGCCCAAGCTCCCGAGATCAGACTTAACGCAATCCTCCCATCGACGCCTCGGCCTAACTTTCGGGCGTCTACCAGTCGGATCAGCGAATACCAACTTTCTCGGAATCCGCTCCTCATCGAGCCCAACAACAATACTCGCCCATTTGAGTCTCCGCGATGCTATCAACTCAATTATATTCACAGGATACAAGTTCCGCAATTCCGCGTAGTGCAATCTTCTAAACTCCCTAGTGGCCTCACCTCTCTTCGGATCAAATATTTTACGCAGTACCTTATTTTTGAAAACCCTAAGCCGTTGTTCATCCATCCAAGAAAGCGGCCAAGTTTCACATCCGTGAAGAACCGTTGGAAGAATAATAGTTTTATAAATTCTAACCTTTAAGTTTTTAGATAGAAGCCGCGAGCTAAGTAACTTAGCAACTGAATAATAACACACATTTCCAATGGATTTCATTTTTTCTTGTTATCATTGAAACTAAATACTTGAATTTCTCTACTTGTTCAAAAATATGCCCTGATACATCAATATCACCAAGATCGCCACCGTCTCTGCTACTAATCATATATTTCGTCTTATCGGTATTTAATTCGAGTCCTATTTCTTTACCGATTTTTATTAACATACTTGTACTTAGTTGTATGGTTTCCGTGTCTTTACTTAGCAATACCAGATCATCGGCTACCCCAAAACCGGAATCTTGTCACCCATATTTAAACCTTTCTCTGTACACATCACCTTTTCTGCGACATATTCTAATGGATATAATATGAATCTATATATTTATTTACTGAACCCATGATCCTTCATGAGTTTTAGAATTACAGGTTTTTATTCTTAAAAAGTACATCATAATATCTGTGGCGGTCGTGAAAAATTGGATAGCTCGAGTTATGTCGAAAATGAGTTAACTCTATGTATCGCTCCCTCAGACAGGGGACTACGTGTTCAAAAGTATGCCCTGATATATCAATATCACCAAGATGGCCACCGTTTCTGCTACTAATCATATATGAAAATTTAATTATCAGTTCTTAAATTGATTTTAGCAAAGGAGGTAATTGAAAATCGAGAGATATGCGCATCAGATTTTCTGACAGCATTTTGCCGCTTGCAGAAGTCGAAAGAGAACTCAAATGTATAATCAATTAAAACAACAAAAAAGTTGGCCGCCCCGGGTGGGCTCGAACCACCAACCTTTCGGTTAACAGCCGAACGCGCTAGCCGATTGCGCCACGGAGGCCATGTGTGACAGCGAATTATATAAGCATTATAATTACCATATATAGTATGTATATACTGTATAAAGTGTTTCACAACAATTTTTTTTCGAGGACGCCTTCATCTAATTAATATAAAGCAAGGAACCCCTTAAAAAAAAAGGTTATTAGGTATATTTCAGTAAAAATATTAACTAAGGTTACTTTTCTTATTACCTCCAAGAGAATTATTAAAAAAAAAAAAAAAAACACTGGAAATTATTACACAATGGTTTATTATTGCCAAATACTTGAGGATGTATAGTCGATTGTAGAAACTATTATAGGTGGAATAATCAGGTATCAGTCATTTTTTAAAATAAATTCTGTTTATGCTGGACATGACTCAGTAATACCCTGATGATGGCTCACAAGCTTGAGCCGAAACGTTGGCAAAATTAAAAATTTACAAAATTACTGATTCCTGATTATTCCACCTATATTACCAAATAACTTTATCAGGGTATAACTGTTTGTACAGCTGTTTATCTTTTCGATTTTTATCTTCAATAATAACCGAGTTTTGGTTGAATTATATCTATTATAATTTGTTTTTCTTAAATATATTAATAATTTTTTTTATTCGTTTTTCATAATTATTCACATTGTTTTAGTAAAAAAATACTAGTAAATGTTTTCTCGGTCTTCACAAATAACTGAGTTCAGGGCGAATTTATAGGCATAATTTCCATTTTTTTTTCTCTGTTATCATGATTATTTGCATTTTTTTTTTTTTTTTTTTTGTTAAAAACAATAATACAATTTTTCTCAATCTTCAAAAATTACTGAGTTATTGAATTAAATCACATTTAATCGGCCGCTTTCTTAAAAATTACGTGCTTTACTGACTCTAAAACACTATGCATCTATTTCTCTATATTCTAAACTAACTTAAGATTTATTAATTTAAGGCAATAGACTAATATGAATTCCGAATATTTTTTACACTCAATCGATATAATTTTACAAATATACATATAAAAAATTAGATTTAAGGTGCTTGATAAACTATTTCATATGATACTAGATCGACTAATATAAAAAATCACTTTAAATTATTACACAATGTTTTATTATCTCAAAGCGGTTATATATGAAAAATATCCTGGATGTCTGGTCAGCAGATTTATTTTTATCGTTTTCGGTGAAAGTCCAGCACCAAAAATAGTTTGCGATATCTTTAGTAATATCAGTCACCCTGAGATTTTTTTATATGTAATTTTATATACGATTGAATAACATTTAAAAGCATAATTTTAAAATTGTTTTAGGGGATGTAAGGTTTTTTGATTTATAAAAAAATTAACAGAAAAAGAATTCTGTTTCCAATATCTACATAAAGCTTATCAAATAATTTTCGATAGTATTTTTTTTATTATTTGATTTAAATAAAATTAATTTTTCTTAATTTATTGTACTTTTAAGACTAATTAAATGATAGAAAAAGGGTTAGAAGTGGTATAGAAAGGTTTTATATATAGAGAGAGAATAGAAATGGCATATTTTTTGGTATTATATAGAAGCTAAGCTTCCTTTTTTTAAGGCCTAATTTCTTATTTATTTTTTTGATAAAGGAGTAATGTATGATATGAAAAAAAAAAAAGCTGCAAATTACGAGGCATGTTTTTTAAGTAAGTACCGTTTTGGAATTAAAAAAACGTGCAAAGATATCGCAATAATTTTATTTTTACATGTAAGCCTGTACCTTAATTTACTTTTCTACATAATTTCCATTATTTTTGAGGCACTTGTCATAACGCGGCACCAGTTTTTGAATACCCTCCTCAAAAAATTCTGCCGCCTGACTTGTTAACCACTGCATCACAAATGTTTTGACTTTGTTATCGTCTTGCGTGCAATTCAGAACAAAAGACGTGACAAGTTGAGTAAGGGTATCGTTTTGCTGCATGACAACGCCCGTCCACATGTGGCTAATCGGACCAAAGATCTCACCAAATCATTTAAATGGGAAACTCTGGATCATCCTCCATACAACCCTGACCAGGCGCCCAACGACTACCATTTGTTCCTGCACTTGAAGAAACACCTGGGCGGTCGGCGTCTTCAAGATGATAACAAAGTCAAAACATTTGTGATGCAGTGGTTAACAAGGCAGGCGGCAGAATTTTTTGAGGAGGGTATTCAAAAACTGGTGCCGCGTTATGACAAGTGCCTCAAAATTCATGGAAATTATGTAGAAAAGTAGATTAAGGTACAGGCTTTCATGTAAAAATAAAATTATTGCGATATATTTGCACGTCTTTTTTTAATTCCAAAACGGTACTTACTTAAAAACATGTCTCGTATTACACAATGATTTATTATTTCCAAATAACTATGTTAGGGTATAACTGTTTATATAGCTGTAATAGGCAATTCAATTATATGAAAAGCAATAAATAATTAAAAGAAAAATGGCATATCACCACTGCTAATTTCAAACCGCTATACCTCTGCTAGTTCTGAACCAATTGCAATGATTCTTTTTTCATTTTGTAGAAAATTTAAATCTCTATAAAATATAACCAAGAGCAAAATTTGGTATTTATTTAGAAATTATAAATTCATACGAGTGATAAGA
The DNA here is from genome assembly GCA_023052935.1 of Piezodorus guildinii. Lineage (NCBI taxonomy): Eukaryota > Metazoa > Arthropoda > Insecta > Hemiptera > Pentatomidae > Piezodorus > Piezodorus guildinii. The sequence continues at coordinate 137,940,828 of CM041297.1, read as the reverse complement.
AACGGATTTATTTTTATTCGTTATTCGGGTTCTACGTATCTTGGAACGAAATTCGAGGGATAAAAATTTCGAAGAGGAGGGGGAGTACTTTTTTTTTTTTTGGTCTATTACTTAAGATCATTATTGAAAATAGTAAACCGAAAATTAAGCTAAAAAAGAAATACAGTTAGGAGAGAATATATTGGAAAAAGATAATTTAAAGATCTCTATTTTAATTAAGAAAGATCTCTAATTATGATTCCCACTGTAACATCGTCCGATTAACAACAGTGGCAAAGAAAGTGATGTTAAATAAATAAAAAATAGAAATAAATATAAGACAAATTTAAGAGTCTTCTGCTTTAATAGGATGAAGTCTTTCGGTCTTAAGTCATTTTAAATTTTTTTTTACAATATATTTTTCCACAGCACAGTGGAAAATATGTACGATTTAGGTGGACAAAGTTCTGAAACTTGTCCGCATTTAACTCTAGGGTTCCCAGACTACGGGGGAAAATATTTTTAAATATTATAAAACTAAATAATTTATTGACAGTGGTCAACATCAAATTTATTTGCCAAAATCTTAAACTTCCCTACATTTTATGTTTGAAGTCCCGGAATATGGGAAAAATAATACAAAAAATCTAATTATAGCTTAAACCTTTATAGATCTATTTTATATAATTTAGGAAACTCTTCAAATTATAGATTGTAGTTGTGTCTGAAAAAATTATGTATCACCCAGAACGCGAAAATTCTTTGCAACATTTAAAGATAAGAAAGATTTATGAAACAAGTCCTTGGTGTAAGTTGGGGGTTATATAGTTTTTCGATATTGAAAAGGAGCATACATTTAAAAATTTCTAAATTAACTCTACAGGTAGATTGCAATGTATATTTAATAACGAGAGTGGAAATATAAAGCACTTACCTGTCTCAGCAATATCCATTGTTAAATAAAAGCAAAAAGATTTGCGTTGTTGTTTATTTATTTAACGTCACTTTATGCTACTATGGCTAATTGGACGATGCTACAATGGGAGTCCTAAATTTTGCCTATCCAGGTTTTATTAGGATAGGGATCTTAAATGAGTACCTGGCATCGCACAGGCTCGGGACCACCTTTTAACGTCATCTCCGAAGGACAGCATAACTAAGGATTGTTTACTCCCATTAATAATTCCTAGGACTACCTGCGGGTTTGAACCCGTGACCTTTGACATAGGAGGCTGTTATGCTAACCACCCACCTGCAAGTGATCCCAAAGACTTCGCGTTAAAAACACCTTGAACACAATAAATGGCCACCGAAGAAAGATAATCCCACTGCCGGTTATTAGGCACTTGTGTGAACAGGAATGATTCACTCATTTACTATTTATTTGAAAACACGGTATGCCGAGAAATACTAGTTTTAAGCGTATTAAAATCTAGAGAGAAATGCTTTATTTATTTGGCAATGCTGCCCAAATACATCGGGTTGCTTACATAACACAGCATACTGTATCAATCCCTTGGACATATTTCACATACATTTTCAAACAATTTTTTTCCTATTCTAATACAAATTTATATTTATAATTTTTTTTTTCATTTAGTTATTTACATTATTTTATTTTATTTCTCTCTACCACTATATTTAAAGTTGAGACCTTTATTTTATTACAAAATCGAAATATAAAGTTCAAGCACTCTAAAATTCCAAACTTTTGATTTGACTTTTGTCCAACTAAATTGGTGATTTTGCCGTGTTTGCGCCCTAAATCGAAGGCGATTTTATAGTTGTCAGCCCTGAATAAGTTTAATTAATGTAATTATGGCAACCTTGCTAATGGAAGGTAAAATTAACGAGAAATAAATAAATACAGTTAAGTGAAAGTAATGATAATAAATAATAATTAATTATAGATGTTTATAGTGCTCAAAGACGAAGCGCTAGTTCTTCGCTAGCGAGGTCATGGCCGTAGCAAGTTGTCGATTCAAGGTTAAGGTCTAAGGATGTTTATGGTCTTTTAAAATTGTAATTTCTTATGAAATTATAATTTTCACATGTACGTCAGTAATGTTTGAAATTTGCAATATAAACTATAGTCATTGTTTTGTAAGTGCGGATGGTAACGTCATTAGCGATGGGTGATGTTGAATGTTTTACTCAATAACATTAATATTTGCTGTATATTATAATTAAACAATTTAAAAAAATCTAGTGCGGGCAAAACACGACTTTCACTTACCAGAAAAATTTCAAGTTTCAGGCATCATATTTTTTCCTTAGATCTGATGATGATCTAAAATTTTACACGATAAAATGCGTTATTTCCCATAATTTCATTGACCACACCCCTGACTAAAATTTATTTTTCATTCAATGATCAACTTATCTTCCATCATTTAAAATCTTTTAGGTTTTGACTCAGAGAAGGGACTTTCATATTTGGAAATTAATAACTTATTTTTAATATTTTATTACGTTTAATTTTTCTTGTAAATGGATGAAGGTATATCACCCATTTATAAGAAAAAATATAACTTTAGGTAATATATTCTTCTCTAAGCAAAAATAACGTTTATTGAAGTTTTACAACGTAATTTATAACGTCAATTTAATTTCCAATTAATCCTGACTAATCCAGTTTCTCCATGAAAATATGTTAACAGAAAAATTTATAGAAGTGTTTTTTAATTTTTTTTTTTTTTAATAAGTAAGAATTGTATTTTATTTTTTTGTCTAGATTATGATGGCTAGTGATATTATTATTTTATATTATTTAATCATAACGTATATTTTTTAGAAATATTTTCACAGCCATTAGTTTTCGAAGATATATATTGGCTTATCATATTTTTATTTTTGTCATTTGTCTTATTGTTTTCTTTTTTACTTATTATTATTCAGTATATATTCTTTTCTTATTTATTTTACTCGAAGACAGTAAATCTCACATTATTATATTTTGTATTATTCTAAGAGGACTTGTCCCAGAATAAATAAAAAATATTATTATATTATAATGGAAAGTGATAAAAAGCGAATAAAAGTAAGTGATTGTTAAAAAAATAATTTATATTAAACTTTTTTCATGTATAATTTAATTTAATAATAATTGTGTGTATGATTTTTTTGTTTATTTTAATTATAGGTTGTTGTTTTTTTTCTTCTGTATCTATATATGAATTTTATTTTTATGTGATTCAACTTTATCATTATTTGTTGTAATTTACTGTATGAATGTGGTCTCATATCACTATCACTATTGTTCATTTAAAAAAAAAAAATGTAATATATCCCAATAAATATCTAAATAAAAAAAAAAAATTGTTTCTAAAATTGGTATTGACGAGTGAAAGTGTTGAGCGCATCATTTTTTTTTTTTTTACTTATTTAAAAAATACAATTCTTATTTATTTAAAAATAAAATAAAATAAAAATAATAATTTTCTGTTAACATATTTTCATGGGAAACTGGATTAGTCAGGATTATTTGGAAATTAAATGGACGTTACAAATTACGTTATAAAACTTCAATAAACGATATTATTGCTTAGAGAAGAATACATTTTTTTTTTTCGATTCACACATCTACGCAGTGTTCAGGGAAAAATATATTCAAGCAACAATCTATTTACCTTTTTTTCAAACTATATGACCTTCGACTAACGAAAATCCTGGCTTGACCATTTAGTATATTAGCAATAATTGAAAACAAATAATGGTGAGTTGGAATAAACGTAGGACGTGCGTAGTACGAAGCGAAGTTTGTTTTGTTTTTTTGATACCGATTATGAGAATCTAAACAATGCCAAAAATTATGCGTGAAAGTATTAGAAAGGGCGCCCAGCTGGGATCCGTGCGTCAAGACTTTCCAAATGGCAAAGTTATACATTGACGTCAGAAGGCTAATTATCTTAAACGTTTGTTTACCTCCCTTAAACTGTATCTATTAGTAAAAAAAAATAAGAGCTCCTATAATTGGAGAAAAATCGGGCAAATCCGACCATTATTAAGATAACTCTAATGGATATACAGAAACTTCTGGAGACGAACAGTAAAGGTTTTTTATTGTATTATCTGTAATAAATAACTATATTTGAGTAATATAACGGTGCGTTATTGTTTTTTTAAGAGCATCTAAAAAACTTTCAAACGGTATATCATGCATGTATATTACTGTTCTTACGTTCATAAACAAAAAATTGCATTACAAAAATATTATTTCAGGTTTCTCCTTTAGTTGTTTTTCAAATTCTCACAACTTACATATTTAGCTGTCATTTATCAATGCTAATAAGGTAATATGGTTATTTTTATAGAAGCAACAAAATTAGAGATACTTTAGGGGAAGAAAAATTAAAATATCTGCATTTAAGCCCTCTCAGACTATTTCAATCAGAATAAAACCTACATGATGTTAAAGCCAATTAAATTTTACATCGATTTTAATCAAAATCGTCGGAACTGTTCATTAGAAAATGCAAAATGTGCAAAATGCATGGTATAAAGTGGCTCATCTGGTAAGCGCATTTCGTGAGCGAAACACATGAATTTTACTTACCTACAATGTTAAAATCAATTTAAGAACTTTTATGAGAGAAGTTAGTTGAGGGCGCAGTCAAATAAACACACAATTAAGTATAAACTTAATTTAATGGAGCCAACGTTTCGGCCTAAATTATAGGCCTTCTTCAGGGCTATAAAAACAAAAGATAACAACCAGTAGTAGAATACAATATATAAAGATGATAAGTAAAAGAAATTATACTGATAATTAAGAACAAAGTGAAACAGTAGTTATGACAATTGACAAATATAATAATAATTAGAAACAAAAGGGCAAAAGAAATTTAATAAAAGGTGAATAATTAGATAATGGAAAATTAAAAATCATTTTTTTAAACCCTATAATTTTTCACATTTTTCATAAGGTAAACAATTTTGTTTAAAAATTTTTGAAATTGGTATTTTTAATTAATATATATATATATATATATATATATATATATATATATATATATATATTAATGAATCGCCTTTCTCCTTGTTCATCGCATCACGCGTATACGGCTTGACCGATTTCTCTAATTTTTTTTTTTTTTTGGTAGGTTTATATAGTCGGGAGAAGAAACTTATGAAATATATAATCGCTCTATCTATCTATCTATCTCTCTCTCTCTCTCTCTATATATATATATATATATATATATATATATATATATATATATATATTCTTCTACCCTGTACATTAAAATTAAAATCTGAATAAAGGAATCGATTGCTCGTTTAAAAAAAATGAGGGTCCATGTTTAACCTCTTTTTCGTACGGCCAACAGTCTAGCCATAATACTGCAATGTCCAATAATCTGGTGTTTCGCCCCAGTGTGTGCTGGTAGCACTTCAATCTTTTATGACGCTATTGTAACTTAATGTGTTATTTACATCATATATGTGCATGATTATTTTAGTTTATGGGTTCCTTGCCTTATATTTATTGGATGAAGGAGTCCGCGAAAAAAGGTTGTTGGGAAACACTGCTATATACTGTCTATACATACTATATGGGGTGATTATTATGCTTATATAATTTGCTATCACACATGGCCTCCGTGGCGCAATCGGCTAGCGCGTTCGGCTGTTAACCGAAAGGTTGGTGGTTCGAGCCCACCCGGGGGCGGCCATCTTTTTATTGTATTAATTAATTATATATATATAATATATATATATATATATATATATTATATATATATATATTATATATATAAATACTTGTAGAATTCAGCAAGCGGCAACATGTAGTGAAAGAATCCGGTAAGCGCAATAATCGATTTTCAATTACCTCCGTTGCTAAAATCAATTTAAGAACTTTTAAATAAATGTTTAACAAAAGTCTAAAGAATCGTATTGTTTCGATGGATTGTCTGTTTATTCATTTAACGTCATTTAACACGCTACATAGACTAATGCTACTGTCCTAACTTTTGCCTATCCTTGTTTAATTCGGATAGAGATCTCTAACATAACTATAACTAAGGATTTTCTACTCCAATTAAAAATCCATGAACCACCTGCCAGATTTGAACCCGTGACCTTGGGCCTTAGAAGGCTGTTATGCTTGCCACTATTTGTAGTAAAAATATATATTATAAATATTTGTTTCAGATTGAATAATATAACAATAGAAATTATTATGTACATGTTTTATAATAAGTATATTTTATAATTTGTATATAATATAACATTTTTTCTAAAATCTATAGCAATAACGGTATATTATACATCTATTATTTTTAGGTAAAAAAAAAAAATTCATAAAAATATTTTTTTATCTTTTTTCCTTTTTTTTTTTTTTGGTTATCAATATTGCCCAACTAGTATTTCGAATCAAACAAATCAACAAAATTTAAGATACATTAAAGATAGAAAATTTTAAAAATCTACATTTAAGCCGTGCCAGCCTATTTCAATCAGCATAAAACCTACATGATATTAAAAATCACTAAATTTTACATCGATATAAAGAGTTAAATCAAAATCTTTAGAACCGTATTTGAGAAAATCATAAAAACTGCGTAAAATGCCTATAGCTTTTTTCAGTCAAATTCATAATTTTTCCAGTCAATTTCATAATTTCTTGTACCCATTTTATACAGTTAATTGAATGAGGTTTTGCAATGAAGAACTTAACATTTTTATTAAATCTTGTTGTTTATCCATTTAACATCACTTCATGTTACTGTGCTTAATCCGACGGTACAACGGGAGTCCTAAGTTTTGTCTATCTAGGTTTACTTAAGATCGGATCTTTTACGAGTTCCATTTTTTAAATCTTTTAAGAGTCACCTGTGGTGCAGTGGCTAGTATAACATCCTTCTATCCACTAGATCGCGAGTTCAGACCTGGCAGATGGCCATTGGATACATTTTAATGTTTTCAACTAAATTCATTATTGTTTACATCTCAAGGATTTTTACTCCCTAAAAACAAATATAGGACCACCTGCTGGTTTTGAACTTGCGACCTTAAGCATAGAAGGATTTTTGCTAGCCACTACACCACAGGTGCCCTCGATACATTAAACAAGGTGTTTGGAACTGCCGGGTCTGAACTTGTGACCTTGGGTATATTAATCCTTAACACCTTGTTGATTGATTGTTGCATCAAGGGTCACCTGTGGAGTAGTGGCTAGTATAACAGCTTCTTTTAAAGGACGAAATAACCATGAATTTAACTGAGAAAAGCTATATAATAAAGTGGCTGTAACATCTCAGGTACATACTTTTCTGTAATATGAAATTTCACTTTTTATACAAATTATCTTTTTTGAACTGGACCAACCAGACATACACTATTTTGCGAGACTTGGTCATTAGGATTCAGGGAGCCCCTAAAATTTGTACTTTCGGCTAAAACTCTAATTACTGGACTGACCATGCGGTATTTACACGCACAGACTTTTTTGCGGTACTTATGCGTATTATATTTATATACTCTTACCAAAAAAGGAATTATACTGATAAATAATTTACCAAATCGTATAATAATCTTTTAAAAATATAAATAAGGAATGATTGCAGTCACAAATCGATCATCGCTAATTATAATTTGGTATTAGTGTTAAGATAGCAACTTTTAATTTTATTTTTTTATAAATAATCCTGGCAGTATGAACATATTTACAAATTTAAACTCCAAGATTTACAGCTTACACTCAATGTCTGCAATGTAATCCTGAGGAGAATCCTGCGGTAAATAAAAAAGCCAATCTAATGCATTAGAAGTCGGCAGATTTATAGATTTGATTTAAAATATATATTTTACGCCATATAAACAAAACATCTGGTGCGCGCAACACACGACTTTCGCCTAGCTCCGTTGTTAGTATAAATTTACAATTCAATTTTTACATTAATTTTTATTAAGTAAAATTGTAAGTAAGATTGTATCTGTCCCAATTTGGACATCAATAGTAGTGGTGAAAGATATCATACATACTACATTCATACAATATTTACACGGCATAAAATTTAGAATAATTTAAGAACTTCAAATAAATTTAAAGTTAAACAAAGCTTACTTTAAAAGAAGATATTTTAAAATATCGGTATTTAACTCTTGTCAGACTATTAAAATCTAAATTATATTAAATACATCTATATAGCGAGTTTAATCAAAATAGTTAGAGCTGTTTTAGAATAAATCGTAAAATAACTCTTCTCTTTTGCCAAATTTATTGAAAAAGTTGCTGTAATATCTCAGGCGAATACGTTTCAAAAACATGAAACTTATTGTTTTTCAGATAGTCCTACCACGCATGCCACACATTTTGCTGGAATAGTGAACTTTTATTAACAGTGAAAACTGGAATCCGAAAATTTTCACAATCGCAATTATTTCCCTTACTGTATATTCCATAAAAAGATAAGTGAATGTCAAATGGAATTCCAATGAATTTTAATTTAGTTTCATTATATTTAACACAGATACGTAAGAAAGTAAGTACGCAATAAGTTGTTATGAGAGATTTATTTAAATAGTATTTTCTCATGTACTGACTACAAACACACGAATAATGGTTGAAATTTTACTACATTTGAAGATAGTTCGCATATTTGACAAAACAATTCCTGTCCTTGAATATTTAAAAAAAATCTCACATAAAATAGTTCGTTATCATATGTTTATTTTTTTTCTGTAAACAGTCTCTCTAAGTTGTTTACTAAAACTTAGAGAAAAAATATCATCAACTCGATTACTCATGTTATGCTTAAGGGCCTTTCTCGGTAAAAACGTGCGTCTTCTTTGAAAATTTCAAAAGTCGAGTTTTTGTCCATACTTTTTTCTTTTGTGTGTCCCTATAAATGAAATCGGATCTGATGTAGCACTCTAGGTGTAATAATCTAAATAATTAGTTCCATTAATAATTAATTAATTAAAATACTAATTAAAGAAGGTGTAACGATTTCTGCAAGCCTTTTCCCGCCTTCATATGGCTCGAAGGGAGATCAAGGCGCGAAAAAACGTTTGGGGTGCGCCAATGACACAAAATCCCTTGGACATTTCTGTTTTATTTATTTAAAACGAATATAACCGTTTTCACAACCTGCAATACTGTATTCTGAAACTATAGAGTATAGGTATGAAAGCAAAGGACCAAACCAGTTAAATCTTTCCAGCACCTTGACAGGGTACTGCGTTGAAGTTGGTAAGTATCCTGTCAAAGTCTGATTTGGACAGGGTGAGACAATGACGTTTCGGACATTTATTCAAATTTTTCATACAGGAATAATTCATTTATTTGAATATATGAATGTGCACCAAGTAGAGCAGAAAAATATCTACCAAAAAAAAAGTTGGAAAATAACCAGTTTTATTACAAGGGAAATCATTTGGACAGGGTTTGTACGTTTCGTTAAGAATGGCCCTTATGATATATTGTTAATCTGCGGTTTTCAGCTCAATTAATCCTTACTGGATAAACGGTCAAACCTTCCTCTTACGACAAAGGTAACCAAAGTTAAATGAATATTTGAAATAGATATTGAATTTTTTTTTATATTAATTTATTGTAATTTAAAACTGTATTATACAACACAATGAGTAAATATACAGAGTGATGAAAAGTCGTGAAAATGTCTCATGAAAGAACTACCCAATCGTAGCACTTTACTAACTATTTTGAGGCAGTAAGTCCCGAGGCCACCTTCTTTTCAATCGCCTCGGCAGGTTATCAGGGATATCTAAGGAAGATTACGGAGAAGTAGATTTGTGTGGGCAGAGAGTGTGGAAAGAAAAGAGGTATATCTATCACGGGCTATGTTTGCAACAAATGGAATGTTGAGGTCATTTTGAAGGAGTTGATTTGTGACAAAATAAAATAATTCAGTATTTGGTGAAGGATTTTTACTTTCACTTACCTATATATGAAATATTTAGTGAGGGAAAGTATTGATTTTGATTCCTTTTTGGTATAATTCAATGAGCAGGATGGAGAGAATAGATGTTGGACTAATAGAAATATTTTGAATGGCGAGGATCGGTCAATAAATACGGAACACATCTTTAAAAAAATCACAAAAATTTTCTTAATATGTCAGTAATTGGCGCAGGTATCCTACATTACTTAAAAAAAATTAATTTTTTATTTTATTTATTTACACTGTTTATACAGCATATATCCCAACCTATTTCAACACCTTCCTTTCTACATAGGCTGATGACACTTGTGAGTTATCAGTCAATAATGATCCTTCTATTGCCTCTCAAACTCTCCAATCCCACATCAGAGACCTTGAAGTATGGTGTTAGAATTAGCGAATTTAATTAATTTCAACAAATCTCACCAAATAATCTTTACCCTCCGTCGTAAACCTATGACATCCTGTCCTACAGTATCCTTTCATAATATTCCGCTTGTTCCAGTTGAACGGATTCGCTATTTAGGGCTCCTTCTTGACAAAAGTCTTACGTGGAGTCTGAAGACTGAAACGACAAGAAACTGCTCGCCGCTTTCGGTTACTTCAACACTTACTAGACAAACGCTCTAAAATTTCACTTAAATACAAAAGACTCATCTACATGACCATCATAAGACCTATCTGGACCTACGGAGTTGAGCTATGGGGCTCCTCTAAACCATCAAATTCTTCCCGTATCCAATCCTTACAGTCCAAAATACTTCGAAAAATCCTAAACGCTCCTTATTTTGTCACGAATAAGCCATAAAGACCTTGATATTCCCTTTGTAGCTGATTTGGCCCGAACCAGGTATCAATCCTTCCATGACGAAATTCAATCCCACTCTAACCCACTAGTTTCAATCCTCGCTTCCTCTTCAATTCCCGACAATCCTCCGAGGCGTCTGAAAAGTCGATGGCCTCGAGACCTTCTTGTTTAGATTGATTACTAGAGTGCTGCCAATGGGCAGTTTCTCTTCAGGTTTTTCATGTACACTATCTTTAATCAGCATATTTACTTGATGTAATTCCTATACAGTTGTAAATTTCAATAAAATATTAAAAAAAAAAATTGATTTCTTTGATGATAAGTACAGTAATATGGACGTATAATATACCGTTGGAAAGAGAAAGAATAAAAAAAAATAGTATATTATACAAAAAGCTGTAATAAGTAATATAAAGTGACGAATGAAGAATAAACTTATTACTGATTATAAATTAAATACAGTTATATTATTTAATCTAAATCATATGTTTCCAACGAAGATGAATTCACGTGTCATTAAAATCAACTTAAAATATTTTTCAAATTGAAGTATATTAATAGTTTTTAAATTGATTTTAACAGTCGAGGGAAGGGAATGTCGCGTGTTGGCCGCACCAGATATTGACGAAAGTCCCTATATAAGATGGTCACCATGGAAACGCCTACTGACTGAACCATGCTGGTATATGTTCCAGTTTGCCTCCAGCTGATAAAATAATTACATTTCTTGTCAATAATAATTTGTGAAATAAATAACAAGAAGCCGACACCACGGAACACAGGGCGAGTAATATCAAGTCAGATGTAGGAAACTCTTTAAATACTTCCTCTTTAATTTATGCATATATTAATAATTTACGATGGTTGTTTTTTTGTTTTTTATAAAGCGAGACTCAGGGACGCCGCTACGGAAAAGGTAGAGGAGTGTCCCTTTCTAATAATTCGGAAACATTAAAAAAAAAATAAAAATGGGTATTTGATTTTATATGAAATTTCAAAATCTTTGTAAAGCGAAAAAATCTGATTCGGGCTACACACGACTTTCACTTACCTTCGTTGTTAAAATCGGTTCAAGAATTTTCAAATACAGTTAATGATTAAAATGAGTGAAACTAATAAAGAATTGCTTAAATTAAATTTCTATAGAAACAAGTTTTATGATCTATTATATTATTATCTGAAACCATCAGTTAGTTTTATCGGCTTTTCATCACTCTTTATTAACTTTTACAAGTTTGTTTATAAGATAATATGTTTTCTAAAATCTTTAGCTTTCCAACGGTATATTATACATGTAGATTACTATTCTTGTATTGAAAAACTTGGATGAGAATTGCATAAAAAAATATGTTTGCACTTTTCTCCTTTAGTCGGTTATCATATTCGTTCAACTTGTATATTTAGCTGTTTTTCAGCAATGCTTATCAGATATATATATATATATGTTTTTTGTTTTTTTTTTAGAGTCTACAAAATTAAAGGTACTTTAGAGGAAGAATATTTTAAATATTGACATTTAAGCCCTGACAGACTATATCTATAAGTCAGAATGAAACCTACATGATATTAAAGCCCATTTAGTTTTATTTTTATATAGTGGGTCTAATCAAAATCGTTAGAGCTGCTTTTGAGAAACTCATAAAAAAGATGCAAAATGCAAGGTGCAAAGTGGCTCTTCTGGTTAACTGATTATGATGAAAAAAGTTTCTGTAACATCTCGGGCGAGAGTTTTCTCAAATATGAAGTTTCAGTTTCATAGGAGTTTTGTTTTCGCGCTGGAGTTAACACACACACACACAAACACGCAGACACAGAGAACTTTTATCGGGTCTTGGTTATTTGGACTTAAGGGATCCTAAAACGTGTATTTCCGTCGAAAACCAGGATTCGAAAATTTTCACGATCGCAATACTTTCTCTTACTGTATATTTCATATGTAGGTAAGTGAAAGTAAAAATAATTCAGAGCCGAATAATGCTTTAAGAATTATTCGGTTGTCAGCTACTTGTTTCTTCTGTTCTGTTCCCAAACTTTGACTACGGTTGCCTGCTGTATGGAGGACTTACCGATAAACTGGAAACAAAATTGAAACGTCTAATAAATTGTTTTGTAAGATTTATTTTTGGAGCTCGTAAACGTGACCATATTTCTGGCTATTATACTAAGTTAAAGTGAATTTATTTTTCTGTTCGACGGTTATATTTCCATGGTTCCTACCTATTCCAAACTTTAAAAAATAGAAAACCTTCCTATATAACTGAACTCCTCATACTCCGCTCAGACATCCATTCGTTAAACACTAGAAGCCAATCAATTAATATTTATAACCCATCACATAAAACTGCGTCCTTTCACAAATCCTTTTTTGTTCGCTCATCATTATTTTGAAACTCCCTGCCTATCTCTATCCGTAAAACTGCCTCTCTCTCTTCTTTCAAACACCATCTCATCCATTACCTATTTGAATCTCAATCTTCGGTTCCATTGTAAATATAGGTATTTATAGTATATATATGTTTGTATGTATAAGTTCGTGCTCCACGTGTATATAATTATAGTAAGGTATATAGATTGATTGGATTGTTTAAGTATTTTATTTAAAAGTAACTAGACCATAATTTTTTTTTTTTTTTTTTTTTTTTAATAGAAATTTCTCTCTCTTATTAAGATTTATTACAATTTGTTTCATAATGAACACTAGTAATAGTGATCTGATATACATTCATACAATATATACAGAAAATAATGATAAAGTCAAATTAAATAAAATATATACAAAACAATAGCAATTAATAAAACAAAAAAGAAACAACAAACAAATCAAAACAACTACCTGTAGTAGAGATAAATACAAAGTTGGGAAATAAATAAACAACATACAAACAAACTTAACTATATACAGTATATACAATCTGCTAAGGGGACCCTAGACTGGGCCACTCCCTCCACAAGCGGGGGAGAAGCCGAATCTAAGAGATCCCAGCGCCTCTCTCTCTGAGGTATCACTGGCGTAAGCCAGTGGAGGCTGAGTTAGGGCGCAATAGCCACAAACATACAGTACATGTGGTCCCAGAATAAAGATTTTTTTAATTTCATTTCATTTCAATCTTAATAATATCGATTCGTTTATTGTCACGTGAAATACAGGGACTAATATGTATGTAGGTACACAAAGGTTGTATGTATATATTTTTTTGTAATAAAAAAACAAAAAATTGTCAAATAATAACTTATGGGAAAAACATAGAATTAAAAAGTCTATATTTAGTCGTATCATTAGTGATTCTTCGAACTCTCAAAGCTTAAATATTTTTTGAAGGTTATATCCTGTGTGAAAAAACCTTTAAATCAAAATGATAAACTTTAGTTACGGTGAAATTTTTTTTAATCACTTCTATTTTTTATGACATTACTCTATAAATTAATAGAACTGATGTTCTCTTCTGCTATATTAGAGATTTTAAATCAAAATAATAGACTGCCAATTTATTCTTATTTTCATTAGATTCTGAGTCCGCTATTTTATCGTTCTATCTAACTTCGACAATGATTCACGACCATCTGACATTTTTAACATACCGATAAAACGTTAATTTTTTTTTTTATTATTTATTTAATGATTTATTAGCTGTTTGATAAAACACATGAAGAGAAACTGACCATTTGCAGCACTCCAATAGACAATCTAAACTAGAAGGTCTCGAGGCCATCTTCTTTTCAGGAGGATTGACAGGAATGGAGGATGAAGCTAGGATTGAAACTAGTGGGTTATAGTGGGAGTAGAGTTTGTGAAGAAAGAAATGATACCTGGTTCGGGCCAAATCAGCAACATGTGGAATATTAAGGTCTTTATGGATGACCTTATTCGTGACAAAGTAGGTAGCGCTAAGGATTTTGGATTGTAAGGATTGGATGCGGGAAGGATTTGATTGTTTGATCAACTCCGTAAGTCCAGATAGGCCTTATGATGGTAATATAGATGAGCCTTTTGTAGTTGAGTGGAAGGTCAGAGCGTCTGTCCAGTTAGTGTTGTAGTAAGGGAAAGCGACGGGGAGTTTCTTGTTTCAGTCTAGTGTGCGGGTTCCATGTTAGACGTTTGTCAAGAATGAGTTCTAAATTCTAAATGAAAAAAAATTCATTTGAATCAAATTTTAATTTTTTTTATCACTCAACATTCTTGATATTTATCTGTTTTTTTTTAACCAGTTCTTATCTATAGCCCCAAAGCTCAACTATATAAGTCCAGATAGGCCTTACGTAAATATGTTTTGGTAGCTAAGTGAAAAGTTAGAGCGTCTGTCTATTAAGTGTTGAAGTTTCTGAAATCGGCGAGCAGTTTCTTGTCTTTTCAGTCTTGTATGCGGACTCCACGTAAGACTTTTGTCAAACAGGAGCCCTAAATAGCGAATCCGTTCAACTGGAACAAGCGGAATATTATGAAAGGATACTGTAGGACAGGATGTCATAGGTTTACGACAAAGAGTAAAGGTTATTTGGTGAGATTTGGTGAAATTAATTAAATTCGCTAATTATAACACCATACTTCAAGGTCTCTGATGTGGGATTGGAGAGTTTGAGAGGCAATAGAAGGACCATTATTGACTGATAACTCACAAGTGTCATCAGCATATGTAGAAAGGAAGGTGTTGAAATAGGTTGGGATATATCCTGTATAAACAGTGTTTTTTTTTTTGTTTTTTTTGTTTTTTTATTGAGAAATATTACAATCTGTTTCAGAATGAACAATAGTAATAGAGATATATGACCACATTCATACAATATATACAGAAAATAACGATAAAGTCAAATTACATAAAATAGAAAAAAAAAATCATTTATATGTACAATAAAATATAACAAAATAAAAAAATAAAATAAAATAAAAAAAACAAAAAAAAAAAAAAAAAAAAAAAAACTACAACAACCTATAATTGAAATAAATACAAAGTTGGTATATAAATAAAAATCATACAAACAAACAAATATAATATACAATATTTACAACTGCTAAGGGGACCCCAGACTGAGCTTTTCCCTCCACTTGTGGAGGAAAAAAGCGGAATCCAAGAGATCCCAGCGCCTCTCTCTCAGCCGCATCACTGGTCTTAGCCAGTAGAGGCTGAGTTAGGGCGCAATAGCCACAAACATACAGTACATGAGTGGAGGATCTGACCAGTGTCAGAACTCCAGTATAAATGTTATAGAACGTCGCGGGGCCACTGCCGTTTCAATCTTCGTGGAGGATTGTAGGGGTGTGTGGAGCTGGAGAGGGATTGAGCTAAAGGATTAGGATGATGAAGAAGGTTCTGATGGAAATTAGAAAATTTGGATGGTACCAGATCTAAAATGAATGGAATATTGAGGTCGTGGTGTAAGGTACTGTTGGAAACATAATAGGGAGCATTAACTATTGTTCGTAGGACTTTGGATTGGAAGGATTAGATGCGTTTGATGTTAGAGTATTTAGCTGTCCCCCACAGTTCAAGTCCGTAGGTCCATATAGGTTTCAGTACTGTCTTGTATATTAGTAATTTGTTGTCAACTGTAAGATGAGATTTTCTGTTTAATAGTCTGTACAACTGGCCGAATCTGCGGTTGAGTTCTTTTCTTTTAAGTCTTGTATGTGGGTTCCACGTTAGTCTTTTGTCTAGTAAAAAGCCCAGATACCGGACTGTGTCTGAGGAAGGAAGCGGTATGGAATTGAATTTAACTGTTGGGCAGGATTTGCGTCGAAGGGTGAAGGTGACGTGTGTGCATTTTCTTTCGTTCACCTTAATACGCCAAGCATTACACCAGTCTTCGACAAGGGAAAGGTGCCTTTGGAGATTTAGCGATGCTGCTTCAGGATCGGAATCGGATGATAAAATGGCTGTGTCATCAGCAAATGTTGCCAGAAAGGTATCGGGATCGGTAGGGATATCGGCGGTATAGAGGGTGTAGAGGACGGGTCCTAAGACGCTGCCTTGAGGAACACCGGCCTCAACAGTATAATGTTTGGAAAACTCTAAACCACAGCGAACTCGGAAGGAGCGGTTTGATAAATAGGACCGGAGGACTAGGTATAAGGATTGGGGTAAATGGGTTTTGAGCTTAAAGAGCAATCCCGGGTGCCACACCCGGTCAAAAGCTTGCGCTATGTCCAGAAAGGCACCCGAACAATACTCCTTGCACTCAAGAGCGGAGGAAATGTGGTCTACAACTCGGAGTCCTTGCTGAACCGTGGAATGTTGAGGACGGAATCCAAACTGGTGTGAAGGAAAATTGTTAAATTTGGCTAGGATTCGTTTTAATAGGAGTTTTTAGAAGATTTTGGAGAGGATCGAAAGAAGGCTAATAGGTCTGTAGGATGACGTACAGTTGGAGGGTTTACCTGGTTTTAGGAAAAGGATGATAGTCGAGTGTTTCCACAACAGAGGGAAATAGGTAGTGCGTAGGATACAGTTATAGATATATGTAAGGAATGTAATGGCTTTAGGTGGAAGTTGTCTAAGAATTTGAGGAGTAAGGAGATCGTATCCAGGGGATTTACGGAGAGGAAGCTTTTTAAGAAGATATTTGACCTCAGAGGGATTGATTGCTTTAGGTGGTAAGGAAATTGGTATCGGTGACGTAAGGAACTCTTCAACTATTGCGGTATTGGTTGGATTGAGATCAGAATGAGGAGTGAATACCTTGGAAAGGTGTAGTGCAAATTCCTGGGCCCTATCTTTGTCAGAAGCAGCCCAGGAATTATCACTACGCCGGAGAGGATGGGATATCAGGGGAGATTTTAGGATTCTCTTCGTGACGTTCCACAAGGAATTGTCACGAGTCGAGAGAGAGGAGAGGTAGGAATTGTAGGATTGAGAACGGAAGATCGCCAACTCCCGCTTTAATTGTCTACAATAAAAGTTATAGGAGTGGCGATCTGCTGGGTGGCGGGTGCGTTGCTATAATGTTCTGGCTCGGCGTTTGGTGTGGATTAGGTCTAGGAGGTGTTGTGGTAAATGGTTTTTGTAAGGATTTATTTGGGAGTGCTTGGGAACGGAGGCAGTCCAGGCGGCTTGTTGAATCGAGGTTGTAAAGGAATAGACGGCATCGTCAAGGTCAGTTTGGGTTTTGAGAGTCACTCTGAGGTCAATATCATTGGTGAGGATTTCGCGGAAGAGGTTCCAGTTGATAGGGCCTCTGATGAATGACGGTGGGACAGGTTTAGGCATAGGTGTTAGGAATACATTTAGGATCAGTGGACTATGGTCAGAGGATAGTTCATCAAGGCGAGTTACGGAATAGTTCAGGGAGCCTAATCCGCTGTGGATGAAGAAGTCGAGGATGTATGGATTACGGTTAGGATCTGTTGGCCAGTAGGTAGGGGAATTGGGAGGTAGGAGATTAAGGCGTCGGGAGTTGAGTGCAGCCTGCAATGTCCGTCCACGAGTATTTGTGGTCCTGGAACCCCATTGTTGGTGCTTGGCGTTTAGGTCTGCACCCAGAATAAAGTGATTCCCCAATGAATTGAGGAAGGATCCAAATTGGGTAATGGAAATAGAATGTTTAGGAGGGCAGTATGCTGATGCGATGACGAGCGGAAAGGAAAAGGTCTTGATTATAACAGAGGTGGCTTGTAGGAAGTCGTGGGCGGAAGTGATGGGAGAGGGATCGGTGGACAATGACTGCAGTACCGGCATGGGCTTTGCCGTCTGGATGGTCTGTCCGGTATGTCGTGTATTCAGGTATTTTGAAGTACTGTTTAGTGGTTAGTCTAGTTTCAGTAATGAGTGCAACATCAACGTTTTTGTCTTGCAGTAAGGCTGTAAGTTCGTCAGTGTGAGTTCTAACACCATTCGCATTCCAAAGGAGAATGGATAAGGAATTAGGTGAGGTCATTTATGGTTTTTGTAAGGCAGGAATGAGATTTGATACAAGGTTCGTAAGGAGTGATATTAGAGGCATAACAAGGGATTTGATTTCGGAGATAAAGGATGTCATCAAACTGGTAAGGTCTGTGGCGTTTGAAGGAGGAGGAATATGAGAGATTTGTGGCGGATTAGGATTTTTAGGATTGGTTATATTTTGAGGAAGAGGTATTTGTGGAATGGACTGAGGATATTTAGGTACATTTTGCAGTTCCGGCAGGGCCTCGGCTTCACTACATTGGTTCCCAACTCCAAGTAAGTGGGCAAATGATACATTGGCATCGATTATTTTTGAGGGTTCTCTTCTAGTTCTTGTCTGTCTTGCTGTTTCATCCAGTACTTGGGGTTTTTGATACCTGGTCCTTAGTTCCTTATAGATTTGGCATCCTTTGTAGTTGGCCGGGTGGTCCTTGAGGCAATGAGCACATACAGCGGGTGTTGACTTTGGTTTTGTACATTCCACAGACTTGTGCTGTTCACCGCATTTCACGCAGCGTGGTATGTGATAACAGTAACTTTTGGTATGACCATACGCCTGACAATTGTGACACTGAACAATTTCTCTCTTGGTGTAAGGTTTTTCGACTTTTACACTTGTATAGTACAGTCTTTTTAGATCGTAAATTTTTTCTACCCCTGACAATGGTTCCAGGTCAACAAAGAATAGAGGAAGTTGAACTCTATCTTTTATGACATTAGTGACTTGGCGCACTTTGTAACCCATCTCTATAAGTTCTTCTTTGATAGCTTCAACTGGTGTAGAAGAATGTAGATTTCTGATTACAACTCTAAGAGATCTCTCTTGGCGTAGCTGGTAAGTATGGAAATCCGCTTTAGTATCAGTTAGATATTTCACTATTTTTCTATACGTCTCGGCGGTGGTCGGTGATATTTTGGTGTCATTGATTCTACTCATACAGTAGTAGCTGGTGGAGTCGGTAATTTTATTCAATTGAGCACACAACAACTGAAAATTTTTAATATTTTTGACAAATATCGGTGGAGGCCGTGGTTCACTGGGTGTAGGAGCAGATTCCATGTTTTCTTTTTCATTATGTAGAATTTGAAAAGGATTTGGAGTGAAAAACGGAGATTCATCAGTCATCCCTTGTGACGATGTGCCAGGTTGTGGTTCAGATTCGGTATTAGTACCTGAAGGGGTTCCTTGCTGATTTAATTTTTTATTAGTATCACGGCGGGGTCTTTGTTTTATGGGAGACGTGATTGAACCACTAGATCTAGATCTTTTAGTTGATGCTTTGGAGGACATCACTTGGTGAAAATATCGCATTTCATGTGAAGAAGATACTGAGATAATAACTAGATGTGGGAAATAAAACAATAACTAAAGAAAAGAAAAAGCAATCCCGGCCTTGCCGAGCTACTGGCAATCAGCTGATGTGAAGAGGTTACCCAGCATTCACTTTACACCGTAAATTGTAACAAAACTTACTGTTGTTTGCTCCAATATTTACTGCTGCTGTTATCTTGAAGTCTGGTGAGGTTTTCAAGATTGTACTGAAGTGAATTCCAACTGAAAAAGCAAGAAATCCAAGAGACGATTTCAATGATGACTGCTATACTTATGCGCATGCGCAGAACCAACTGATATAAACAGTGTAAATAAATAAAATAAAAAATTAATTTTTTTTAAGTAGTGTAGGATAACTGCGCCAATTACTGACATATTAAGATTTTTTTAAAGATGCGTTCCGTATTTATTGATCGATCCTCGCCATTCAAAATATTTCTATTAGGCCAACATCTATTCTCTCCATCCTGCTCATTGAATTATACCAAAAAGATGAAGGAATCCATTTTTCTACATGAAATTCTGATGCCTGTTTTTTCTCCTATTACTGACATGTAAACACCAATTATTGACAGTTGTGAAGAACCAATTCCTGACACCAAGTAAATAAATATCAAGATCAAAATACAGTAAACCCTCTTTTTAACGAACACTCGTTTATAACGAACTATATTTGCGGTCCCTTGAAAAATGAATAGAAAACTATGATTTCTCCTCGTTTATAACGAAATATTCTCTTATAACGAACTAACGAACTTTTGTGGACATCAGAACTGAATTTGTTCGGTTATAACAAAAAATGAAGAAGAAAAAAATTACGATACGTCTTAATTCCTGGTAAAGAGCGGCGCCTTTCTGTCCAAATCCTTCTTACCTCTCCTTCTATACAGCTGAATTATGTGATTCACAGTCTGTCGCACATTGTCTCGTTATCGCGCGCACCAGATTTTTTACTATTATTTCTATTTTTTTTTTTTTTTTTTTTTTTTAGGGAGATCGCGGAACCATTTGTTTACGCCTGCGAATACGATATTAAACATATTCGTATACAGATATCACGATCAAAAGTTTTGGAGCCGTTTCCGAGAAAAAAAAAAAAAAAAGTCATAAAAATTTATGATTCCTTTGGCCAGTTCCTGTAAGTGGATTATATCTTAGTGTCCGACTCGAGCTATATTTACACACTTCCTATTAGATACACGAAAGGATATTTGGCACAAGCGGTGTTGTACCGTATTCTGCTAAAAGATCCTTGAATGAAATTGGCCCGATGAAATACCCGCTCAAGGGTAGCGTTCGCTTGAGAAGATAATGACAGGAGAGTCCTAATTATAGGCGACTGTATGCCGCGGTCTTGGCTAGGGTGTTTGTTAGGATCGTTGAACTTGGAGGGCACTTGACACCTCGTTTGGTAGAAATGTTTGTTTACACTCAGCGCGCAGTAATAATTGCTCCAATTCCTAACAGAAAAAAACATTACGCACAACATACGATTATCTCACAGTTCCCTCCTTAAAATAAATATAAGAATTTTTACAAATGAGCACCTTATTCAGTTAACCCTCGGTTTAACGAACTCCAAGGGAATAAATAATTCCCATTTTCGTTATGAAAGAATTCGTTATATCCGAAAAATATGTTGTAGAAAGAAAGAAAGAAAGTAAATTTTATTCTGGGACCTTCAGTCCCCTAAGAATAACGGAAAAGTACAAAACTGTGACTTGAGTCTGGCACAGAAACAAAATCATAAAAGAAATACAAACTTAAGATATAATATTATTTTAAAAAAAAAAAAAGTTAAATTAATAAATACGATTACTTAGTATGCTTATATGTTTATAATTATATAATCATAAATGTGTATCTGAAGATATATTACTATTGTGCTTCTTATGGTATAATAAGGTTATCGAGAAAACCAGAAGAAAGAAAGAGAAAGATGAATATATATCTAAAAAAGTGTTTACATATTTGTTGTGGTCCTCATTTTAAAATATAACAAGACTCATAAAATCCATATCTGAAGATGGATGGTTAAGAAATTGTATTGTATGTATGTTATATGTCTTGGTATAAATTCAGGTGGTTAAAAAGAAATATTTTCAATACAGGATTCGCTTTCAGGCATATGTTTATTTAGAAACTACAAAAGCAGTTAAAACTATGCACTATGTACATATATCTATCTTATTTCAAATTTTACATAATACTTTAAGATTAACATAAACCATCATTCTAAATACAAAACTTAAAAAGGAACTTACAATGTCATAATCACAGCAATTCATTTAAAGTTGAAATAAATTTCTCATTTTTTTCTAACATAAATTAGCTTCTGAAGATTGTTTTTATTTTGTGTTATATACAAATTCATCAATTATTGTAAATAGTAGTTAATCATGTTCATCTTGTCTGTTGGCCAGACATATTGTATATTTAAACTGTACAAACTTGTTGTTCTAAAGGAACCCAGTCCCAGAATAAAAATTATTTTCTATTCTATCTATCTATCTATCTAATAAATTCCATATCCCAATTAAGAAGCAACGGAGGCATCGATTTTATTTTTTATTAGCGCTAATCGTTGATAGAGGAGATTTTGATATCCCGTATTTTTCCGCAATTTTAGATTTCGACTTCTTGGAAAATCGCCAACTTTGTATCTAAATCAATGGATTTTCTCTTTGTTCTCATAAATTAATTAAATAAATTAAATTGGCTAGGCATGATATGTTTTATGTTGCAAATATCGTTATTTCCTGTAAAACTACGGCAGCAGTCACTGCAGAGTGTTTTAAATCGGACGTATTCAGCAAATATTTCTCACAAGCCTTTGGACGCGTGTAGTGGAAAATCTATAAAAAATATTTTTTGAAGGCTCCTACCAACTGATTCTAAAATTCAAAGAGACTATCATGTTTGAAATTTGATGCTATACAACTTTTATTTCAAGACGTTTTTCGATTCGGATAGTTATTTCCGAGTTACAGTTGTCTCTAAGTGACCAAATTCGGTTTATCAACAAAAATGGAAAAATTAGCATATTTTTTATGAAAGAATGCGGCAATATTACTAAACCAAATCCAATAATTAAGATTACTTTTAGAAAGGAAATTTAACGTTCTTTCATTTTGAAGAGAAAGATATTTTCTGTAGTAAGCACCGTTTACGAGTCATAGGTGAAAAACTGAAAAAAGTGCAAAAAATTCGAGGATTTCCGGCTTCAAAAAGTTAGGCTCACCATCTGTAGTGGTGCAAACTTTTATTTAATACATCATTAAGAGGTATTAAAACGATTTCCAGCTTTGTCCGAATTACTTCCCACAAACCTTGAATTTTATTCTTATTTTACTGGGCTATTTAGGATGTGTAAACATTATTGACCAAGTAAACACGATTTTATAAACACAGGCTTAAATTGAAGTATTGAAAAACGCAACAAACTTACTTTACAACCCTATATACTTAAAGCATTGTAATAGTAATAACCAGATAAATCTAGTTCTATTATTGTCAGTTTTGTTCTTAGTTCTTTTTCTTCTAGTTGTATCATTGAGATAATCTCTTTGTATTGCATAAAAACATCAATTGCATAAATTTTGTTAATAATTAGAATGACATGAGCTCGTGCTTGCAATGCAATTTGATGTTAGTCAACCTAACATCATAATTTAGACGAATTACACTGACATAATAACCATTGCAACACTGGCAATGACTGTACGGGATCGATATTTAACAAAACGAATTCTTCCCGTATCCAATCCCTACAATCCAAAATCCTCAATTCTCCTTACTTTGTCACGAATACACTAATCTATAAAGACCTTAATGTTCCGTATGTTGCTGATTTGGCGCGATCTACATACCATTCCTTTCATGACAAACTCCATTCCCACCTAATCCTCTAGTTTCAATCCTTTCTTCCTCTTCAATTCCTGACAATCCTCCGAGGCTTCTGAAAAGGAGATGGCCCCGAGACCTTCTTGTTTAGAAAATTTTTAGAGGGCTTCCATTGGGAAGCTTCTCTACATGTGTTTCATGAATTTTTATATTTCATTCCAATTTACTTGTTGTATAAGATTATACAGTTGTAAATTCCAATAAATAAATTTTAATATATATATATATATATATATATATATATATATATATATTATATATATTGTTTGATCAGTTCTCGACTGTTGATAATTTAAGTTTGTGTTGTTCTTAGGTTTCAGTCAATGAATAAACAATTTTATCTATGCGACGTTTCGAGAATTTATTGTTCTCATAATCATGCAATTTTGGACAAAATAGTGTCTTAATTAGGCAAGTTTAGCCTACAAGCTTTGAAAGAACACTAAAAAATAAAAAAGGAATCGTTCAAGTATGTTAGATTTTCCAGGAATTTATGATGAAGGTCATCATAAATTCCTGGAAAATCTAACATACTTGAACGATTCCTTTTTTATTTTTTAGTGTTCTTTCAAAGCTTGTAGGCTAAACTTGCCTAATTAAGACACTATTTTGTCCAAAATTGCATGATTATGAGAACAATAAATTCTCGAAACGTCGCATAGATAAAATTGTTTATTCATTGACTGAAACCTAAGAACAACACAAACTTATATATATATATATATATATATAATATATATAACAATTGTTTTCAAAACATTTTGTCTTTTCCTTTTTTTTTTTTTTTTTATTTTTTCCCCCCTTAAAACATCCGATTCTTGTAAACATAAATATTTTCTTATTTCAAGAATAAATAAAAACAAATAAACTTCCTTTTTGTTGACTATTTACAGCATTTCTTTATACATCTAACAATAATAGAAGTTTTTTTTTTAAGGTCGGCATAAATAAAATGGCATCGGCACTATTTTTGAATCTGAGAAAAATAGATGTATTTTCTTATTTTGGTTCCATTCATACTTCATATGACAATAAATGCTTGATTTTATTTTTATATTATTTTTGTGTGTTTTGTTTCCTATGATAAAGGTTTTTATGTAATTTCTTTATAATCTAATTTTTTGACTCAAAACACGACTTTCACTTACCTCCGGTTTTAGAATCGATTAAATAATTTTCAAATACATTAAGAGATAAAAATGAGTGAAAACATTAATGAATTCAATTTTCTACAGAAGAAATGTGTTTTATTTAAAAAATCTATTATATTATTATCTAAAATAATCACTTAGTTTTGTCGGTTTTTCATCACTCTCTATTAACTATTAAAAGCTTGTGTATGAGATAATATTTTTTTCTAAAATCTTTTGCTTTACAGCGGTATATTATACACGTATATCACTGTTCTTAAGTTAAAAAACAAAAAATTGCATTAAATTTTTTTTTCAGTTTTTTCCTTTGTTTCTTTTTCAAATTCGCTCAACATGCATATTTAGCTGTTATTTATCAATGCTAACAAGATATGTTTTTTTTTTTGTAGAATCTACAAAATAAAAGGTACTTAAGAAGAAGACAATTTAAAATATCGGCATTTAAGCCCTGTCAGACTATTTTAATCAGAAAAATCGGTAATTGAAGAAGCAGTCAATGAAGTTCTAGAAAAGAGTCAGTCCACAAACAAAACTGCACTCGTTTTTAAATATATCAAGGGCCTATTTAGCTAAAATAGTTGAAAAATCAAAGGCTACTGGTGAATTGCCTTACAAACACCGTTCTAATTTAGGAAATAGGGGTATTTTCTCAACAAACCAGGAGAATATGCTTGCGTATTACTTAAAGACTTCTTCTAAAATGTGCTATGGCTTGACAAGACATCAAACTGAGAAGCTAGCATTTGATTGTGTCATGGCCCATGATATCTGCCCAGATAAATTGAAAGAAATTGAAAATGCGAGTGGTGATTGCAAAGATGCCTGATACAACTAATAGTTTTCTTAGAAATGTCATTATTTACTACAAAGGATTCGTTAGATTGTGGTTTTGTTTTTATAATTGTTCAATTAATATACTCTATGGTGCTGACAAGCTCTATCATAACATCTAGTAGCTCTTTCAATACCGAATTGTTTTGAAAGAGCCAAAAAACTGATCTTTTTTAAAAATGAATATTCCGTTGATTTTTTTTATAGTATTTAAGATTTTTCTGTACGGAATAACCTACTTAAGAAAATAAAGAACAATTATGAAAAAAAATCGTTTCTTTCATAAAAAGTATCATTTTTTGGGTCCGTTTAGTAAACTGGCTCATGCCCTATATCCTGCTCAGGCTCTAAGAACCTGCTCCAATCCGCCAAACCTTGTACACAATAAATTATTAAAATTTATGAATATAATATAGGTAGCTATAGTATAGTACGTACAACATATGTAGGTATCTATAATAAGTTATATTGTATTTACTATTTACAATCAGTTACTTCGCACAATTTAAGGTATATGTGCAATGCATGAGTAATTCTTGATACAAGCCAAGGCTACGCCAATAGTTTTCACAAAGACAATTTAAAATAATTTTCGCGGACACCATGACCATCACCTGCCTTAGGCAAACAAAATGCACTTGCATTTGGTTGTGCTGAGAGTCCTTCAACTGTTTGGTAGTGGTCTCCTTCTACTGTATGTTTGAGGACATCGTTGTCTATTACGGACGGAGGTCTTCCTCGGGGCAAGTTTTCCAAGTCGGTATCCCCAGCTGAAAACTTCCCCAAACGCCTTGCAAATATTTCTAGCGGCCTCAGCTGCTGAATGGCCGAGTTTAAACTCGTACAAAAATATTACTCGAAAATCGCGTGTTTCCATGTTCATATTTAGAGGTTACGGAGTAGAGCTTTGGGGCTCTACTAAACCATCAAACTCTTCCCGTATCCAATCCTTACAATCCAAAATCCTTCGCCAAATCCTTAACGCTCCTTACTTTGTCACGAATAAAATCATCCACAATGATTTTAATGTTCCATATGTTGCTGATTTGGCCCGTACCAGGTATCACACCTTCCATGAAAAACTCCACTCCCACTCTAATCCATTAGTTTCAATCCTTGCTTCCTCTTCCATTCCTGATAATCCTCCGAGGCGTCTGAAAAGAAGATGGCCGAGAGACCTTCTTGTTTAGACTCACTACCAAAGAGTGCTGCCAATGGGCAGTTTCTCTTCATGTTCATTCCATGTGTTATAACATTACAGCATCTTTACTTGATGTATTTTTTGTACAGTTGTAAATTTCAATAAATAAATAAAAAAAAAATTTGGAGGTATATTAAAAAGTGGGAATATTGATAGGGAAGCTAATGTTTATAATACAAAAGTAATAATACAAAGAGAATTAGTAACCGTTTACTTTAAATATGTAAACATTCGGAAGAAAACATCAGAGACCTGCAAAATCCTTTATGTATTTCAGAAACTATAAAAACGGACATTTCATGCGAAGCAACCCAATAGATCAGGGTCTAATAGAATGTAGATTTTTCTAGAACTGAATCGTAGATCGGTAGTAACCCTTATCAGTGGCGATAGTCCCAGGCGAATAACCTTGACGTTTCGAGATATCCTATGACCTTCTGTAACAGAATGAATATATTTAATATTTTCTCTGATATAGTGTCCTCATAGTTATTTATCAATACCTAGAAAGTCTATTTTTATATTTCATGCATCATTGGAACTACCTCAATTTTTTTATGAGACTGTTTATTAGAAATGAGACCCAGATTCGAATGGCTCAATATCTTCCTTATAGCCTCAAGATAACATCTCATAGTCTCTCTTATTAGTGTTAATATTCCACAAAAATATTTTGTCATTTAAAAAAATTAATAGACAATAAATTCACCTTTACACGAGGATTACTATGGTTACTATCATTATTCAGTGCGAAACTACTTATTACGATACGCATATTTAACATGTGACATCTCAAAGGATTGGTATCCCCATTTTATCTTCCCTTTAAACATAACCAAGAAACTTTTTTCTCATTAAAATTCCTAGAGTCACCAGCCAGGTTTGAACCCGAGACTTTGGGCATAGAAGGCTGTTTTTCTAACCACTACACCACAGGTGACCCATTTTTCGAATAATATTGACGCTTGTACTATTATTATTTTTGTTTTAGCTATTGTATTTATACCATCTTGGGATAGCCCGTTGCGTTAGTCTCTCACTCTAAAGGTTGTGAGTTCGAATCCCAGTCCAATCATTTAATTTAAGGGGATTCACTCACAGATTCTCCCCCAGGTATATGAGACCCGTCAGCCAACTGGTGGGCACTCGCAAAAATAGGCTTAGGGAGTGATGACCCTACCCTATAATTTTTCATCGAGAAACGTGAGTATTAGTGCATTCTGCTGGGAGAACAGCCTACACGGCCTGTCGCTCCAGAGAAATATATATATATATACACCATCTGACCTTATAAAGTGTGTAGAAACTCTTTAAAAATAATTAATTAGAAAAAAAAGTAAAATACAAGTATATAGAAATTCCAAAAACTTGCCAAATCAGTAAAATATGGAACATTAAGGTCCTTATGGATAAGCTTATTCGTGGCAAAGTAAGGAGCGTTAAGGATTTTGGATTGTAAGGAATGGATACGGGAAGAATTTGATGGTTTAGTAGAACCCTAAATCTCTAAAAACTCCTTAAGTCCAGATTGGTCTTATAATAGTCATGTAGATGAGCCTTTTGTTGTTCAGAGGAAGGTTTGACCGTTTGTGTAGTAAGTGTTGAAGTAGCCTAAAACGGCGAGAAATTTTTAGTTTTAAAAACATTATATTATTACGTTAAAAGGATATACTAATATTTTCAACTAAGGTATTTAAATCTTTTATTATTAATATCTGCAATGTATGTAGTGTATATAATAGTATTAGGAAGGTTTATGCTTAATGAATAATCGAAAGTTAAAATTCCCTTATCACTTGTGTGTTATCAGTCAATAAAGATCCTACTATTGCCTCTCAAACTCTTCAATCCCACATCCGAGAACTTGAGATATGGTGTCAGAATTGGAGAATCAAAATCAATTCCAACAAATCCCACCTAATTACCTTTACTCTTCGTCGTAAACCTATGACATCCTGCCCTACAGTGTCCTTTAATAATATTCCGCTTGTTCCAGTTGAACAGATCCGCTACCTTGGACTTCTACTTGACAAACGTTTAACATGGAATCCCCACACAAGACTGAAACGACAAGAAACTGCCCGTCGCTTTCGCTTACTACAACACTTACTTGACAGACGTTCCAATCTTTCACTCATCTACAAAAGGCTCATCTATATCACCATCATAAGGCCTATCTGGACTTACGGAATTGAGCTTTGGGGCTCTACGAAACCATCAAATTCTGCCCGTATTCAATCCTTACAATCCAAAATCCTCCGAAAAATCCTCAATGCTCCTTACTTTGTCACAAATAAACTCATCCATAAAGACCTTAACATTCCATATGTTGCTGATTTGGCCCGAACCAGGTATAATCCTTCCATGACAAACTCAACTCCCACTCTAATCCTCTAGTTTCAATCCTTGCTTCCTCTGCGATTCCTGACAATCCTCCGAGGCGTCTGAAAAGAAGATGGCCTTGAGACCTTCTAGTTTAGTTACCTAGTAGAGTGATGCCAATGGGCATTTTCTCTTCATTTTTTTTTCATGCATTTTATCATTACCAACACATTTACTTGTTGTATTACAAAATACAGTTGTAAATTTCAATAAAAATATTTTTTTTTAAAAATTCCATTATTTATTTTATTTTGATAATGTTGTAAATATCAAATAGAGTTATATGTATATTAATTAATGACATAAAATACCTGACTCATGGTTAATTATAAATGTATATAGAATTCCTGTTCATTGTAAGAGAGTTCCAGTTGGTCCTAAATGTAACAGGTCATTAATCGTCCCAGCTACATCTTCCAATCCCTTCAATTTAAATCATCAATTCAGTCCCGTTCTACTAGATCCCGTCTTTCTGACCTCTACCCTCCTCCTCACCGTACTGCTGCCTTTGACAAGTCCTTTCTAGCCAAAGCAACCACTCTTTGGAATTCTATTCCTCCTGAGATCCGTCATGTAAGTACTGCTTCCTCCTTCAAATCGTTACTTTTCAACCACCTCCTCCTTACCCAGTCAAACAGACAATAACTTCAAACTGCAAATGCTATAAATACCAATTATTATTATTATTATTTTTGTGTGTTTGTATTACTCAAATTATCATTGATGAACCAGCTATTTCTATTTTTATTTTTTTTTTCTTATTCCGAAAGTCTGACTTGTAAAGATGTACATATATTACTACCTTAATTATTTTTTATTTTAGTATTTTGTTATTCTAAGCCATGACCACACTGTACCGGTCATCAATTATGTATTTTATTTTATTCTTAAGGGACTTTAGTCCCAGGATAATAAAGAAGTTTTTCATTTCATTTTCATTTCATTAATAAACTTCATTCATTCATTCGTATAATTGTCTTAAATATGCAATGTTAGTTTCATATGACTTTTCGTTGTGTTTTTTTAGCTAGATTCGGCTCATACTAAGAGTCGTTTTTGCGGTGTATTTTTAGCGGTGATAAGCCTTTTTCCAGCCACCTCCTTGATTCGCAGTATCTACGAAAACGTAATTATTAAAACAGCCACAATATAATTTAGAATAAATAATTTAGTATATAACTATTTTCCTTAGAAGTCATTAGATGATGTCGTTTCGTACGAACCTGGAGAATGGCATTTTCCACGAAGGATCTTCTGATGAATTTATGAACTTCAGATGCAAATTTATTTTATTTTTTCAGTTGTTGTCATTAGGGATAAGTCGAAAACCATTACTGAACGTTACTACGTTGGAAGTTTAGTAGCATTGTAAATCATTAAAAACTGCAAAAACACATTCAATAATATCAAAACGGCTTGAATGAAGAAACGCCATCCGGTTTACTTAGTCGCATTGAATAATGTGCTTTGAATTCCCCCTTACGTCAATTAGCCCTATTACAGTTTATATTTTAATGGAATTATGAGAAGTGAATAATTTTCACGATAATAAATAACAACAACTAAATATATGTCAAAGCAAACATAAACGAAGCGTCAAATATGAGTTACGTAGTTTGGTTGTTGTTGAAACAAAATACTCAATTATATTATGTAAAAGTGCATTATCTTTAATAATATGAGACGGCATGTTTTGAATTTTCTGAGAAGTCTGGTCGCATCAGTCTAGACCTTGGTTTAATAGCTCATGGTTTAGAATTGTATTGCTTAAGTATACTGGTCCGGGTATATTTTTGCCTGCGGTCAGTAACTTATTTTTCATGCTTAGTTCGACCCTCCCTAGCTCTATTGGCGTTCTCGGTTCAAACATTTAGTGGAGAATACTTTTTGTTATAAGAATTCAATATTAGAATCAATTTAAGAACTTTTAAATAAAGTTAGAGTTGAAAAAAAAAATCTGGTGCGGGCAACACACGACTTTCACTTACCTCCATTTTAAAAATAAATAAAAGAATTTTCAAAAACAGAGATAAAAATACGTGAACCTCTTAAGCAATTAATTAAATTAAATTTATATAGAAACATGTGTTTCATTAAAAAATCGATTATATTATTATCTAAAATAATCAGTTAGTTTTATGTGCATTTCATCACTCTCTCTAACTTTTAAAAGCTTGTGTATGAGATAATATATTTTATGGATCTTTAGCTTTCCAACGGTATATCATACATGTATATTACTGCTCTTATGTTCAAAAACGAAAAATTGCATTAGAAAATATTTTTTCTGTTTCTCGTTTAGTTAGGTATCGAATTTATTCAATTTATATATTTACCTGTGTTTCATCAGCGTTAACAAGATAATATAGTTATTTTTATTGAATCTACAAAATTAAAGGTACTTTAGGGGAAGGAAATTTAAAATATCGGTATTTAAGCCCTGTCATACCATTTTAATCAGAATAAAACCTACATGATATTAAAGCTTATTAAAGTGTACATCGATATAGCGAGTTTAATCAAAATCGTCGGAACCGTTTTTGAGAAAATCGAAAAAGGTGCAAAATGCATAGTTTAAAGTGCCTCTTCTGATAAGCTCATTTTGATGAAAAAAGTTTTATCACGTCTCGGGCGTACAGTTGTTTTAAATATGAAATTTCAGTTTCATAGGACTTATCGTTTCCGCCCGGGAGTTACCACACACACACAGACACAGACATACTCACACACACACACACACACACACACACACACACACACAGACCTTTTTGCGAGACTTGGTTATTTGGACTCAGGGGACCCTAAAACGTGTATTTCCGTTGATAACTGGAATTCGAAAATTTTCACGATCGCAATACTTCCCCTTACTATATATAGTAAGTGAAAGTAAAAGAACTAGTTGAGTTATGATGGATACATTTATTGGCTTGTCCGGAAAGTTCTTAGAGAAATGTGGACAAAAATTGAAATTAAAATAGATCATCACCTTTCTTGGATGCAATCGGGCCTTTGATGTTGAGCGGCGTCGTTCCAGGCAACCCCCAAGATTTTTTTTCGATTTAAAATGGATCCTCCACATTTTTTTTTCAGCAGCAAGTCACAATATGAAATACTTTCAATAAGGTTCCTTTCACTGAGCTCACGAGGAACCCAAATTTCGTATCGACAGACCCAGGTACGTTTACATACCTTCTTTAGACAATCAAAAACGGTCGATTTCCGGACTCTTAACTCCGCAGCTATCTCATGGACAGTAATTCATGGATTGTTTGCGATGACCGACATAATATCCTCGTTAAACTGAAAAAGAGAGAAAAATGTAAAAAGAGCCAGGAGTTGGTCTTCCAAATTTAAATCTCCTGATCTAAACCGCGAAAACCACTTCTGAACCGTGCCATCAGCAATTGAATCGCTGCCATACACGACACGAATCTTTCTTGAAGTTTGGGCTGCGTTTTTCCATTACGTTAGGCTTTATTGACGCACTCCGTGTTGGTGTTTCTCGCATCAAAAATTTGATTTATTAATGTACATGAAATATGTTTAAACAAAAGTTTAGACCTTTTGAATGTAATTCAACATTTTGGGGCCAAACTAGAAAAGAAAGTTATAAAATACAACTTTTTAAATAAAAATAAAAAAAAAAAACCTGGAGAAAAAATATCTCTTTGAGCAGGATAATATTGGGAAAAAAACAAATTAATTAATTAATTGAATCAATGATAACAAAATGCTAAAAAAGGCTATATCCGATAGATATATATTATGGATGCATTAATACAACTAGAATATCATTTGTTTTCGAATACTATTCATTTGATGTCACGTTTACGAGTATACTACTGTGGCTAATCGAACGATGCTATAGTGAAGACCCTTAATTTTCTCTAATCAGATTTAATAAGGATAGAGCTCTTTAAGGAGTATCTGACATCCCTCAGCTACAGGATCACCATTTTACGTTCCCTCCGAAGGACGGTATAACCAAGTTTTGTTTTTTTCGTCCATTGTGAAATCCTTGAGTCATCTGCTAGGTTTTAAGCTAGGACCTGGTGCATAGAAAGCTAATATGCTAACTACTATACTACAGATGACCCAAAGCTTGTTTTGGCGATTTTATATTATCCTTCTAAAGTATCTAACTCATTAAAATATTTAAAAAAAATAAAATAGTACAGTTAATTAAAGAAATTCTGAACGCTTATGACACTCAGTGTAGGTTCTGAAAAAAAAAAAAATCATAATACTTCACTTAGCGATCTTACTTGAAGTCTAAAGGTGGAAAAAACTATCTAAACTTATTAGTTTGAAAACCGATTCGATGCACTGTTTTGGCTCTATTTTTATTTATTTTCTAGCAAGATAAGAAAATACAATACATCACTTTCAAAGCTACGCTAACCAAAGCCACAATGTAATTTTAAAAATGTGACTATTTACCTAAATATAATCGCATAACGAACTCCTATTATGAGCAAATAATAAATTATAAATATTGTTACAGAGTTTTAATTATAAATAATATAATGTTATTCAATTCATATAATTAATAGGGAACAAAACCCAGTACCTATACAACCCATGAAGGTCATACACTCAACCACTAGATATTTCCCCGAACTAGGGTACCCAATTGTTAGAGGGTGGGTGTGCCCTAGGAGGGTCTCCCTACCTCAGGGTCACTCCACGGCTGAAATAATTCTGCCACAGCTGGGGTTCGAACCCAGGACCCAGAGAACAGTATACTATTAATTTATCTACTAGATTAATATGTTATTGAAATAGCATATAATTTATTATTATTATTATTATTTTTTTATTGAGATATATTACAATTTGTTTCTATATGAACATTAGTAATAGTGATATAAGATCCCATTAACACAATATATACAGTATACAATGATAAAGTCAAATAAAATAAAATATAATATATATACAAAATAAGAAAACAAACAACAACCTATAACTGAGATAAATACAAATAACTGATACATATAGAATTAAATAATAATAAATATAAAAACAAAACAATCAAAACATTAACCTATAATTGAGAGTTTGCAAATAAACAAACATCATTCAAACAAACATAACTATACACAAAATATGCAAGTGCTATAAGGACCCCAGACTGGGCTTTTCCCTCCACTTGTGGAGGAAAAAGCGGAATCCAATAGATCCTAGACCCTCGCTCCCAGCCGCGTCAGTGGTGTGAATCAGTGGAGGCCGAACTAGGGCAAATAGCATATAATTAAAATTTTTCAAGTTTCACCTGCCTAACTGACGATAAAAAGCTCGAGATAAACCCAAATCTACACATGAAAATAATTAACTATTCCCGCCGTTACACAAAAATGATTGCAGACTTGAAACTTCCCTCAATACAAGAACTAGTTTTATTCCAAACCGAAACATTTAAAGAAATAAAAGTTTCTATGAACCCACTAATAAAAGCGATAGGAAAATACAATAAATGCTCTCTTAAACATTGCATACATAGAAGGACAAAACACTAACTATTATGTTCAGCATGTGTATTAGAACTTCTTGCATGTTATGATTGTTAGGCAAATGTAACAAAAAATTTTATTCATATATGTAATTTTACTCGTTTTTATATACTATCTTATTATTATATTTTTATTTTTTTGTTATATTTTCCTATTGACTGTCGGATCATCTATAGCATAGTGGCTAGCATAACACCATTCTATGCCAAAGGTCACGGGTTAAACCCGCCGGTGGTCCTAGGATTTTTTAATGGGAGTAAAAAATCCTTAGTTATACCTTCCTTCGGAGGGGACATTAAAAGGTGGTCCCGAGCTTGTGCGATGTCAGGTACTCGTTAACAATTCCTATCCTAATTAAATATGGATAAGCAAAATTTAGAGCTCCCACTGTACCGTCGTCCTGTTAACCACAGTAGCAAAAAAGTGACGTTAAATAAACAAACAAACATTCAACTGCAAGTTCAATTAGTGTTTGGAACAAAAATCCCTAATTATCGCTTTTAAGGATAACCAATATCATTTTAAAAAATGATTCTGTATCGTTTTTTCCTTAAAACAACTTCTAACCTGAGTCAATTGATAGATTGGACAACATGGACAACGTCCCAAAATTTGTTTTCCATATACAGTTTTGGGACCATCATGTAACACGTCTTGCCAATTTAATATTGAATAGTTCAAATTGCGTCTAATTCTGAAAGATCGAAGCTCGAATAATAAATATTTATAAGTATAACAGAAACGTGACAGTATTACGTAGTATGAATAATTACAAATCTTATTATAATTAAAATAAAATATTCAAACACTCCGATTTTAAAATAGAATGCAACAAAAACACTGGATTATACCTCGCTTTAACTTACCTTGAGTAATGTAATTTAAAAAAGTAACAAAAAATCGTTCTAAGATTTGTTTTGGTTAATAAAACAAAAGAAAAAAAAACATTTACTTTTAAAAACATAACAAAGTTCTAACCTCGGGAACATTTCCACTAGCGGGATTTCCCATACGATGTTGATCAAGTTTTATTCTCCAACTACATTTTTTTTTCTTAATGTGTTTTGGAATAGTTTCAAGAAATATTAGCTGATATTAAATAGTTCACAGAAAAAAAAAAAAAAATTTTATAAACCAATATTAAATTATTCTTATAACCATTTAATCCGTATGTGAGTCATGTTTTTATAAATCGGAATAAAAATAGGAACAGGGATCACGTGTGGTTTAGTGGCAAGTACTATAGCCTTGTATGCCCAAGTTCCTGCGTTCGAAACCGGCTGAGGACCACCCTAATTAAATAAGCGAAATTTACGACTACCATTGTAGCATAGCCACAATGATATATAAGTGACGTAAAATAAATAGACGACAAACAAACAAAACGACACAATTTAATATTCGATTCTCAAAAAAGGATTTTTAAATATTTTCATTTTAACACACAATGTTCACGTTTTGAAATTATAATTGCATGAGAACTAGATTATTGAAGAATAATTATGATGTTTTCAAGGGAATATAATTTCGTGATTAGTATTTCTGTAACCTTTAATCTGATTTTATGTTATAAATTAGTTTATGCACCAATAAACAATTACGATATAAACTTTAAATCATCTTTAAAAAATATTCTTTGTTATTTTTACTACATCTGACCACAGAATGAGATGTGTACATAAAACTATCATGATAGCGACAGGTTTTCATTTCTTACACAGTTTTCAATGTATCAAATTTTGCAAACGTTATTACGAAAGTATCGATCCTAATAAGATGATATGGTCAAATTTTTGAATCGACACAATTTTAGAAACTTTAGAAGCAGAAAATTTTAAATACCGGCATTTAAGCCCTGTCATACTATTTCAATCAGGGCTTACCTGTAGTATGGTGGTTAGCGTAACAGCCTGATATGCCGAAGGTCCGGTCCCAAACCCGCAGGTGGCCCTACGATTTTTTAATTGGGAGTAAAAAATCCTTAGTTATGCCGTCCTTCGGAGGGGACGTTAAAAGGTGGTCCCGAGCCTGTGCGATGTCAGGTAATCGTTAAAGATCCCTATCCTAATAAAACCTGGATAGGCAAAATTTAGGACTCCCATTGTACAAATTTTGCCATCCAATTAGCCATAGCAGCTTAAAAGGACGTTAAATAATTAAACAAACAAACTATTTCAATCAGAATGAAACCAACATGAAATTAAGCCCATTAAATTTTACAATGTTGAAATAAAAACTTCTTTTCGCGCGATATGTGATTTTTGGCAGGGGTAAAAGCTTTGATTACCATGGTGACGGTTTGCGTTATCAACATACTCTAGACTAGCGCATGCACAGCGTTCTGTGTATGTCTGTCCACTAGCGATAGGATATCGATATCGATTTCCGTAAACGATACCCGGTGTAATATCAGCACAAAAATATCGATATTAATAATATCGTTGTTTCAGTATTTAATTTAATTAAAATCAGTTGCGAATTAAATGCGTAAAGGTATGTATATAAAGTTAATATCATGAATATATTAGTTCTATTAACACTAAAATATCGGTATTTGTAAACATTATTATGCATGAAAATATTTAAACATACGAAGCAAAATCATGATGATTTTATTGTCACTATACAAATCGTAGTAAAACGAAATTGAAAAAAATATCTTGATCATAGCATAGAATGTGACATTTAAAATTTCAATACATCCATTTTTTTTTTTTTCATAAAATCGTAAAAAGGTGCAAAATAATTTATATAGCAGAACAACTTTTGCTGTGTCAGCTAGTAATTACATACTATAATCTTTCATTTTTTTGCTCAAGATGCCTTTTTACAAGATATAATGTAATCTTCATGATATAATAATTCCCATTTCCTTATAAGATCAGATCAGCTCATGTTTAAAAAAGATACTTGTTGATCTAAGGAGTACTGGATGTTGATCTGACTAGATGCAACGTAAACACGCCCGAAGATAAGGTTAAGTCTGGGTTATTATCGACGTGATCTGGATAAGCTCATGAGGGGAAGTAGTCAACACCATACTATAATTATCGGATACGAAATCAGCATCGTCGAAATTACAAAAAGAGAAAAAAACTGTAAATAAACAAAACTCGTAGTGGGGAGCGCCAGCTGACGTCATAAAGACGCTGGCTATAAAAAGACTCGCAGGCCGGGGGACCGGCATAGACCGAGAGTCACACTGTGTCAGAGAGCTTCGCACTTGTTCCAACACGTTCATTATGTACCCGAATCCGTTCGAGAGGAAACACTCCACCATCAGGCAGGTCATAGACAGGATATTCAGGCCGGATTCCAACAACAACAAGAAGCAGTCGACGGGGATCAAGGTCCATCCTGGGAAGCAGGTCAGGGTATGAAGCCTCCTCTACGAAGGGGTCGAGAAAGGTGTGCCAGAGAGTCAAGACTGCTTATCGATTGTCGGTGAGTACCAGTGTTCATCTTTATATTTCTGATTGTGTTTTCAGAAGTGTGTAGAAATTCATTTCAAGTAAAAAAAAAAAAAATACTTTCTTCTTAGCTTTGATATAGTCTGAAACATATTTATACACACCCTTTCATATATAATATTCTTAATTGTGTCAATAGGAGGTGTGTTTGTGTTTTCTAGTGTTGTAGAAAGTCTAAAATAGAAGTAAAAACACAAAATTTTCAAAACAAATCCCTATCTCAACCATTTTTCACATTCCTCATTTCTTTAAAACAGATTTCTACATGCCCATTCATATATATTTTAATTTTGAATAATAGGTGTGTCTTAATTGTGAATATTATTGTGTGAAAAGTGTTAGTGTTTTCAAGTGGTGTAGAAATTCGTTTCAAGTAAAAAAAAATCCTTTCTTCTTAGCCTTGATGTAGTCTGAAACAGATTTCTACACACCCTTTCATTCATAATATTTTAATTGAGCATCTTATAGTGTAAATAGGAGGTGTGTTTTTGTGTTCTCTAGTGTTTTAGAAAGTCCAAAATAGAAGTAAAACACCAAAATTGTCAAAACAAATCTTAACCATTTTTTACAGTGGTGATTTGTTTGAAACAGATCTCTACCAAAAAATCAATTATATTCATTGTGAATAGTTGGTGGGTATTAATTGTGAATATTATTGTGTGAATACAAGTGTTTGTCTTTTCAAGTGGTGTAGAAATTTGTTTCCAGTGATAAGGAAAACAATCCCATCTTAACCATTCTTCTTAGTTATGATATAGTTTGAAACATATTTCTACACAGTTATATATATATATTTCAATTGTGCATATTACTATGTGAAAAGTAAGTGTTTGTGATTTCAAATTTGTTTAGTTGTTTGTTCTAAATGATAAAAAAAAAAAAAAAAAATTCCTACAGAACCAAATAAAATATATTTTTAATGTGAATATTGTTGTGTATAAATGTGTTTTAAGTGGTGTAGAAATTTGTTTTCAGAGGACAACATGAGTAAAAATCCAATCTAAAAACTAAAATCCTGTCTTAACCATATGTCATAGCCGTGATTTCTTTAGTAGTGTAGTAGGTGTGTTTTAATTGTGAGTGTTTTTATTTTCAAGTGGTGTAGAAATTCGTTTCAAATGGAAAACAGAAGTAATAATACATTTTCATAGTTGTGTTATGATTTAAAACCAAATATAAATATTAGTACGTGTGTTTGTGTTTCTGCAATAGCGTTTTAGAACTTTTCAAAACAATCAGATTTTAAACATTCTTCATGGATTTGTTATGGTTTGAAACTAATTTCTACAGAGCCATTCATACATATATTTTTATTGTAAATATTAATGTGTGAATAAGGGGTGTGTTCGTGTTTTCTAGTTGTGTAGAAATCCGTTAGAAGTTTAAAGTGAAAACAGAATTACAGAACTCACTTTAAAAAAAAATAAACTATCCAAGAAAGTTTGCACATTCTTACCATAGCTTGAAACGAATTTCTACATGCTCATTGATGTATTTTAATTGTGTACATTGAAATTAGATAAGACTGCTTTCCAACCTGACCGATAGTATTAACCAAGCTGTTATCGGTCAGTTCACTTGTTTGCGTTTTAGAAAATATTTTTCAAGTTTAACTAATTAAATCAAAGAAGGGAAAAATCAATAGGGTAAAACTCACTAATTTTTATAAAAGTTTAATTTTTTTTTTTTACTTTGATAATAATCTTTATACGATTCAATAACGATACAAAACTAAAGTAAGCTTGAAGTTGAATATTTACAATTTAGAAAAATGAGGGAAGATGTAAGGAAATTCAGTCTTTTTTCAGTTTTTTTTTTCTTTATCATTAAAAAAATACTACAGTTTTATAACAATATTCAGGTAAAAGTCATACTTATAAATAAATATCAGTTTGTTTTGTATAATTATATTCACTGCACTAAGGTCAAAACGATTTTTGTTTTTAAATATATTCAAACCACAAAATGTAAATAACCGTAATAATCATACACATGAAACAAAAAACGTAATTCGAAATTCTTATTAACGTATATGAAAAATATTAACGAGCCTTGGTTTATTTCAAACCACATCACAACGATATAAACACCCTAACTGTAAACATGTTACTTTCACGTGGAACACACCACAGTTTCCTTGTACAACCACTTTCTTCCTACCTGTTATTCGGTCAGTGTGGACGAAGATAAGATGTTGGCGACGTGATTTTCTAGCTTAATATACTAACAATTTGAAATTCTCTATTAATATTTCCTTTTCCTAATTAATACTATCCATACATATTCATTCAATTTAATTCATACATCAAGGAACATTGCCAATCATGAATGGCAAGTTCAAAACGTTATATCTCCGTTATTTTTTAACCGATTTCAATGATTCCTGTTTCGTTTTGTACTAAATCATAATTATATAATAATAAATATAATATATATGTATTACTAAATTTATATCGCGGACAAGCGGATTTTTTTAAAATTTAATATGTGTTTATATGTTATCGGGAAACCTGATTTTTTTTTTATTAAGTGTTTTTTTTTTT
Source organism: Piezodorus guildinii (assembly GCA_023052935.1). Classification (NCBI taxonomy): domain Eukaryota; kingdom Metazoa; phylum Arthropoda; class Insecta; order Hemiptera; family Pentatomidae; genus Piezodorus; species Piezodorus guildinii. The sequence goes on along the minus strand of CM041297.1, from coordinate 137,899,929 downwards.
TTTTCCTAGATCGATTACAAAGGTTCATCATTGAAAATAATTAACCAATATCAATAATTTAATTTGAAAATATGTGCATCCATCATTTTTTAATCCAAGTTTAAATTCGTACGCCGGTGAGACGGATATATTTTCATTCAGTATTTGGGTTCAACGTATCCTGAAAATTATACCTCAAATTTTTTACGGTATTATTCAAAATAATAAACGATTATTAAGATTGCTAATCAAAACAAAATTTAAAAAAAAATACACACATATATATCCGAAAATTCACTACTTTCAACAGATCTTTCATAATCCGATCTTCTTCCATATGAAACTCAATTCCTTTTGATATCCGTTACTAATATCCTTCCAACTTTCAAATCTCGTATATTCCAAAACTTCCGTCCATTCAATTTTCAAACAATCCTGACTGATACAATTTCTATTAAATTTGTAAATAGAAAAAAAGTTATAGAAGTGTTTCGTAATTTTTATTATTTTATTCTTTAATTATCACTTATATTTTTTACAAATATTTTTACAGCCATTAGTTTTCGAAGCTATATATGGATTATTATTTTATTTTTGTCATTTGTCTTATTGTATTGTCTTTTATACTTATTATTATTCACCGTATATTTCTTATTTTATTTATTTTTATTTTTTTTAATCTTACAATATAAAAATGACTTGTCCCAGAATAAAAAAATAATTATTTTTTTTATGAACGTGCGGTTCTGGCCCTAATTCAAACAAAGTTGCTTTATATGAATACTTTGAACCTGTATACGTATTTTTTTTTAGTGTTTATTATAATATATTAAATATAGTAATATATTTCAACTCTTAATACTGTTATCAATAGGCGCCTCTGGTTTCGCGGGCTATTAAAAGTATATGTGAAAGAGATAAAGGTCTCAATACTAAAAATAGAAGCCGGCCTAAGTTTAGTTCTTGAGTCAGTCAATCCTCAGTCTTAAAGGAGCCACTTTAGGCATCTTTCAAGTGTTTATGTCCTGTTTAGCAGCAATTGCTTTAGATCGCTCCCCAGAGATATCCTTTGTTAAATTTAAATCTTCCCAAACAACTTTAATAATCTGGTTGAAAGTTCTCATTGAGATAGGATATCAGGGCAAACATTGCTTGGTAATGAGGTCGTAGTTTATAGCGATATCATTTTATCTCTTTCGGAATATAGTGGGATCACTTCATTAAGAGCCAATATTTATCAATTTTTTTTTTAGTTTATTTTAATCTCTGATTCAAATTTAATAAATAAGTTATGTAAAGAATGTCATGCGTTTCTTGAGGGCTAAATACATATGGATATGCTAATTCGTATTAGAATTCCACATAAATATATACCAAAAAACGCTACAAATCATAACAAAAAGGTTTATTATTTCCAAATATATATTTTTTTTTTTTTTGCTCTATTTGGCCATCAAGGACCACGTGAATATCATTCTGTCTTCTTCACATCTTTCATCTTCCTTTTTCTCCAATATTCTTTCATCTTCCTGGACTGTTCCTCCCACCTCTTCTTTGTCCATTTTCTCCCCTGTTTCTTTGTTTTTCCTGTAAGAACCCCAACTTCTTTTATTTTCTTCCCGAAAAGCTCTCTATCTAAGCAGTCTATTTTCTTGATTTTTAACCTTTCGAGCTCCTCTTTTATTTGCTTTGCATAACCACCCATATTCTTATAGCCTAGAACTTTGTCAAAAATCTCTTTGTTCAGCCTCTGATTGTTCATTCTTACCATGTGGCCATAAAACCTCCGTCTCCTAGTTCTGATGACTACTTCAAGGTTTTCCAAATTTCTATATATTTCTTCATTGGATTTTAGCCTGTAGCCTTCTTGTGTTATTTTGTTAATATATTTCCAAAATGATTATATTATTGTAAAACTGTTTATATAGCTGTTAATAAGCAATTAACTAATATGAAAAGAAACAAATTATCGAAAGAAATATCGTATACCACCACTGCTAATTTCAAAACGGTATATCTCAGCTAATTCTGTACCAATTTCAATGATACTTTTTGGTATTTATTTATTTATTAGTTGAAAAGGATTTTTAAAGTGATGGGTTCAAACCCTCATGTGGTTCTAGGATTTTTTAATGGAGTAAAAATCCTTAGTTATTCCGTCCTTGGAAGGGCACGTAAAAAGGTGGTCCCGAGCCTGTGCGATGTAAGTTACTTCCAATGTAACATCGTCCAATTAACCACAGCAATAAATAAATTAAATAAATTAATTAAAATAAATAAATTAACCACTTTAAATAAATAAACAAACAAACAACGAAAAGCTGTATTTTGTTATTTATTTTTATTAATATTATAATTCACTATAATGTTTTTATTTATACTATTTCAAGTAATTTCGATGTTCAAAGTACCCAATACAAATAGATATTTTTTCTCAAAACGTTTCAAAACATCCACAGAGTTATTTCAGCCATTTAGGTAGGTCTAATAATAACATTCGATTTACTGTATTAAAGTATTGATTATGGTAGGGTCTTGAACTCTACTGAAAATAATTCGTTAAGGTTATGTTTATCATTCGAGCTAAAATCAACAGCCGTAACCAGTCTAGTTAGCACTATTGGCTGTAGAGATCTCTAGTGTAGCGACAGCATGGACTGTCTCTAGACGCTGTTGATAATGCAAAACTCAAGGAAAGTATTATATTACCAGTCTAAATAACATATTAATTGGAAAACTTTTTACCTGCAGACTTTACAGACCGTTTAGCGAGGAAGCAAGGTTGCCAACCTTGTCGGGTAATGTCGAAATAGAAGGCATTGGACTTGACAGATCCTGCTTCTAATTATTGGATCAAGGAAGAGGAAGCCCTATTCCCTACTCGGTTCTAACACCGGAAAACGGGCTTCCATACCATCCGTACCGGCAAAAAGTATAAGCCATTTAAGAGCCGGATTGCCTTGGTTTAATAAATCAAGGAGGCCGGCAACCGATCGATAAACGTGTGTGAAAGAAGAAAAAAATTAATAGTGTCTAATTTTTAATTATTCCAATTATACTTGCGATGCTGTGCATTAGCCACCAGGCCGTATCGAATGCATTTCCAAGTCAAGGTCTGTTGATACCTGCAAGTTATAAACAAATTTGTCGATTCATGGCCAGGTTTGTCATAGATAATAAGATGCTGAGTAAACATCAATGCCATTTCAAGATAAATTGCATTCGTTCTCATAGATAAAATAATTAATAAAAAAAAAGCTGGAAAACTATCTATTTGAAATGTCACTTCCTGTCACATCGTACTGATTATCGCCTTGGATTGAAAATATGTGTGCTATAAACTTCGCTAATATTCATATGTTTATTTTGACATCGTTTTTAATTTATTTTTTTAATCATTTTTTTGTCTTGAAACGTGTATTCTTATATTTCTTTTTTTGTCAACAAGTAAGGTTCATTATTAAAAATAACAAATAATAAAATCAGCCGCCATTTCCGGACAGAAAGGTTGACATAATGCAGAATTTCGAAGATTATCTAGTGATTTTTAGTGACTTTAATGCCAAATTTTAGAAAAAAACAGAGAGTTTAGGCTGTGTTAGTAGTTTGTAAGATTTTATTTTTATTTCGTTTTTGCATCCTATTTATCTTGTTAAACCTCAAATATTAAGTATAAGAGGTTAAAGAGGATGTTTGTTTATTCATTTAACATCACTTTATTTTCCTAAATTTTGCCTATTTAGGTTTAATTAGGATAGGGATCTTTAACGAGTATCTGAGAACTACCATTAAAAAATCCTAGAGCCACCTGCGGGTTTCAACCCGTGACCTTTGGCATAGAGGACAGTTATGCTAACCACTATGCTACAGGTGATCCCTAAAGAGGATGAAAGGTTACAAATTACTTTGACGATTGCAAAGGTTAATTTTATGACGATTCTAAATCAAGATAAAATTAACTATATACAAAAAAGAATTCAAGCACATAGAACACGAAAGTATTGCTACTCCCCCAGAGAAAAATTCCAATTAAATAAAAACTATCCGGTTAATCTTGAAAACATCACGTTTCGGAGTTCTTTCCCATTCATAAAACATAAGATAAGAAAAAAAAAATTATAGCCAATTATTCATTCATAAAGTCACGAAACCATTCATTCATTTCGCCCAAGAGAAAAAATCCATAAGAATAAATAATTAAAATGGAAGGATATTAACTATGTATTAACTTCATATTCTTTTGCACTTTATTGCGTTACAGGAGCATTAAAATCCTTTCTAATGTTCTCGAAATCCTAAGAAAATAATTCAATTATATCATAAATATTATATTTTCCGTATTTAAGACTGATATTTCATTTTCAAATAACGAATACAAGACCGTCAGGACGCAAGAGAATGCGCGAATCCTTGAAAAATTAGAGCAATTATTGTTCTCTAAGAAAAATAAACTATCCATTGACGTCACGAGCCGGCCTCAATGTCAATGTGAGAGCTCTGGAACGGATTCGAAATCTTAAGGAACCGGTTCCGGACCAATACGAGTAGTTATTTTTGCATAGCGAAAAAAAAAAACAACCAAAAACGAAATAAAAATATATAAATGAATGCAAATCATAAGTTATTCTTAGATATTTCAAGGATTTTTAATGGTTTTGTGTATTTTATAATGAATATTAGTTAGCTCGGTTTTAAGATCTATTTATATTTTTAATTCTACAATAAAATATAAGTTTTATTTAATAAATCAAAAGCCCCGCCAAAAAAAAAAAAAAAAAAAAAAAAAAAAAAAAAATATATATATATATATATATATATATATATATATATATATATATATATATATATATATATATATATATATATAAAATAATCCTTAATATGAAGGTAACATTTAATTTATTAAAAACATCTAGTTATGTTCGCTTATATAAATAAAAATATCAATATTAAAAGTTAATTCATAATATTAACTAATTAAGTTTTTTTTTTTTTTCATTTAATGTCATTTAAGTTTAAGGGTTTTACCAGGACACTGGTCCTTAAAGAGTACCTGACATTGCACAGACTCGGGACCACCATTTTACGTCTCCTTCAAAGTATAGTATATTACACTCTTTAAATAATCCTAGAAGCATCTGCTGTGTTTGAACGCGCGACCATCGGCATAGTAGCGTTAATTTTTTAACAAATTTGTACCTAATACTACGGCCCGTAATTCTGCTTTATCTGCCTAAGGGTTTCAAGACAAACAAGACATAATCTCTCTAATAATAAGAAATAACAGAATAAAAATTCGTTTAACTTGGTTTTAGTTTCTTTTAAAAAATAAAAAATAAATTAATAAATAAATAAATATATATATACATATAGGTTTACTTTTATTTAAAAAAAAAAATCTTATAATAAACATGCTTACTTTTTTCCCAATACTTACACAAGCAAGTTAGAAAAAAAAATGAAAGTTTTTAATTTTAATACAAGATTTTGTAAAAAATTAGGACACTGACTGGTCCTCAAAGAGTACCTGACACATTGCACAGACTCGGGACCACCATTTTACGTCTCCTCCAAAGTGTAGTATATTACACTCTTTATATAATCCTAGAAGTATCTGCTGGGTTTGAATGCGCGACCTTCGGCATAGTAGCGTTAATTTTTTAACAAATTTGTACCTAACACTACGGCCCGTAATTCAGTATATAGTTGTGAGCCGTACTGTTTATATGCCAACGAGTGTGTAAGGAGGTCACGCTAAACCGCTGTTTTTCCCTAATATTCTTGGTTACCCACTTTATAAGTCATAGGAGGTTCACCATAGCTCAGGACTACACCACAACTAAAACTACTGTAATAATTATAATCATTCTGTTAAGACAAGATTCGAACCCAAGACCAGAGATCTGTAATCCGGTGAGCTACCGAGCAATAATTAGCCCCATAATAAACTTCAATATTCTCTCTCTAAAAAAAAAAAAAAAATGTTAAACAAAAGCAAAAATAAATATCAGACTTTAAAAAAATAACAAACAAAAATATTCCTTGAAAACAATAACATATACAACTACTATCTCTTTTAATTTTTTATTTTTTAAAATCAGAGTCAAAACATCGACGAATTTCATGTCAAAGGGCAATTAAATTTCACTTAAATGAGTTTCACTTTTTCAAATTGCTCCCACCTACCTCTGTATTTTCACAAAACAACTTCATCATATTTTAGTCGAAAAAATTTGTTAGCAGACAAAATATATATTTTTTTTTGTAGAGCGATTTCGCTAAAACCTTAAGAAAATCGATTAATGTGAATTTTTTATGAGATGATCAACCTCTGAGTTTAAATATACCTACCCATATCTCACCGGCTCGTTTCGACTAATCACGAACTTCAAGATATTTCGAACTGTAGATTAGTGCTATCTTTATAATTGGAGTCGGAACGAGAAAACATTTAGCGATGAGGAAGTTGCATTCGGCCTTGTGGTTCCGATTTCATCCTTTTCAAAAGTCAATAAACCTTAAAATAATCTAACTTTTCAATGCACGTATTTATGACACCTGAGCATTACCTTCGCCAAAGACTATTGGAGTGATACAGGAAAAAGAGAGAGAAAAACGCAGTTTCACGGTCATGAAGTTTTTATTGAAATTGCAATATTTAATGATTTCCTTTTAACTTTTTTTTTAAATGTAATTGTAAATTAAAAGTCGGCCTCGCATGTTCAAGAGAACGTGTGAAGTGATTTCTTGGATGTTCTCAAGGTTATGAGTACTATATACGAGTGCAGTGCATTTATTAACTATATATGCAATCCTATCTGCCTATGGGTTTCAAGACAAACAAGACATAATCTCTCTAATTGTATATACATAACTCTTGTCCCAATACTTACACAAGCAAGTTAAGCTATAAATGGCTACTTGAAAATATCTGAAAAAAAAATGAAATTTTTTAATTTTAATACAAGATTTTGTAAAAATTAGGTTGTCCGACACTAAAACCTAATAGTTTAAACTTTCTATTGATTTTTAATTATTACTCTTGATAAAATAATAATTTTTACTGTTGTAATAGTTGACAAAATATTATAAATAATAATATGAATTTAAATAAAAATAAATTGGAACATGTTAATGAATAAAGCAGTACAAAAAAAAAAAAAAATTAATGTAACATTGAATCCTTATACCACAAACTTATTAAAACATTGGTGCTAATGTATTTGCATATATTGATGAAATAAAGAAAAAATATTTACTTACACTTCATATTTATAATTACATTAAAACGTAATTAAATCTTAAAATAGTGTTACAAGTGATTTAGGGATCACCAGCCATCGTTAGGGTAGCATAACAGCCTCCTATGCCAAAGGTCACGGATTCAATCCCAAAGATGGTCCCGAGCCTGTTCGATGTCAGGTATTCGTTAAAGATCCCTATTGTCATTAAAACTGGATAGGCAAAATTTAGGACTCCTACTGTAGCATCGTCCGATTAGCCACAGTAGCATAAAGTGATATTAAGTAAACAAACAACTGATTTATTTATAAATATTAGAGCGAAATGGTTAAAATAGATTAACAATCTCACAATTAGATATAAACTATAATTTTATTTGGTTTTTTCTCCATATATTTTTTTTTTTTAAACCCGGACCCTCTATTGTGAAAGCAGTTTTCATAAATGTACACATCATAATATGTTAATTATAGTTTAATTTTGTTTTCTAATTTGTATTCTAATTTCTTTTTTTTTCTTTTTACAGATATTTATTTTGGATAAGTCGGACGATGGTGATGAATACAGCGGAATGTTGGCGGGCAGTATCCTAGATGGTAATTATCAATTTATTTTTTTATTATTATTAATTTGTTTATAAATACACGGCTGAATATGAATTATATATAATTTTAAAATATTATATGACAAAAATATTTATATCAATTTTTTTTTTGTTTCCAGATTAATTCATCGCGCAAAAGTAGCCCCCATCTTCAAGAACTGACAGTATTCATCAAACTATCTCGTGAAAAGGAAGATTTTTGTATTTGTCGATATTTATAATATTTATTAATGTACATATTTATTTTTAATTTATATATATTTAATATAAAATATTTCGAATCAATATAATTTCTTTATTTTTTATTCAACCCGATATCCTGAAGTTCAATAACTGTAAAACCACTTTTCATCCTAATAACCTTCACGAAAGCTCGGGGAATTCCCGAACCTCCATCCTGAAAAAAAAATGCCTTGAGATCGTTAAAATTCTGCCGTAAACAGGAAACATTTTCACGCATGGAGGCTCTTCTCATTTCGCTTCGAGATAATAATTTTATTTTCAATTTGGGATTTCCAACTAAATTATAGCACTGAAGAACACTCAGTTCGTTGAGTTGAACTAAATAACGAATATAATGTACGTTTAATCTTTAATAGCATAAGTTTATACTAATTTTACCAGTCCACTGATTTCACTAATTAAGTGTTAACTTATTATTATCTAAATTCTTATTATCACCCTCACATAAGACTGGAACAACAAGAAACTGCTCGAAGATATCGATTACTACAAAACTTACTAGACAAACCTTCAAAACTTCCAGTATATTACAAAAGACCCATTTACATCACTACTATCAGACCTATTTGGACATATGGAATCGAGCTTTGGGGCTCTACGAAACCATCTAATTCCTCCCGCATCCAGTCCTTACAATCCAAAATATTTTGCAAAATCCTGAATGCCCCTTATTTTGTCACAAATCAATTCCTTCATAATGACCTAAACATCCCATTTGTTGCAGACATAGCCCGTGATAGATACTCCTCTTTTCAATCTAAACTCCCTGCCCATACAAATCCACATGTCCGTAATTTATCTTCCTTAGATATCCCTGATAACCCTCCAAGGCGACTGAAAAGGTGGCCTCGGACCTAGTGAGTTAAAATAGTTAGTGAAGAGCTGAGCTACCACTGGGTAGTTCTTTCTCAAGACATTTTCACGACTTTTTATTTTCATTCTACATACTTACTTATTGTGTTCTTTAACACAGTTGTAAATTACTATAAATAAATAAAAAATTATTTTATCTTTCTCCGGATTAAGTCACTGATTGAAAATTTTAGGAATGTTTCAGCTCTTTAACTAGATAAAATTAAATAAAAAATCTAGTAGGCATGCTATATAGCTTTCACTTACCTTACCTCATGAAACTGACTTTAAAAATCTGGTGCGGGCAACACACTTTCACTTGCCTCCATTTTTAAAATCAATGAAAGAATTTTCAAATACAGTTAGAGATAAAATTACGTGAAACTATTAAATAATAAATTAAATCGAATTTATATAGGAACATGTGTTTTATTAAAAAATCTATTATATTATTATCTAAAATAATCAGTTGGTTTTATCTTCTTTTCATCACTCTCTATTAACTTTTAAAAGCTTCAGTATAAGATAATATTTTTTATAAAATCATTAGCTTTCCAACGGTATATCATACATATATATGACTGCTCTTATGTTCAAAAACAAAAAATTTCATTAGAAAAATACTTTTTCTATTTTCTCCTTTAGGGTATCTAATTCATTCAATTAATATATTTACCTGTTTTTCATCAGTGGTAACAAGATAATATAGTTATTTTTATAGAATCAGCAAAATTAAAGGTACTTTAGAGAAAAAAAAATTAAAATATCGGCACTTAAGCCCTGCCAGACTATTTTAAACCGAACGAAACCTAAATTATATTAAAGCCCATTAAATTTTACATCGATATAGTCGGTTTAATCAAAATCGTCGAAACTGTTTTCGAGAAAATTGAAAAAAGGTGCAAAATTCATGGTATAAAGTGGCTCTTCTGGTAAGCTCATTTTGATAAAAAAGGTTTTGTAACGTCTCAGGCGTATATTTGTCTTAAATAAGAAATTTCAGTTTCATGGGACTTACCGTTTCCGCCCGAGAGTTACCACACACACGCAGACCTTTTTGCGGGACTTGGTTTTTTGGACTCAGGGGACCCTAAAATGTGTATTTCCGTTGAAAACTGGAACTGAAAATTTTCACGATCGCAATACTTCCCCTTACTATATATAGCAAGTGAAAGTAAAAATGGCATTGTTTTCACAATCCCTAAATGAAACAATCTTAAAAATTTTCCAAGCCTCTTGTAGTATTTTTTTTTCTAAAACTGTTAGCTTTCCAATAGTATTTATTATATGGGGGAATTTAGTTGAGGTTGCAGTCAAATGAATACACAATTACGAATAAACTTAATTTAATAGTGTCTGTTTCAGCCTAAATTACGGGCCTTCTTCAGGAATATAAAAAACTAAATATAACAACCAGTAGTAGAATACAATATATAAAGATGATAAATAAAAGAAATTATACTGATACTTAAAAACAAAGTAAAATAGTAGTTATGACAATTGAGAAATATAATAATAGTTTGAAACAAAAGGAGCAAAAGAAATTTAATAAAATGTGAATAATTAGATAATAGAAAATTAAAAATACCAACAAATATTTTGTAGGGTATGAGAAAAAGAGTTAATAATTTAATTAAATAATTAGGTAATAGAAAATAAAAAATACCTATTTCGAAAATTTGTACATTATGAAAAATGTGAAACATAATAAAGTTAAAAAATAAATTTTATACTGTTATATTATTTAATCTAAAACATATCTTTCCAAAGAAACTCAACATAATTCTTTTAACTTTTTTCAACTTGTATTTGATTAAAAGTTATAAAAGCAGGAGTACCTCAAGGCAACGTATTAGGTCCTACACTATTTAATATATATTGCACTTACATTTTAAAGAATCCAGAAATACATACAGACACCTCTGCCGACGATTTAGCTATCCTGACATCCAACAAAGATGCATCTAAGGCTTCTCAAGCACTCCAAGAACATCTGGATGACATAGCTTGCTGGACAAAAAAAAATGAAAATAAAAAGGAATGAATCAAAGAGCCTTTTCGTCATATTTTCTCTAAAACATGACTCCTTCCCTCAGGTCTTTTCAATACTATTCCAATACCAGTTTCGGACACAGTGTGTTATTTAGGCCTTTACCTTGACAATGGCTGACTGAAAGTATTGATAAAACCTATTTGGACTTGTGGCATCGTGTTATAGGGAAACAGCGAAAAAGTTAAACATCAAAATTATTCAATCATTTCAATCAAAATTACTTAGAAAAATTGTAAATGCCCCTTTTTACTTTCACTTAATATATATAGTAAGGGGAAGTATTGCGATCGTGAAAATTTCCGAATTCCAGTTTTCAACGGAAATACACGTTTTAGGGTCCCCTGAGTCCAAATAACCAAGTCCCGCAAAAAGGTCTGTGTGTGGTAACTCCCGGGCGGAAATGGTAAGTCCTATAAAACTGAAATTTCATATTTAAGACAAATATACGCCCGAGACGTTGCAAAACCTTTTTCATCAAAATGAGCTTACCAAAAGAGCCACTTTGTACCAAACATTTTGCATCGAAAACGGTTCCGACGTTTCTGATTAAACTCGCTATATCGATGTAAAAGTTAATGGGCTTTAATATCATGTAGGTTTTATTCTGATTAAAATGGTCTGACAGGGCTTAAATGCCGATATTTTAAATTTTCTTCCCCTAAAGTACCTTTAATTTTGTAGATTAAATAAAAATAACTATATTATCTTGTTAACGCTGATGAAAAACAAGTCAATATATAAATTGAATAAATTCGATACCCAACTAAAGGAGAAAACAGAAAAAATATTTTTTTAATGCAATTTTTCGTTTTCGAACATGAGAGCAGTAATATACATGTATGATATACTGTTGGAAAGCTAACGATTTTAGAAAAAATATTATCTCATACACAAGCTTTTAAAAGTTAATAGAGAGTGATGAAATGAACATAAAACTAACTGATTATTTTAGATTTTTTAATAAAACACATGTTTCTATAGAAATTCAATTTAATTAATTCTTTAATAGTTTCACGTATTTTTATCTCTTAGTGTATTTGAAAACTCATTCATTGATTTTAATAATGGAGGTAAGTGAAAGTCGTGTGTTGCCCGCACCAGATTTTTATGCATCTAACGAGACACTACATACTGACCTGGACATTCCATTCGTCATTTGCCACTGACCGCTACAATAAATTTCACGACAGGCTGACTCTAATTTCAAACCCACTGAGGCGCTGGCCAAGAGACCTGCTGATAATCATTTGTTTATAAAATCTATTTTACAGTGTTTTATGTATTTTTTAACTTATATATCATTTGTTTGCATATTTTCTTATATTATAAGCAGATAGCAAATCAATTTATTGTCAAACTCCTAAAAGTAAAAAAAATAAATATTTTCTTAAAAAATTTATTTGTATTTAATAATTCTGAAATTGATTTTAACAACTGAGGTAAGTGAAGGTCGTTTGTCGCGCGCACCAGATTTTTAGGTTACTTTATGTGCTAGAATACCCTTCTTTTTTTTCTTTTTTTACTATTCCATGTGAGTAATAAATACTGAGATAGATTATTAAAATATTGTATGAATGTGATCCTTTAGCAATATTGTTTTTTTCTATTGTGACAAATTGTAATACATACGAATAAACAAATATATAGTTCAGATTATTAAAAAGTCATCAATGCGAAATTTAGAAAGTTGATCCGGTGGACTGTTCTGTATTCGACTGCCGTCATCACAGACTGCTCTACGGTGTGCTCTTTGCATATATTGCCGAAGTTACTTCACAATAATTGATTTCGCACTCTTCAAATCTGAAGATAAATATTTATTAGTTGTGATAGGATTCTAGGTAGCTAACTGAGTAAAGCACTGACCCACGATGATAGTACTGTCACGAATGTAAATAGAGAATGAGGTAGTTTGATAGTTCGTATGTAACTAGTATTTACCTTGTCATCTTAAAGATTATTTGTAATTAACGATTGAAAACTAAATTTACCTACAGGTGTAAAACGAAAATATTTATTACACTCATATGTATGAAATATTTAGTAAGTTGGAAGTATTCCGAACGTCAGAATTTTCAACAGAAATACACGTTTTATAAATGTAAATAAATACCTATTTAAATCAAAATCATTTGAGCCATTTTTGAAAAAAATCATGCAAAATACATAGTATGAAGTAGCACTTCAAGTCAGATTTTAGTGAAACAGTTGGTTGTAACATCTCATGCGTAAATAATTGTCTAAAAATATAAAAATTTATTATAATCCTAATATATATATATATATATATATATATATATATATATATATATATATATATATATATATCTGTGTGTGTGTGTGTGTGTGTGTGTGTGTGTGTGTAATGATGTATGTAATTTTATTTAGTTGTTTTATACTTCATAATTTTTAATTACTTGGTGATTCAGTTTATTTGTATGGGTATTTTGAGGTAATTAACAAATTTATTTATTCAGTAATAGGGGTTTTGGCAATAAAAAGAGATTTTCTATCTGCTTATGTAATGAGCACATATGGGAACAAATGATAAAGGAGATCAAAAATCTGGTGCGTGCAACACACGACTTTCACTTACCTCCATTTTTAAAATAGATTAGAGAATTTTCAAATATTAGTGAAACCATTAAATAATTAGTTAAATAGAATTACTGTAGAAACATGTGTTTTATTAAAAAATCTATTATATTTTGATCTAAAATAATCACTTAGTTCTATCGGCTTTTCTATATGTTTTCTAAAATATTTAGCTTTCAAACGGTGTATCATACATGTATATTACTGTTCTTATGATCAAAAACAAAAAATTTCATTAAAAATATATTTTTTTCAGTTTTCTCCTTTAGTTAGATATGGAATTCGTTCAAGTTATATATTTATGTGTTTTTCATCGGTCGTAACAAGATAATATGGTCATTTTTATAGAATCTACAAAATAGAAGGAACTTTAGAGGAGGAAAAATTAAAATATCGGCATTTAAGCCCTGTCAGACCATTGTAATCAGAATGAAAACTATATGATATTAAAGCCTATTAAATTTTACATCGATAAAGCGAGGTTAATTAAAATCGTCGGAACCGTTTTCGAGAAAATCGAAAAAAGGTGCAAAATGCATGGTATAAAGTGGCTCTTCTGGTAAGCTGATATTGATGAAAAAAATTTGTATTGTCTCGGGCGTATACTTGTCTTAATTATAAATTTCAGTTTCATAGGACTTACCGTTTCCGCCCGGGAGTTACCACACACACACACACACACACGGGGACTTGGTTATTTGATTTTCACGATCGCAATACTTCCTCTTACTATATATAGTAAGTGAAAGTGAAAATAGAGGTTATCTCATGAAAATCATTATCATGGATTTATAATCGAAAGTACTGTTATGAAAATACTTTTTTTTTTTAGAAGAAGAAGCGATAAAAAATCGCTGACAACAATCCTAGTTTCGGGCCAAGGGTTTATGTTGTCGGAAATAAACTCATTGCCAGTGAGAAATATCTCCTCAATGCTAACACACCTACCGAACGAATTCAACACTCAGATCTTGGGCGGGATTTGAGTTTCACTTCTGTACTTGGAGTACTACGGTCAACAGTATCTTTGCCAAAATGAGCCTCTGCCAAGATAGGGCACGCGTCGCATCGGCTCAGGAATGCAAGTATATTGAGTGCCCTTGTTGATCAATAATATTAGCGGACAAATAATAAAACTATAGTGCGCGCAACACATGAGATTTACGTACCTCCGCTGTTAAAGTCACTTAAGTAACTATTAATTAAAGTTAAAGTTGAAAAAGTTTAAAGAATTAAATACAGTTTCATGGAAAAACATTAATACCTAATCAAAACAATTAAGGGTACTTTACAGGAAGATTTTTTTTTTTTATTAAGTAGACTTTTACTCATTTTTCATACATTTTTTTTAAGTAGGATTAAACCTAGATGAAATTAGAGCCTATTCCATTTTACATCAATATTGTAACTTTGATCAAAATCGTTAGAGCCGTTTTTGGAAAAATCCTACAAGGGCCAATCTGCATAGTATAAAGTGGCTTATCTGATTAGCTAATTTTGATAAAAAAAGTTTCTGTAACATCTTAGGCTTATAGTTGCTTTTTTTTAAAACATATTTATTGATATTTACAACTGAATTAAATAAAAATACATCTAGTAAATGTGATGGTAATATACAAAACTGTCATGAAAAACATGTAGAGACACTACCCAGTGGAAATCACTCTAAAAATATTCTAAACTAGAAGGTACCGGAGCCATTTCCTTTTCAGGCGCCTCGGAGGATTATCCGGAATTGAAGAAGAAGAAAGGATTGAAACTAGTAGGTTATAGTGAGAATGGAGTTTGTCATGAAAGGATTGATACCTGGTCCGGGCCAAATCATAGTTGCTTTAAATATGAAATTTCAGTTTCATAGAAATTTTAATTTACGCGCTGGAGTTACCACACACGGGCACACAACACTGACATACATACACTCCAACCTTTTTGTGGGACTTGGTTATTTAGGGGACCCTAAAACGTGTATTTCCGTTGAAAACTGGGATTCGAAAATTTTGACGGTCGCAATACTTCCCCTTACTATATATTCCATATTTCAGGTATGTAAAAGTAAAAAATCTAGTGCGGGCAACACACAAGAATCGATTGTTAAAAACAATTTAAAACTATTAAATATACTTATATTTCAAAAATATTCTAAGTTGATTTTAATAAAACTTAATGAAAACATATGATTTAGATTAAATAATATAATTACATTAAATTGTTAATCAGTAATATTGTTTATTTATTTAACGTCACTTTATGCTACTATGGCTAATCGGACGGTGCTGCAGTGGGAGTCCTAAATTTTGCCTATCCAGGTTTTATTAGGATAGGGATCTTTAACGAGTATCTGACATCGCACAGGTTCGGGACCACCTTTTAACGTCCCCTCCGAAGGACGGCATAACTAAGGATTTTTTACTCCCATTAAAAAATCCTAGGGCCACCTGATAATCAGTAATAACTGTATTCCCTATTCAGCGCTTTATATTAATTTTTATAACTTTTTGTATCAGAAAATATTTTTTCTAAAATGTTTCTCTTTCCAATGGTATATTATACGTACATATTTACTGGTCTTAATATTAAAAAAAAAATACATAAAAAAATAGTTTTTCTCTTTTATCCTTTATTTGGTCATCAAAGTCGTCAAACTTTTATATTTAGCCGTCCCTCATCAATGTCATTAATATGATATAGTTAATCTTTTGGAATGTACAAACTTAAATGTTTTTTGGGTTTTTTTTTTCCAGGGGCGTACAGGCCGTGTAGGCCCTTTGGCCTCTTGGTGAAATCTCCTGGGGAGGGGGGGGATTACACCCACGTAAAGGTAGTATGGAGGAATACAATTTAAAAGATCGTCATTTAAGCCCTGTCAGACTATTTCAATCAGAAAAAATCTTACATCATATTAAAGCCCATTAAATTTTACATCGATATAATAATAATAATAATAATTTCTTTATTTATTCTGGGACAAGTCCCTTCAGAATAATACATATGAAAGTAAATAAAGTCTTAGATGCCTTAGAGTAATAATGGAAGAAAAAAATACAGTGATAAAGTAAAAAATAAATACACAAGACAAAGATAACATATAAAACCAAACTGTTGAATATAATAAATCGACTTCTCATTCTAGTTCGAGTGAGAGAAACAAAAAAAAAAAAAAAAATAATATATATGTACATAAAACTAATTTAGATGTTAGTTAAAAAGAAAATAAAATACAAAATTATCCTTCTGTTCCTGTGCAGAGCTTTGATCAAAAAATAATTATATACAATTTCTATCTAATTAAAAAAACAAAAATAAAAACAGGAGAAAAAAAAAATAATAACTTCTATATTAACGCTTCTGTGATTTTATAAATTTATTTATTTATCATTATTATTTTATTTCATTCTTTTTCCATTTTTTTTTTATTTTTTTTTTTTTTTATTTGAACATTCTCATTTAAAATTGGTTATTGTCGAGATTTCTTGGAATTTGAATGGATAGGAAGTAATTGAATAGACGGGATTTAAAGGTTGGAAGGGTATTCGAGTTACGGATATGAGAAGGGATAGAGTTCCATACGGAAGATGATCGGACAATGAAAGATCTGTCGAAAGCTGCGGTTCGATGGGGCGGCATATACAAATCAGAAGGCCGTGCTCGAGTGTTGCGGGAATGAATCGAGGATTTGAATAGTAGGAGGTCAGAGATGTATGATGGACGACGGGATCGGATTACTTGATAGAGGAAGGATGCCAAGAAGTACTTACGACGATAGGAAAGATAAAGCCACTTTAACTCTTCGTAGAATCGAGTGACAGAGGTGTCTCTGGAGATCCCAAAGATGAATCGGATGAAACAATTAAATAGCCTTTTTAGTTTTTCCTCAAGATCTCCTGAGACACCCCCAAACACCGTACAGCAATAGTCAAAGTGGGGGAATATTAGGGAGGAAACCAGTAGCCTACGGGTTTCTAGAGGAAAGAGGTGACGGATGCCATTTAATCGCTTTAGAGTGATGAAGGAGCGGCGGGAGATGTCAGAAATATGGTTTTTCCAGGAGAGGGTTTGGTCAAAAGTGATTCCAAGGTTTTTAATGGAGTGAAGGAATTCTATTGGATCATTATTTAGCAAAAGTGTAGGAATGGGAGGGAGAGTTTTAAGGAGCGGACTTGAACCTATTACGATTGCCTTAGTCTTCTTAGCATTCAGCTTTAGCTTGTTATCTGTGGCCCACTGACTAATTTTATTTAAATCATTTTGTAGCTTATCGGCTGCTAGTAATAGATCTGAGGGTGGGAAGGACAGGTAAATTTGGAAATCGTCGGCATACAAATGATATTGGGAGTGATCAATGAGGAGAGGAAGGTCATTTATGTAAATGGCAAATAGGGTGGGAGACAGTGATGAGCCCTGTGGGACACCACAGGATAGAGGCAGAGTCGTGGAAGGAGTTTGGCCTGGAACCACTACGTACTGGGAACGGTCAGAAAGGAAGGACTTGAACCATCGCAGAGCACTATTGGATAGAGGAAGATTTCTAAGTTTGGAAAGGAGAATGTTGTGATCAACGGTGTCGAAAGCTTTGGAAAAATCTAAAAGGATAAGGATTGTTAGTTGTTGGTGTTCCATGGCGGTTTGGAGGTCCTGAGTTATTTTAAGGAGAGCGGATTGAGTAGAATACCCTGCTCGGAAGCCGGATTGTAGAGGATTCAAGAGGGAATTTTCTTCTAGGAAATTTGAGAGCTGGGTTTGCACAAGGCGTTCCAGTGGCTTGGAAAGATTATTATTCAGACAGGAGTGAAATAGGACGGAAGTCAAGCGGAGAAGAGGGGTTTGAGATTTTGTTCAATGGTCGGACAAGAGCGGTTTTCCAAGAGGTAGGAAATATGGAATATTGCAAGGAAAAATTGTAAACATGACAAAGAATGGGTAATAGGACCGGAAGACAGGATTTTATTAATGTTACAGGGATGTTATCAGGTCCATAATCATTGGTGTGGGATTTAAGGATTGTGGTTAATAATTCCTCATCTGAGATGTGAGAGAAAAAAAAGCTATTTGGGTCAAAGCTATGATGTTCAATATCGGCAAAGGATGGCGAGTTAGGAGCAAAGGATGTGAAATGATTATTAAGATCGTCTGGTGTGACTGGGATTGTGGTGAGGTTATTCGATTCTGGGAAAGATAATTTACGCAGTATTTTCCATTTTGATTTGGAATCAGGAGCATTGGAGAGGGCGGTATGGATATAGAGGGATTTAGCTCGCCGAACTGCGACCTGGGCTTCATTTCGAAGTTCTTTAAAATGCACAAAGTCTGCAGGCAGGTGAGTACGACGAAATTTGCGTCTTGCTGCTTCCCGTCTTCTCATCATTGTCTTTATTTCAGGAGTCAGCCAAGGCGCAGTTGGGCGGCGTAAGGTTCGGGTTATCATAGGAGCATGTAAGTCTAATAAGGATTTTAGATTTGAGGTAAGAGCGGAAACCATAGGATCTATGGAATTATAGGAATATATGATGTCCCAATGGAAGGATTCCAGGTCATTTTGAAGGGATTCGAAGGAGAGTAGGTTCAAATTACGATAAGAAATCACTTTAGGAGAGAAGGATTTAACGGGTAGGTTGTAAGTAATCTGGATGAGGTCGTGCGAAGAAGGGAACGGGACCGGGTGCTGGGAAGACGAAAGGACTTTGAGAGGAGAGTCTGTAATATGGAGGTCTAACCAGGTGTCAGAAAATTGAGTATGGTGGGTAGGAGAGTAGGGTACTAGGTAGAGATTCAGAGAAAACAAAAGGTTGGAGAGAAAATATCTATCTGACGATTCAGATGCCATATTAACATTAAAGTCTCCTGAGATAATGATATTAGAATAGCAGGAAACCATTTGGATAAGGGAAGATTCAAATAGGTCATCGAATGGTATGTGAGGCGGTCGGTAGACAATTACATAAAGGAGAGGAGATGAGAAAGTTGAAATCTCCACAAATATATATTCAAGATGAGGATAGTCAGGAGAAGGAGATTGGAAAAGGATTTTGGCCTCGAGGCTGTCATGTATATACAGACCCACACCACCACCCCTGCGATCAGATCTATCATGGCGAAGGAAGGAATAATTGGAGAGGGATACTTGAGAGGATGGGATGTGAGGTTTGAGCCAGGTTTCGGATACAGCTATTATGTGATAGAAATTATCTAGAAAATATTGTTGGAATTCATCGATATGGGCTATGAGGGATTGTGCATTAACGTGACA
This sequence comes from Piezodorus guildinii, assembly GCA_023052935.1. NCBI lineage: Eukaryota > Metazoa > Arthropoda > Insecta > Hemiptera > Pentatomidae > Piezodorus > Piezodorus guildinii. Next base: position 137,880,117 of record CM041297.1, on the reverse strand, counting down.
GGACATGAGGAGATTGGTCATGACTGGGAATGTGAAGTAATAGAACAGGAAAAAGTTTTTAGGTTTAGGAATAGGATACAATACATTTTTAAGAAGTGTTCAATAAAATAAGAAAAAAAATAATACAATTTCAAAAAATTCAATAAAAAATAAGATAAATATATAATTAATGACTTAATGAATCTATATAATATTAAAAATACATTTTCAGGAGAAACATAAATAAAAAAGAAAAACAAATAAAAATTATTGCTACTGAAAAGTTTTAACATAGAAAAAAATAAAAGTAAACCAACAAAAATAAACATAACTAATACTTCTGTGAGAAAAAATAAACCTTTTATAATCAGTTGGAGACTAACTAAAATATTTCAGGAAAAAACGTCCAAGTCGGTTGGTTTACTTACTATTACCACCGGGAAGCCATCAGATTTCCGACACCTAACTCTACCCCCACTAAACCAGACATACTTTATGTTCACGGCAACTTTTTTCTGCCTGGCTAACCAGTAGAGGTGTCGGTTGGCGGGTGTCATTGCTTCGCTCACATAAACTCGATGGGAATCATTTTCTCCCCAGCCTAGGTGTCGGGTAGAGAAATCTCTTTTTACTCTCCTTAACTGCACCAACTCGTCCCTTAAGGTCTGACGGACAAAACGAACAATTATAGGTCCCGGCGTTCCTTCCTGTTTCGGCCTGAGCCGCGCGGCGTGGTCCAGATCGGCCGGTGTCAGCTGGATGCCCAGTCCCGCTCCGACGCTCATTATCGTGCCCACCACGGTCTCTCCTGGCTTTTCTGGGATACCTCTTATTTCTAAGGTATTTGACAATTGGGTTTGTTCTGCATAAATTAGACGGCTCTCTAGGTCTGTTATTTTTTGTTTTAGAGTGTTATTTTCGATAGTTATTGTTTCCATTTTCTTGTTTTGTTCCTCCAGAAGATTTTCTATTTTTAATAATCTCTCCATATTTTCAAAGGAGAGGTCATTTTGTTTTTGGAGTGTTTCTTTAATACTTTTTAACTCGTCTATTCCTTGTAGTCGTGCCTTCATCTCCCTAACTTCAACGGTGAGCGCCCTCAGTATTTCTAACATAGAACTAGGGTCAGTTACTGGTGATGTTTGTGAAGCTGTGTCACAATCGGGGCATATCCATTTTTTAATATTTTCGTGGTCTATTGCTTCCATTTTAAGACATTTAGCATGATAAATGTTGTGACAACTATTACACACTATTTTTGCTTTATCGTCTCTTCCGACGCTTTTATTGCAATATTTACAATTTGCCATAGCGGAATAAAAAAAATAAATGGCGGGTAAATAAACGAAAGTGAATGAAACGATAATATAAACACTGCGTGTTTACGACGAGACTAGTGGGATTACTTTTATGAACACACTGTCCCCACTCCTATTACTCGGCAGCACTGACGAAATGAATACTTTAAAGTTATTAATATTTGTTGTATATTCCTATTGCTAAAGTAGAACAATAATACTAAACTACAGGGTTACCTGACGTTTAATAATGTTTTAGATTTTCTACGGAGTAGGCCCAAGATAACTGATAAAATAAAACTTGAACTAGAGACACACACTATGAGAACTTATCACCACAAGAGATACTCTAAGACTATATATGGTGTTTAATCAAAATCGTTAGAGCCGTCTTTGAGAAAATTGTAAATGCATAGTATAAAGTCTCTTCTGGATAGCTGATTTTGATGAAAAAGTTGCTGTAACATCTCGGGCGTATAGTTATCTTAAATATGATATTATATTTTCGAACGACTTTTATTTTTAGCGGTTGACGTACCACACACAGACCTTTTTTCGTGACGGGGATATCTGGACTCACGGGACCCTAAAACGTATATTTCCGTTGAAAAATCGAATTCAGAAATATTTACTATATGGGTTGTGTCACATGAAATGTCCGTTTTCAAGGTAAAGGAGTTTTATTAAAAATACGATATAAAAACAAGATAATTTTATTCCAAGTATTTACCTTCTTTTTCTGCACATTTTTCCCAACGTGGCACCAACTTTTTTATCCCCGAACTGAAAAATTCTGAGCTTTGAAGTGAAACAAAATCTGAAAACGCACTTTTCACTTGATCATCATTTTCAAAAAGTTTTCCTTTGACGAAGTTGTCTAAATTCCTGAACAGGTGGTAATCTGTTGGAGACAAGTCGGGAGGAGAATACGGTGGGTGCGGAAGAACTTCGTAGCCCAGTTCTTTCAATTTTAGCTCGGTATGTTTTGAAACATGGGGTCTTGCTGCCGCTCAGTAAGATCATGAGGTACCCATGTATCAAGTTTTTTTACTTTCCCAATACACTTTAAATGTCTGGAAACGGTAGATGCACTTGCATTTAGTTGTGCTGAGAGTCCTTTAACTGTTTGGTAGAGGTTTCCCTCTACTGTATGTTTGAGGACATCGTTGTCTTCCATTCCTATTCCAAGTTTTCCAAGTCGGTATCCCCAGTGAAAACTTAGCAAACCAACGGCGAATGGCCCGCGCATTAATAATCCCTTCCCCAAACGCGTTGCAAATATTTCTAGCGGCCTCAGCTGCTGAATGGCCGAGTTTAAACTCGTACAAAAATATTACTCGAAAATCGCGTGTTTCCATGTTAATATTTGGAGATATAATAAAAAGTGGGTAATTGATTGGGAAGCTAATGTTTATAATACAAAGGTAGAGGATTAGTAAGTGTTTACTTTAAATATGTAAACATTCGGAAGAAAACAACAGTGACCTGCAAAATCCTTTATGTATTTCAGAAACTATAAAAACGGACATTTCATGTGAAACAACACAATACCATCCATTACGATATATTTCATATATGCAAATAAAAATTATATAAAATCATATGAGATGTACAGATGCCCTCAAACGTTGATGGCACAACCTCGGTCATAATCAGAGGCGAGGTGCGACGCAAAATAACTTCGTGTAACAAACACGTTTGTTTTTATCCTCATATTGTTGATCGCCTTTTGAAAACATCCGGTATTTAATTGTGCACAAGTATAACATAATTAGATGTGTTACAAAGTAATAAATATAAAAAATAACTATAAGGAATCTAAAAATATCATATTTTTGGGCTTTTCTTGGGCCATTCTCAACGAAACGTACAAACGCCGTCCAAATGATTTCCCTCGTACTAAAACTGGTTATTTTACATTTTTTTTTTTTTTTTTTTGGTAGATATTTTTCAGCTGTGCTTGGCGCATATTCATAAGTTCAAATCAATGAATTATACCTGTTTGAAAAAATTGAATAAATGTCCGAAAATTCATTGGCTCACCATGTCCAAATCGGACTTTGCCAACTTCAACGTAGTACCCTGCCAAGGTGCTGGAAACATTTAACCGGTTTGGTCCATTGCGTTCATACATATACTCTATAGTATCAGAATACATAATTGCAGGTTGTGAAAACGGTTATATCCTTTTCAAATAAATAAAACAAAAATGTCAAAGGGATTTTGCGTCATTGACGCACCCCAAACGGTTTTTTCGCGCCTTGATCTCCGTTCTCGTCATAAAAGGGCGAGAAAAGGCTCACAGAAACCTTTACACCTTCTGCAAGCCAATCCATTGGTTTGTAACCACCTTCAGTTTCTTCCACGGTGGCAGAGAGTAAAAACGTACGCTAGTGTGTGAGAGTATTTTTATTGGCCGTCATTGTCGCACCCACTCTTCCTCTGATAGTTATTTTTAATTGATTAATTTTCTATTTTTCCGTGATAGGGTTCAGCTTACTGAGGAGATTGGTGTACTTCTTTATTTTGATACTTTGTATTGGAGAGAAAACTTTTTGGAAAACCTTCGATTCGTCATTGCCGCACCCGTCATTAGCGCACCCCATAGAAGGTGCACCAATGATGAAACGGGTGTTGTTATTTTTTTTATTTCCCTTTAAACCTACTACTCTGGTATGAAGAAATATTCTGGTCCACCACTTTATCGTACTCAATCGGGTGCTGATCGTATATAGTAGCGATTTAAAAAAAATATTTAACAGATGAAAGAGGCGAGGACTATCTTAACCCTTTTAGACGTTCAAAAACCTTCGGGAGATCATTCCAAAAATCATTGGCTCACCGACTTATCATAGGATCACCACTAGATCGTCAGTAGCTCACTTTCTGATTTCTGGAATACTTTTTTTTAACAAAATAATTAATTAATTATTAATAAAAATTAATTATTTTGATAATTTCACCGAATCAAGCTCTACTGAGTGCGCTACTTCGGATCAAATTTTATATATAGGGATACAAAAAAAAAAAAGATGGACCACAAATTCCACTTTTGAAATTTTCCCAAAGAATAGCCCATATATAAATAACCTATTAATATAAATACCTCCAACCTCTGAGGTAATATTTGCCCTAACATATGAGTGCAGTTCTTTACCCAGAATGTAAATACAGCTGTGTAAATACCTCTGTATCGATATTTTTACTTATGACGTTCTATCATAGAATGCGCGATATGCGATCCGAAAAATAAATGAGTTCAATCTGTTAACCAATAAAATCTGGTGCACGAAACACACGACTTTCACTTACCTCAGTTGTTAAATTTAAAATACTAATAATAATAATAATAATTCAAGAAATTTTAAATACACTCAGAGATGAAAACAGGTCAAAGAATTAATTACATAGAGTTTCGATAGAAACATATATTTTATTAAATAATCTATAATATTTTTATCTACAACAATCAGTTAGTTTTATCCGCTTTTCATCACTATCCATTAACTTCTACAATTTGGAAAATAAGATAATATTTTTTATTTCTAACATTTTTAGCTTTCCAAAGGTGTATTATACATCTATATTACTGTTTTTATGTTCAAAAACACAAAAATTGCATTACAAATATTTTTGTTTTTTTCTCCTTTATTTGCATATCGATTTATCTACTTTTTTATCAATGCTTACTAGATGATATGGTTATTTTCCTAGAATCTAAAAAATTAATAGTAGATACAATAATAATAATAATAATAGGCTTAGCGAACCCGAAGGTTCGATGCCGATACCACCAAATTTCGCTTACACAGACTCGTCCAATGTTTACCATTTAAGCCCAAGCTCCCGAGACCAGCCTTAACGCAATCCTCCCATCTCCGCTTCGGCCTACCTTTCGGACGCCTACCAGTCGGATCAGCAAATACCAACTTTCTCGGAATCCGCTCGTCATCGAGTCCAACAACTTTACTCGCCCATTTGAGTCTCCGCGATGCAATCAGCTCAATTATATTCACAGGATGCAAGTTCCGCAATTCCGCGTTGTGCAACCTTCTAAACTCCCCAGTGGCCTCATCTCTCTTCGGACCAAATATTTTACGCAATACCTTATTTTCGAAAACCTTAAGCCGTTGTTTACCCTTCAAAGTAAGCGGCCACGTTTCACATCCGTAAAGAACCGTTGGAAGAATAATAGTTTTATAAATTCTAATCTTTAAGTTTTTAGATAGAAGCCGCGATCTAAGTAACTTAGCAACTGAATAATAACACGCATTTCCCACCTTTAACCGGGACTTTATTTCTTCCTGGATTTCATTTTTTCTAGTTATAATTGAACCTAAATACTTGAATTTCTCTACGTGTTCAAAAGTATGACCTGATACATCAATATCACCAAGATCGCTACCATTTCTGCTAGTAATCATATACTTCGTCTTATCGGTATTTAATTCGAGTCCTATTTCTTTACCGGTTTTTATTAACACACTTGTATTTAGTTGTATGGTTTCCGTGTCTTCACCTAGCAGTACCAGATCATCGGCATACCCCAAAACTGGAATCTTGTCACCCATATTTAAGCCTTTCTCGGTACACTTCACCTTTTCTATGACATATTCTAAAGCTATATTAAATAACACAGGTGAAAGGGACTCACCCTGTTTCAAACCCGATCGCACCTCAAATCTCTCGGAGTAATTACGACTGATTCTAACTTTATGGAATGTTTCCGACAAACACATCTCTACTAGGTTTACTAACTTTCTAGGTATTCCCTGTTCAATCATGATGTTATATAGCTTCTGACGGTCTATTGAATCATAAGCCTTTTTAAAATCGATGTAAAGTTGATGGACTACACCGCTGTATTCCAATTTTTTTTCTAATATTTGACGTAAGGAAAATATTTGGTCAATAGTCGAGCGATTCCGCCTAAAACCAAATTTGTAATCTCCGATAATTTCCTCAGCGTATTCCGTGATTCGACTAGTTAGAATTGACGAGAATATTTTATAGCATACTGGGAGAAGAGAGATCCCACGATAGTTGTTACAATCCGACCACGGTGCTTTTTTGTGAATCGGAATAAGTATTGATTCTTTCCATTCTTCAGGTAGATACAATAGAGATTTTAAAAATGCGGCATTTAAGCCCAGTCATACTATTTCAATCATAATGAAACCTACATGGTGTTGAAGCATATAAAATTTTACATTAATATAGTGTATAGTCAAAATTGTTAGAGCCGTTTTTGATAAAATCGTAAAAAGGTGCAAAATGCATATAAATAATATGATTTTTTTTTTTTTATTAATCTAAAAAATCGGCATTTAACTTCAGTTAGACTATTTTAATCAGAATGAAACCTACATGATATAGTCTATGCAAAGGTGCCAAATGATTTTACGACAAACTTGAAGGACACGTTAACGAATTTGTTCAAAACGTGACTACTACACACCTAACATAAAATACAGTTGTACTTAATGTCAGTAGGACGCATCACTGAGTGCTGTCTCCTTCATGCCTAACCATGCCATGTTTTCCATTTATTTGAACCCATTTGCTTATTGTATTTATTCTACAGGTGCAAATAAAGTTATTAAGGTAAAAAAAAAAGAAAAAAAAAAGTATGATTTAATAATCTAAATTTATTATTGCATAAACTTGCGTTGGTTTACTGTGATAAGACCTATCTTAAAATGAATGTTTTTGTTTTATTTTTTCTGGAGCGAAATCTCTTACCTAGATCTGGGATTCGTGCGTCAAACGGTTATTCTTATCTTAAATTTAATACGTATAATGATTTGAAGAGATCACTTAATATTTTATAAATAAATAAACTCAATCTCAGTGTAGATCGCAAATCTATGGTATTTAGAGCATCTTACTTAAAGTGGAGAATTGAATCTTAGACCAATACTTCTATCTTGGGTCTGTGTTCCAACGTTGGTTTTCTGGCAGTTCGATTGTGTTGGAACAAATATTGTATTCCTTAATTTATGGGTTAGGATGTGTTGGAACGGACTTCTTAGCAGTATGGGAAAGAACGTTCTATTATATAAAACCTCGTCATGATAAAGTATTATTATAATGATAATACTAATAAGTAATATAGTTATAGAAATATAATTATTTCATATTAAACGAGTTACATTTTTTTAGAGGGTAAAAAAAGTTATACGTTATTATAAAAAAAAAAAAAAAAAAGGCATAGCATTAACATTTCATTTTTTTATTTATTTAAATACAAGTAATATACAAATGCCTTTAGGCATATATTGTAACATTGATGACCATTACGATAAACCTCCTTCAGGATTCTTCTGAATTCGTGAGCGAAGAAACCTCCCAGTGAAGGCACTCCTTGGCGTGGAAGATCTGCTAAAGAGGTAGGTCTCTGCTTCAGAGGCGTTTCAGTCTCCTTGGTGGGTTTGGTGGTAGTGTATCAGTCAGTAACGTTTGTACCAGTAGGTTTGGATGTCAAGCGAGTGAGTCGTGAAAATGTTTGTAATATTTTTTTAATGATATCAGTTTCGTATGTTGGTATGTTGAGGTCTTTGTGTAATCATTTATTGGTTACGTAAAAGGGACAGTGAGTGATGAAGCGGAGGAATTTAGATTGTAAGATTTGAATTGTCTGCAAGTGTGATTTTTCGCATGAGCCCCACACCTGAGTACCGCACGTCCATATAGGTTTAAGTAACATGTTGTATATGATGATTTTGTTGCTTAGTGATAGTTTGTTTTTATGGTGAAGAAGTCGTCCATGTATTGATAGTCGATGATTCAGTCTTTTTTTTAAGGTAGTTTCGTGTGATTTCCATGTCAGGCGTCTATCCATTGTGAGTCCTAAGTATTTTGTTTCTGTTTGTTTGGGTAACTGAACATTGTAAAGTATTAGTGGAGGACAATCAGAATGCCTAAGCGTGAATGTTACATGACTTGATTTCTGTATGTTTATTTTAATACGCCGTTTATCAAGCCAATCTTGAAGTAAATTTAAATGAGTTTGAACATTGTGTGAGGCTATGGTCGGATCAGTGCCTGTTTAGAGTATTACGGTGTCGTCTGCGTATGTTGCAAGTAATGTGTCGGGTGTTTGTGGTATTTCAGCATTAACATAATATGATAATATAATTACTTTTTTCTTTAATAAATTATTTAATTTTTTTTCTAATTTTAGTATTATCATTTTATTATTATTTTGTTTTATTCATATAAAAAAAGTCTCTTAAAAATACAACAACCCTGCACATTAACATTAACATATTGGAAATAGATACATTTACGATAAATAAATAAATATAATACACATAAGGTACCTGCATTATTGAAAGTAATTTTATCTATATATATATATATATATATATATATATATATATATATATATATATATATATATATAGATAGATAGATAGATATTTAGTTTATTGGCTATCATATAGATATAAGCCATGGAGTTTGGCCCTTTTGGTGTTAGTGGTTGTTAGTGTTAAATTATAATTTCATAGATATACATATATACATATGGCATACTTACAAATAAATACATAAATTATAATAGCATAAATAAAATTAATAGGTAAATTCTGATTGCTTACTGGGACATGTTAGTAAATATTATTACATGAATTATGTGGATTTGTCGTCTCCTTGAATGTATATTTGGTTTTAGCAGAAAAAAATAAATGTTATTTATGTTTTTTACATTATCCATATTTAAAATGTTTTCTACGGATAATTGCTTGTTGTTTTGAACAAAGTAATTCGCTAGGTAATATTCCCTTTCAGTACTGAGTATAGAACAGTCTAATAACAAGTGCTCTAAAATTTTAGTGGTATGTGCTTGACACCATCTACATTTTTCCCCTGTTTTTATATTGAAAGTAGTTTTTTTATTAAAAAGTTTTAAATTGTCTGTATCTGACATTCTTAGTTGGCTAACAAGTCTTAGTTTATTTATATTGACATGATAGGTTAAATAATCTTGCGGCTGGGGGCTGTTAAAGTTACAAACTGTTCTATAAAGTGGGTTATATTTAGAGTTGAGAGCTCTGTCGATGTCTATGGAGTGGTGACGATTTTTTAATTTTTCGATGATTAAATATTTGTTGTTAAGTAAAAAATTCGGTTTTATCGTTTCGAAAAAGTCATCCTCAATATGATTATCTGCTGTTAATTTTCTTATTTGTGAGATCCAATTACAATCTGTGTCTCTATTTTTTGCGTCCAAGTTAATGAGTTTAACAAAGCATTTGCGTGGCAGTCGATTGTCAGGCATTGAAAGGAGCTAAATACAAAAATTAATAGTTTTTTTTTCAATATTTTTACTTTTAACGGCATTCGCCCAAATTTTAATCGAACAATGTACGCGTAGTTTGGGCTACATCTAGGCCAGAAAAAATTTAGTCTTATAATATATATATATATATATATATATATATATATATATATATATATATATATATATATATATATATGTGTATATATTGTAATAAAAACTTTAATTGCATGAAGTCCAAGAACCTTTATCGTTTCATTATGCCAAGGGGTCGATTTCTTAATGGGTCAATCTTTATCTGAAAGCTCACGATATAACCGATGGTGAGATTGTCACATGATTTTATGATTAATCAGTAATTAATTTTATTATTATTATTTAATTGTGCACGTGATCATATGCCGCCGGATGTTCCCAATATGTTGACTGGAAATTTCCTGACACTAATTGAGTCCAATGAAAAATAGGCCCTTATCGAAATGTGCACTGAAGCACAGAATTTTTTTCTCCTCTTTTAGGAAATATTGTTATCATTATTAATGAAGACCCAGTTTCTGTCAGTAAACTGCTTATTCCAATATTAGTAATTTACTATTTTATTTCGATGTTTTCGATCTATTTTAATAAAAAATATTTAAATGTTTGAAACCAGAGATTAATTCAACTAATTGGAAACACAGATTGTTCGGATCCCAATTACCTGAAACATGATACATCAAATTTCGAGAGAAAACACACACACTATTTTCTTTATCGTTTTAAAATATTTTTGCTGTTTTTGCAATATCTTAGCTAATATTATAATCCGATTTTTTTTTTTTTAATTTTATTTATACCTTTTAGGAAATAAAAATATCTTTCAAAAAAGTTTCCATAACGTTCCAAAGAGATTTAAAGATTTCAAATTAATAAATAAATAAACAAACGAAAAGTGTATTAAAAAAAAAAAAAAAATGAAATCTGCTAATACTTTGGTGATTTATCACTGCTTGATAGATTTTTTCCGACCGTTTCATGGAATAAAATATTTTATTCTAAAAGGTGAATTTTTTTTTTTCAGATTTTGGATACTGTGTACTATTTAAAAGGCATATTTTAGAAGATTTAATAATAAAGATTTATTACTTTCATTAACTGTATATAGTAAGGGAAAGTATTGCGATCGTGAAAATTTTCGAATTCCAGTTTTCAACGGAAATACACATTTTATGGTCCCCTGAGTGCCAAATAACGAAGTTCCACAAAAAGGTCTGTGTGTGTGTGTGTGTGTGTGTGTGTGGTAACTCTCGGGCGGAAACGGTAAGTCCTATGAAACTGAAATTTCATATTTAAGACAACTATACGCCCGAGACGTTACAAAACCTTTTTCATTAAAATGAGCTTACCAGAAGAGCCACTTTATACCATACATGTTGCACCTTTTTTCGATTTTCTCAAAGATTGTTCAGACTATTTTGATTAAACTCGCTATAGCGATGTAAAATTCAACAGGCTTAAATATCATGTAGGTTTCATTCTGATTAAAATGGTCTGACAGGTCTTAAATGCTGATATTTTAATTTTGTTGATTCTATAAAAATAACTATATTATCTTGTTACCACTGATGAAAGACAGGTAAATATATAAATAGAATGAATTCGGTACCCGACTAAAGGAAAAAACTGAAAACATATTTTTAAATCTTTTTTTTTTTTTTTTTTGAACATAAAAACAATAACATACATGTATGATATACCGCTTGAAAGCTAAATATTTTAGAAAAAATATTATATTATACACAACCTTTTAAAAGTTAATAGAGAGTAATAAAAAGCAGATAAAACTAACTGATTATTTTAGATAATAATATAATCGATTTTTTAATAAAACACATGTTTCCATAGAAATTCCATTTAACTAATTGTTTAATGGTTTCACTCATTTTTTATTTCTTACTTTACTCGAAAATCTTTAATCGATTTTAAAAATGGAGACAAGTGAAAGTCGTATGTTGCCTGCACCAGATTTTTAAAAAATGTGGTGCGGATAATAGACGGTTTTCACTTACCTGCGTTTATAAAATCAATTTAAGAATTTTCAATAGAGACGAAAATAAGTGAAACTAATAAAGAATTAATTAAATTGAATTTTTATAGAAACATGTGTTTTATTAAATCATATGTTATATTATCAGCTGAATCAATCTGTTTATCCGGTAAATTATACTATATATCTATATTACTGTTTTTATGTTCAAAACAACATAAATCATATACAAAACTATTTTCGTTCTTCTCTCCTTTAGTTGTATATCTAATTCGTTTAGCTTATATATTTATCCGTTTTTTATACTAAAAAGTATCATACTAAAAAGATGATATGGTTATTTTCATGAAATGTACATAATTAAAGGTACTTCGGATGTAGAAATTTTAAATATCAGCATTTAAGCTTTGTAAGACTATTTCAGTCAGAATAAAATCTATATGATTATAAAGCCTATTAAATTTTACATCCATATAGTGAGTTTAAACAAAATCGTTTTTTTCAATGCATGGTATAAATTGGCTCTTCTGGTTAGCCGGTTTTGATGAAAAAGTTGCTGTAACATCTCGGGCGTATGGTTGTCCTAAATATAAAATTTCAGTATTGTAGGACAAATTGTTTAAGTGCTAGACTTACCACACACAAACTTTTTTGCCGGACTTGGTCATTTGGACTCAGGGGACCCTAAAACGTGTATATCGTGTATACTGGAATTCGAAAATTTTCACGTAAAACTTTCCCTAGCTGTCATGTTAGCTACTAAACTACTGATTCCCAATTTGAATTCTACTATTAACGTCCAACCATTTTTTTTTTCTTACTTTCACATACTTATGTATGAAATGCATAGTTAGGAAAAGTATTGCGATCGTGAAAATTTTCAAATTAAAGTTTTCAACGGAAATACACGTTTCAGGGTCTCCTGAGTCCAAATGAACAAGTTCCGCAAAAAGGTCTGTGTGTGTGTGTGGTAACTCCCGCGCGTAACGTAAAGTCCTATGAAAACGATATTTCATATTTAATATAACTACACGCCTGGAATGTTACAAAAACTTTTTCATCAAAATCAGCTATCCATAAGAGCATTTTATACCATGCGATTTTCTCAAAAATGACTCTTAGGATTTTGATTGAACTCGCTATGTCGATGAAAAATTGGACAGACTTTAGTATTAGTAAGTTTCATTCTGATTGAAATAGTCTTACAGGGCTTAAATGCCGATATTTTAAATTTTCTTCCTCTAAAGTACCTTTAATTTTGTAGATTTGAAAAAATTAACTATATCGTCTGAATTGATAAAAACAAGTCAATATATATTTGAACGAATTCGATATCCAACCAAACGATAAAAAATATTTTTTTAATGCAATTTTTTGTTTTTGAACATAAGAACAGTAATATACATGTATGATATACCGTTGAAAAGCTAAAGATTTTAGAAAAAATATAATCTAATAAACAAGCTTTTAAATGTTAAAAACCGACAAAACAAACTGATTGTCATAGATAATAATATAATAGATTATTAATTAAAACACATGTTTCTATTAAAATCCAATTTAAATAATTCTTTAACAATTTATTTTCGTTGATAAATTTGTTTAAAAATTCTTAAAAAAATATTCATATCAATCAATAATGGAAGTAAGTGAAAGTCGTGTGTTGCGCGCACCAGATTTTTTATAACTAAGTAATGGTATTAGTATGAAAAATTAGTATAGTATTAGTTATAATAATAATGCGCATTATTGAAAAATGCTCATCCTACTCGTTTTGAAAATCGAAGAAATCTTGTCGACTAAGCACTCCATATACTAGAAGATTTATACATTTGACGTCATCGAGACAATAATTTTGAAAAAATGGAAAAAAGTAATAAATCCTACTAAACGAGAGAAAGAAGAAATGCTGAATAACTGCCTTTCATTAGCACTCGAGGCTCTGCCTAAGAAATAAAAAGGTACCGAAATCGGTATTTTTCATTCGGAATGATTAATATTTCTGTATTGGCATAATTCTTTCATCACTTATTCAGAACAATTACGAGTTGGAAAAAACCTAAATATTCTTTTAACCTTCCTTGCACTATTGTATATCATTATTCAAATTTTATTAATCTGCCGTTTTTTTTTTTTTTGTTTTTTTTTATTCCTAAATTAAAACTTAATCTTCTATATTTCATTATGATTATAACCATTACTTGGTTATAACAAATATGAAATTCTAATCATATAGTTTATGCTGGGGTACAAAATATATATGCCAAGGTCGCTGGTTCAAACCTAACAGGTGGCCTTATGATTATTTAATTAGAGCAAAAAATCCTAGGTTATGATATCCTTCGGATGGGACGTAAAAAGGTGGTTCCGAACATGTACGAGGTCAGGTACTCGTTAAAGATCCCTTTCCTAATTAAACCTAGATATGCTAAATTTTGGACTCCCACTGTAGCATCGTCCGATTGCCACATTGCATAAAGTTACGTTAAATGAATAAACAAACAAATTTTAGGTTTATAAACTAAATTGCACTATCATTTAAAAAAAAAACATCTGTTGATATTTAAAAAAATTTGCTTTCCCAGGTTTAATTAGGATAGGGATTTTTAATGAGTTACTGACATCTCCTAGGCTATGGACCACCTTTTTACGTCTCATTCAACTGCCAGGTTGACTTTGGGCAAAGAAGGCTGATATGCAAGCCTCTACCTCACACGTGTCCGACCCCTCTATAAATATATATGTTGATAAAAAAAATACGAATGTAACAAGGAATAGACATGTACATGACCAAAAATAAATATTTTTAGTAGATTATTTCTTTACCTTTTATATTTCATTAATCATTTAGAGATGATTTTAATTCAATGGCTTTCTCTTCCCGCAATATTTTCGTTATTTACTTAATCCAAAAATACATATTCACATCTATAAAATAAATTTTGTATTTAACAAATAAATAAAAAAGATCTAAATTGACTCTAATGATTGCATGTTTGATTTAAACCATAAATGATAAAAATGTGTTCACATTTGAATAACCACTTATTAAACAATATTGTAAATTTATGTTTATTTATATTTTTTTGCATTTATTTATGAGTTTTCTAAGAGAAATATTAGTAATTTTCATCATTGAGGAATATTTGTTAATTTTTATCTTTTTTTATTAAATCTGATAATTTCTAAATTACTTGTTTTATCATCTAATATTCATAAAAATAATTAATTAGTATTTCATAGTCACAGTTTACCACTCGAGGTTCCACTCAAAAAATTGAGGGAAACCTTTTTAACTGTTATAACTAGATACAAGTTAATAATCTGAAAATTGCATTCTGGTTACCCCATTATGCACTTGCAAGCAATGCGGAAGATGAAAGCACTGATGGAATAACAATTCCTAATTCCAATGGCCTTGGTTTGTGACCCCGATCAGAGCAAAAGAGAATGGTTTATAGAACGGTGTTGAGTGTTATATATATATATATATATATATATATATATATATATATATATATATATATATATATATTTATTTATTTATTTTTTTTTTTCTCCCTACCTTGCCACATAGCAATACGGGTGTCAGTAGCCAGTAGTGCTACCAGTAGTAATCTTGAATTTTTTTTTTCTTTTCTTCCCAGTTTTTCACTCTGGTCTCTCCTCGATATACCATATCTTCAGCTTCTGCTTCTTCTCTTAGAGGTGGCCTTCCTCGATCTCGTTCTGTTCCTCCCAAGTGAAGTTTTCCAAGCATGAATAAATGCTAGAAAATGTCCATAATTCTGTTTGGACACCAGCTGAGGGAAATCGCCCTCCGTGAGGACCCAGAGCCCACATTCCCTTGGTAGTTTGACCCTTAGTGCTTCGAAGGCGTAACAGTCCACAATTATGTGCTAAGCAGTCTCCAGTACTCCACAACTAGGGCACAGGGGATCTATTTCTTTCCCAAAACTGTGTAACTTACTTCGGAAAGCCCCGTGCCCAGTGAGGAATTGCGAGACCCAGTAATCCGGCACTATCCATTTAGCTTCCAATCGTGACCGGACCGTGGGGAAGAATTTCCTCAAGGTAGCACCTTTTGAGGTTGTCACCCACCGCCGGTCCCACACACACACATATATATATATATATAATAGAATAGAAAAAAAATTATTCTTGGACTGGGTCCCTTAAGAATAACAGGTTGAACATTGAAATATGAAATAATATAATATGTCTGGCCAACAGACAAAATTAACATAATTAGTTATTATTTTAAATAATGAGATAAGAAAGAAGATGTAATATTAAACAAAAAAAATTAATCTTCCGAAAACGATGGTGTTGAATATATATTGGGTTGTTTCACATGTAATGTCCGTTTTTATAGTTTCTGAAATACATAAAGGATTTTGCAGGTCTCTGTTGTTTTCTTCCGAATGTTTACATATTTGAAGTAAACAGTTACTAATCCTCTACCTTTGTATTATAAACATTAGCTTCCCAATCAATTACCCAATTTTTAGTATACTCCCAAATACGAACATGGAAACAGGCGATTTTCGAGTAATATTTTTGTACAAGATTAAACTCGGCCATTCAGCAGCAAAGGCCGCTAGAAATATTTGCAAAATCAGCTGATGCGCTCGATGATAACAGTCATACGTTACATCGTCTCTCAGATTTTTGCTTTTTTCAGTAGGAATTCGCTTGAATTCAGTCTGGAGAACATCACTATACCTCAGGAATACTACGGCAGTGAATATTGCTGAAATTTCGGTAAGCAAAGTTATAATTTACTTTGTACAATCACGAAAAAGTGAAAGGAGGTTCACTGATCAGCTGATTGCCGCTAGCTCGGCAAGCTCGGGCTTGCTTTTCTTTAACTTATCTTTCTTTTATCTTTAATTCTTATCTCATTATTTATTTATTATTATTATTTTCTTAATCAATGAGATATTTTCATCAAGTCATGTCCTCAAAGTCCGCAAGTAAAAGATCTAGATCTGCAGGTTCTAACTCGTCTCCCACAAAACAGAGACCTCGCCGAGAACAAAATAAAAAAATGATTCCACCAGCGACCGCGTCAGCTACCTCATTAGGATCTGAACCACAGCCCAGCACATCATCACAAGGAATAACCGATGAATCCCCGTTTTTTACACCGAATCCATTTGAGATCCTCCAAAATGAAAAAGAAACCATGGAATCTTCTCCTATACCCAGGGAACCACTACCTCCACCAATATTTGTTAAAAATATTAAAAATTTTAAACTGATGTGTGCGCATTTAAACAAAGTAACTGATCCTAATAGTTATTATTGTATAAGTAGAACCAATGATACTAAAATATCTCCGACTACTGCTGAAACCTACAGAAAGATTGTAAAATATCTGACTGAGACCAAAGCTGATTTTCATACTTATCAGCTGCGCCAGGAGAGATCATTAAGGGTCGTAATCAGAAACCTACATTCCTCAACACCCGTTGAAGCTATCAAAGAAGAACTGACAGAATTAGGATTCCAAGTGAGGCAAGTCACCAACGTTCTAAAAGATAAAAGTCCACTGCCTCTATTCTTCGTGGACTTGGAACCATCAGCAGGAGTCGAAAAAATCTATGACCTCAGTAGACTGTACTATACCCTTGTAAAAGTTGAAAAACCTTACACAGAGAAAGAAATAGTTCAATGTCATAACTGTCAGGCATATGGTCATACCAAAAGTTATTGCCATCACATACCACGCTGTGTGAAATGCGGTGAACAGCATAAATCAGAAGAATGTACAAGATCTAGATCAACACCCGCTGTATGTGCCCTGTGCCTCAAGGACCACCCGGCTAACTACAAGGGATGCGAAATCTACAAGAAACTCAGAACCAGATACCAAAAACCTCAGGATCCGAATGAAACAGCTTTACCAATCAGAAGCAGAAGAGAACCATCTAAACTTGTAAATTCTAATGTGTCATTTGCCCACTTGCTTGGGGGTGGAGACCAGAGTCATGAAGTCGAGGCACTGCCAGAACAACTTTTTCCTCAACATTCTCAATCTATTGTACAACAATCTATCCCTCAAAGTTTACCTAATCTTCAAAAAACTCCTCAACATCAAATTTCTCATATCTCTCCACCATCAAACGTCACAGATCTTACCAGTCTAATGACATCGTTCATCTCCGAAATCAAATCTCTTGTTATGCCGCTTATATCACTCCTTACAAATCTAGTATCAAATCTCATTCCTGCCTTACAAAAACCATAAATGACCTCACCTAATTCCTTATCCATTCTCCTTTGGAATGCGAATGGTGTTAGAAATCACACTGACGAACTGACAGCGTTGTTGCAAGACAAAACAATTGACGTTGCACTTATTACTGAAACTAGACTAACCACTAAACAGCTTTTCAAAATACCGCAGTACATAACATACCGTACAGACCACCCAGACGGCAAAGCTCATGCCGGTTCTGCTATCATTGTCCACCAATCCCTCTCTCATCATTTAATTCCACTTCCTACCTATGATTTCTTGCAAGCCACAGCAATAGTAATCAAGACTTTTTCCTATCCGGTAACTATTACATCAGCATATTGCCCTCCCAAACACTCCATTTCCAACACCGAATTTGCATCCTTCCTGGATTCCCTAGGAAATCATTTTATTCTGGGTGGAGATCTAAACGCCAAGCACCAGCAGTGAGTTCTAGAACCACGAATTCTCGTGGAAGAAATTTGCTGACTGCTCTGAATTCCCGAAATTTTAACCTCCTACCTCCTGACTCCCCTACCTACTGGCCAACAGATCCTAACCGTAATCCAGATATCCTCGACTTCTTCATCCACAGCGGATTATGCTCCCTGAACTATTCCGTAACTCGCCTTGATGAACTATCCTGTGACCATAGTCCACTGATCCTTAAAGTATCCCTAACTCCTATTCCGAAACCCATTCCACCATCATTTATCCGAGGCCCTGTCAACTGGAACCTCTTCCGCCAAATACTCACCGATAATATTGACCTCAGTGTGACCCTCAAAACACCGGATGACCTTCATGATTCCGTCTACTCCTTTACTACCGCCATTCAGCAAGCTGTCTGGACTGCCTCCTCTCCTAAGTACTCCAATAGAACTCCCCAGCAAAACCATTTACCTCAATACCTAGCTGACCTCATCCATGCAAAACGCCAAGCCAGATCATTATGGCAAAGAACCCGACACCCAACAGATCGCCGCTCCTATAACTTTTATTGTAGGCAATTAAAGCGGGAGTTGGCGACCTTCCGTTCCCAGTCCTTTAATTCCTACCTCTCCTCTCTATCAGCTCGAGATAATTCCCTGTGGAATGTGACCAAAAAGATCCTAAAATACCACAAAGTTTCCCATCCTCTCCGGCGTGGTGATGACTCCTGGGCTGCGTCTGATGAAGATAAAGCCGAGGAATTCGCCACACACCTCTCCAAAGTATTCACTCCTCACCCGGAATCCAACAGAAATCATACCACAACAGTTCAAGAATTCCTTTTCTCACCAATACCTCTTTCCCTACCTCCTAAAGCTATTAATCCATCTGAGGTGAAATATCTTCTTCAAAAACTGACCCTTCGTAAATCTCCTGGACACGATCTCCTTACCCCCCAGATCCTGCGACAACTTCCCCAGAAAGCCATTATTTTTCTTACATACATCTACAACTGCATCCTTCGCACCACCTATTTTCCTCTCTTATGGAAACATTCCACAATCATTCTATTCCTAAAACCAGGTAAACCTTCCAGTAACACTTCATCCTACAGACCTATTAGTCTACTCCCCATCCTCTCAAAAATCTTCGAAAAGCTCCTTCTAAAACGAATCCTGCCTATATTAGAATCTCACAACCTTCCTTCCCACCAGTTTGGTTTCCGTTCTCATCATTCCACTGTTCAACAAGGACTCCGAGTTGTAGACCATATTTCCTCAGCCCTCGAATGCAAAGAGTATTGTTCTGGTGCGTTTCTGGACATAGCGCAAGCTTTTGACCGGGTATGGCACGCTGGATTACTCTTCAAGCTTAAAACGCATTTACCCCAGTCTCTCTACCTCATTCTAAGATCCTATCTCTCAAACCGCTCCTTTCAAGTTCGCTGTGGTGTAGAATTTTCCAACTTTTATCCCGTTGAGGCCGGTGTTCCTCAGGGCAGCGTCCTGGGACCCGTTCTCTACATCCTTTACAACGCTGATATTCCTAATCATCCTGACACCTTTCTGGCAACATTTGCAGACGACACCGCCATCCTATCATCCAGTTCCGATCCCGAAACAGCATCCTTAATTCTGCAAAGACACCTTTGTCTTATCGAAGACTGGTGTGGTGCTTGGCGCATAAAGGTGAACGAGGCCAAATGCAAACACGTAACGTTCACTCTTCGACGAAACTCCTGTCCGCCAGTTTACTTCAATTCCATTCCAATTCCTCCTTCAGATACAGTCCGCTATCAAAAGACTGACGTGGAACCCACATACAAGACTTAAAAGAAAAGAACTCAATCGACGATTCGGACAGTTATACAGACTATTAAACAGAAAATCTGAACTTACAGTTGAGAACAAATTATTAATTTATAAGACAATACTGAAGCCCATCTGGACCTACGGACTTGAATTGTGGGGGACAGCTAAACGTTCTAACATCAAACGCATTCAATCCTTTCAATCCAAAGTCCTCCGAATAATAGTAAATGCTCCTTATTATGTATCCAACTATACCTTGCACCACGACCTTAATGTTCCATTTATTTCAGACCTAATTCCATCCAAATTTTCCAAATTCCATCAGAACCTCATTCATCATCCTAATCCTTTAGCACGATCCCTAGCCAGCTCCACTCATCCATACAACCCACCTAGAAGGTTGAAACGGCAGTGGCCCCGAGATATATTGTAAATACGTATGCTGGAGTTCTGACACTGGTCAGATTCTCCTCTCAAGTGCGGTGTGATTGTGGCTATGGCGCCCTCACTTAGCTTCCGCTGGCTCTTACCAGTGATGCGGCTGAGAGGGAGGCGCTGGGATCCTTTGGGCTCAGCTTGTCCTTCCACAAGTGGGGGGACAAGCCCCGTCCGGGGTTCCCGAGCTGATTGTAAATATTGTATATAGGTATAAATGTGACATGTTTTGTTTATTTATTTGTTCACTTCATTTATTTGTATTTATTTTGTCTACTTAATTTTGTTATTGTATACGTTTATTTATTTTGATTTTATTTTATGTAATTTGAATTTCCTTTTGTTTATATTGTAAATATTGTATGAATGAGATCCTATTATTATTATTATCTATTATTATATACTATTATTATTGTCTATTATGACAAATTGTAATATATACGAATAAAAGAAATAAAAAAAAAAGAAAAAAAAAAAAAAATATTTGCAAGGCGTTTGGGGAAGGGAGTGTTAATGAAGGGACCATTCGCCGTTGGTTTGCTAAGTTTTTAGCTGGGATACCGACTCGGAAAACTTGCCCCAAGGAACACCTCCGTCCATAATAGACAACTATGTCCTCAAACACAGTAGAAGGAAACCCCTACCAAACAGTTAAAGGACTCTCAGCACAACTAAATACAAGTGCATCTACCGTTTCCAGACATTTAAAGTGTATTGGGAAAGTAAAAAAGCTCGATACATGGGTACCTCATGATCTCACTGAGTGGCAGCAAGACCCCATGTTTCAAAACATACCGTGCAAAAATAGAAAGAATTGGGCTACGAAGTTCTTCCGCACCCACCATATTCTTCCGACTTGTCTCCAACAAATTACCACCCCTTCAGGAATTTAGACAACTTCGTCAAAGGAAAACTTTTTGAAAATGATGATCAAGTGAAAAGTTCGTTTTCTAATTTTGTTTCACTTCAAAGCTCAGAATTGTTCAGTTCGGTTATAAAAAAGTTGGTGTCACGTTGGGAAAAATGTGTAGAAGAAGAAGGTAAATACTTCGAATAAAATTATCTTGTTTTCATATCGTATTTTTAATAAAAATCTTTTACCTTGAAAACGGACATTTCATGTGACACAATCCAATATATAGTTTGACAAATTTACAGTTCATCACTTTTGGATTATGAGTTCATCGTAACGAGAAGTGCACCCATCAAGAACATATTATGTTTATTTCAGAAAAATTCACAACATTCTATTCATAAATCGGTTTATCACAGGTTTTTACTAGTTTCTATTACATTTATTTTACTTTACCTTAAGTAATTAAAGCATTAATAAATAATGAAGAATAAGACAGAAAATCAAACTGAAGATTGCCAAGTATGGAATAAATAAATTTTCTCATTGAGCGCTTAAGTAAAGTATAAAAAAAAAAAAAAAAAACAATAAAAAAACAACTCTTCATAAAGGAGTAGAAGGTTTCCTTCAAGCACGATTTTTTCAACTCATTAAAATGTCATTT
Organism: Piezodorus guildinii; assembly: GCA_023052935.1. NCBI lineage: Eukaryota > Metazoa > Arthropoda > Insecta > Hemiptera > Pentatomidae > Piezodorus > Piezodorus guildinii. Next base: position 137,858,094 of record CM041297.1, on the reverse strand, counting down.
TCGCTGCCCAGTCGTTTCCGTGAAAGACAATAAAAACGTAATATAAAACTATTTATAAAATGGTAACACAATTTTTGGAACTCCTTCTAAACCAAGCGACGGCTTTTGGTACAGTTTTCACTATTATTAAGGGCATTCTTTCCTAAAAGTTTATAAGTAAAGAAACATTGCAATTTAGCCTATCTTTAAACGGAGAAATAAATTGTCTTCAACCAAATCATCAAACATTTATTCCTGAAAAATAATTAGTAACATAGACGTATATAATACCGTTATATACAGGTTTTTAGAAAAGTTAATATGCATTAAAAGAAATCGTACAAGTTAATATATAACACAAATCAACTCCTCCATAATGACATCCCATATGACACATTTTTTCATTCTAAACTCTCTGCCCACACAAACCCACTTGTCCGTAATTTATTTTCCTGATAACTCTTCGAGGCGATTGGAAAGAATGTGGTCTCGGAACCTACTGCCTCAAAATAGTTAGTGAAGTGCTACCACTGAGTAGTTCTTTCTCAAGACATTTTTATGATTTTTCTTCACGCTGCATATTTACTCATTCTGTTATATCTGTGGTGGTTGTGAAAACTGGATAGCTCGAGTTATCTCAAAAATGAGTTATCTCCACGTATTGCTACCTAAGACTGTCTCCCACGTCGTGTTAAATTGGATAAAGAAATTTCTTGGTGTAACAAATTTCAGGTGGAAAGAAAGCTGTATGTTAATTACTCTATTTTGGGTATTACGCAAAGTTTAAGTCGCTCATCTGTAAAATGAAAGGTTTTGACTCAACCACTTATTCACGACCGCCACAGATAATACAGTGGTAAATTACAATGAATAAAAAAATGAATAAAACGAAAACAGCTTTTAAATCATTCCATAAAAACATATTTTTTATTGTAAAATAAATTGAAAAATAGTAATAAATGGGATATAATAGGAACCGTTTAACATTACAAACAAATAAACTGAACTAATTTTGATTTTCTGACGAATTTATATTTCTTATTTCTGCCGATGATCAAATATAATAATGAATAGACGTCATAAAACAAACATAATATTTTCTTGCTAAGTGCACTTTTTATTTTATTTTTTAATTTATTTATTTTTTACCACCCCTACCTTACCTTTAAAGGCTATAGAGAGGTTTCTCGGGCCTGGGATAAATGCAGAGATGGAACCCCCCAGCACCGAGACTCGAACTCGTACTTATTTGGTTTCACAAGATTTTGGTCATCTGTAGTAGCTAGGCAACAGGCGCTAACCCACTCAGCCACCCCGCCCCCATTATTACTATTTACTCATAATCCGAAATTGATTAACTTTTAATTGGTCAAACTAAAATATGTCTTTTAAACACAAACAACACGTTAAAATTGCACCCATGCGAAGCTCTTGTAATTATATGTGCATAATTATTAATAAATATATTGTGCATAGAGCTATTTACATAGGATTAATGAATCGAATTCTTCTTAGCACACTGTCACAGCTGAAAAAAACTAGAGTTGGAACAAACCCTCGCTCTGATGAAATCAGCTGATCTTTTAATTAAAAAGTATTTAAATTAAGGGAGGTTACAAAAGATTGATGGTGTCATTGGTTAAGTATATTAGTCTTGTTCAGTTTGTGATACATGTTTATTATATTAGTTTGGTTTTGATTTATTGATGAATATTGAACCCGTAGGGGTAAGTTTATCTTTGACGTTTAGTATTTTTTTTTGTGTACAGTAAACTTTCTAAATGTGATTTATTATAAAATTGTATTGTAACCTTTTAGGTTCAATTACCTGATGTGAAAATAATGAAGTTTCGAGTCAAAAATAGTTACTACCCACTCCCCCTCCGCTGGGCTAGCACTTATTTAAATAAATAATTATATAACGTAAATAGAGACGTTACAACACGTTACTGAAAAATCCGTATGAATCAGAAACAGTTCCCATATGTCAGGCATCTTTCTTCTAAAACTATCTAACTACTTGTCTAAACAAAAATAAAAATAGCAAATGCTTAGAAATTCCCGATTTGAAATGTATTTTGCATTTCCTTTGCTGTATATTAATGTTATTTGAACAAGATTTTCAGTTCTCCACTCTACTTCAATCAACCTTAAGTTTTCAACCCTAGGGAGTACTAAATTTTTCTTATCCAGGTTAAATTATGTAAGGATCTTTAACGAGTATCTGACATCGCACAGGCTGGGGACTACCAGTTTACTTCCCCTCCTGAGGACGATGTAAACAAGGATCTTTTACTTCCCTGTAACAATACTAAAGCCATATGCCGGGTTGAACTCACAGCCTTGGGAATAGAAAGCTGTCATATTAGCCACTGCACCACAGGGGAATCCCAATTTGAATTCTACCATTAACATAGAATATACAATTTTTTGGTTTATTATTTTCAATGATTTATGACAAAAATTGAAATTTTCCTTATAAATAATCTCATAACCCAGTCATACCTCTAGAGAAATGTGAGTATAGAGTTTTAGAATCAGTTAAGCGCGATAAACAAAAAAAAAAAAAAAAAAAAAAAAAAAAAAGGAAATGACAAAAATTAAAATCTCGCCTATATATATATGCTTGTAACGACTTTCTTTTTTTTAAAGATAGAAAAAACATTTATTAGTGTTTTTTAAGCGAATATTTATAGAAAAAATCTAGTGCTGGCTACACACGACTTTAACTTACCTCCATTTTTAAAATCAATGAAAGAATTATCAAACAACAGTTAGAGATAAAAATACGTGAAATTATTAAATAATTAATTAAATTCAATTTATATAGAAATATGTGTTTTATAAAAAATTCTATTATATTATTATCTAAAATAATCAGTTAGTTTTTTGTTCATTTCATCACTCTCTATTAACTTTTAAAAGCTTCAGTATTAGGTAATATTTTTTTAAAAATCTTTAGCTTTCCAACGGTATATCATACATGTATATTACTGCTCTTATGTTCAAAAACGAAAAATTGCATTAAAAAAATATTTTTTCTTTTTTCTCCTTTATTTGGGTATCGAATTTATTCAATTTATATATTTATCTGTTTTTCATCAGCGTTAACAAGATAATATAGTTATTTTTATTGAATCTACAAAATTAAAGTTACTTTAGAGGAAGGAAGTTTTAAAATATCGGCATTTAAGCCCTGTCAGACCATTTTAATCAGAATAAAACCTACATGATATTAAAGCCCATTCAATTTTACATTCATATAGTGATTTTAATCAAAATGTCGGGAACCGTTTTCGAGAAAATCGAGAAAAGGTGCAAAATGCATGGTATAAAGTGCCTCTTCTGGTTAGCTCATTTTGATGAAAAAAGTTTTGTCACGTCTCGGGCGTATAGATGTCTTAAATATAAAATTTCAGTTTCATAGGACTTACACACACAGACCTTTTTGCGGGACTTGGTTATTTGGACTCAGGGGACCCTAAAACATGTATTTCCGTTGAAAACTGGAATTCGAAAATTTTCACGATCGCAACACTTTCCCTTACTATACTGTAAGTGAAAGTAAACATTAAATCTATGACTGATACTTCTTACTTTTCTGAGCATGATCTAACTTAGACTTACTGCGTGTTTCGGGTTTGTGTTTCAACGTTGGTTATACGACTGTTTGAAAGTTGTATTCGAAGGGTATGTAATATAAGGGAATTATATTAAAGTATTGTTCTAATTATATCAGTTATATATTTTTTAATATATAATTATTGAATATAAATGAAACGAAGGAATTGACAAACAAATTAAATAGGACCTTCCTTTCTTCCTTTGTGAGTGGATATTTTACACTTCCTGGACAACCGGTCTAGCTGCTATTTTCAAGAGCACATTTTTGGTTGTAAATGCCAAAGCTCTGCCCATTATTTATTTAACATTATTTAAAATTATAACACATTATTGAGAACGTTCTAATAGAGGTGTATAGTCTGAGAGCTTGCTAAAGATGGCTTATGTTATCAATGTACTTTATTTTGATGGTCTTTATAATTAATGTCTTTAAAGAACGGATTATACCTTTTTTTTTAATTATGAATTTTAAAAACAATGAAAAGATAAATTAATATGTATTTTTACTTTCACTTACCTAAATATGAAATATGAGAAGATGTTCGATTTCCAGTTTTCAACGGAAAAACGCGTTTATGGTCCCCTGAGTCCAAATGGCCAAGTCCCGCAAAATGGTCCTTTTTTTTTTTGTTTTCCTTTACCACCCCTCGGAACCGCTGTCAAGCATTACTTCGCGGGGGGCAGAAGGGCTGAATGCCTACTGCTTTCCTGGACGTCCTATTTGCTAGGCTAATGACCTGCCTCTCCTTTCTTGCTCCTGTTCTCTGAGTCTTTTGCCAATTCGAGCTGCATAATCAGCTGCAGCGCTCCAACTCTCCTGGCTGGTCATCATCGAAACGACTACATTTTCTGACCACAATTTCGTTCCTAATTTAGTATCTAGCTCGGAGTTTTCTCGAATGAATCCTGAACAAGAGAAGAATGTATGTTCCGCTGTTTGTTCCAGGAGATCACAGGAATGAGTACGATGAGCTATCCTCTATTTTGAATCGGGCTAAGTAGGCTCTGAAGCAACCATGCCCAGTAAGTAGTTGAGTGAGATAATAATCTACAGCTCCGTGTTTTCGGGATATCCATGTCGATATATCGGGAATGAGGCGGTAGGTCCATCTTCCAGAAGATGTGGCGTTCCAGCGCCTCTGCCATCTTTCAAGAGTATGAATTCTCTCCTGTTTCTCTAAAGTAGCCCAGTGAGCATCCATCCCTTCTCGTTTTCTGTGGTAGATCCTCCTGCGTTCACCTGCTAAATGATCAATCGGAGGCATGTCTGCTATGACGCATACAGCGTTGGAGACAGTGCGAAAAGCTCGCAAAATGGTCTGTGTGGTAACTCCCGTGTGAAAACGAAAAGTGCTGTGAAACTGAAATTTCATATTTAAGACGAACTATACACCTGAGATATTACAGCAACTTTATCATTGAAATCAGCTAACAAGAAGAGCCACTTTATACCATACATTTTTTAAACGATTATACTCGCTATATCGATGAAAAATAGGTTTTATATTATGTAGGTTTTATTCCGATTGAAATAGTCTGACGGGGCTTAAATGCCGATATTTGAAATTTTCTTTCTCTAAAGTAAAATTCATTTTGTATTATCTAGAAAAATAACTATATCATCTATTTAGTACTGACGAAAAACGAATAAATATATAATTTAAACGAATACGATATTCAACTGAAATATAAAAGACCAAAAATATTTGTTTATGCAATCTTGGTGTTTATGATCATATTGTAAAATTAATGAAGATTTCTTCTAAAAAACTTATTAAATTGATGAAAGTCGTTGCATTGCATTTTAGCTTTTATTTTAATAGGAAAAACAAAATTTTCTTTAACCAATTCATCAATATCACATTATTCTTGAATTTATTTTTTTTTTTTCTTATGAACAAATATTATTGGTAAAAATGGAGGTTATAACCAAATAAAATAGGGACCGTTGTTAATTCTTTATTTTTTAAATATAAGACTCATAGCGACAGCTCCTTGGTACGCGAACAACAGAACCCTACATACGGACTTACAGCAACCAACAGTTGACCAACATATACGAACACTCTATTCTCGTTTTCACGTTAAACTTAACGGACACGACAATAGACTGATTAACGAAATGTCATAGCTGAAATGCCGGTCAGAAGAAGGCTAAAACGAAGCTGGATGAGGGACCTCCTCAGCTAGATTAAAGCCTTGGAAGGGGTGCTGCTGGGCACTTTACTTCCCCATGCCTGTCATGTCTGATCTTACTTTTGTCCAACACATTTGCTGATTGTCAGGCATCTTCTGACAGGTGTAAAAAAAGATTTAAAGAGAAAAAAAATACATGCATAGCAATAAAGTTGTCTTTATATAGGAACATTAAATTTTCCGTCATATTCAGTCCACATTAAAATAACATACAAATAAGCTTAACTAATTTAGATTTATGTTTTCCATGACTGCCGATGATTAAATATAGTGATGAATAGGCGTTAAAAATATAAGTATTTTCTTGCTAATTGTACTTTTCCTTAACTTTAACTCTCAAAGCGAATAAATTCTTAATCGGTCAGACAGAGATTTTTTAACTTAAATGACACCTCATTCAAATTGGTGTGATTCAGCGTCGGGTATTATTATTAATTATAGTTAACCTATAATTAATAATTATACTATCTTCAACCTGAATAGTACGTATAGCCTAAATATTAGTGCGTTTAGAATTAACGAAGTTGTACCTTTAAACACGTAAATATTTTTCTAGTAATGAATATAGATGTATCATTCATTTTTAATGTTTCAACTTGTTTTGCACCTAAGGATATTTTTTATGCAGGAAAATCCGGTTTCTATTGTTCAGAAAAAGTAAAAAAACACTGTCCCATAAAAACCGAATGCTGCTTTCAAAATGTGTGAATAACATTTGGTTATCACACAAAATCAAAAGAAATGTTGAGGTCATGTGTATGTGTTGTTTACATTGCAATTGCATTTCTACAAGAGATAGATCAAGAGGCTGGACTGATACATCAAAATGCAGAAATCTACAACTGTGTCCTTGGTCCACAGCATGCCGACGGTGTTGCATCACACACGCAGCCAGGCTTGTTGTTTTTAACGTTATTTTATCGAGTTTTTTTATTATCAAAAGTCAAATAATATCAAAATGTGTCTTAGTATTTGTTAACTTAGCGAAAACATTCTACGTTCCATCAAAATATGGTATCACTTCAGATCTCAGAAGCCAGAGCCTCTGGGATATTATTGAAAAAAAATGACAATTTGTTCTCTCTAAATCAATGACATAAACACTAAACCATATCATCTTTTTAGTATTATTAAAAAACGGATAAATATATAAGCTAAGCGAATTAGATATAAAACTAAAGGAGAAAAGAACAAAAATAGATAGACTCAGGAGACCCTAAAATGTGTATTTCCGTTGAAAACTAGAATTCGAAAATTTTCACGAACGCAATACTTTCCCTAACTATATATTTCATACATAAGTAAGTGAAAGTAAAAAAAAAAAAAAAAAAAAAATGGTTGGCTACGTGAATAGTAAAATTCAAATTTATGAGTCATCTGTGGTTTAGTAGCTAACATGACAGATAAGAAAAGTATTGCGATCGTGAAAATTTTCGAATTCCAGTTTTCAACGGAAATACACGTTTTAGGGTTCCCTTGAGTCAAAATGACCAAGTCCAGCAAAAAGGTCTGTGTGTCAGTGTCTGTGTGTGTGTGTGTGGTAAGTCCGCGCGAAAAAGAAATGTATGAAACTGAAATTTAATGTTTAAGACGAATATACGCCAGAAATGTTACAGCAACTTTTTCATCAAAATCAGCTAACCAGAAGAGGCACTTTATACCATGCATTTTGCACATATTTACGATTTTCTCATAAAACACTCTAACGATTTTCATTAAACTCTCTATATCGATGTAGAATTAGACGGGCTTTAAATCGTGTAGGTTTCACTCTCATTGAAATAGCCTGACAGTGCTTAAATGACAATATTTTAAAATTTCTACCTCTAAAATACCTTTAATTTTGTAGATTTAAAAAAATTAGGCACTACATCTTGTTAGCATTGATAATTAACAGGTAAATATGCAAGCTGATAAACAGCTAAGAGAGAAAAGTGCAAGAATATTTTGTATGCATTTTTTTTGTATTTTATATATTAGGGGTACTCACTACGTTTGCTATAGCATGCTATTTGTGTTATTTTGCTAAACCCGTCGAGTTTCTACAGTTATTTCCTGTATAAAATTGATGGGTTTAGCACAATAGCACAAATAGCATGCTATAGCAAACGTAGTGAGTACCCCTAATATATAAAACACGAAATTGTAAAAGTTAAAGGAGACTGATGAAAAGCCAATGGAACAAACTGATTATTGTAGATAAAAATATAATAGACTATTTAATAAAGCATATGTTTCTATCGAAATTCAATTTAATTTAATCTTTAAAAATTTATTTTTAACTCTAAATGTATCTAAAAAATCTGGTGCGGGCAACACGCGACTTTCACTTAACCTGTTTTTAAAATCAATGAAAGAATTTTCAAATACAGGTAGAGATAAAAATAATACTTGAAACTATCAAAAGAATTAATTAATTTAAATTTCTATAGAAACATGTGTTTTATTGAAAAGTCTATTATATTAATATCTAAAACAATTACTTAGTTTTATCGGCTTTTTATCACTATCTATTAACTTTTTAAAGCTTGTGTAGAGATAATATTTTTTCTAAAATCTTTAGCTTTCCAACGGTGCATCATACATGTATGTTACAGTTCTTATGTTCGAAAACGAAAAACTGCATTGAAAAAATATTTTTTTCTGTTTTCTCCTTTAGTTGGGTATCGAATTCATTCAATTTATATATTTACCTGTTTTTTATCAGTGGTAACAAGGTAATATAGTTATTTTTTTAGAATCGACAAAATTAAAGGTACTTTAGTAGAGAAATAAAATTTAAAATATCGGCATTTAGTCAGACCATTTTAATCAGAATAAACCCTACATGATATTAAAGCCCATTAAATGTTACATCGATATAGCGAGTTTCATCAAAATCGTCGAAACCGTTTTTAAGAAAATCAACAAAAGGTGAAAAATGCATGGTATAAAGTGGCTCTTCTGGCAAGCTGATTTTGATGAAAAAGGTTTTGTAACGTCTCGGGCGTATATTTGTCTTAAATATGAAATTTCAGTTTCATAGGACTTACCGTTTCCGCCCGAGAGTTACCACACACACACACCTTTTTGCGGAACTTGGTTATTTAGACTCAGAGGACCCTAAAATGTGTATTTCCGTTGAAAACTGGAATTCGAAAATTTTTACGATCGCAATACTTTCCCTTACTATATATAGTAAGTGAAAGTAAAATTCTTAAATTGATTTTAACCACGGAGGTAAGAGTAATTCCTGTGTCCAGATTTGTCTATATTGTCTCCAGAATTTGTACAAATATATAGTAATCATTCGTATATTTCTTCTACATCAACATCAATTCACGACGTAAATATTTCATTTTAGAATGGTAATTTAAAAGGTCCAAACTCACTTTAAAAATCACTCTTAATCGTTAATTAAGGAATTCACTTTTAATATTAGTTCCAACTTTGTGTTCGCTGAGGTCCTGTGCAAAAGCCGTGGACAAATCATTAAATGTATAAAGTTTTATTAAATATTTTAAACTATATTTACTTTTGAAAGCGTTTTAGCTAAAATACTTAAGATGTTGAAGGTCCCTTAAGGTCGAAAACCGTCCCTTAATTACCATGACTACCACTGACGTCACAGAACTATTCACGTCACAAACCTAACTACTTCTGGCTTTACTAATGTAGTTATCAATTTGTTTGATGAATCGCATCTTCTCCAATAGTTTCAGTGATTTTTACAGTGAGTTTGGGCCTTCAAAATTACCATTCTACAATGAAAGATTACGTCATGCATTGATTGTGATGTAGAAGAAATATAGAAATGATTACCATAGATTTGTACAAAATCTGGAGACAATGTAGAAAAATGAGTTATTTCATTTGTTATGTGTGTGTATAGAAAAAAGAAAAATAATAAAAAATAAGTCTCGTTAAATTTTATTCACCGTCGTTATATGTCTCAACAGGAAATTCCTTTTCATCCGCATTTAAAGATTTGTTAATTGTTTATTAATTTAACGTCACTTTATTCTGCTGTGGCTCATAGGACAATGCTACAGTGGAAGTCCTAAGTTTTGCCTATTGAGGTTTAATTACGCTAGAGATCTTTATTGAGTATATGACTTTTCACCGGCTCAGGAACATCTTTATACGTCCCCTCCGAAGGACGGCATAGCAAGGGATTTTTTTACTCTCGTATAAAAGGACCACCTTCCAGGTTATACCATCATTCACTATAATACAGACAAATATTTAATCTTTTTAGACTATTATAGCTAAGTAGTTTATTAAAATGTTCTAAATAGTTGTTGGTATTTATTATTATGTCTGTATACATGTTGTAAGAAAGATGGGAGAGATTAATATAAATTTGTTTCAAATCCGGAGACAATGTAGAAAAATGAAGGTTTTTTTTCCCCCGTTTTTATTTTATTCAACCTCGTAAAATGTCTAAACAGGAAATCCAAATTGATCTGCATGTAAATATTTGTTAGTTTGTTTGTTTATTTATTAAAGGCCACTCTATGCTGCTTTGACTAATCAGACGATCCTACAGGGAAAGTCGTAAATTTTGAATATCCAGGTTTAATTAGGATAGTGTCTTTAACGAGTACCTGACATCGCACAGGCTCGGGACCACCTTTTTGCATAGGAGTAGAAAATCCTTAGTTGTGCCGTCCTTTGGAGGAGACGTAAAAACGTGGTCCCGAGCCTGTGCGATGTCAGGTACTAGTTAATCCCAATTAAATCAGGATAGGCAGAGGTTAGGACTCCCACAGTAGCATCGTCCGATTATCCACAACAGCATAAAGTGACATCAAATGAATAAACTAACCTTTTTAAGTCCCCTACTAAGGACGGCATAGCTAAGGAATTTTTACTCCAATCGTAAAATTCTAGGGCCAACTGCCAGTTTAGAACCCGCGACCTTGGGCTGTTTTATTAGCCACTACACCAGAGCTGATCCCATGTATTTATTTTTTAATATTGTATATTATTATTACTTTATAATAAACAATATTTCTTTGTACAGAATAAACTCTTGTATTTATTTCTAAATATTTATACTCTCTTGCCCCATTCCCAAGAAGTAAAATACATGTTTTTTTAACGTCACTTTATGCTAATATGGCTAATCAGACGATGCTACAGTGGGAGTCCTAAAATTTTGCCTATCCAGGTTTTATTAGGATAGGGATCTTTAACGAGTACCTGACATCGTACAGGCTCGGGACCACCTTTTAACGTCCCCTCCGAAGGACGGCATAACTAAGGATTTTTCATTCCCATTAAAAAATCCTAGGACCACCTGCGGGTTTGAAACCGTGACCTTTGGCATAGGAGGCTGTTATGCTAACCACCCAGCTACAAGTGATCCCTTATATATATATATATATATATATATATATATATATATATATACATAGTGTAGTTTTTTGTATAAATGAAATTCTATAAGATTTAATTTGTTGTAATATTTACTACTTAATAGCTACCAACCATTAATTTTTTAATAACGAAGAACGAGAAAAGTCTAATTGTCTTATTATAATGATGTGAAGAAACCTTGTTATTTTTCAATTTACATTGTCATAGGACTGTGCAATTATAAAATAGACTTCTATCACACAAGCAATTGAGCGAATGTTCCTTATTTTATGGAATTAATATGTCCTTGCTTCCATCAGTACTTTTAGGAATTAATCAAAATTGCAATTGCCCTTTGACTATGACTATATATGTTGGGAATATTCTAAAAAGTATAGTAGAATGACTAAAAAAAATCTGGTGCGGGCAACACACGACTTTCACTTACCTCTATTTTTAAAATCAATGAAAGAATTTTCAAATACAATTAGAGATAAAGATACATGAAACTATTAAATAATTAATTAAATTGAATTTAGATAAAAACATGTCTTTTATTAAAAATCTATTATATTATTATATAAAATAATCGGTTAGTTTTTATCTTCTTTTCGTCACTTTCTATTAACTTTTAAAAGCTTGAGAATAAGATGATATTTTTTCTAATATCTTTAGCTTTCCCAACGGTATATCATACTTGTATATTACTGTTCTTATGTTCAAAAACGAAAAATTGCATTAAAAAAATATTTTTTTCAGATTTCTCCTTTAGTTGCTTTTCAAATTCGCTCAACTTGCATATTTAGCTGTTTTCCATCAGTGGTAACCAGATAATATAGTTATTTTTATAGAATCAACAAAATTAAAGGTACTTTAGAAAAAGAAAATTTAAAATATCGGCATTTAAACCCTGTCAGACCATTTTAATCAGAATGAAACCTAAATGATATTAAATCCCATCAGATTTTACATCGATATAACGAGTTTAATCAAAATCGTGGAACGAAATGCATGGTATATGGCTCTTCTGGTAGGCTCATTTTAATGAAAAAGGTTTTGTAACGTCTCGGGCGTACATTTGTCTTAAATATGAAATTTCAGTTTCATAGGACTTACCGTTTCCGCCCGGGAGTTACCACACAAACACACACAGACCTTTTTGCGGGACTTGGTTATTTGGACTCAGAGGACCCTAAAATGCGTATTTCCGTTGAAAACTGGAATTCGAATATTTTCACGATCGCAATACTTTCCCTTACTATATATATAGTAAGTCAAAGTAAAAATTGAGAATTTATTAAATGTGTAGTATAGTATGGTAAATGTGTATCATATAATCATTATAAATTAACAATATATAAATCAATTATCCGCCCGTTATTCACATACGCCTCTCCAGCCTGGAGCTCATCCTGCTTGACTAACTAGCAAATACTTGAAAAGATTCAAAACCTGTAATGCGGATAATTAATAACTACCACAGCTATACTAAAATATCATCTGTGCTCCAAGACTCGCAGCTTCCTACAGTCAAACAACTTGTCCATACTTGAACGGCTTCTTATTTCAGTAAAAAACCAGTCTCAAAAAAAAAAAACATTAATAAAGGAAATCGGTGATTACAATATATTTTCTCTCAAACGTTACACTCATAAAAAAAAAAAAAAGTGTTGTTAACAATTAATTTAGTTTGTTTGTTTTTGTTTTAAGATGTAAAACCCTAAGGTCATCAATGCTTTGATAATATATGTATATTTAGAATATACATTTTTCATATAAGTAAAAGAAAGATAAAATAGAAAAAATGGATAAATAAAATGCAATATACAAAATATACTTAAAAAATTGTGAAGGCATATTTATATAGGAGAAACATCTAAAAAATTAAAAACAAGAATATCCCAACATATATCCAATTGTAAAAGTATAAAAAACACAAACACAACAGCATTATCATCCCATAGTTTAATAAAACAACACAAATTTAACTTTGAAAACTCAGTAATTTTAGACACATCTAAAAATAATAGAAACAGAAAATTACTAGAGGCGATACATATTACCCAAAATAATTGCAGGACAATAAATTATAAAACAGATACAAAAAACCTAGGAACACATTACACAGACATCATAAATAAGGTAAAATTTTAAAATAAATATAACAATAGCCCAAGAACCATAATTAGGACATATAATTAATAGAAATAAATAAAAAGCACAAGGATTACATAGGAATACTGGAAAGGTACAAAGTTTAAAATTGGAAAATAATAGAAACAGTGAGCCAATGAACACCCATGAGGACAAATAGCAGTATGCTATGGAATGAAGTAATTAATTATGACAAATTGGTAAAGATAATTTTTCAAAGACTAATATTTAAATAACGTATTTTCATTCACTTTTCATATGGAGGTCAAACATGGGCATTGACAAAGAAGGAGGAATCCAGGTTAAGCGTATGGCAAAACTCTATCCTAAGAAGCATTTTGCACTACAGGAAGAGAGATAAAATCAAAAGCCTTACTATGCGTAAGGAATCTGGGATAGGCGACATCAAAGAAATAATAAGGAAATGGGCAGGTCATCTGGCCAGATTCAAGATGGAAGATGGTCGCTGAGTGTCACTGAATGGATTCCTTACAACCTGAAGAGAAGAAGGGGTCGACAATGTAGACGATGGAGAGATATCCTGAAGCTAGCTGTCGGAACTAATTGGATGCAAACAGCGAGAGACAAGGATAAATGGAAGAACCTTTGGAAAGAAATGGCCAACTCCACTTCCCAATAGGTTTGGTCAACGCGGAAGTTAGACCATCACCTCCGTAAGGAGAGTTCTGTAGGGATAACATATTGTAAATATCTTAAGCAACTAAGGAACATTAATTATATAGTTTTGTTTTTGTTTTTTTTCATTTAACAAGTATATGCATTATTATTATTTTTTCACTTACCATTATATTTTTTTTTTCAATTATATAAGAACTTTTTATTAGATTATATTAGAAATTATTTTAGAACTAAAAGTAAATATTATAATTTTAAATGTTATCCCTACCTATGCTGATGACACCTGCGTGTTATCAGTTCATAAAGATTCATTTGTTGCTTCAAATACCCTTCAAGCCCACATCAAAGACCTAGAAGTATGGTGTCAGAACTTCTAGAATAAAAATAAATTCCAACAAGTCCCATCAAATAACCTTTACCCTTCGCCGTAAACCTTTGACTTCCTGCCCTACAGTATCCTTTAATGACACTCAACTAGCTCCTGTTGAACAGATCCGATACTTAGGACTTCTTGACAAACGCCTAACTTGGAATCCACATACACGACTAAAACGACAAGAAACTGCTCGCCGCCTTAGGCTACTTCAACACTTACTAGACAAACGATCAAACCTTCCTCTGAACTACAAAAGGCTCATCTACATGACTATTATAAGACCAATCTGGACTTACGGAGTAGAGCTTTGGGGCTCTACTAAACCATCAAATTCTTCCCGCATCCAATCCTTACAATCCAAAATCCTTCGTAAAATCCTCAACGCTCCTTACTTTGTCACGAATAAACTTATCCATAAAGACCTTAATGTTCCCTATGTTACTGATTTGGATCAATCCTTTCATGACAAACTCCATTCTCACTCTAACCCACTAGTTTCAATCCTTTCTTCCTCTTCAATTCCGGATAATCCTCCGAGGCGCCTGAAAAGGAAATGGCCCCGGGACCTTCTAGTTTAAAATATTTTTAGAGTGCTGCCACTGGGTAGTGTCTCTACATGTTTTTCATGACAGTTTTGTATATTACCATCACATTTACTAGATGTATTTTTATTTAATACAGTTGTACATATCAATAAATATAATTTTTAAAAAAATGTTATCCTTGCAATAAAGGCTTTATTCATTCACTAATCAAATTTAAAAAAAATGTTTCAGTCTTTAGAATGGGGAAACGTTTATAAATGATGTAAACGATTATGAAATAAAATAAATAATTAACAAAAGGAAGTTAAGGTGTGCTTATTTTAGTGTGTAATAAGAGAGGATTAAATGGAAATTTTGAAAAACGCTCCGCACTTATTGTACGCAACCCAATACATACAAGATGCACTTTTATAGTTTTATGGCATTACTTCAATACTCTAAATCATTGCTATAAATTTTTTTTTTATTTATATTTATTTATTGAAATTTACAACTGTAATTTATATTACAACAAGTAAATATGCTAAAAGAAAAATCACATGAGACAGACTTGTTGAGGAGCAACCCAATAGAAGCACTCCAGTAACTATTTTAAACAAGAAGGTCTCGAGGCCATCTTCTTTTCAGACGCCTCGGAGGATTATCAGGAATCGAAGAGGAAGCAAGGGTTGAAACTAGTGGGTTGGAGTGGGAATGGAGTTTGTCATAGAAGGATTGATATCTAGTTCGGGCCAAATCAGCAACATATGGAAGATTTAGGTCTTTATGGATGATTTTATTTGTGACAAAGTAAGGAGCGTTGAGGATTTTACGAAGGATTTTGGATTGTAAGGATTGGATACGGGAAGAATTCGACGGTTTAGTAGAGCCCCAAAGCTTAACTCCGTAAGTCCATATAGGCCTTATAATGGTCATGTAGATGAGCCTTTTGAAGTTAAGTGGAAGGTTTGAGCGTCTGTCTAGTAAGTGTTGAAGTAATCGAAAGCGGCGAGCAGTTTCTTGTCGTTTCAGTCTTGTGTGTGGATTCCATGTGAGATGTTTGTCAAGGAGCAGTCCTAGGTAGCGGATCTGTTCAACAGGGACAAGTGGAATATTATTAAACGATAATGTGGGACAGGATGTCATTGGCATACGACGAAGAGTAAAGGTTATTTGATGGGATTTGTTGGAATTTATTTTAATTCTTCAATTTTGACACCATATCTCAAGGTCTCTGATGTGGAATTGAAGGGTTTGAAAGGCAACAGTAGGATCGTTATTGACTAATAACACCAAGTTTCATCAGCATAAGTGGATAGGAAAGTGTTAGGATTGGTTGGGATATCAGCTGTATATACTGTGTAGAGAATGGGTCCTAGGATACTGCCTTGGGGGACACTAGCGGACTGAGTAAAAAGAGATGAGTAGAACCCATTATGATTTATTTTGAAGGATCTGTCAGTGAGGTAGGACTGGATGATAAGGAAGTATGTTGGAGGGAGGAATTTTCGGAGTTTGTACAGCAGTCCTGGATGCCAGACTCGGTCAAATGCTTGACGACGAGAAAGGCTCCCGTGCAGATTGCTATAAATAAAATATATTTTTGAAATATTATATGTATAAGAATTAAGTAGTAGGTGTTTAAGTTATAATACCTTTTTTTTTTAAATAATTTGCAGGTATTTAAATTTTTAGAATATTATATTTTTTTTCTTATATTTTCTGATTTTATAGTCACATTATAAGACTGAAAGATTACATAGAGAATCTTCATTGGTTTTTACTCGCATTCCTGGAGCCTAGTTCTTCGTTCTTCATTTCCCCTTCACTGGGATCTGTAATGTAAATAATTATGAAATTATGTTCTATAGTTTCCTACTAACTAAAATACAAAACGCTACTTCGTTATTATTTTAGATATAATTATCATAATAAGGCTTTCTATTATGAATAGAAAATGTACGTTTTAGGGTTTTCTGAGTCCAAATGACTAGGTCCCGTAAAAAGATATGTGTGTGCGTGTGTGTGAAAGGTCTAGCTCGAAAATGTAAGTTTTATCAAACTAAAATTTAATATTTTATGAGCGTATATGCCAGAGATGTTATAGCAACTTCTTCATCAAAAACGTCAAAACAAAAGAGCCACTATATGCATTTTTCTAAAACTTTCTACGATTTTTAAAACGTGTATTTCCGTTGAAAACTCGAGTTCAAAAAGTTTTGCGATCGCAATAATTTCTCTTATAATGCATTTCATAAATAGGTAAGGAAAAGTATTAAATCTATGTTTTAATGAATCAGGGCCAATTTAGGAAAGAATGATTGTGATTAATTATTACTTCTTCCGTAGAGGTGTAGAATTCTCCAAAAATATGCTAATGGATCCTTAAATTAACTTGATATTTTATTATAATATTTAATTAATTATAATTACCGACATATAAATAATAACAGTTAATGGATTGTGAAAATGATCCTGAAGTTAGATGAGAAATTATAGTTCAAGGGCAGAGGCACCGCAACAGTGAGTCAGATGAATTCAACACAATATTCTGTGATTAATGGAACTTCATACGCTAATAGTGGGAAGATCCGACCGAAATCAACAACAGCGGAATTTTACTTTATTTAAGCGAGGTCGGACAACAAATATTAAGTATTTTTCCATATCTGTTAGCAACTGTTACACAGTTTCATATGTATTATTTTGCAGGCGTTACAGTAAACCCTCTTTTTTAACGAACACGGTTATAACGAACACCCGTTTATAACGAATTATCGTTGCGGTCCCTTGAAAATGAATAGAAAACTATGCTTTATCCTTGTTTCTAACGAAATATTCTCTTATAACGAATTAACTAACTACTTTTGTGGACCTCAGAATCGAATTTGTTCTGTTATTACGAAAAATAAAGAAGAAACAAATTAGGATACGTCTCAATTCCCGGTAAAGAGCGGCGCCTTTCTGTCCAAATACTTCTTACCTCTTCCTTCTATGCAGCTCAATTCTGTGTTTCACAGTCTGTGACAGCTTCTGGTTTCTAGAGTTTCAGCTAATTTTTCTGTTTTTATTGCTATTATTACTTGCTTTCATTCGAGTTTCATACGAGGTCAAGAGAAAATCCATTGATTTAAATACAAGGTTGGCGATTCTTAAAGAAGTGGATAAATAAATTCAGACGAAATCGAAAATTGTACAAAAATACGAGATATCAAAATCTCCTCTATCAACTATTATCGCTAATAAAGATAAAATCGATGCCTCCGTTGCGTCTTCATCGGGATGTGCGAAAATAAAAAAAAAATATTTTTTTATTTTAACTTTATATGAATTGCTGTGATTTTGACATTGTAAGTTCCTTTTTAAGTTTTGTATTTTGAATGATGGCTTATGTTAATCTTAAAGTATTATGTAAAATGTAATATAAAATAGATATATGTACATAGTGCATAGTTTTAACTGCTTTTGTAGTTTATAAATAAACATGTGCCTGAAAGCGAATGCTGTATTAAAAATATTTCTTTTTAACCACCTGAATTTATACCAAGACATATAATATACATACATATTTTTCGGATATAGCGAATTCTTTTATAACGAACTGAGAATTTTTTGGTCCCTTAGAGTTCGTTAAAACGAGGGTTTACAATATTAAATAAATTTATGACTACCTCTTTGGATTGCAAAGTGATTAGACCGTGCTCTAAGCGTCTCCGCTTATAATATGATTTATCTGTTAATTTTACTACGTTTTAAGTTGTGATTTTTTAACAAAAAGGACCTGTGACGTTATTAGTTTTATTTAGTGTGAAGAGAAGAAGAACTTTTTGGTTTTTAATTATTTCTGATGTGAAAAACATGTGAACCATAAAGGTTAGTTTTTTTTTGTTTTTGTTACTTTTATTTTTCAAGTTTAAAACCTTTAAAAAAAAGACTGTAGTGAGCGATTAAACTTTAAAAACCTTAATCAGAAGAAGTGTGGGGCTATGTCGCTCGAAGAACCGGGTAATATGGAGCTGCAAGAAGAGGCAGGTCCGTCAACGACCAATGAGGTTACTAACGAATGGGAACTTGTTACGGGACGAAAAAGGCCATCTCCTTCATCTGACCCAAGAATTATCAATAAAAAACGTAATCAAGTAGAAGTTAGCAACAGGTATGACCCTCTCCTAAATACAAGTAGTGTCGAACCTGACATGCCGCCAAATCAAATAGACAATGCAAAGGTAAAACCACCTCCTATATTTCTAAAAGGTATTCAAAACATAGAAGCGTTAATAGCATTTTTGAAAAAAGAAATAGGCAATAGTTATTTTAACATTAAAGCTACAGCCAGAAACACAATAATTTACCCAGCCACGCCGGAATCATATAGAACAGCAGTACGGTGCTTGAAAAAAGTGAAAGCCGACTTTCATACCTACCAGCTGCCTGAAGATAAAAATGCGAGAGTGGTTATAAAGGGCCTCCATTCTTCCACCCCAGCATCAGTAATTAAAGAAGAATTGAAGAGTTTCGGCTACGAAGCTACAAATGTCACAAATGCTATCTCGGCCAGGACTAAATTACCATTACAAATGTTTTTCGTTGATATCACGAAAAACACTTTTAATGAAAAAATATTTGATATCAACTATATTTATTACACCCGAATAAAGGTGGAAGAGGCTCGCAAAAAAAGGGAAATACCTCAGTGCTTTAGGTGCCAGGGTTTTGCCCACACCAAATCATATTGTAACCATCAGCCTCGCTGTGTACGGTGCGGTGAAGCCCACGAAACCTCTGCATGCCTTAAAACTAAAGACACGCCTGCGAAATGTGCCAACTGTGAAGGGGCACATCCCGCCAACTACAGAGGATGCCAGACCCTCAAAAATCTGAGAGCACAGCGAACCCAAAGGTACCGCCCGCCGCCGGTGTCTGTCGAACCTCCTCCGGACCTAGAACAGTATCCAGCACTAACGCACAGCCTTCATCAACCAGCGCCTCCAGAACCTGTTCGTGCACCCCCAAGGATGGACCGCCAATTCGGAACTCGGCCCAGCGTTGAAGCTCAGCAGCAACCACAAGCAAGGTCAGGTATGAGGGAAGACAGTAAACAGCTGGTGCCCCCAGCTGGCTCTGTTCCTTTTCCACAGACAAATTTAATAAATAATTTAAATGCCCTCATCCAGCCACTTTACAGCCTAATTAGCCAAATATCTCAACTCACTCAAGCTTTAGCTACAACTTATGGACATTAGTTCTCTGACTGTTGGCTCCCTGTCAATCCTTCTTTGGAACGCAAACGGACTACTTCGACATAAAACTGAACTGGAACTTTATGTTCATCAAAAACGTATTGACATTGTACTTCTGACGGAAACACATCTCACATCACGTAACAAACTTTATATACCAAATTATACTTTATACAGAACAGACCACCCCGATAATACTTCTCATGGAGGGACAGCTATATTAATAAAATCTAACCTTAAACATAACCCTATACACGTAGACTCGACGGCTCAGATACAAATAACAGGAACACAAATACAGACCAAATACAAAACTATAACACTTGCTTCCATTTACTGTCCCCCTAAATACAGCATTACTGAACAAATGTTTATTAAACTATTTAAATCATTTGGTAGAACATTCCTTGCAGGAGGCGACTTCAACGCGAAACACCAATACTGGGGTTCACGATTATGCACACCAAGGGGCAGGAGACTCAAGTCTGCTGTTACCCAGCTATCATTAACGGTATTTGCCCCCGACAGACCAACTTACTTACCGAATTCTCAATACAAAAAACCTGATGTACTGGACTTTTTTATAGCCAAAGACTTGTCTCTACCTATTACAATTACAACTGAAACAGACCTTGGCTCTGATCATTTACCGGTGAACTTGATGTTGGGGGTGGAAAAATCCTTTGTGGAAAAAAAAACCATCGCTTACATATGGCATCATCAATTGGGACCTTTTTTCTGAACGAATTAATGCCCAGCTGACCGTTCCTAAAGCATTAAAAACCGAAAAGGATTTGGAAGAAGCGGTTGAACTCTTCACGACAACTATTCAAGAAGCTGCTTGGTCCTCACAAGAGACAAAAATAAGGCAAACAGTAAGCTCACCGTCCTACCCTCAATATATCAGAGACTTAATCAGAGCCAAAAGACGGACAAGAAAACTATGGCAGACCAACAGACTTCCTTCTGACAGACGACTTTTTAATAAACTTAACAACGAACTAAAAAGAGAAATACGGAAATTTAAACAAACTAATTTTGACATCTATCTGGAAAACTTGACGACGGATGACAACAGCCTTTGGCGACATACTAAGCGACTTCTAAAGCATCACGAAGTATCTGTCCCATTGAGAAAAGACGATGGTTCCTGGGCTGTGTCGGACAGAGAGAAATCCGCACTTTTTTCTGACCACCTTTCAACTGTTTTTCATCCTCACATTGACTTAACAGACATACACCACGAAAATTATGTGCAGAAATTCTTAGACTCCCCTCTTCCTATGTCTCTTCCGCCAAAATCCTTTACTCCTTCCGAAGTATCTAGACAGATTATGAAAATGCCAAAAAGGAAGACTCCTGGTGATGACCTTATCACTGCTGAGGTACTTCGAAAAATCCCCAGAAAAGCTTTAGTCTTTCTTACAACACTGTACAACGCTATACTTAGGACAACTAAATTCCCTATCCAATGGAAATATTCTATAATTTCAATGGTACACAAACCCAACAAGGACAAACATAGACCTGACTCTTATAGACCTATTAGCCTTCTTCCGGTATGTTCTAAAATATTTGAAAAACTCTTGCACGAACGCATTATTAACATACTGACAGACCAAGACATATTACCAGATCACCAATTCGGATTTCGATCTTCTCATTCTACAACACAACAGCTACACAGAGTTACTGACTTTATTTCTACTGCTCTAGAACTAAAACAATACGCATCTGGGGCATTTTTGGATGTTACTCAGGCTTTTGATAGGGTGTGGCACCAGGGTCTTCTTTTTAAACTGAAACCTATTCTTCCTTGCACATATTATTTAGTTCTACAGTCTTTTCTTCATGACCGTTTCTTCTCTGTCCGACAGGGTTCAGAGACCTCATCAATAAAACCAATCTGTGCAGGTGTTCCCCAAGGTTCTATCCTGGCCCCACTTCTCTACCTTATATACACTTATGACTTACCAACAGACCAAAACATCCTAACTGCGACATATGCCGACGATACTGCTATTATTACGAGAAACACAGACCCAATACAGACCAGTATGACATTACAACACCACTTGGACAATGTACAAAACTGGTGTAAGAAATGGAAATTAAAAATTAACCATGACAAGTCACAACATGTTACATTTACTTTAAGACACGGAACCTGCCCTCCAGTTTATATAGACAACCACCAGATACCACAAACAAATACAGTAACGTACTTAGGACTAATCTTTGACAAAAGATTGACATGGGGCCCACACGTCAAAACAAAACGCAAAACTTTAAACTTTCGACTCAGATTATTATATTCGATACTACATAAACACTCTAAATTACGCATAAGACAGAAGCTTAACGTATATACTTATTTATTAAAACCTATATGGACTTACGCATGCCAAATTTACGGACCTGCTAAAAAGACACACATTAAAAAAATACAAACCTTTCAATCCAAATTTTTAAGACTGACAACGAACTCACCACCTTATGTTTCAAACGATACTCTTCATACCGACTTACGCATTCCGACTGCAACAAACCACATTCGAATGTCGTACAAAAGATTTTACGACAAACTACATGGACACACTAACCAATTTGTTCAAAATATGGCTACAACTGACATCCCTGACATAACTCGGCGAAGACTGAAAAGGAGTTGGATGAGGGACCTCCTAGCCTAAAATAATAGATCCTGTTTGAATGTCAGGAGGATGCACCACTGGGTGCTGTCTCCCTCATGCCTAACCATGCCATGTCTCCTTGTTTATAAAATCCCATTTGCTTATTGTAAACATTTTACAGGTGCAAATAAAATCATTAATGACAAAAAAAAAAAAAAATAAATTTATGAGAGGGTTGCGGTGTGGTTCAGTAGACTAGGCAACCTGGGTAAAAAAATGTCTACATGTATGCGAATATTTCTTTACTTGTATTAGTTAGCTAACAGTTGTAAATTTAAATTAACGATAATTTAAAAAAATCTGGTGCGAGACACACACGACTTTCACTCACCTCCGTTTTTAAAATTAATTAAAGAATTTTAAAATACAGTTAGAGATAAAAATGAGTGAAACCATAAAAGAAATAATTAAATTGAATTTCTATAGAAACATGTGTTTCATTAAAAAATCTATTATATTATTATCTAAAATAATCAGTTAGTTTTATCTTCTTCTCATCACTCTCTATTAACTTCTAAAAGCTTGTGTGTGAGATGATATTTTTTCTAAAATCTTTAGCTTTCCAACGGTATATCATACATGTATATTACTGCTCTTATGTTCAAAAACGAAAAATTTCATTAAAAAATTTTTTTTTTCTGTTTTCTCCTTTAGTTGGGTATCGAATTTATTCAATTTATATATTTACCTGTTTTTCATCAGCGTTAACAAGATAATCTAGTTATTATTATTGAATCTAAAAAAATAAAGGTACTTTAGGGGAAGATATTAAAGTATCGGCATTTAAGCCCTGTCAGACCATTTTTATCCAAATAAATCCTACATGATATTAAAGCCCATTAAATTTTACATCGGTATAGCGAGTTTAATCAAAATCGTCGGAACCGTTTTCGAGAAAATCGAAAAAAGGTGCAAAATGCATTGTATTAAGTGCCTCTTCTGGTAAGCTCATTTTGATGAAAAAAGTTTTGTCACGTCTCGGGCGTATAGTTGTCTTAAATATGAAATTTCAGTTTCATAGGACTTACAGTTTCCGCCCGGGAGTTACCACACACACACACACACACACACACACACACACACAGACACACACACACACACACACACACACAGACCTTTTTGCGGGACTTGGTTATTTGGACTCAGGGGACCCTAAAACGTGTATTTCCGTTGAAAACTGGAATTCGAAAATTTTCACGATCGCAATACTTTCCTTACTATATATAGTAAGTGAAAGTAAAAAGCAGTTCGTTTTATCGGCTTTTCATCACTTTTTATCAAATTTTACAAGGTTGTGTATAAGATCATTTTTTTTCTAAAATCTCTAGCTTTCCAACGGTATATTATACATGTATATTACGATTCTTAAGTTCAAATACAAAAAATTGCATTAAAAAATTATTTTTTCACTTTTTTTTCCTTCAGTTGAATATCGAATTCGTTCAATTTACATATATAGGTAATATTTATCAATACTAACAAGATAATATAGTTATTTTTAATACAGTATTAAAGATACTTTGGAGGAAGAAAATTTAAAATATCGGCGTTTAAGCCGTGTCGTACTATTTCAATCAGAATAAAACCTAGATGATATTAAAGCCCATTAAATTTTACATCGGGAGTTTAATCAAAATCGATAGAGCCGTTTTTGAGAAAATCGTAAAAAATGTATAAAGTAGATCTACCGGTCAGCTGATTTTGACGAAAAAGATTATGTAACATCTCGGACGTATAGTTGTCTTAAATATGAAATTTCAGTTTCATAGGACTTTTTGTTTTCGCCTGGGAGCTACCCACACACACACGCAGACATACACACACAGACCTTTTTGCAGGACTTGGTCAGTTGGACTTAGGAGACCCTAAGGTGTATTTCCGTCGAAAACTGGAATTCCAAAATTTTCACGATCGCAATACTATCCCTTAGTATATATTTCATATATAGGTAAATGAGAGTAATAAAATAAAAATAACCTGTACCTCTACAACCCCTGAAGGGTCTAGAACTCAGTACATACAGAGAATCGTACTGTTCTGTTTAGGAAAACAGCTGTACAATGAGGAGATTAAATCGAGATCAAGCCCAGCTGCTAGGTTTTTCTTTTAATTTTTGACTACCAACTTTATAGAGACCCGGTGTGCGCCAGGAGTGTAATACTACCCTAGGATCATACCAAGGCAGGAATGACGGAATAACTGAATAAATAATTCTGCTACAGCCATGGTTCGAACCTGGGGCTCGGAGACAGTAGATCCGTATTAGGGGTGGGCATAATCCAATTACGATTATCGGATCATTCGATTATTTCAATCATTCGAATTAATCGATTATCGGATTAATCGGTTTGGAGAAACGAATGATCATTCGAACTGAATTGTTTAACGATAATCGAGGGATTATAAGGAGCTCGGATAATCGAACGACCTTTTTTTTTCTTTTTTTTTTGCTCATCACATAAATTATATAAATGTCCACCTAGGCTCAGCCATCATAGAGACGGGAGTTAATCATTCGATTATGGAATCATTCGATTATTTAAATCATTGAAGTCCGATCATTCGATTATGCCCACCCCTAGTCTGTATATCCACTAGACCACGCTGCTCCTCAAACTTTCTCGCGTACTCTTGTTATTAAATAATATCTAAAGAAAAGCCTTATCAAGTTAGCGGTAAACCAAGACGTAGGAGTGAAGATTTTAACAGTATTGCGTTGTAAAATAAGCTCGTAGTGTTTTTCAATATAATCCTTTCTGTATTTATAAAACCATGTTTACCTGGTCAATAATTTTTACATATTCTAAAACAGGGATTAGTTAAGGTGCTTTTATGCATCAGCTTCAACGGAGATTCCTTATCATTAAGTGGTATTTTGCTTGTTCAAAATGGAAGAGAAAAAAATTCATTTTCTTCTCTCTATCTATCTGCGTGGCTCTACAACCCTTGGTGGGTCTTGGTCCCTCAATGAGCCGCCGCCATTCTCCAGTTCCTGACTCGCAACAGGCTCCGTGCGTCCGCCGCCACTCCATCAATCCATCGCAGCCTTGGCCTACCGGTTCGTCGAGTACTGTGAATGGGGGTTTCCAAAGCTCGTTTGGGCAGTTCTTCCCCTTGTATCCTTGTGACATGGCTAGCCCAAATAAGCCTTCCCAGCTTTATAAATTTCAGAATACCCATTTCTCCAAAAAGATCATGAAGTTCCTCTAAAGTTCCTCCTAATTCTTCATCCATCTCCATCTCTCACAGGGCCAAATATTCTCCTCAAGATTTTTCTTTCGTAGGTTAGCAGGCTATTTCCATTTTTCGCTGAGATGGTCCAGGTCTGAGAAGCGTAGGTAAGAACAGGGCGAATTAAGGTTTTATAAATGACCAGTTTGGTCCCCCTAGTAAAAGACATGCTGCGGAGAGCGTTCAGCAAGGCGTAATATGCCCTTTTAGCCGCTACCAGTCTTTTCCTTATTTCAGCAGAGACATCGTTAGCTGGTGTCACTAAGCATCCCAAATACGCGAATTCGTTGACCCTTTGGTCAAAGAAAATCAGTGCCTCATTTTCTTCATTTAACATTTTTTTCTTTCAGTAAAGGAAATAACCCGCTGCACAAATGGTTAACGAAATTTAAAGTGTGTGTGGCGATGGCCTTAGGGGAAAGCACCGTCCGAGAGTGGTTTTCTCGGTTCAGGACCGGGAATTTCGACTTTGAAGATGCAAAGCGCTAGGGGTCGTTGTTTAACAGTTGATGATGAATAAATTCAAAAAATTGTCTAAAAGATGGCAACATGCAGTGTATCAAAATGAAGTTATTATCAAAATAAATATTAAAAAAGCTAGGAACTTATTTCACAACCCAATATTTAATAACTGAGGCAAGAGAAGGATCCTCCATTATGCGCATCTCAATTTTATCTTATTTTATCAATCAGCCGAAATCACAATTCTAGCCCAAAACAAAAAAAAAAAACAGCATCCTCTTATCAGTGTAATTAATTTCGTATCATTAGTGTCAAGAACTTAAAGGTAGCTTGTGACGCACTGTTTACTAATCTGTCCAATATGATTGATCGGACTGCCCAGTATTTTTCGGTTTAGTATTAATGAATAGTTTTCATGTTGAAAAACTATAAGATTCAAAAATTGTATTGATTACATATTTGTGTGAAAGCCGGTAGCGGTTTCAAGGTGTGGGAATGCCGTAAGCTTCTACACCGAAACAATCTGGTGCGGGCAACACACGACTTTCACTTACCTCTATTTTTAAAATCAATGAAAGGATTTTCAAATATAGTTAGAGATAAAAATACGTGAAATTATTAAAGAATTAATTAAATGGAATTTCTATAGAAACATGTTTTTTATTAAAAAATCTATTATCTAAAATAATCATTTAGTTTTATCGCCTTTTAATCACTCTCTATTAACTTTTAAAAGCTTATGTGTAAGATAATATTTTTTCTAAAATCTTTAGCTTTCCAACGGTATATCATACATGTATATTACTGCTCTTATGTTCAAAAACAAAAAAAATACATTAAAAATTATTTTTTCATTTTTCTCCTTTAGTTGTTTTTCAAATACACCCAACTTGCCTATTTAGCTATTATTTATCAATGCTAACAAGATAATATAGTTATTTTTATAAAATCTACAAAATTAAAGGTACTTTAGAGGACGAAAATTTAAAATATCGGCACTTGAGCACTGTCATACTATTTGAATCAGATTGAAACCTACATCATATTAAACCTCACTAAATTTTAAATCGATATGGAGAGTTTAATTAAAAACTTTAGACCCTTTTCTGAGAAAATTATATAAAGTTGCTGTAACATCTTGGGTGTATAGTTGTCTTAAATATGAAATTTCAGCTTCGTACGACTTTTCATTTTCGTGCTAGACTTACCAAACACGCGGACACATAGACTTTTTTCAAGACTTGGGTATTTGGACTTAAGGGGCCCTAAAACGTGTATTTCCGTTGAAAACTGGAATTCGAATATTTTGGCGATCGCTATACTTTCCATTACTATATATTCATAGCTAAGTGAAACTAAAAAAACGGTTAAATACAAAAGTTGAAGGAATTTCATGACCAACTAAAGTAGAAAATAGATATTTTTTTTTCTTATTATAATATTAGTGATATATAGATGAATAATATAAAAACTAGATAAAACTAAGTGATTGTAGCAGATAATAATTTATACTGTCAGATTATTTATTCTAAAATAAATGTTTCCATAGAAACACAATGTAATTCTTTAACATTTATGAAACGTTCTTAAGAGAAGAACTAACAGCTCTACTATGCAACTTTTTCATTAAAGAAGAAGAAATCCCAACAGACTGGAAAATATCAAAAATTGTTTTGCTTCACAAGAAAGGGGATAAAACAAAATTAAATAATAGGAAAAGTTTTTACAAAAATCATCCAAACCAGACTGACAAAAACAATAGATGAAAATTTACCTTTGGACCAAGCAGGCTTTAGGAAGGGGATGTCTACAATAGATCATTTACACTCTATCAACCAACTCATAGAAAAAAGTAAAGCATACAATTTAAATTTATATCTCATATTTGTTGACTTTTCCAAAGCATTTGACAGTATATATCATAGCAGCATTATAACAGCTCTCAAGTCGATAGGTGTCGAGGAAAAATATATTTCTATAATAAAGCAATTATATACTGACAACAAAGCATTTATATTTAGCGACAAAAAAGGCAAGGAATTTCCAATCAAAAGAGGATTCAGGCACTATCACAACAACTGTTCAGTATAGTACTGGAACTTATTCTAAAGGATATGGAATGGGAAAAATATGGAATAAATATAAATGGTATTCAAATAAATGTACTTAAATATGTTGATGATGTGCTACTGATTTCCGGAAAAGAAGAAGAGATAGTGACAATGCTGAAACAACTTAGGTATAGAAGTGCACAACATGGACTGTCTTTGAACTTGGCAAAAACTAAAATAATCACCAGCTTAAGTGTCGCAAAAGTAAAAACAGATCTTCCTGAAATAGGTGTAGTAGATGAATTTAAATATCTTGGACAAGTGATATCTTTTAAAGATAGACAGTCTATTTATATTTAGCGACAAAAAAGGCAAGGAATTTCCAATCAAAAGAGGATTCAGGCAAGGTGATGCACTATCACAACAACTGTTCAGTATAGTACTGGAACTTATTCTAAAGGATATGGAATGGGAAAAATATGGAATAAATATAAATGGTATTCAAATAAATGTACTTAAATATGTTGATGATGTGCTACTGATTTCCGGAAAAGAAGAAGAGATAGTGACAATGCTGAAACAACTTAGGTATAGAAGTGCACAACATGGACTGTCTTTGAACTTGGCAAAAACTAAAATAATCACCAGCTTAAGTGTCGCAAAAGTAAAAACAGATCTTCCTGAAATAGGTGTAGTAGATGAATTTAAATATCTTGGACAAGTGATATCTTTTAAAGATAGACAGTCTATTGAGATCCAAACTAGGACAGCTATGGCTTGGCGGAAATATTGGAGCTTAGGAATGGTTATGAAGAACAACAATATCAGATAACCTCTAAAAACATTAGCCTTCAATATTGACTGTACTATCTTATGGATGCCAAACATGGTCCCTCAACAAGCTTCATGAGAGAAACATAATAACATGCCAAAGAGCAATGGAGAGGAGCATGTCAGGCATAAGGAAAAGCCAAAGGCTAAACAGTCTTCTTATTTTTTAAGAAAGGTTAGTGGTGTTACTGATGCAATAAAATTCGTGAAAAAGATGAAATGGCAATGGGCTGGTCATCTAATGAGGAAAAATGATAAAAACTGAACTAAAATGTTGACTAAGTGGACCTCATTGGATAGGAAAAGGAACCGAGGCAGGCAAAGAAGAAGGTGGATCGACGAAATTAAAAAAGCAGAAGGAGTGCTATGGTCGCGTAAAGTCAAGGACAGAGAATTTCGGAAGATGAAGATGAGCGAACTCTATTGAACTCAAGTACGGGTAGTTACCGTTAAAGACTTTAAACTCCTGAAAAGGAAGGTCTTTCTACATATATGTATATAAAGAAAGAAGAAAAAAAAAATAAAGTTTGTTAATAAAAATGTATTATAAATGTTTATATGTACATCAATAACTTATTATTATTATTATTAAACGTTCTTAAATTGATTTTAACAACGGAAGTAAGTGAAAGTCGTGTTTTGCACTAAGATTTTTTTTTTTTTATAAATCACAGGTTTTTTTAAGACAAATTTATTACATTTCAGTTCGTATTTTCGAATGTCTCTCTAACATCATAAAAAGTAAGATGCGAAAAGTTAAATATGTCACTATTTAAATATCTGCGAACATTCTACATAACGTTAAAAAACGCTGCAAATGATTACACAATGGTTTATTATTTCCAAATAACAATATTATTAGTGTATAATTTTTGTTATTTATTTATTTATTTATTAGGAGAAATAGATCTTTTTTATTTGTTATTCAGGTTACACGCATCTTGAAACGTAAGCCCTCAAATGTTGAGGGGGTAATTTTTTTTTTTGTTGGTCAATTATAACAATTATTGAAATTATGAACCAAAAAGTTTAAAAAAGAAAAACACGTGCTCATCCAATCGTTTTAATTTTAATGATAGTCTATAAATAAATTTGACCTTCTGTAGATTTATTGAGACAATTATCCTTAACATTTTACTGATTTTTCTAAATTTAATATTGAATAATTTCGTAAAATTATTAACCTGGAGCACCCGAAAGCTTATAGCGTCTTAAATAATTAATCGGTAAAGTTTTACTTTTCGATCATAGAATTGCATTTTTTCAAAGTGTGTTTAAGGTCAGCTTCATTGAAGCTATAGTGGGAAAATGTTCGATTCACAATGGATTATAATACCGTTAATGGTGAAGATAATGGCGAAGAAGTAGCTAACTAATGAATAATAAAAAACGCCATTATAGTTGTTTGATTTCAAAAGTATATTGATTATTTTTAATATATTTAGCGAATTTTACAACTTTGTAATAAAATTCATTTAGTAAATGTGATACAAGATATACTGCCATGATACACATGTTGGGGTACCATCCATGGGCAGCTCTCCAAAAGCTATGCTGAACTAGAAGGTCTCGGGGCCATCTACTTATCAGTCGCCTCGGAGGATTGTCAGGGATTGTAGAGGAAGCAAGAATTAAAACTAGTGGTTTAGAGAGGGAATGGAGTTTGTCATAAAAGGTTAAGGTCTTTGTGGATGAGTTTATCTGTGACAAAATAAGGAGCATTGAAGAATTTTTCGAAGGATTTTTGATTGTAAGGATTGGAGACGAGAAGAATTTGATGGTTTAGTAAAGCTCCAACTCTCTATTCCCTTAGTCCATATCGGTCTAATGATAGTCATGTAGATGAGCGTTGTGTACTTAAGTGGAAGTTTTGAGTGCTTGTCCAGCAAGTGTTGAAGTAGTCGAAAACGTCGGGCAATATTGATTATTAAAGTAATATATTTTTACTTTCACTTACTATATATAGTAAGGAAAAGTATTGCGATAGTGAAAATTTTCTAATTCCAGTTTTCAAAAGAAATACACTTTTTAGGGTTCCCTGAGCTCAAATAACCAAGTACCGCAAAAAGGTCTGTGTGTGTGGTAACTCGGGCGGAAACCTTAAGTCCTATGAAACTGAAATTTCATATTTAAGACAAATATACACCCGAGACATTACGAAACCTTTTTCATCAAAATGAGCATACCAGAAGAGCCACTTTATACCATGCATTTTGCACCTTTTTTCAATTTTCTCGAAAACAATTCCGACGATTTTGATTAAACTCGCTATATCGATGTAAAATTGAATGGGCTTTGATATCATGTAGGTTTTATTCTGATTAAAATGGTCTGATAAGGCTTAAATGCCGATATTTTAAATTTTCTTTTTCTAAAGTACCTTTAATTTTGTTGATTCTATAAAAATAACTATATTATCTTGTTACTATTGATGAAAAACAGGTAAATATGTAATTTGTGCGAATTTAAAAAAAAAAAAAAAACTAAAGGCGAACTCTGAAAAAAATTATCTTAGTGCAATTTATTGTTTTTAAACATTAGAGCCGAAATATACATGTAGGATATACCGTTGGAAAGCTAAAGGTTTTAGAAAAAATATTATCTCATACACAAGCTTTTAAAAGTTATTAGAGAGTGATGAAAAGAAGATAAAACTAACTGATTATTTTAGATAATAATATAATAGATTTTTTAAGAAAACACACGTTTCTTTATAAATTCAATTTAATTAATTCTTTAATAGTTTCACTTATTTTTATCTCTAACTGTATTTGAAAATTCTTTCATTGATTTTTAAAATGGAGGTAAGTGAAAGTCGTGTGTTGCCCGCACCAGATTTTCATTATTATCAACGTAGAGGTGTTAGGATCATTGTTGCATGCCTTAGCATTTTTGTGGTGCATTTAAAAAAAAAATGGTCCATTACTTTTGGAGAAATTTCGCGAACGGCGGATAAAAGTTTTTTTTTATTCATTATTCGGGGGGCGTACACATTTTGAAACATAATCCCTAACATTTCGAGGGGGAATTTTTTTTTTTTTTTTTGGTCGATTACAAAGGTTAACTATTCGAAATAATTAACCAAAAAAATAAATAGCGAAAAATTGAAAAAATAATATATGGGCATTTAAAATAGCACCTTATCTGAAAATGATCCTCAGACGGGATATTTTCATTTCACTCAAATTTCAAGGGCTCCCTGAAAATATCCGAAGAAAAATAAAACAAAATATTAAATGCATTTCGTGAACCTAAAAAATCGAAGACGCTGGATGTCTTTGTTTTTTTTTATTTATGAAACCCGAAATTAATTTCTTCCCTACCACACAATGTCGGTAACCTGCGGGATTTCCTGTCCTGTCTGCCATAATTGGAGGTTGGATTGGAGATTGGGTGTTATGTCAGAAATAAAAATAATCCGCGAGGTAGACAGGTCTGGCTTAATGCTTTTATGCCAGTGCAACCTGAAAAAGTAACTTTGCTGACATTTTTAAATATATCGAAGGATATAAATACTGTAAATAACAAGAAAATAACCAATTAGAATGTCTGAATATTAAATGAATATCAGATGTATAAGGATAAGTAAAGATATGTTGATTATTTTAATTTTCTTCTCGAATTCAATATTTTCGTGATGAACATACAAATCAAATCGATACAAAGTTTATAAAAGAATATATCATTAAAAAATTCAAATGTACCTTAGGATTTAGTTGGGTTTAAAAAAAAAAATAAAATAAAAATACCGTTATCAAGTTAAGATGTGTAAGGATAAGTAAAGATATGTTTATCATTGTAAGCTTTTGTGCTCTATAAAGAATCAATTAAATTGATTTTAGATAGAAACATGTGTTTTATTAAATAATCTATTATGTTGTTTATTCGTTTAACGTCACTTTTATGCAACTATGGCTAAACGGACGATGCTACAGTGGTAGTCCTAAATTTTGCCTATCCAGGTTTTATTAGGATAGGGATCTTTAACGGGTACCTGACATCGCACAGGCTCGAGACCACCTTTTAACGTCCTCTCCAAAGGACGACGTAACTAAGGATTGTTTACTCCCATAAAAAAATCCTAGGACCACCTGCGGGTTTGAACCCGTGACCTTTGGCATGGGAGGCTGTTACGCTAGCCATCCAGCTACACGTGATCCCTAATCTATTATGTTATTACCTAAAGCTATCAGTTAATTTATCCGCTTTTCATCACTCTCCATTACATTTTACAACTTCGTGCATATTTTTTCTAAAATGTTTAGCTTTCCAACGGTATATTATACCGTCTAATACGGTACTTATCTATAAAAAAAACTAAAATTGCATTAAAAAATACTTTTGCACTTTTCTCTTTCAGTTTATTATCGAATTCATTCCACTTACATGTTTAGCTGTTTTTAATCAATGCAACATGGAATGGTTAATTTTTTCGAATATACAAAATTGAAGATACTTTAGAGGAAAAAAATTTAAAATATCCCACATTTGAGCCCTGTCAGACTATTTTAATCAAAACGAAACTTACATCATATTAAAGCCCATCAACTTTTACATCGATATAGCGAGTTTAATCAAAAACGTTAGAGCCGTTTTTGAGAAAATCGTAAAAAGGTGCAAAATGCATGGTATAAAGTAGCTCTTCTGGTTAGCTGATTTTGAACAAAAAGTGACTGTAACATCTCGGGCGTATAGTAGTCTTAATGTTGAAATTTCAGTTTCATAGGACTTTTCATTTCCGCTCGGGAGTTACCCAACACCGTTTGCCTGTCAGTATGTGTGTGTGTCTGTGTGTGGTAACTCCCAGGCGAAAACTAAAAGTGCTATGAAACTGAAATTTCATATTTAAGACAACTACAGCAACTTTTTCACCAAAATCAGCTGACCGGAAGATCTACTTTATACCATGCATTTTGTACCTTTTTACGATTTTATCAAAAACGGCTCTAACGATTTTTATAAAACTCTAAAAATCGATGTAAAATTTGGGTTTTAAAATCATGTAAGTTTCATTCTGATTGAAATTGTCTGGCAGGGCTTAAATGCTTCATAAAACAAATGTTTCTAAAGAAATTCATATTAATTAATTCTTTATTAATTTCACTCATTTTTATCTCTAACTGTAAAATTCTTTAATCGATTTTAACAACGGTGGTGTATAAAAGTCCTGTGTTGCCCGCACCAGATTTTTTTGTTTTGCAGATAATTTAATTTGGTATTTATTAATTTGAGCGGTGGACACACGGAATTTTTTTTGTTGTTATCGGGTTATACGTACCTTGAAACGTAAGCTCTCAAATTTCGAGAGTGGGTAATTTTGTTTGGTCGTTAAAAAAGGTACATTATTGAAAATAATAAACCAATAAATTGTTGAGTGAAGAGAAATATGAATCAAAATTATTTATAAACCAACAAAAAAAAATAATAAATAAAAAATACATTACTGCCATACTAGACAAGTGTCCTATTTACTCTTTAGTTCCGGTACTATACTTGGATAACCTTTTCATTAAAATAAGAAAAAAAAATGGGTATAGCGAAATCCTTGGGTAGTTTATTCTGAAGCGTACTGAAAAAAAAAAAACACGGCCTCATAATTAGCTCCACATGTCAGTAAAGCAACTTTTAATTTTAATTTGATAATTCCGGCTTCGACACGTACATGATAAGGTTCCCGGTAAAAGGGTTACTGGCATTTGATCATTAATCATCAGAACCAGAAACTTTCAATTATCATATAAATTACAATTTATTGTCGTTCAAAACCCGCCTCAATGGTTGCGAATTAATCATAAGCTAATGCCATAGCATTCAACGACCTCACAAAGCCGTGTAAGACGGCTCATTACCATACAGCAACCTATCTCGAGGAAATAATTCTTCTCTGATTCACCAGTTGAATAATAATCGGTATTCCACTGAATCCTATAAGGTCCGCTCTCAAAGGAAGCGACAATGGCATGTCCAGATTTTTTTTTTCAAAGCCCATTATAATTTTGGTTTATTATTTTCGAAAGCGAAGGAACGCTGCTATAGGTTTAGCAGATAGAACATTACTCTGTCACATGAAATGTCCGTTTTCAAGGTAAAGGATTTTTATTAAAAATACGATATGAAAACCAGATAATTTTATTCCAAGTATTAACCTTATTTTTCTACACATTTTTCTCAACGTGACACCAACTTTTTTATCTCCGAACTGAAAAACATTGACCTTTGAAGTAAAACAAAAACCTTTGACGAAGTTGTCTAAATTCCTGAACAGGTGGTAATCTGTTGGAGATAAGTCGAGAGAATATTGTGGGTGCGGAAGAACTTCGTGGCACGGTTCTTTCAATTTTTGCACGGTATGTTTTGAAACATGGGGTCTTGCTGCCGCTCTGTGAGATCATGAGGTACCCATGTATCGAGCTTTTTTATTTTCCTAATACACTTTAAATGTCTGGAAACGGTAGATGCACTTGCATTTAGTTTTGCCGAGAGTCCTTTAACTGTTTGGTAGGGGTTTCCTTCTACTGTATGTTTGAGGACATCGTTGTCTATTACGGACGGAGGTCCTCCTCGGGGCAAGTTTAGCAAACCAACGGCGAATGGTCCGTTCATTAACACTCCCTTCCCCAAACGCCTTGCAAATATTCCTAGCGCCTTCAGCTGAATGGCCAAGTTTAAGCTCGTACAAAAACATTACTCGAAAATCGCGTGTTTCCATGTTCATATTTGGAGGTATAATAAAAAGTGGGTAATTGATTGGGAAGCTAATATTTATAAACAAAGGTAGAGGATTAGTAACTGTTTACTTTAAATATGTAAACATTCGGAAGAAAACAACAGAGACCTGCAAAATCCTTTATGTATTTTAGAAACTATAAAAACGGACATTTCATGTGAATACTATCTCAATACTATCCGGGTTTGAATCCCGGCTGTAGCAGAATTATTTTTCATTTATTTCAGCCGTGAAGCGAACCTGGGGTGTGGAAAGGGTCTCCAGTAGGGTCCTAAAGCACACCCAGCCTCTATAAAGTGGGTACCCGAAAATGGGGGAAACTGGCGGCTGATCGAGATGTAGACCTAATTACCTCCTTGCACGGTCGTTAGTATGATCAGTAACGAGTATGAATCTGTATAGGTACTGAACCCAAGATTTCCCAAGGATTAGGTTATTTAAGACCCTTAAAAGTACAGTTTTTTAGTTTATTATTTTCGATTAAAAACCTTAGTCATCGAAAAAAAAATTACCCCTGCCCCACCTCAAATTTGGAGGGCTTCAAGATACGTAAAATCCGAATTACGAAAAAAAAATCCGGAAGAACAGGAAGAACAATTAGTTTTGGTATGATTGTTTCGCGTTGTTGTAAACTGAAGTTAAAAGCTGTAAATAGTTTTATATAATAATAATATATATATATATATATATATATATATATATATATTGGGATATGTAAAAAAAAAAAAATCTGGTGCGGGCAACACATGACTTTCACTTACCTCCATTTTTAAAATCAATGAAAGAATTTTCAAAAACAGAGATAAAAATACGTGAAACTATTAAGGGATTAATTAAATTGAATTTATACAGAAACATGTGTTTTATTAAAAAATCGATTATATTATTATCTAAAATAATCAGTTAGTTTCATCTTCTTTTCATCACTCTCTATTAACTTTTAAAGTATGAGATAATATTTTACATCGATATAGCGAGTTTAATCAAAATCGTCGGAACCGTTTTCAAGTTTCCAAATCGAAAAATGGTGCAAAATGCATGGTATAAAGTGGCTCTTCTATTTTGATGTAAATTTTTTGTAGCGTCTCGGGCGTATATCTGTCTTAAATATGAAATTTCATTTTCATAGGATTTACCGTTTCCACCCGGGAGTTACCACACACAGACCTTTTTGCGGGACTTGGTCATTTGGATTCAGGGGACCCTAAAATTTGTATTTCCGTTGAAAACTGGAATCCGAAAATTTTCACGATCGCAATACTTTCCCTTATTATAAATAGTAAGTGAAAGTAAAAATGTTAAAGAATTAACTAATTCAATTTCGATAGAAACATGTGTTTTATGGAATAATCTATTATATTATTATCCACAACAATCAGTCATTTCTCCCGGCTTTTCATCAATGTCTACACTGAACTCTTACAATTTTGTTTATAAGATAATATTTTTCTAAACTCTTTAGCTTTCCAAAAGTATATTATACATCTATACTGATGTTCTTATATTAAAAAATTACAACAAAAAATATTTTGTTTCTCTTTTTTCCTCTAGTGGGATAGAGAATCAGTTAAACTTGCATATTAGAGGACCCTAAAACGTGTATTTTCATTGAAAAATGGAATTCGAAAATTTTCAAGATCGCAATACTTTCCTTTATTATATATTCCATATATAGGTAAGCGAAAGTAAAAAATCTGGTGCGGGCAACTCACGACTTTCACTTACCTCCATTTTTAAAATCAATGAAAGAATTTTCAAATACAGTTAGAGATAGAAAAGTGAAAGTAAAAATAAGTGAAACTATTAAATAATTAATTAAATTGAATTTATATAGATACATGTGTTTTATTAAAAAATGATATTATTATCTAAAATAATCAGTTAGTTTTATCGGCTTTTCATAATTCTCTATTAACTTTTAAAGCTTGTGCATGAGATAATATTTTTTCTAAAATCTTTAGCTTTCCAACGGTATATCATAAATGTATATTACTATTCTTATGTTCAAAAACGAAAAATTGTCTTAAAAAAATATTTTTTCTCCTTTAGTTGGGTATCGAATTCATTCAATTTATATATTTACCTGTTTTTCATCTGTGGTAACAAGATAATATAGTTATTTTTATAGTATCAACAAAATTAAAGGTACTTTAGAAAAAGAAAATTTAAAATATCGGCATTTAAGCCCTGTGAGACCATTTTAATCCAAATGAAACCTACATGATATTAAAGCCCATTAAATTTTACATCCATTTAAAGAGTTTAATCAAAATCGTCGGAACCGTTTTCGAGAAAATCAAAAAAAGGTGTAAAATGCATGGTATAAAGTGGCTCTTCTGGTAAGCTCATTTTGATGAAAAAGGTTTTGTAACGTCTCGGGCGTATATTTTTCTTAAATATGAAATTTCAGTTTCATAGGATTTGCCGTTTCCGCCCGGGAGTTACCACACACACACACACACACACACACAGACCTTTTTGCGGGACTTGGTTATTTGGACTCAGGGGACCCTAAAACGTGTATTTCCGTTGAAAACTGGAATTCGAAAATTTTCACGATCGCAATACTTTCCCTTACTATATATAGTAAGTGAAAGTAAAATGTGTCGCTGGTACAGGTATTTGAACTCATATCCTCTGACTTGGTTGACTAGCGCACTAGCCACAAATGTCTTATTACTCTCGAGAAAAAACAAAAACAAAACACTAACGATATTTTGATTAATTACATCGTTTACCAATCTCAAGGATACAATTTTTTTTATTCCATATATCGTTCTTAATGTACACATCCACCTGTGCTCTGAGAGGGATTCAAGACGAACAAAAAAGAAATAAGGGTTTATTAAAATGATTTATTTTTAACAGTTTTAAAATGTCAAACCTGAATGAATCCACAGTATATTAACCTTGTTGTCCTAAC
The DNA here is from genome assembly GCA_023052935.1 of Piezodorus guildinii. NCBI lineage: Eukaryota > Metazoa > Arthropoda > Insecta > Hemiptera > Pentatomidae > Piezodorus > Piezodorus guildinii. The sequence continues at coordinate 137,819,104 of CM041297.1, read as the reverse complement.
TGTACTTAACCTTCATTCTGTTTTCTCTCAACAATACGACTCGCCTATTTCTGATACTGATATTAAATTATGTAATTTCTGAACCTTGAGATATCTTAAGCCGTGTTGTCTCCGAATTTCGAAGGACAGACTCCCCGAAACATCATGATTCGCTCACCTGACATAGGTGTTATATAATTTCACTAAGGTCAAGGTATTTGGGGTAATTATAATAGCGTTTAGGAGTCGCCATGCTCCAACCTTTCAAAAATGAGACCAGGATTCGCAATGACCGGGAGAAGAATGCGGTCTCAAACTAATATCATGCAGTCTGTGGATGTTTCTTTTTTTGTTCCAGATTAAAAAACAAATGTCATAAAATTTGTTAGCAAGTTAATCTAAAACCTTTTTGGAATATTTCTTCTAGCTTTTACATTGCCAGAATATGTGTGTAATACTGCTGTTTACAACATAATCTTAGTTGGTTTATACATATGTTTAAAACGGTGCACAGTGGTTCCAAAGCACTTTTTCGGGACGAAAGTCTGAACTGCTCGTTATTTTTGTTAGTTATATTAACCATTTTAAGGTAATTTTGTTCTTTAGTAAGTTCACTCTCAATGGTATGATTGGCATTTTTTTAGCTCATTTATATGACCCCACCCATGTAGACGAATAGCAGTAAGCAATGGAGTGAAGTAATGAATTGTATATGAGAAAGTGTTTTTAAAAACATAAGTCTTGAGAATGGGGAAACAACCCCGAAACGTTGATAGATGTGAATGGTTATGAAATAAAATAAATAATTAACAAAAGAAATTTAAGGTGTGCACATTTAAGTGTTAATATTAAGAAAAACTTCCAGAAAAATTAAAAAAAAAAAGAAACTACAGAATTATATTTTGCGGACTCTAGTCGTTTCATACAATGTAGGTCTAGCATATAGTATCTTGGATTGCTAATTTGTTGTTATATAACATTTGTCGATAGGACGAACCGTTTTATATTTTATTTTAATATTCATTTTTGTTCCTTTTTTTTTTACTTTTAATAACTATAGGCTTAACCATTCTCTGAGGTGGGCACATGTGGCTTAATGGCTAGCATAACAGCCTTCAATACCCAAATTCACGAGTTCAAACCGCAGGCAGGCTAGTTCCCAGAGGATTTTTTAATGGGAGTAAAATAACTATGGTTTTGCCTTCCTTCGGAGAGAAGTAAAAAGGTGGTTCAGTGCAATGTCAGGTACTCCTTAAAGATCTCTATCCTTTTTTTTTTTTTTTACTCAATAACTTTATCGCACAGGCTCGGGACCACCTTTTAACGTCCCCTCCGAAGGGCGGCATAACTAAGGATTTTTTACTCCCATTAAAAAATCCTAGGGCCACCCGCAGGTTTGAACCCACGACCTTTGGCATAGAAAGCTGTTATGCTAGCAACTACGCTAAATACAATAAGTAAAAAAAAAAAAAAATAAAAAAAAACCTGTACCACAAAACCCATGATGAGTACATGTACATGTAGAGATTCGTACTGTTTCTAGGCCAACGGCCATGCAATGAGGTGATTCGGCCGAGATCACGCTTAGCCGCCAGGTTTTCCCCCTATTTTGGGTACCCACTTTATAGAGACTGGGTGTGCCCCAGGAGGGTCTCCATACCCCAGGATCGCTCCCCGGCCGAAATAACAGAATAAATAATATTCCGCCACAGCCGGGATCCAAACCCAGGACCCGAAGCACAGTAGACTAGCGCTCTACCCACACCCACCATCATCCTGACATTAAGTACAACAATATTTTCAGGTCAGGAGGTCCCTCATCAAACTCCTTTTCAGCCTACGCCGAGTTATGATAGGCATGTAAGTTGTAGCCATGTTTTGAACAAATTTGTTAACGTGTCCATGTAGTTTGTCGTGAAATCGTATGTGGTTTGTTGTAGTTAAAATACGTAAGTCAGTATGAAGGGTATCGTTTGAAACATACGGTGGAGAATTCGTTGTTAGTCTTAAAAATTTGGATTGAAAGGTTTTTATTTTTTGAATGTGTGTCTTTTCAGCTGGTCCGTGAATTGGGCAAGTGTAAGTCCAGGTTAGGAACCCTATCCTTATTAAACCTAGGTAGAAAAAACTTAGGACTCACATTGCAGCATTGTCCGATTTGCCTCAGTAATATACAGTGACGAAAAATAAATAAACAAACCGTTCTCTGATATTACCTATAAAGTTATCCAGCCTAATGTAATTATTAATTTTTATAATTACTAATTGTTTTACAACAGCTGATTAATAACTTATTCTTAAATAGCCTAAAGGCGGCGATACACAGTGAGAAATAGGGTATGTGTAGGTGAGATGAAAATACTCTCGCGAGAGTAGAGGGTGGTGAAAACTGCGTGAGAGTAAAAATGTGCGCGTGTATAAGGTGAGAGTACGCAACAGTACTCGGCAAAATGGCGGATGTGTGAACAGTTGATTGTTCAGGAAAGTAGTTGAAAAGGTCGGTTAGCTCTGTTTAGGTTACCAAGTTCTTATGTAAAGATGAATGTTCAATTGGTGTCATCTTGTTTTAATAATAATAAGAGTAATGTCTAAAAATGTTTTCGACATTTTTATACAAATTTACTTACTAACCAACTACAAACGTCAACAACATAAGTGACAAGTGATGGGAACACGCATGTCACATATGACAGCAACATTGCTTTGTAAATTCACTTTCAATTTTTTATTTCGAATTTTAACACAAACAAAAAATACTATGAATCTCAAACTATAATACAACAATATATATATATATATATATATATTATATATATATATATATATATATATATATATATATATATATATATATATATAATATAATTTCTAATAAATAACTATAGAATTAAAATGTAATATCCAAACAGTGAAAATATACATATTATTAAATAATGGTTTTAGAATCTAGAAAAACAATTAAATATATATGAATGTAAATAAACTATTTTTAGTTAGTTTATGTTAAAAGTCAAACTATTAAAGTTTGACCAAAATAATCTAACAAATAATATTGTTATTAATTATCGTTATGGGAAGTAGATGAAAGTGTGATATTGTACATCAACTATCACGACATTTACTTCCACCAACTTTCCAGCGCGCTGCACGATGTGAATATCGCCATTTCACATCACCTACACATACCCTATTTCTCACCGTGTGTCGCCGCCTTAAAAAAGAAAAACTAAATTAAATATCAGTGATGCCTAGATATCGCTTGTACTTTAGACTTACCTTGGCGATGGATTTCTTCTTCTTAAGTTTGGTCGTACTCTTGACAGTTTTCGATTGAGTTCTATATATGTTTGGATTTGACTGTTTTCCTTTGCCTTTTTGCTAAGTTGAAAAATAAAATAAATATAATTGATGAAAAAAATATTTCATTATATGCTAAATTTTATTTTATTTAAGGTTTTGTATTATTGGGTTGTTTCACATGAAATGTCCCTTTTTATAGTTTCTAAAATAAATAAAGGATTTAGCAGGTCTCTGTTGTTTTCTTCCGAATGTTTACATATTTAAAGTAAACAGTTATTAACCCTCTACCTTTGTATTATAAACATTAGCTTCCCAATCAATTACCCACTTTTTTAGTATACCTCCAAATATGAACATGGAAACACGCGATTTTCGAGTAATATTTTTGTACGTGTTTAAACTCGGCCATTCAGCAGCTGAGGCCGCTAGAAATATTTGCAAGGCGTTTGGGGAAGGGAATGTTAATGAACGGACCATTCGCCATTCGAGGAAGACCTCCGTCCGTAATAGACAACGATGTCCTCAAACATAGAGTAGAAGGAAACCCCTACCAAACAGTTAAAGGACTCTCAGCACAACTAAATGCAAGTGCATCTACCGTTTCCAGACATTTAAAGTGTATTGGGAAAGTAAAAAAGCTCGATACATGGGTACCTCATGATCTCACTGAGCGGCAGCAAGACCCCATGTTTTAGAACATACGAGTGCATAAAATTGAAAGAACTGAGCTACGAAGTTCTTCCGCACCCACCATATTCTCCCGAATTGTCTCCAACAGATTACCACCTGTTCAGGAATTTAGACAAGTTCGTCAAAGAAAAACTTTTTGAAAATAATGATCAAGTGAAAAGTGCGTTTTCAGAATCTGTTTTACTTCAAAGCACAGAGTTTTTCAGTTCGGGGATAAAAAAGTTGGTTTCACGTTGGGAAAAATGTGTAGAGAAAGAAGGTAAATACTTCGAATAAAATTATCTTGTTTTCATATCGTATTTTTAATAAAAAATACTTTACCTTGAAAACGGACATTTCATGTGACACAACCCAATATTATATTGGCTTGATGCAAAATTAATGGAAACCTGCATTGCAATATCTTAATACCAATTGCTTAAACAAAGCAAATCCTAACATTCATCCCTTAGATGCCGTTATTAATTTTATCTAATTCCTTCTCTATCAACATGAATTTAATCAGTAAAGTTGTTTTCTTTAGTGTGTTTAGAGGTTTCAAATTGAAAATGTCGAAGTGGGATGTTCGTCAAATTAATTTCACGAATTTAAATTGGGCCGCAGCGCTGCGAAAACTGCTCGTAATATTGATAAAGTGTGGGATCATGAGACTATTAACGAATGCTCTATAATTGGTTCTAATAGTTTCGGTTTCGAAGACGATGAAGTTTGTGTCCATCATTCTGCGGTCGACAGATATCAATAGTGGAAGAAGACCCAAGCAAAACAACCCAGAAATTGGGGTAGAACTCGGTATGAACCAGTCCACCGCCGCACACCACTTGGCGGGAATTGAAGTCGGTCAAGTAGGTGCCACACTAATTTAACTGTTCCATACTTTTGACACGTAAATGAATAATTTCTTAATCGCATTGTGAAGTACAATGAAGAATGGATCTTATACGACAACAGAAGGCGTTATAGCCAGAGGGATCACTTGTAGCTGGGTGGTTAGCATAACAGCCTCCTATGTCAGAGGTTACGGGTTCAAACCCGCAGGTGGTCCTAGGATTTTTTAATGGGAGTAAAAAATTCTTAGTTATGCCGTCCTCAGGAGGGGACGTTAAAAGGTGGTCCCGAGCCTGTGCGATGTCAGGTACTTGTTAAAGTTCCCTATCCAAATAACACCTGGATAGGCAAAATTTAGGACTCCCTCTGTAGCATCGTCCGATTAGCCATAGTAGCATAAAGTGACGTTAAACAAACAAACAGAGGGTGGGCCAAGAGGAACAATCAAAACATTTCATAAAAAGTCCAACCTGACCCCATAAAAAGTGATGGTCACATTTTGTTATTATACTTGGAGTACCATCTGCTATACCTTTCCGAATCGGAGCGAGACTATAACTGCCGAGAAGTACTGTCAAGAAATTGATAAAATGAATGAAAAGTTGTCAGACCACATTTTTCATAACCGACACTAGGACGAGTGCACGAGTCGTAGTTCTTGGTTGCAAAGCAGTGCGACTCTTGGCAGACGGCCTGCGGGACTTCAAAGTAGCTGGGCCGACCTACCCCCTATTTGCCATCTTACCCCATTTTTAGTTTATAGAGAAGCGATAGTATAAATTACCTTTTAAATTAAATTTAAATATAATTACTGTAAGGATAAACAATCAAAACTTCCCACATACCTCAAAAAATTAATTTATATTACCATCATTAGGCCTATTTGGACATATGGGATTGAGTTATGGGGATCCGCCAAACCATCCGATTCTTCCCGCATTCAATCCTTGCAATCCAAAATCCTCCAAAAGATCCTAAATGCCCCTTACTTTGTCACCAATAAAATAATTCATAAAGACCTAAATATCCCATTAGTCGCAGATCTAGCCCGAACTAGATATACCTTCAATTCAAAATTACAATATGATATGTACAATTAATATATACAATGTGTCTGGCCACAAGACCAAAGGATTATAATTAATTCTTATTTACAAAGCTTTAAGAAGAAAAGAAGAATACAATAAAACAAAAGTGTAAAATAACTAAAAGAGAAAAATAAATGAATAACTTATGATATGTTGAACAAAACTTAATATTGAAACTGATTCATAATAATTGATCGATACAAAAACATGAACAATAAATAATAAATTTTCTTTTTGAATATATATTTGATTTGAAATATAAGGCTTGTGGAGCGTCTGTTTGAGATGACAATAGCTACTCGAACAGCTGGGACTTGAATGATGGTAGGGAAGAAGCATGGTGGATATGAGTAGGTAGGGAATTCCAGAGAGTAGTTGACCGGACAAGAAAGGAATGTTCAAAACTTGTTGTTCTGTGGGCAGCAATATAAAGGTCAGAATTGCGCGATCTTGTTTGGAGGGAGCGGATTGACGAATTAAATTGCAGAAGTTTGTGGATATAGGGAGGTAGCTGGGAGTTGATAGTTTGGTAAAGGAATGATCCGAGGAAATATTGTCTGCGGTTTGAGGGAAGGAGCCACTTTAACTCACTGTATAAATGGGTCACATGAGACCTCTTCGGTGTGCCAAGGACAAATCTTAAAAATGTATTCATAATTCGCTTTAGCCTGTCCTCGAGCACAGTCAAGAGGCCACCATATACCCTGCAGCAGTAGTCAGAGTAGGGAAAAATAAGTGAGGATACAAGGAGCTTACGGGTGGATAGTGGAAGAAAATGGCGGGAGCGATGGAAAAATTTGAGGGTACTTATTGTTCTTCGGGAGATTTGGGCAATATGGGGTTTCCAGGAAAGGGTTTGGTCGATGGTAATACCTAGGTTATTGACAGAGGAAGTGAAGGTGATTGGCTGATCATTTAGGGTTAGACTCGGAAATGTAGTATGCGATCTGAGGAGGGAATTGGAACCTATAACGATCGCCTGAGTTTTCATAGCATTTAGCCTTAGTTTATTCAGGGTTGCCCAGGCACAGATTCTATCCAGGTCTGCCTGAATATTGGCAAATGCTACAAGAGACTCGGAGGGAGAGAAGGATAAGTAGATCTGGAAATCATCAGCGTATAATTGATGGGAGCAGTGATGGATGAAATTGGGAAGATCATTGATATAGGAATTAAAAAGGATCGGAGATACGCTGGAACCCTGGGCCATAGTTAACTTTAATTGCCTTTTAAATTGGGGGTCCAATGCAGTTTAAGGTTGACAGGACAAGCCAAACCGTGAAGTCAACCAACCCCATTCTCACTTATCGACAACTGAGATATGTGAGAGTACACGTTAATTGCCTTCAAAGCAGAGCCTTGGCGGATCTTCAGGATAGGTGGTTCAACCTACCCCTTATGTCAAACACCCCCATTCTCCCCTTTCGTCTGGTGATATTACACGCTAATTACCTTCTAAGTAGTATGGCTCTTTGTATTCCCCTAGTGGGTAGAGGTTGATCCTACAAACCTACCCCATATTTCAACCAACCTCACTATCACCTATAGTCTGGTGATAGTTAACTTTAATTGCCTTTTAAATTGGGGATCCAATGCAGTTTAAGGTTGACAGGACAAGCCAAACCGTGAAGTCAACCAACCCCATTCTCACTTATCGACAACTGAGATATGTGAGAGTACACGTTAATTGCCTTCAAAGCAGAGCCTTTGCGGATCTTCAGGATAGGTGGTTCAACCTACCCCTTATGTCAAAAACCCTCATTCTCCCCTTTCGTCTGGTGATATTACACGCTAATTACCTTCTAAGTAGTATGGCTCTTTGTATTCCCCTAGTGGGTAGAGGTTGATCCTACAAACCTACCCCATATTTCAACCAACCTCACTATCACCTATAGTCTAGTGATAGTTAACTTTAATTGCCTTTTAAATTGGGGATCCAATGCAGTTTAAGGTTGACAAGACAAGCCAAACCGTGAAGTCATCCAACCCCATTCTCACTTATCGACAACTGAGATATGTGAGAGTACACGTTAATTGCCTTCAAAGCAGAGCCTTTGCGGATCTTCAGGATAGGTGGTTCAACCTACCCCTTATGTCAAAAACCCTCATTCTCCCCTTTCGTCTGGTGATATTACACGCTAATTACCTTCTAAGTAGTATGGCTCTTTGTATTCTCCTAGTGGTTAGAGGTTGATCCTACAAACCTACCCCATATTTCAACCAACCCCACTATCACCTATAGTCTGGTGATAGTTAACTTTAATTACCTTCAAAGCACTGCTACTCTTGGCAGAGCCCTTGCGAGCCTTGAGGACTGGCCGATTCAACCTACCCCATATGTCAACCAACCCCATACTCACCTACAACCTAGTGATAGTTAACTTTAATTACCTTCAAAGTAGTGTAGCTCTTTGTAGTGGGTAAAGGTTGACCCAACAAACCTATCCCATATGCCAACCAACAACATTCTCATCTATAGTCTATTGATGATGGTTAATTTCAATTACCTTCAAGGCAGTGCGACTCTTGGCCGAACCCTTGCGGGCCTTGAGGTTGGTCGGTATGTTCTCTATATGCTCCACGCTCGGCGTAGCGGCTGGCTCTTCCTCGATGACGAACTGCTCCTCCTCCACGCTGGGCTCGTGGGAGATCATGTTACCATCGGCGTCGTAGATCTCCGGAGCGAGGAGATGAGCCAAGTGGATCAGTTTGCTTATTTCAACCGTAATGTCATCCTCTTTTTTCAACTGGTCTTGCAGTTCCTTCTCCAATTGTGAGACATCTGATTCCTTTTCCCCGTCGTTCAACGACTCTTCCAAATAGGCACGGAGCAGCCTGAAGTGAGAGCACTCTTGTGAATGGGCGTAAGTTGAAATTGTTGTGAGAAACAAAAATAAAAGATGAACAAATATTTGCCCAACACTGCTTTAAATTTATAAGTTCTATTTATTTACTTGACTGGGTCTTTGGGCCTGGGGTTCAAGCCATACAGATGATACAACCAGTCCTTCATGAAGCTGAAAATCCCTATTTCACTGAGGTAGTCTGTTACACCTTCAGCACACTCCGATATCAGTGGATCAGGTCTCATCTGGAAACAGAAATATCTAAGAAAATATTAACGAAAAATAGGTGCTAATAACTTATCATATCATGCAGTTTACAATTTGCATTTCATGCTTGTCTCTTAATGACGATGATGGTTTGAGTTTGAGAAAATAAATTACGTAATACATGATACGAGGTAGATTCTAATAAAATCAAAAGAGATAAGCCAGTTTCCAAATTTAATTTCATGCATATTAAGGCGTAGGAGGTAATTATACTATTCAGTAATGAACGTTCAATTTTTTTTTTAAATCACGCATACAGTTATGGAATGATTTTGACTCATCAGCTATAGTAATTACAAATATTTCCCAGAATTACAAAGGATGCCGCTCCCTCCGATAACCTTGAGGTGCTTTTGCCTAAGATACCTGAGACTTATCCGAGTCCAGAATCAACAGCTTACCTACAAGAAGAACTTAGACATTATGGATACTAAGTGATACCATATTTGCCACAATAACTATCCCTTCATTCCTTTAACCCCTCTACTATCCCTTCTAATGAGTTTCCTCCAAACTGTTGAGCCAGAGCACTCCAGTCCAAGATGTTGTTATGATAAATTTATAGCATATTATATTAGAAAGAATGGACTATCCCCAGTAGAACAAGGGGCCTTCTAGAAGAACCCGGTGTTGGTAATAGTGAATTGTTCCTGATGGCCGAAAATATAATATTGGACTGTCTGGGTATAATTCATCATAACCTGTATGGATATTAGTTGGGTTAAGATTTCTACCTAACCTTACTCATTTACTTATATTGGGTTGTGTCACATGAAATGCCCCTTTTCAAGGTAAAGGATTTTTATTAAAAATACCATATGAAAACAAGACAATTTTATTTGAAGTATTTATCGTCATTTTCAAAAAGTTTTTCTTTGACGAAGTTGTCTTGATTCCTGAACAGGTAGTAATCTGTTGGAGACAAGTCGGGAGAATATGGTGGGTGCGGAAGAACTTCGTAGTCCAGTTCTTTCAATTTTTGCACAGTATGTTTTGAAACATGCCGCTCAGTGAGATCATGAGGTACCCATGTATCGAGCTTTTTTACTTTCCCAATACACTTTAATGTCTGGAAACAATAGATGCACTTGTATTTAGTTGTGTTGAGAGACCTTTAACTGTTTGGTAGGGGTTTCCTTCTACTGTATGTTTGAGGACATCGTTGTCTATTAAGGACGGAGGTCTTCCTCGGGGAAAGTTTTCCAAGGCGGTATCCCCAGCTGAAAACTTAGCAAACCAACGGTGAATGGTTCATTCATTAACAATCCCTTCCCCAAATGCCTTGCAAACATTTCATGTGAGACAACCCAATAACTTTTCAGGTCAATATCACTTGCCATCAAGATTGATAGCAACCCAATACAGCACTATTTTGTTTTATTGTAATTTTGATAAAATAAACCATTTCTCTTCAATTTTCAATAAAATATATATTGTACAGTACAAGAGATTCCTTCAATCCAATCATCCTAGGAATTGATGAACGCCTTAAGCAAATTGACTATGAACTTACTGTTCCGCCTTTCTTTAGTTTTTGATAACTCGAAAACTCTATAAATTCTCTGATCTTTGATAATTTTTTTTTTCATTTTTTCTACAGAGCTAAGTATAATTAAGTTTTGAGAATTCAATGCTATAAGAAGTTTGTAGTGAATGCTCTAATTGAGTATAGGGTTGAATCAAATAGGCTTAGGGAAATATGTAACTTTCTTGAGGGATGTGATTTTAAACATATATGTAAAATACGAATGAAATATTGTAATTTATCTTCTAAATCACTTATTTGTTTGTCTAAAGTTTCAAATCCTTTCTGATATTTCCGATAAGTATTAGATTTTTGTCTTGTATACTGTTCGAAAATATTGAAATGATTTTTTGAAAGACGTTTTTGTTTTTGACTCAATTATCATTTTCCTTGATAATAGATCCGGCATAAACCTTAAATTTCATTCCACTATGATCTTCAGAACTCAACGTTAATATTAAACGTTATTTTTTAAAATGGTGGACGATTTAATCTGTTTAATTTTGATTACTCGGGTATTAATAAAGTATAGAAAAAATTAATACTATTTTATAATTAGTGTACAGAAAGTAAAAAAAATATATATTCCCGTATGGTATTAATGAGGTATGCTGCACTCCACCTTTCAAGATACGTAGAACATTTATGTACCTGTTTACTCGTTAACTTACCATGAGATCACCTGTGGTGTAGTAGCTTAACAGCGTTCTATGCCCAAGTTCAAACCCATTTATGTGAACTAACAATAAGTATTGGTACTTAATCATATCATATTGAGATTATAACTCAAAGTTGAAAATATCTTTACATTTCTTGTTTGCATCTTAAAGACGATTATGGTTTGAGTCTAGAGAATAAATCACGCAATGTATGCCGGGATCTCCTGTAGTGTAGTTGCTAATATAAAACCTTCCTATGCCCAAGGTCATGGGTTCAAACATAGTTGACACTAGGATTTTGTAATGGGTTGAGAGCAATTCTTGGTTAAGGCGTCCTTCGGAGGGAACGTAAAATAGTGGTCCCGAGCTTGTGCGATGACAAGTACTCGTTCATGACCCCTATCCTAATTAAAACTGAATGGGTAAACTTTAGGACCCTTTTTTAAATTACACTAGCAGGGATCACCTGTAGGAGGGTGGTAGCATAACAGCCTTCTAAGCCAAAGGTTACGGGTTCAAACCCGCACGTGTTCCTAGGATTTTTTAATGGGAATAAAAAATCCTTAAATATACCGTGCTTCGGAGGGGACGTTAAAAGGTGGTCCCGAGCCTGTGCGATGTCAGGTAATCGCTTAAGATCCCTATCCTAATTAAACCTGGATAGGCAAAATTTAGGACCTCCCCTGTAAAATCGTCCGATTAGCCACTGCAGCATAAAGAGACGTTAAATAAATAATAAAAAAATATGGGAAAGATTATTTTATAATTAGTGTACTGAAAGTAAAAAAAAAATATATTCCAATATGGTATTGATGAGAGGTGCTGCACTCCACGTTTCAAGATACGTGTAATCTGCTTTTGCTAATCGCCACCTAGACCCACTTATCTCTTTACTTGTTAACTTTTCAATGATGGGGTCACCTGTGGTATAGAAGCCAGCATAACAGCCTTCTATACTCGAGTTAGCGTGTTCAAACCCTGCAGATGACCCTAGGATTTTGTTAATGCTAAATTCTTGGTTATACTGTCCTTTGTAGAGGACGTAAAATGGTGGTCCCGAGCTAGTGCGAAGTCACGTACTCGTTAATGATCCCTATCCTAATCGAACCTGAATATGCAAACTTTAGGACACCCACTGTAGCAATGTCCAATCAGCCACAGTAGCATGAATGAGGCTAAATGAACTAATCAATAATGTAGATATTAAATATTACCGGATTGTTTTTTATTCTAGGTTTCCATCTCTTCAACTTCGGTTTCTTTGCTACCTCTGGCTTTTTTACCTCTTCATTTTCTTTTCCTTTTTCCACTTCCTCTTCAACTACATCCGGAACTGTATTTTTGCATACTGTTCAAATAAGAAACTTTTATTACTTTTCAGAAATGTAATGAATTAGTAAATAAACTGTTTGATAATTTTTAATTTTTTTCTCATTATTAGACAGAACTCGATATTATTTAATTTGCTTTCCATGTTTGGCCTCACAAAGACGGCCAAGACAATGGATTTTAGAAACTAAAGGAGACTAAATCGCTGTAAACCTAAACCCCAGGGCATTTTTCACTACAAAACAATGAGTATAGAATTACACATATACATATAATATATTATTATACAATAATTAATATATGATGTTATATATAAAAGACATAATAGCATCATATATTAATTATTGAATAATAATATTAATGTTCTTTTTTTTGTTTTTCTACTGTTAAGGTATGATTATAAGAACAATAAATTCTCGAAACGTCGCATAAATAAAATTGTTTATTCATTGACTGAAACCTAAGAACAATAGAAACTTAAATTATCAACAGTCGAGAACTGATCAAACATTATATACGAGGCATGTTTTTTAATTAAGTACCTTTTTGGGATTAAAAAAAAGACGTGCAAAGATATCGCAATAATTTTATTTTTAGCATTGTGGATGTAATTAGTTAGTCAGTTTTTCTCCATATACATCTTCCATCACTGTTCTTTCTATTATATAGGTGTTATTTCAAGAATTAAATTAGAATTTTTTTTTTATCCTGTATCATTATTATAATCATAAGTTAAATTTCATTGATTCTTTGTATGGTAGTATTAAGAATTTTAGTCATTGTTGTCAGACCCTGTCCATAAATCAGTACGTATTTTCCATTCTACCTTTTCCTACGTATTTTCCATCCTACCTACCCCCCATCTACCAAACAGTACCTAGTTTCCATTCTCCCACCATGCGGTACGTATCTCCACTCTTCTTCATATTTTTATGTTTCATATTTCATGTAAATTATTGATACCTGTGTAAATTTTGTTTAGTGAACATTTTTATTTTTACTGTATAACACTTTCATTATTGTACTACGGTCATATTTTATTTTGTTTTATTTTAATACCGACGTTCTCTAGCTAAATAGGTTATATCATATTGTATGTAATGTCATTGAAATTATATTCTTTTGTATCTTTTTAGCCCTGATGATGACCCACAAAGGGGGTCGAAACGTTGGCAAACAATAAATAGTTGAAACTATTTAGTTGTTTTATTTAATGACCGCCACCCGAACTAATTCCTTCCAGTAATTTTATTTTTACATGAAAGCCTGTATCTTAATCTACTTTTCTACATAATTTCCATGAATTTTGAGGCACTTGTCATAACGCGGCACCAGTTTTTAAATACCCTCCTCAAAAAATTCTGCCGCCTGACTTGTTAACCACTGCATCACAAATGTTTTGACTACGTTATCGTCTTGAAGACACCATTTAAATGATTGATGAGATCTTTGGTCCGATTAGCCTCATGTGGACGGGCCTCGCCATGCAGCAAAACGATACCCTTACTCAACTTGCCACGTCTTTTGTTCTGGATTGCATGCAAGACGATAACGAAGTCAAAACATTTGTGATGCAGTGGTTAACAAGTCAGGCGGCAGAATTTTTTGAGAAGGGTATTCAAAAACTGCCGCGTTATGACAAGTGCCTCAAAATTCATGGAAATTATGTAGAAAGGTAGATTAAGGTACAGGCTTTCATGTAAAAATAAAATTATTGCGATATCTTTGCACGTCTTCTTTTAATTCCAAAACGGTACTTACTTAAAAAACATGCCGCGTATATAATGTTTGATCAGTTCTCGACTGTTGATAATTCAAGTTTCTATTGTTCTTAGGTTTCAGTCAATGAATAAACAATTTTTTTTATGCGACGTTTCGAGAATTTATTGTTCTTATAATCATGCCTTAACAGTAGAAAAACAAAAAACAGAACATTATATTATTATTCAATAATTAATATATGATGCTATTATGTCTTTTATATATAACATCACGATAACATCATATATTAATTATTGTATAATAATATAATGTTCTGTTTTTTGTTTTTCCACTGTTAAAGCATGATTATAAGAACAATAAATTCTCGAAACGTCGCATAAATAAAATTTTTTATTCATCGACTGAAACCTAAGAACAATAGAAATATATATATATATATATATATATATATATATATATATATATATATATATATATATAATTGGGTTGATGGACTGCACAAAATTTATTTATTTAATCTACAAAGTAGTTTCCACTGTAGGCGATTACCCTTTCCCAACGGCTTGGAAGGTCCATTATCCTTTTTTCAAAAAATCACTATCCTTACTCCTGAAGAACAATAAAAGGTCCGTTTTGACGTCATCTTCTGAAGAGTAGGATTTCCCTTGAAGACAATTTTTGAAGGAGCAATGTCAGGAGAGTACGGCGGGTGAGGTAAAACCTCCCATCTGAAGCTAAATAACTTTTGCCAAGTCCTTAAAGACACATGGGGCCAAGCGTTGTCTTAGTATAGCACTCTGTTCCTATTTGCCAACTCTGGCCGTTTCTCTTAATTGATGCTTAATCGAGCTGACTGGACGCAGTAAAAGTCTGTATTTAAAGTTTGGTGTTGTGGAAGGAGCTCAAAATGTACGGGTCCCTTCCAATTCCATCAAACAATGAGCACCACCTTCCTTGGATGCAAGCCGGCCTTTGGTGTTGCGAGCGGCGTCGTTCCAGGCAACCCCAAGATTTTTTCGGCTGGTGTTGATGTAGAGAGTTTTTCGTCACCAGCAACAACTCGTTTCAAAAATAGATCCTCCGCAAGATCAAAAACGATCGATTTGCAGTCTCTTTACTCCGCAGCTAACTCACGAACAATAATTCGTGGACAGACTATTTCGATGAGAATAAAACCTACATAATATTAATTTCACCTTGAATTAGTTAGAGATGCAAAATGAATGGTATAAAGTGACTCTTCCTGATGGTTAATTTGAATGAAAAAGTTGAATCCCAGGTAAAGACCTCATAAATATGAAATATCAATATTGCGCGAATTTACGTTTATTATTTTCAGTAATAATAATAGGCTTAACGAAACCGGAGGTTCGATGCCGATACCACCAAACGTCGCCTCGTCCAATGTTCTCCGGTCAAGCCCAAGTCCCCGAGATCAGCCTTAACGCAATCCTCCCATCGCCGCTTCGGCCTATCTTTCGGACGCCTACCAGTCAGATCTGCGAATACCAACTTTTTCGGAATCCATTCCTCATCGAGCTCAACAATTTCACTTGCCCATTTGAGTCTCCGCGACGCTATCAACTCAATTATATTCACAGGATACAAGTTCCGCAATTCCGCGTTGTGGAACCTTCTAAACTCCCCAGTGGCCTCATCTCTCTTCGGACCAAATATTTTAAACAGTACCTTATTTTCGAAAATCTTTAGCCGTTGTTCATCTCTCAAAGTAAGCGGCCACGTTTCAAATCCGTAAAGAACCGTTGGAAGAATAATAGTTTTATAAATTCTAACCTTTAAGTTTTTAGATAGAAGCCGTGAGCTAAGTAACTTAGCAACTGAATAATAACACGCATTTCCCACCTTTAATCGGAACTTTATTTCTTCCTGGATTTCATTTTTTCTTGTTATCATTGAACCTAAGGATTTCTCTACGAGTTCAAAAGTATGCCCTGATATATCAATATCACCAAGATCGCCACCGTTTCTGCTACTAATCTATATTTCGTCTTATCGGTTATTATTTTCAATAATAAACCTTTTTTTTCGACAAAAAAAAATTACCCCCCTCACTTCAAAATTTGAGAGCCTACGTTTTAAGATACGTAGAACCCGAATAACCAATAAAAAAAATCTGTTTATCCTCCGTCCGCTGAGCACCGTTCACCGTCCGCGGCATTTCTCCGAAACTACTGGACCATTTTTTTTCTTGATTAGCCACAAAAATATTAGATCATCCAACGATGATTCTAAAACCTAGACGGCCGGTTAAAAGTGATTTAATTTAATAACTCAGTTATTTTTGAAAATAAAGAAAAAATGTATTAGTTTAAATTTTTTTATGTTTTTAACCCCCCAAAAAAACGCTAATAATTAAAAAAAGTGAAAATAAGAAAAGAAAAAAGTTGAAATTTTACCGATAAATACGCTCATAACTTTTTTGAAGATAGAGAAAAATATTTATACTTTGGAATCAGTAAGCGCTGAATAATTAAATTTGAATAAATACCTTCTTGTACAAGTTTTAAAATTTAGTTTATTATTTTCAATAACCTATATATGAAATATATAGTAAGGGAAAGTATTGAGTGAAAATTTTCGAATTCCAGTTTTCAACGGAAATACACGTTTTAGGGTCCCCTGAGTCCAAATAACTAAGTCCCCAAAAAATTCTGTGGTAAGTCCCGCATGAAAGCGAAAAGGTGTACGGAACTGAAAATTTATATTTGAGACTGTACAGAACTTGAACGATTGTGATAACCAACTAAAGGGGGGAAGAACGAAAATATTATTTTATGCAATTTATGTTGTTTTTTTAGCATAAATACAGCATCATAGGTGTACAATATACCGTTGGAAAGCTAGAGATTTTAGAAAAAAAAATTATATTACATACTAAGTTGTAAAAGGCAATTTAATGTGACAAATAGCGCATAAAATTATTACTGATAATTATACGTAACGATTTGATATTGCTATATTATTTAATCTAAATCATATGTTCCTAAAGAAACTGAATAAACGTTTATTTAAAATTAACGTCAACATTTTTATGAGAGAAGTTGGTTCAGGTCGCAGTCAATTTAACACACAATTAAGCGTAAACTTAATTATTGGTGCCGACGTTTCGGCCTAAATTATAGGCCTTCTTCAGAGCTATAAGAAAAACAAAGATAACAACCAGCAGTGGAATACAATATATAAATTGTCACTTCATCCATTGTCACTTCATGATGATTTCCAACACCCAGGGGCCATTAGATAACAACCAACAACAAAATAGATCGTTTATCATCTTTATATATTGTATTCCACTGCTGGTGGTTATCTTTATTTTTTGTTTTTCTTATAGCCCTGAAGAAGGCCTATAATTTAGGCCGAAACGTCGTCACCAATAAATTAAGTTTACGCTTAATTGTGTGTTAAATTGACTGCAACCTCAACCAACTTCTCTCATATATACACACAGTCAACCATTGTCACTTCATGTCAATATTTTTAAATTTAAGTTTATACTTGAATTGGTTTTAACAGTCTAGGTAAGTGAAAGTCGTGTGATGCCCGCACCAGATTTTTATATATAGAGTGATTTAGGATTTAGGAAGTCATTGCCTTTAAAATGATTGTATGAAGGGGTCGGCTAGTAGTTGCTGTTGGGAACCACCGATGTTGACTATCAACTTTTCTACTACCAACCATATATTTCGTCTAACCATGTATTTAGTTCAAGCCCTATCTCTTTACCGTTTTTCATTACAGAAGTGAAAGTAAAATGTTAAATAATAGATATTCTATAAGTTGACATTACTGCTTTTCAAAGGCGCCTGCTCTTTCGCATCCTCCTCCTCCTGATCGCTTTTCAAGAGCTCCAGAAGGGACTGAGTTTCCAAGGATTCTTCATCATAAGACAGCCTTTCGAAAGTCGTGTCGCTCTCCGTCTCATCGAAGTCCGGAAACCTAGGACCAGACATGCACTCCAAGAACCCGATGGTGTCAGCCTGCGCATTAGTGAGCTTGATGTCAGTGCCGGGTAGCTTGTACAGGCTGTGTAGTGAATCCTTCGTCTTATCCAACTGGCTTTTCTTTCTCTGCTGAGGAGCAGACTCTTCCTCCAACTGCTTCGCCTCCTTCCTGCTTCCCTTGATGACGAGATCCGGATCTTTGATGGCCCGTATCACCTTCCTTATATCCCTCGCTCTCTGCTCTTCCACGGTCGGTTCTAACATGCGGTTTGATATTTCCCTGATTTTGGTCATTGTCAATTTGACGCGCTTAGGGAGTTTGATTTCTTCCTCGGGATCATTCTTATGTTCTTCCGCCTCCATTATAAAATAGCCAATTTAATCTTAGCTGAGAATTTTGATCCCCCCTTGAAACGAACAGAAATGAAA
Organism: Piezodorus guildinii; assembly: GCA_023052935.1. NCBI lineage: Eukaryota > Metazoa > Arthropoda > Insecta > Hemiptera > Pentatomidae > Piezodorus > Piezodorus guildinii. Next base: position 137,800,480 of record CM041297.1, on the reverse strand, counting down.
TCTATAACCAATTAAAGAACAACTATTCACTAAATGACTATTTTGATTTGATTAGATTTGTGACTAATACTCATAATGTATCACATGTTTTATAAACGTGTACCTGTATTTAAATTTCATTTCTAAATATTTGACTGGCATATACCTACAAAGTCACGTGAAAGTAAACCGATAGCTTAATCACATTACGCAATTACGTCTTCCAACAATAAGCAAATGGGATAAAATACTCTTCAAAGAAAGATACTGATAGATTTACCAAAAAAAAAAAAAAAAAAAAGATTCCTTTGTAAGATTTTAAATTATTATCAACCAAGACCAGGGAAAGTACCTAAGTCGAATTTTCAATGGTGTTATCCCTAATTTCTACTCCCTACGATTTTAAGTCCGACATGGATGTAGCGCATTTCGACGTTAGCTTCTGGATGCAGAGAATGCGAGATGTATCTCCATCAAAATTTGAGTGTTACTGGGCTGCCATATTTCTAATGACGGAAGCTGAAAAGGAGAGGCATAATGCACTTTAAAAGAGAAGAAAACAAACGTTCTGCTTCCAAATCTTATGTCTTAAAGGGATCACCTGTAGCAGGGTGGCTAGCATAACAGCCTTCTGTGCCAAAGGTCACCGGTTCAAACCCGCAGGTGGTCCTAGGTTTTTTAATGGGAATAAAAAATCCGTATTTATGTTTTCCTTCGAAGGGAACGTAAAAAAGTGGTCCCGAGCCTGTGTCAGGTACTCGTTACTCATCCCTATCCTAATTAAACCTGGATGGGCAAAATTTTGGATTCCCACTGTAGCATCACCTGATTAGCCACAGTAGCATAAAGTGACGTAAAATAAACTAACAAATATGACTGGGAAGTTGTTTATTTATTTAACGTCACTTTATGCTACTATGGCAGTTCGGACGATGCTACAGTGGTAGTCAAAAATTTAGCCTATCCAGGTTTTATTAGGAAAGGGATTTTTAACGAGTTATCACCCAGGCTTGGGACCACCTTTTAACGTCCCCTCCGAAGGACGGCATAACTAATGATTTTTTACTCCCATTCAAAAATCCCAGGACCACCAGCGGATAGGAACCCGTGACCTTTGGCACTGAAATACTCCTGGGGCAGAACCAGCCTCTATAAAGTGGGTACCCAAAAATGGGGAAAAAACCCTGGCGGCTGAGCATGATCTCTGCCGAATCCCCTCATAGCACGGCCGTTGGCCTAGAAACAGTACGAATCTCAACTTGTACTGAGCCCAAGACTCTTCATGGGTTGTAGTGGCACAGGTTTTTCTTTTTTTTCTGTTATCACTCAGTTTTTATATCTTTTAAAAAAAATATTTATTGATATTATAGGATTTTTCTAAAAGAAATATTTGATGTGATTATCCAAATTTATTTTTAAATAATAACACTCTATAATAACTCTCCTGCTACTTTTGTGAACTCTCACAAGACCTGCTTTCACCTCACTTACACATAAACTATTTCTCACTGTGTAATGCTGCCTTAAGTGTCCCTCAAAATATAACAAAAAAATCCTGTACAACCAATAAAGGAAGATAGTGGCTGTATGCCTAGTGCACTGATCTGCCATGCCAAAGATTGTGAGTTGAATCCCAGTCCCACCCGGACTTTTTCATGGGAGGTCTTCGATGGGGCTATATCGCGCGACAAAGTGCATACACCACTGGTCGCCTCAGCAAAACAGAAAAAATATGTTAGATTCAGTATGTTTCATTACTCTATCTTGGCTTTTGACGGTACAGAATTAAAAAGCAATGATTACATATTCTCATGAAATGTTACCGTTTTCTATTTTCATCTCCTGAATAATCTTCCGATGGTAAGAAAGAAAGAAAAGTAAATTTTATTGTGTGACCTTCAGTCCCCTATATAATAGAAAAGTGCATTGTGAAAACGTCCTTTTAAAAATAATTTTCAAAATTAAAAAAAAAATCTTTTTCCTCTTTAAGTGTCATATGGTCGATTTCTTTCAAATTTAGCACAGAGGTAATGAAATTAGGTCAGGATAAAGTACAATAAAGGTTTCAATCGAAATTTGAGGTAGTTTCTATTAAATTTATATTATACAATAAATGAGCAATATACAATAAATATTTGGTTAAAGTAAAAATAAGTCACTTACAAAACAATCATTTAAATATTAACTTACTCGTTAAAACTTAAAATCCAAATAAATAAATACTTCAGTTTTTAAACTCAATTCATAAATAGGGTCATTTTATTAACATTATTACATCTATGTTAATTATTTTAATGATAACGCAGACTAGATTCTAATTTGTAAGAGTTTAAATAATTGAGAAATTGATTTTCAAAAGGAACTCAAAAGACATTTTTTTTTAAATTGATATTCTGTTGTTCGATTTTATTGAATAAAATACAAAAGAACTTTAAAAATTGCATTTCTTTCTAAGAGGAATTTAAAACACATTTAATTTTAGTCCAAATCATACTGTAACATTTCGTTCCATATAATAAAAATAAGTTCCTTTTATGCTGATGATATGGCTCGATATACTGTAATTACTATCACTAATAGGTTATAAAAAAAATTTTAACAAATGGAAATTAAAAATAAACTACAGTAACTCAGAAGTCATGATCTTTATGAAGCCCATACCAAACATAAACCACCACATTTCATCAAACTCTACCCACAGTTTCTGGTCAAAAATATTTACAAATCGCTGACATTTACCAAACATATCATTAAGAAATCCGAAAAAACAAATCAAAAGATGTATCTACAAAATGTTCCCTTATTTTGATAAAAATCCAAGTTAAGCACTGAGAATAAGCTCCTACTTTATGAAACAGTTATAATTGCTCAGATCTGTTATGCCTCATCCCTCTGGAACTCAACTTGTAATAATAATTACAAAAAATATAAAAAATACCAAACACATGTATTAAAACCATCAATAAATAAGATACACTAAAATTTTAACAAATGCTCTACCAACTAAATCTTCCCACATTACAGCAGTTTATTTACACAGAAACCAAAAAATACTTGAAAAAAAAGTAAATTCCAAAAATTCAGTGAAAAATGAAATTGGTTATTACAATAAAACTTTACTTATGCGATGCACTCATAAAAGAAGATGTATTTTTAAATTAATATTGTATTCTATATATATTTTTTTTATTCCGTGACTTTTCCTACTGTATTAAAACAAAACATTGTATTATCCTTAGAAAATTTGAATGATGATCTAAACTTTATTATCATGAAAAAGGACAACCAAAATCATGGTCACAAAACATTTTTATTCAGTCTACATTGCAAATATTGTTAATAAATAAATATTATTATTATTTACTATCTTATTTATTTGACAACACTTCTTATGAAGGAATATTCCTGGAGAGGGTATTATTACTATTTAAAGTAAAAATAAGTTATTAATACAGCAAAGGTCTTATAGGTTCAGAAGAAATGTGGGCTCACAATGATCCCGCTGTTTTAAAAATTCAAAGAGCAAACTGTTTGAGAAAATGGCTAATCGTATATATTCCAGGGATACAGAAGCTATTAAACATTCCTCGTACAGTAAAATATATCGTCATTTAACCAACTTCCAACTTGGAGAAGAATATTTAATATTTAAATGCAAAATAAACAAAACAAGGTTAATCGCTCAACTAAGACTGGCAGGCAAGAAAGGATAATCGTGAATGGATTATTTTATAAATTGAACCCAATATGACTTGCCCTCTATGTAATACCGATGGTTACGATAATATTGAACATTTTTTAATATTGTTTCTAGTTTTAAATCCAGTCAGAAGATTCTATTTATTTAAGTATGTTATGGAAAATTTTAATTTAGAAGGCATTTTAATAATAACCAACTATAAGAAGTTGAACGATTTATTTCTGTTTTCAATCGAAGCTTTAAAGATAGGAAGTTTTGTTACGAACGATTAGTAAAAAATTTATAGGCATTTATTATGTCATTACTTTTTGTTTATATGAAACTATTATCAATATATGTATTATTTGAAACTGGGTTTTTTTTTTGTTCTGTTTTCTTAAGTTTATTATTATTTATTTTTAAAGTGGCATTGTTTATTATTTAATCAAGATTTGTATTCTTAGTTATTTTGTTAATTGTTATTTATTTTTTCTTACAATGTTGTTTCTAAAGCAGTTAGTTCAATTCTTATTTCAATAATTATAACATTTCCTTATTAAATGTAAAAAATGATTTTGTCTAAATGATATAGAGGCCAAACCTCTTGCTAAAAGATGTAAATCTTAAAAGCAATAAAACATTGTTATTATTATTAATACAGTAAAAAAATCAATTCTAGATTCCTGTAAATTTTCTTAAAATGGATATAGTTCCTTTTGAAAATCATTATCTCAATTATTGGTACATAATTTTCAACTTGGTGGAAGTAAAGTGTTATAGAACACAAATGCATTTTTAAAAGAAATAGTGTTACAAGGAAAAAACTGTTACAAATTCATCTTGTTTTATCGACAGTAAATATTCTAGACACATCAGGATCATTTCTTGCAAGTATTTTTTCTTTATGAATCTAATAAATATTCAATACTGTCAATCAATTATAATAACTTCTTTTTAATAACTATCTTTTTTATTCCATCTTGCCTTCCTGTTTTGTAGAAGGCAAGTGAGTTGTTCGTAGTGAAAAAATAAGGATTTTCTTCAGTCGGGCAGTAAAACTTGTCGAACATTTTCTTCATTTTCCCAGTTGACTTGGATCCAACTGGTTCGAGCATGTTGTTCCAAAGCATGTTGGCAGCTAGAAATTTAATTTTTTTTTTTTTTTAATAATTATTTCTTATTGATATAAATAATAAATGAATTTAAATAATTCAATATATTTACCTAATGCATGTCCCTTCTGACTGAAATGAAAACAATCATAAGTAATGTAAGAAATATCGATAACTTCTTGTAGTTTGTATTTTTCATTCATTGGCATATTATAAGCAGCCATGAAGGGTTGAATCACTACGGTAAAATCAGGTTTTACATTGTATCGACCACTTTCAATCTAGAAAAAAAAAATCATTATCATACATGATTAAATTTATTAAGAAATTATGCATGGATAGATTGTTTTTCTATAATTGGTAAGTAAAGTTTGATAAAAAAATGTTATCCTCGTTACACGCAAATCACAACCATGTTATAGGATTTACAACTCCTGTCGATTAAAAACTATACGTACTCGTTGGCACATATTTTTTTTTCTCTTACTCGTACTAGTGACATTTTAAAAATTTTAATTATTTTGTTTTTACCTAAATTTTTGTATGTTTATGTTTTCAGATTTTTCTTACAGTTCTAATACATAGGCTACAATTACCACTTACCCCTACTGTACATATCACGTGAAAGTAACATTTAATTGGTGCAATCACCACAACATGTATAAAGTTTGAAGTATGTGTCCATTTGTAAAATATTGAAAAATAAAAATCTTAATCTAATCTAAAATTTCATAAAATTATCACGGTTTTATTCACTGTGGCACGACAGTTTGTGTAGGTCCTTGGTAGCACCGTGTAATCAGCTGGGAGAATACACTTGTGTTAGTCGATGATATGTTAAAGGGTTGGGTCATCTCCCCAACCCCTATTTTTGTGAGTAGTCACCAGTTGCCTGACGGGTTTCACATACGCGAGGGAGAAGCTGTGAGTGAATCCCCAATATTATTTAGTATGAAAACCGTCGCTAACCCAACTACTGAGACCAGTATCTAATAAATCCAAAAAAGTAAAAATAAATCTATTGGATTGTTTCACATGAAATGTCCGTTTTTATAGTTTCTGAAATACATGAAGGATTTTGCAGGTCTCGGTTATTTTCTTCCAAATGGTTACATATTTAAAGTAAACAGTTACTAATCCTCTACCTTTGTATTATAAACATTAGATTCCCAATCAATTACCCAATTTTTAGTATACCTCCAAATATGAACATGGAAACACGCAATTTTCGAGTAATTTTTTTGTACGAGTTTAAACTCGGCCATTCAGCAGCTGAGGCTGCTAGAAATATTTGCAAGGCATTTGGGGAAGGGAGTGTTAATGAATGGACCATTCTCCGTTGGGTTGCTAAGTTTTTATCTGGGGATACTGACTTGGAAAACTTGTCCCGAGGAAGACCTCCGTCCGTAATAGACAACGATGTCCTCAAACATAGAGTAGAAGGAAATGCCTACCAAACAGTTAAAGGACTCTCAGCACAACTTAATGCAAGTGCATGTACCGTTTCCAGACATTTAAAGTGTATTGGGAAAGTAAAAAAGCTCGATACATGGGTACCTCATGATCTCACTGAGCGGCAGCAAGACCCTATGTTTCAAAACATACCGTGCAAAAATTGAAAGAGCTGGGCTACGAAGTTCTTCTGCACCCACCATATTCTCCCGACTTGTCTCCAACAGATTACCACCTGTTTAGGAATTTATACAACTTCATCAAAGGAAAACTTTTTGAAAATGATGATCAAGTGGAAAGTGCGTTTTCAGATTTTGTTTCACTTCAAAGCTCAGAGTTTTTCAGCTCGGGGATAAAAAAGTTTGTGTCATGTTGGGAAAAATTACACACGAATAGAATTATCTTGTTTTCATATCGTATTTTTAATGAAAATTCTTTACCTTGAAAATGGACATTTCATGTGACACAACCCAATATATTTGAGCGAGCATTCTTAAAATAAAAAACACTAAATTAAACAAACCCCCTAAAACCAAATCACGGTTAAAATAAATAAATCCAGTTATTCTAAACGGTCAACTAATTACATCCACTATAATTTTTATTAATTTATTGAAACCAAAAAAGGTTTAATTTGAAATGGAAATGGTTGAAAAAGGCTTAATTTGACTTGGGAATGGTTGAATTTGACTTGGAAATGCTATATTTAAAAGAGGATATATTCCCAACAAAGTATAAAGACCTGTCAGGCAACTGTAGACCTCTCAAAAAATTGGCATACGTGATGACTCTATATAAAAACTAGTACTAGTGTGGTCTTTGTGGAAGCTATATACACATGGCCCAGCCTACTCAGTCTTGTCAGGCCAACGAAAAAAAAAAAAAATGATAACATTAATTTTGAGTTATGGTTTGAATTATTTTCATATTTTTTCAGACTAAATTCGTTTTCAATATATTTCCTATAAACTTGGATTTAAAATATTTAAATTATAATTTTAATATATTTTAAGTGCTTTAAAATTTAAGATTACTAACCAGCTGTTTTTCATGCTTTTGATAAAGTCTAGCCATCCTCGCCATCGTTTCTAGAGGATTAGACATCATGTGATAACAGGAGCAGAAGAATCTATGAATGATTCTGCAAACCATTGAACGTTTTATACGAACACTTACAGTCACATCTGTAAATATCAATATGAAGTTATAAATTGTATTTCAGCATATATTTTTACAACAATTTGATTATCATGTCTTACCAAGAGCTGACACCAGGTTAACAAAAGCTCGTGGCATATTGTCCTGGAGGTAATCCAAAGCTTGACGTAACTTGTAAGCATGTGCCGCAGGTGAGGATGCCCTAGCATTGTAGCACTGGCCGGAGCAGAGGTCATTGGCTCCAAAGAGAAGTGTTACCACCTTAAAAATTAAATATTTTATAATTATAGAGTAGCTCGCGACTTCTATCTAAAAACTTAAAGGTTAGAATTTATAAAACTATTATTCTTCCGACGGTCCTTTACGGATGTGAAACGTGGCCGCTTACTTTGAAGGATGAACAATGGCTTAAGGTATTCGAAAATAAGGGTCTGCATAAAATATTTGGTCCGAAGAGAAATGAGACCACTGGGAAGTTTAGAAGGTTGCACAACGCGGAATTGCGGAGCTTGTACCCTGTGAATATAATTTAGTTGATAACATTGGGGAGATCCAAATGGGTGACTGAAGTTGTTGGGCTCGGTGAGGAATGGATTCCGAGAAAGTTGTTATTCGCTGAACCAATTGGTAGGCGTCCGTAAGGTAGGCCAAAGCGTCGATGGGAGGATTGGGTTAAGGCTGATCTCAGGGGCTTGGGTTTGAACGGTGATCATTCTGTGACGAGTCTGTGTAGGCAGTATTTGGTGGTATCGGCATCGAGCCTTCAGGCTCGGTAGGCCTGTAACTATTATTATCAAGATCAAACTTTTAAAAATCCTTTATCAACTGTATCATTTATTCTTAAATACCTTGTCATATCCATATTTAAAATGTTCTCCCTAATATCATTCAATCATCATCTATTTCTCCATCTCCGCTCAATTATCGATCATCTGCATGCATGCAAACAGTCATGATTAAATGAGGATGGAATGTGGAATATATGTTTATAGCTATCTATAAATTATAAACTTTATTTCTCGTTTTCAGTACCTTATCGCTTTCCAAAATGACACTATCCATTAGTTGGATTGTAGGCATTAATTTTATTTTTCCCATGTATTTATATATTATATATGCTACTTATACTATTCTTTTATTTCTTCTATTATTGTTTAATTATTAGCAGTGACTTTTATTGTCACTAGAGGAATTTATTTCTCCTTATTGTTCTATTTTATGTTAAATTATTTTATTTTTATTTTAACTTACATCTTGGACAAATAACACTTATGTCATGTTAAAATATGATATTATTCTAAGGGGACTTAGTCCCACAATACAGTTACAATTATGTTAAATGAAAAAAATGTCTTAAAAAATTATTTTTTCATGTAAATAATATTTATATAAATGTAAATAAATTTATCCAATTCATAACCCATCTTTGGAAGAATTTCAAAGAAATTCAATAAAATTATGAAACAATATTTTTTCTTCCTTTTTATGAATTTATTGTCAAAATCTACCTTAATATTAATGTCAATGTTTCAGAGATCTATTCCATCATGGGGATATTCTTCCTGTTATTATTATTTCATTATCATATTATTATTTTGCCATGTAATAAATTTCATTTATTGACCATAAATGAATGGTCATACCATTCTATGCGTGAGAATGAAAGAATATTGCTTCACAACTTATTGAATGTAATTGAAAATCCTAAGAAGATAGGTGTATGAATTGTATAAATAAAAATATTTGTTTGTATGAATTGAAAAATTATTTTTATATAAGATATTTAGCCAACTGAAAATAATTAACTATGTACAGAATAAATATTGGTTGTCTCATTTTATTTTTCATTTAACATCACTTTTATGTTATTGTGGCTAATTGAATGGTGTATGTATGACTCCCCTACAAATGTAAACTAAACAATTAGGAATATCATCAATAATTAATTGACCAAATTCAGAGGGAAGGCGGTCTGGGTGGTGGTTAAGGAAAAAACAAGAATAAAACATTCTTTACTATTTAATGCTTTTATAGTCAGATTTCTGGATTCTTGGTAGGATATAGCTTCTCATCTTGATGGCCTCATTCATTCAATAATCCTATTAGTCCCTGATAATAATATATTCCTAATAAAAAAAAATGCTGATGATCTTTTTGTGGTTCGTTAATTTATTCATTTAACGTCACCTTATGCTACAGTGGGAGTCCTAAATTTTGCCTATCCAAGTTTAATTAGGATAGAGACCTCTAACGAGTACCTGACTCAGGACCACCAGTTATCCTCCTCTCCAAAGGACATCATAACCAACGATTCTTTACTCCCTTAAAAAATACAAGGCCAACTGCCCGGTATGAACCCACAACCTTAGTCAAAGAAGGCTGTTTTGCTAACCACTAGACCACAGGTGAGCCTCTGGTTTTATTTAAATACATAATTAATCACTCAGCAAATAATTAATGATTATATAAATAAAATAAAAACATATGAAATGTTAAATATATATCGCTATATAAACATTTCCTCAAATTCGTTTTATCATGTCTGCTTTCATGTATGTCAAAGATTGATTGATGAGAAAATAGAGACATATATGGATTTTGATTAAAGTCAGGGAAAAGACTTAATGAAGGAAAAATAGTAAGGAATTCCGAAATGAATTAGTACAAATAACACTGGATTTTTGAAAAAAGGTAGTTTTATTAAAATGTATTTATAAATTATTAGTTTGAGATCTTGTGTTAAGGGTATGAATGAAAGAAGGTAGAGTGATATCAACGCTGTAGGTAGGTTTTAGGACTCTTAAGGAATGGAAGAAGAAGACACCAAAAGGGATTTCCGTTAAAACTTGGGATAAAGTCAGCTATGAACTGAATACAAATGAGAATCATAAGAAGCTTCTGGAAAAAATAAAAATAAATTTTATAAAGCTATTCATTTATCTCATTAGTCTTATATCATTCTCCTTTGAAGTTTCCCTATCCACAAAGCACTCACAGTCAGATGGAATTAATAGATGAAGGGTACTTCTAATAAATTAATTTCTTGTAGGTGATGGAATAACAAAGGATATAAATGGATTTTCAGGTGATTTGGTAATTATTCTATGATCGTTTTGATTAAGGCTAAAAGTAGTTCTTCAATTATCCTATTAATGTTCATATTACTTTTAATATTTGATGGAAACACTAATGGTTATTTTATGAAAGCAATATATTTATTTTTTTAAATGAATAAATAAAAACCTTCCAATCTGTTGCATATCTTTTTCCAAGCATTTGTCGCATCCTAGCCACCAAAGTTTTGGCCTGACTAAGAGCGCTGTTATCAGCAGAAATGGGAAATGCAACATTTAATGCAGAAACTGGAGTCAAAAATTCAGCTCTTCCTTGTGAATAGCCTGTTATGTTCGGGTTCATTTCTTTCAAAATGTTCGGTAGAGTGAGGAAACTATGCCAATCTCCATCACCTCCTGAAAATTAATTTAATATTATTTAAAAAAAAAAACTTTTAAAACTTAAAATGATAGTAATACATGTAAAACAAACCAAAAAATAATATATGGTTCGTTCAAGAATGTATAAAAAATATGGACACATTCACATTAAATTTCTTCCTAGCATTAAACATAGCGTGTATTTTTTTATATTTCTCTTACTTGTATACTAATGAAATCATTAGTCAAGTGAAAAGTCACTTATCTAAATTTAATTAAAATTTTAAGATCTTAATATTACAAATATCCTAGTCATATAAAATGATGTGTGTGAGACATAATTTAAAAATAAAACATAATTTATTTTAATAACAAGAAGTCGCAAGGAATTCATATGGTATATTTAACATGAGAAAATATATCTGAATTGTTATAGCCACTTTTTCACTAAATGGATGTGAGGTTGTGGACATGGAGGCAGGGGCAGAGGGAAGTGGAAAAAGGCGATTTAGGAGGTTCTGGATGTTCATAGGGCTGTAGTGTCAGTTAGTTAATATACAAACCATACTTGCAAAAACCATTAAATATAAATAAAACATTCTTTTAAAAAAGCACATAATACCTTCCATTCATCATCTAATCCTTTTATTTCATTAATCCTTTAACATTTTTTTATCCAAGTCGACGTTTCGGGGTTGTTTCCCCATTTTCAAGACTGAAAACAATTTATACTTTCACTATTGAATAAAATCACATTATTTAAATATTTTTCCTTGAAAAATGAAGCTCAGCAATTTGTCATAATTATTTTAAACTAACTATACTTTAATTACCTTATTCCTTGCTACAACATTTTTCACATCTCATAGCCTCTGCTACTTGTCCTATATTGGCTCACTGTTTCCATTATATTTCTATTTTAAACCTTTGTACCTTTCCAGTATTCCGGTGTAATCCTTGTGCTTATTTATTTATTTTTATTTTTACAATGGCTATGAGATGTGAAAAATGTTGTAGCAAGGAATAAGGTAATTAAAGTATAGTTAGTTTAAAATAATTATGACAAATTGCTGAGCTTCATTTTTCAAGGAAAAATATTTAAATAATGTGATTTTATTCAATAGTGAAAGTATAAATTGTTTTCAGTCTTGAAAATGGGGAAACAACCCCGAAACGTCGACTTGGATAAAATAATGTTAAAGGATTAATGAAATAAAGGATTACATGATGAATGGAAGGTATTATGTGCTTTTTTAAAAGTTCCAATTAAGAAAACTTCCAAAAAAAAAAAAGAAAAAAAGAAAAGTAATGAAAAATTCTATAAATTATTAAAACCTTAATAGAACCCATGAGATAGTCATTTCAAGACTTAAAACAGGTTATAATAAACCACACATTTGCATATACAGGGTGCCTCATAAATGTATAGTCTTTTGTGGGATTCATAACCTCAAGAGGACCAAAAAAGTTGAATGGTTAGGGACGAAAATGAATGAAAGTATGAAATCAGTGTTATAAATATCTGGATTTTTTAAATTCTACTAATATTGTTATTTAGGTTTGAAATACCTGCTGCCCATGAAACTCCCCTGCTCTCTATAAAAGAGCCTAAAGCATTGCTTTCCATGGCCCCGTTGCCAGCGATCAAGGAATCTCCCATCGCAGCGACTACAGACACGTCTCCTGGCCTTAGCCTGTCCACTCGGTCTGGAGCTTCCGAGGATTTTTCTAGAGAACATGGAAACTTCACCTGCTTAGCTATCTTCTTCTGTGTTCTCGGATTCACTTCTACCATCCTCGAAGATTTCTGTTGACAAAGGTAATTTTTCTCAAATTATTTTTCTAATATATAAATTCAATTTTTTTTTTCTATTAATACTTAACTACCCAAAGACAGTCCATATTTATATGTCTCTTTATTGAGGTATTTTTGAAGCTTTCGGCATCAAAATCATCATATTCATCTGTAACATTTATTCAATTGGTACTACAACTAAGATTTAACAACTTTCTTTTTCTTTTTTTTTTTTAAAGTTACAAAATATTGAGATTGATTACCTTTTTAATTAGTTATAGCTTGCTTGTCAAATTTGAAATTGTGTCAATATAATTAAAATAAGTTTCTTTATAACAAGGTGGTTTTTTGGATAAAATATTTCTATTAATAAACGTATGGAAAGAAGAAAGTAAAAAATAAATCAGTGCTCACCTAAATGGACGAGACCCAACAATATTTGTATAACTTGCTATATATAAAATTATTTTAATTATACTGAAAACAATTTTAACTAATTAATTATTATTATTTTTTTAAATTCAAATTTGACAAGCAATCTATACCTTGGGTTTGTTTGTATATTTATTTTATGTCACTTTATGCTACTGTGCTAATCGTACGTTGCTTCAGTGGGAGTCCTAAATTATTCCTATCAAGGTTTAATTAGGTTAGGGATCTTTAAGAAGTACCTGACATCGCACGGGCTCAGGGTCCAACTTTTTACATTTCCTCTTAACTACGGCATAACTAAGGATTTTTTACTCCCATTAAAAAATCCTAGGACCACCTGCGTGATTGAACCAGTCATCTTTGGCATAGAAGGCTGTTATGCTAGCCATCATGCTATAGGTGATCCCCTTTGCCTAGGGTATTTTTTAATAAAATGACTAAAATAATTAAAAAGATAACAATTTTCAAATTTTGTGATTTTTTTATAAACAAATTTTGTATAAAATTGTTGTTCCCTCTTCAACTGATATTTTTTTGTTTATTATTACAGGTAAACATGGTGCTTTTGACGCTAAAAACTTCAAAAATACCTTAAAAAAGAAATATATAAGTATGGACTGTCTTGGGGTAAATTGTAAATTTTTTCATTATTGCCATCTTAATAATGTTATACCTCAATAATATTTAGAATTATTAAGATATAAATTATTACAAAATAGCATTAAAAGATTATTTCTTTCCTATACCTAATATATTAATTTTTTAGTTTTGTAATAGTCACTCTGCCTATCTGATTGTTCGAAACTGTTGTAATTGCAATTTGTTCATTTTAATCAAGAAATAAATCAAAACTTCTTTACTTATGAATCAATAGAATAATTATGTCTTAAACTAGAATCATTGTGAAAGTATTTTACCAAGTAAGAAGATACATCATAAGGATTGAAGGTAAACTTATTTTGAGGGGGAAACTGTTGGGCGGCAGAACTGGCAAGAAAGACTGCCACTACCAATGCCTTCCACATCTCGGGAGTCCATCAGAACCAAAGCAGTCGAGGCATGACAGGCTGTCGTCTGGAACACGTAAGGAAAGAATATTTAAATTAAAAATAAAATATATTTCTAAGTTAAAAATAAATGATAATACAAAAAATATTATTATAATATTTATGATAAGTTATCCAATCCTCACATTCATCATACATCTCAGATCTTCTCTCCAACAGTAAATTCCTTACAATAAAGACTTCTAATTTGTAGAAAATGCTTCATCGAACAGCAGCTTTCAACAAATCTTTCTGAACCCGACCCTCAACCATATGGAATTCTAATATCTTCCTGAACTTTGAATCCTGACTATTCAATTATTTACAAGAACCAGTTTTTTAAAAAATTTGTGGATAGAAAAAAATCATTGCTATATATTTATTTTTTTATATTTTATATTAGCATTATATTTTCTTTTTTCAGCCAAAGCTGTGTACATGAACATAATGATTATTATTTATTTAATTTTTTCTCAATTAATATTTGAATTTCTGTCTATTCTTTTAACCATTATTATTAGCAGTTATCTAATACCTGGTGCTTTATTAGATGAGGAAGATGGCTGGGGGTGAGGTCATCAGAAAAAATACACATTAAAAAGTAGTACTTATTTTCATTGTGTGCCATTATTTCGGCCTACTTTGTGGACCTTCATCAGGGCAAAAAGAAACAAGATAACTACCAATGTAATCATAAACTTAATAATACGTTAGGTATATAACAATAATATGGTGACAATAATATAATGTGGAAACAAACATAAATTTAATGTAAAATGATAATAAGATGACAGTTATAAAGTATGAAAGTAAACAAAATTAAGATGATAATATTTCCATAAGAATATTTAAAGAGAAACTAGGCAAATGATTAAATGTTAAAAGAACATGTTCTGATGACTGCACCCCCAGCCATCTTCCTGGTCTAATATTCTTAACGGTCAACTAAACTCCATCATGATTTTTTTTCTGTATTTTTTTTAAAATTTTTATTTATTTATTTATTTGTATTATTATTGCACTATGATATTCTTACTTTAAGGCTCTGAAGCTCACATTTGTTTCCTTTTTATTGTGCTAAAGAGACTTATCCTAGAATAAATAAAGAAATTTTAATTAAATAATCAGGTGCCTGCAATGCATTTACCTCTGTTGTTAAAATCAATTCAAGAACTTTGAAATATATTTTTTTTTAATTGAGTTGAAAAAAGATTAAGAAATTAGATTTAGTTTATTATCTACTATGTTGATAATGATTTCTATTGTTGATTATAATTTCTATTGTTGATCATTTATTTTATCAATTTATCTAGTTGGGCTAAGAGGTAGAAAGTAAAAATGAACCAAATTAACAGTGTGTTCGTTGTTTTCATGCCCCAACATGGTGATTTCGAGGATATACCTTTTCCAACTTCAGGAGAAGTAAGATATTTGGGACTGTACTTAGACAAAAGACTGAAATGGAGGACCCACATTATACTCAAGAGAAAACAGCTGAACAAAGGATTTGGAATAATATCCAGGCTACTTGACAAACGATCAAAATTATCCTTCAACACCAACATTACTATTTACAAAGACATAAATGATATCATTATGGGGCTCTGCCAAAACCTCCAGCCACAAAGAATTCAGTCTTTCCAATCCAAAATATCATGAAGATGAAACATTTTATGTTACAAACGAAGGACTTCAACTAATCACAGTTACAGATACTCCCACATAATATTATAAGATTTTCCAGGACAGACTGACTTACAGCATGAACCCATCAGCCCAAATACTTAAATCCACCCTCAAACTGTACAAACCACCTGAAGACTGGCAGTGGCCTAGAGATGCTATGAACTAACCATTAATTCAGAAGTTAACATATTTGCTTAAAGCAAATAGTTTTCTTGCATATGACTAATAGAAACTTGGTCTGAACAATTAATTGTAAATAATAAATAAATAATGATCAAATTATATTACCTTCCTCAATTTAGTATATAAGATACAATTTTTACTTTCACTTACGATATATAGTAAGGGAAAGTATTGCGATCGTAAAATTTTCGAATTCTAGTTTTCAACGGAATTGCACATTTTAGGGTCCCCTGAGTCCAAATAACCAAGTCCCGCAAAAAGGTGTGTGTGTGTGGCAACTCCCGGGCGGAAACGGTAAATCCTATGAAACTGAAATTTCATATTTAAGACAAATATACGCCCGAGACGTTACAAAACCTTTTTCATCAAAATGAGCTTACCAGAAGAGCCACTTTATACCATGTATTTTCCACCTCTTTTGCGATTTTCTCGAAAATGGTTCCGACGATTTTGATTAAACTCGCTATATCGATGTAAAATTTAATGGGCTTTAATAATATGTAGATTTCATTCTGATTAAAATGGTTCACAGGGCTTAAATGCCGATATTTTAAATTTTCTTTCTTTAAAGTGCCTTTAATTTTGTTGATTCTATAAAAATAACTGTATTATCGTGTTACCACTAATGAAAAACATTTAAATATATAAATTGAATGAATTCGATACCCAACTAAAGAAGAAAACAGAAAAAATATTTTTTAATACAATTTTTCGTTTTTGAAGATAAGAACAGTAATATACATGTATGATATACCGTTGGAAGCTAAAGATTTTAGAAAACAATATTATCTCAATCACAAGCTTTTAAAAGTTAATAGAGAGTGATTAAAAGCCGATAAAACTTACTGATTGTTTTAGATAATAATATAATCTATTTTTTAATAAAACACATGTTTCTATAGAAAGTCCATTTAATTAATTCTTTAATTGTTCCACTCATTTCTATCTCTTATTTGAAGTTATTCAAAATTCTTTAATCGGTTTTAAAAAGGGAGATATGTGAAATCGTGTGTTGCCTGCACCAGATTTTTACTAAAGTATTTATCCTTTCAACGGTAATATATACATCTATATAAATATTCCTATGTGGGGGGCGGAGTGGCCGAGCTTGTTCGCGCGCGTTGCTGTGAGCACGCGTTGCCTTAGCAACAGATAACCGAAAAAGTTAAAACCCAAATAATTACGAGTTCGACTCTCGTGCTGGGGGATTTTATCTCGGCATATATCCCCCGCCCTCAACCCCTGGACCGAGAGAACCCCCGTATAGCCTTCAAAGGCGAGGTAGAGGTGGACAAAAAAAAAAAAAAACTAAAAAAAAAAAAAACTATTCTTACGTTCGAAAATAACCCAAACATTTATCTAAAAAAATATGTTTGCTATTTTTTCCGTTAGTTGATTATCATATTCGTCCAACTTGTGCATTTACTCCTTGTTGTTTTTTCAAATCTACTAAATCAAAGGTACTTTAGAGGAAGACATTTTGAAAATACGGCACATTTACGCTCTGTCACACTTATACAATTTAAATAAAACCTCCATCAAATTAAAGCTCATTTAATTTTTCATCGATGTAGTGAGTTTAACCAAAATGTTAAGAGCGGTTTTCGAGAAATTCGTACAGAGGTGTGAAATGCAGGGCTCTTCTGGTTGGCCGATGTCGTTAAAAAAAAGTTGCTGTAACGAGATGTTATGGAGGCATATATGCTTCTAAAATATATATGTTTATATCGGGCTGATGCGAAATTAATGCAGGTTTCCTCTATTGCAATATCTTAATTCCAATTGTGTAAACAAAGCTAATCCTAACATTGATCATTATTATACCAAAACAAACCTTATCTAATACCCTCTCTTTCACCATGAATTTGTTTAGTAAAATCGTTTTGTTCAGTGTGTTCAAAGGTCTTGAATCGAAAATGTCAAAGTGCGATTTTCGTCAAATTTATTTTTACGAATTTAAATTAGGGCGCAGCGCTGCGCAAACGGCTCGTAATATTAATGAAGTGTGGGGTCAGGGGGCTATTAATGAGTGCACGGTGCAGCGTTGGTTCCAGAAGTTTCGCAGAGGAGATTTCGACCTCGAAGACAAGGAAGGTCGGGGCCGTCATCTTGCTCTGGACAACGACCAGCTGAGGTCAAAAGTGGAAGAAGACCCAACCAAAACCACACGAGAAATGGCGGCGGAACTCGGAACTCAAAAATTGCAACGTCTTTGCCCAGCATTGATGAATCGGAAGGGGCCGATCCTGCTCCACGATAACGCCAGACCACACGTTGCACAACCAATGCTTCGACGACTGCACGAGTTGGGCTTCGAAGTTCTCCAACATCCGCCTTATTCACCTGACCTCTCTCCTACAGACTTCCACTTTTTCAGGCATCTGGACAACTTTTTGAGGGAGAAAAATTTTCAAAACCAGGACGACATTGAAAATTCTTTTCGTGATTTCATTGAGTCCAGGGATTCGGATTTTTTTTCTGGTGGAATAAGAAAGCTTGTTGAACGTTGGCAAAAGTGCATTGATTCAGATGGAAATTATTTTGATTAAATATATATGGTTAAAGTAAAGATATGGCGTATTTACAATACCTACTAAAAACCTGCATTAACCCAATACATGACAAATTGATATTGTTGTATTATTTAATTTAAAACATAAGTTTCTAAGGAAACTGAATATAAATCTATAAAACCTTAAAAAGTCTAGCTTTATTTAATAGTTCTTTAATTAATTCTAACACTTTTAAATAATAATAATTGTTTCTTATTATTGTTTTATATATATATATATATATATATATATATATATATATATATATATATATATATTTTTTTTTTTTTTTTTATTATTCTGCATTAATTTTTTGTCGGCCTGAATTAGCTATTGTATTATTTCAAATTTAATGTTATTATTTGAACACTTAGTTCCAGACTATATTTTCTTCTTCTTGTAATATTAAGTAAGTTAGAAAATCATATGAAACAAATGCCTTTCTACGCTAAGCAAAGATAATATGTGAAGAAACTACCCAGCGGTAGTACTTCGACGTTTCTTTAAGTAAGTAGATCCCGAGGCCATCTTCTTTTCAATCGCCTCGAAGGGTTGTCAGGAACATGCGAGGTTGATAGGTTGCGGACAAGAGGGTTTATATGAGTTGGGAGTTTGGAATTAAAAGTGCGAAAATCTGGTACGAGAAAGGTATGCCACAAATGGGATATTAAAGTCGTTATGGATGATTTTATTTGTGACGAAATAAGGAGCATTTAGGATTTTGCGAAGGATTTTGGATTGTAAGGATTGGATGCGGGAGAAATTAGATAGCTTAGTAGAGCCCCAAAGCTCGATTCCATATGTCCAGATGGGTCTGATGACAGTAATATAAATGAGCTTTTTGTAGTGAATTGGAAGTTTTGAACGTTTGTCTAGTAAGTGTTGTAGTAATCGGTATCTACGGGCAGTTTCCTGTCGTTTTAGTCTCATGTGAGGGTTCCATGTAAGACGTTTGTCAAGATGGAGTCCTAGGTATCGGATTTGTTCAACAGGTATGAGTAGATATATTTAAAATATAAAACCATTCTGAATAAATTTATCTCTTCTGAATAACTACGGTTTTCTATACCAAAATATTTTTTATTTAAAAAATAAATAAAACCAATGATCTTGAAACTTTATATGTTCTTAAGCAACAGTTGAATAACAAACAGACGAGATATAATTACGCATACGATTTTAAATTACAACTCAAGGGGGAAAAAAAAAATGCATCATGAAACTCATACCCTGTTTCTTTACTTATTATTTATTTTTATTGGAAATAGGTATCTCTTCAGTGAAATCGATTATCACTGTGTTGGTTTTATTTTTAAATCCCGAGAAAAATAAATGGTAAAAAAATAATATAGGGTTATAATGAAAAAAAATCTGGTGCGGTCAACACTCGTCTTTCAATTACCTCCGTTGTTAAGATATAAGAGATTATTGTAGCATTTCTTATTCTTCGACCCTTCAAAAACTAGCACCTCGGGCTAATGAATCAGAGCTTGCTAAGAACATGTATCAAATTAATAACAATCTAAATAAGATAAGCTAAGTAGAAAGTAGAAATGTTATACAAGGTTTTCACATGACAAGCCGACACAGAAAAAAACGTGCCATCAACGCGTGAGGTTGCAAATAAACGTGACAATATACTATTTAAATAAAATGTCTAGTCTTGATACACTGGGGGAATAATTCAAAATAAGTATACATCATCATATACATGTCTACACATATCTACACTGTTATATGGATCAACCCAAACAAAATCGTCCAGATCTTGCTGCTCGACATTTTTGATTTTCGTGATTTGTTTACCAGTTATTCTCTATGCTTTTGTGAATGTAAAACTGGCAATATATTTTTTTTCTGGCCTATACTTTTACTGTTATAAGTAAGCTTCACAGCTGAAAAAATATGTTGTGAAAATCTTTCTTCTTCTTCTTCTTTATCTTCCTCTTCGAGCCATTATTGGCGTAGAGGGGCCTCGATCCAGCGCTGCCAGTTATCCCGGTCTCCGCTGAGTCGTTTCATTTCTACAAGGGTCTTGCCCCTGTTACTCCCAATCCTCTGGACCATATCCTGATTGGAAATTCTAGGTCGGCCACGTGGTCTTCTTCCTGTAGGTCTGGCTTCCAGTGTCCTTCTGGGTTCCCTTATTTCGTCCATTCGGCAGACATGTCCAAACCATTTAAATTGCCTGTTTTCCATTATCGTCTTCAATGGTGGTACCTCGAGTTGCTCTGATTCTATTGTTCCGGACACAATCTCGCCTTGTCTTTCCCGCTACTCTACGTAAAAATTTCATTTCAGCAGCAGTGATTCGGCTGATATGCTTGTCGAGGATCACCCAGCTCTCGCCTCCATATGTAAGCACTGATAGGTAAATGGCTTTATAGATGTGCATCTTAACATCTCTCCCTACTTCACGGTGTCCTGTTATACTATTGTTGATCTGGTAGTACACCTGGTTCGCTTTATTGATCCTATTTCCTATCTCTTGGTCAATTCTGCCAGACCTGTCTATAATGGTTTCCAGGTAGTTGAATTCATTTACCACTTCTAGGATCTTCCCATTGCATACCATTTCAACATTTTCTTCTTCATTCCGTGAGAGAACCAGAATCTTACTTTTGGAGTCGTTGATGGACATTCCCTTACGCAATAGTTCTGCCTCCCATTCCACCAGAGATTGTTGCAGCTTTTCTTTTGTGTCCGCTAATAGAACAATGTCATCGGCATATAGGAGGCATTTCACCAGAACTGTCTACATCTTCCATTTTCCTATTTCAGTCCATGCCGTTCTTCGCTTGCAGACTTTATGGATCTCGTCCATTAGAATCAAGAATAGGAGAGGGCTAAGACTGTCCCCCTGTCTGACTCCTCTATCAAGAGGAAATGATTTGGATTCTCTACCATTGATTCTGACTATTCCCTTAGCATTTCTGTATGTTGATTGAATTGCCTGCATCAAATCTGATGGTACATTCTTTGCAGCTAGAGCATTCCATATTTCATATCTAGGAACAGAATCGAACGCAGCTTTGAGATCCAGGAAAGCCACATAGATACTTTTATTTCTGTCCCATACCTTTTCAGCAATGTTTCTAAGCACAAAAATATGGTCCTGGGTCTGCCTTCCCGGGCGGAAGCCCGCCTGCTCCTCTTCGAGTTGGTTTTCCACAATAAATCTTCTCTCAAGGATAGAGGTGTACATTTTATAGGCTACAGACAGCAAGCTAATTGGTCTATAATTCTCGCATACGGTTGAGGCGCCTTTCTTATGTATGGGGACTACAGCGCTATATTCCCAATCTATAGAGATTATCTTGTTATCCCATACAGTTTGGAATAATCCTTGGAGTGCTTTCTTGAGCTCTTCACCACCAAATTTCAGGAAATCTTTCTAATTCTTGTAATTTTTTTTCTTTTTCAAATCAAAACAAAAACTAACAATAAGGTAAGGACATTCTTTGTATTTTTTGTCCCCACACCTCATTATCTAAATATTGAAGAAAGGTCACTTTGGAGCGAATAGGTAAATATTCTGGCAGACAAGAAAATTTTCAATAAAAATAATAATAAGTATACATCAATATTTTATTGTTTATTTCTTTCAATATAATGAAACAATATAATATTTAGGGACGCTGTACCGTGTCATTTACAGCTGTAATTCCAATACTAATATATCTTTTTATTGTTTGTTTATTTATTTAACGTCACTTTATGCTACTATGGCTAATCGGACGATGCTACAGTGGGAGTCCTAAATTTTGCCTATCCAGGTTTTTTTTATTAGGATAGGGATCTTTAACGAGTACCTGACATCGCACAGGCTCGGGACCACCTTTTAACGTCCCCTCCGAAGGACGGCGTAACTAAGGATTTTTTACTCCCATTAAAAAATCCTAGGACCACCTGCGGGTTTGAACCCGTGACCTTTAGCATGGGAGGCTGTTACGCTAGCCACTCAGCTACAAGTGATCCCAAACTATCTTTTTATTATTTCTATGCTGAGGTTCGTTTGTGAGAACCAAGGTTTTATAAAGATTTATAAAAATATAATTTTTTAAAACTGTCTGGTGGGGAGCCCGTGGCTGAGTGTCTAGCGCGCTAATCTTCCACGCCAAAGGTTATGACTTCGAATCCCAGTCCGGCGGGACATTTTCAAGCATTTAATTATTGGGGGTTCATTCACAGCCTCTCCCCCGGGTATGTAAGACCCGTCAGTCTACTGGTGGCCACTTACAAAAATAGGCGTAGGGATTGATGACCCTACTCTTTCATCGAGAAGCGTGAGTGTATTTTCCCAGTATATTACACTATGTGGCCAAGAGCCTACACGGCCTGTCGTGCCAGCGGAAAAAAAAAATTGTCTGGTGGGTTTTTGTGATAGAAGAGCCACTTTATACAATGCATTTTCCACATTTTTACGATTTTGATTAAACTCGCTATAAGAGTGTAAATTGAATATGCTTTAATATGATATAGATTTCATACTGATTGATATAGTCTGACAGGACTTAAATGACGATATTTTAAATTTTCTTCCTCTAAAGTACCTTTAATTTTTTAGATTTCTAAAAATTTGGATTGATTTATTAACATTTATGAATAAATTTTTAAACACAAGAATAGTAATATAGATGTATAATATACCGTTGGATAGCTAAGGATTTTAGAAAAAAATATTACCTAATACACGGTAAAGGTTGCATTGTAAACGTTAATTTTAAAGGCTAATGGAGATTGATGCAAAGCCGATAAAACTAACTGATTGTTGTGGATTAAAATACAATAGATTATTTAATAAAACACATTGTAATTTAATTTTATTATTTTTTAACAATTTATTTAAAATTCTTAATTTGATTTTAAGAACGGAGTCAGTGAAAGTCGTGTGTTGCGCGCATCACATTTTTTTTATCTATCCTAGATAATAAAATGCAGTTGTTAACATTGATTGTAATTATTGATGCATTTAGCCAGTTATATATTTATGTTGTTCATTACTGTTATTCTTATGGGTACCTTATCTCAGAATAAAATTTGTTGTCCTTTTCTATATTCACAATCCAGTTAATATTCGTGCATAAAATTTTGTCAGCCTATAAACAGTGGTATAAGTTGTGTAAGCACCATGCCTAAGTACAGGCTGGTATAAAGTAGCAATTACAGCCTTGAAACACACCCATCGTGCGACGAGCCTTGGAACCCTAGACCGACAGTTTTATTTCAACACTGCTCCCTAATTACTGTTCATTAATTAATACTCACGTCTCATTCAAGCGAATAATTTATTGTAATTACAATCGAAGCGCTAATCGATTTCGCAACCCTTCCATTTCCTGGAAATTAAGCTTTGTAAACAAGCTTTTGTTTATAGTGCGAAAAATATTTTCAAAACAAAAATCTGGTGCGGGCAACACACGACTTTCACTTACCTCCATTTTTAAAGTCAATGAAAGCATTTTCAAAAACAGAGATAAAAATGCGTGAAACTATTAAGGAATTAATTAAATTGCATTTCTATAGAAACATGTGTTTTATTAAAAAATCTATTATATTATTATCTAAAATCATCAGTTAGTTTTATTGGCTTTTCATCACTCTCTGTTAACTTTTAAAAGCTTGTGTATGAGATAATATTTTTTCTAAAATCTTTAGCTTCCCAACGGTATATCATACATGTATATTACTGCTCTTATGTTCAAAAACGAAAAATTGCGTTAAAAAAGTTTTTTTCTGTTTCTCCTTTAGTTGGGTATCGAATTCATTCAATTTATATATTTACCTGTTTTTCATCAGTGGTAACAAGATAATATAGTTATTTTTATAGAACCTACAAAATTAAAAGTACTTTAGATAAAGAAAATTTAAAATATCGGCATTTAAGCCCTGTCAGAATCAGAATGAAACCTACATGATATTAAAGCCCATTTAATTTTACACCGATATAGCGAGTTTAATCAAATCGTCGCAACCGTTTTCGAGAAAATCGAAAAAAGGTGCAAAATGCATGGTATAAAGTGGCTCTTCTGGTGGGATCACTTGTAGCTGGGTTGCTAGCTTAACAGCCTCCCATGCCAAGAGTCACGGGTTCAAACCCGCAGGTGGTCCTAGGATTTTTTAATGGGAGTTAAAAATCCTTAGTTACGTCTTCAGAGGAGACATTAAAAGGTGGTCCCAAGCCTGTGTGATGTCAGGTACTCGTTATAGATCCCTATCCTAATAAAACCTGGATAGGCAAAATTTAGGATTTCCACTGTAGCATCGTCCGATTAGCCATAGTTACATAAAAGTGACGTTAAACGAATAAACAACAACTGTGCCTTTCTGGTAAGCTCATTTTGATGAAAAAAAAAAGTTTTGTCAGTTCAGGCGTATAGTTAGTTGTCTTAAATATGAAATTTCAGTTTCATAGGACTTACCGTTTCCGCCCGGGAGTTAAACACACACACACACACACACACACACACACACACACACACACACACCACGCACACAGACCTTTTTGGGGGACTTGGTTATTTGGACTCAGGGGACCCTAAAAAGTGTATTTCCGTTGAAAACTGGAATTCGAAAATTTTCACGATCGCAATACTTCCCCTTACTATATATATTAAGTGAAGGTAAAAGTGACGTCAAATAAAACACATGTTTCTATCAAAAATCAATGCCATTAATTCTTTAACATTTTTTTTATCTCTATTTTAAAATTCGTAAATTGATTTTAACAACGGAGGTAAGTGTAAGTTGTGTGTTGTTCGCACCAGATGTTTTTTTTTTCATATTTAATTATTTTGCATCAATACTGACCAGCTTAGATGGTATATTAGGGAGGTATATTAAAATTCGACAATTAAGCCCTATCCGGCTATTTCAATCAGGACATAGCCTGCATGATATCAAACCCCATTCAATTTCACACATGTTAAATTTATAACCGGAAATTTTGTGTCTCTTCAAATTTAATGAGTTTCGGACATGAACAAATAACTGAATAATCATTATATTACAATATTAAATATTAAATAAATAATAATAATAGTACAACGACCTAAATGTCACGATAAGACGTGATACATCTTGAAGGATGTTGATAATATTTGTGGTACCTTATATTTGGGCGATAGAAGTGTGGTTGCTAGACTTCCTTCCGAAAATAATATAAAAGCCTACACACCTAAATATGGACCACTCAGTTCCAGGCCTTTTGTCTTTGGTGTTCTTTTTTTTTTTTTGGTACTGGTGAGTATTATTTTAATTATAACGAATAAATATTATATCGTATCTTTCAACTTTTCGTTTGAAGCCCATTAAGTACTTCGTCATCAGGAAAGCCCAATGTGCGAATATTATTTTTTTATTCTAATGCCAAAAATATTCTCTAGTATCTATTCTATCTATAAAAATGTTCTCAGTATCTATTCTATTCCGATTTAGATGTTTTTAAATGTATGTTACTTAAACTTTATAGACAATCTTTTAAGCGAGCAGCTGGAAAAAATAATATATTTTTCTAAAATCTTTTATTATTTCTAAAATTATTATATTATATATATTATTATGATTTCCTGGAGTGGCATGGTGTAATATATTCTGCTATTTCAGCCGTGGAGCGACCACGGGGTATGGAGATTCTTCCGGGGCACACCCAGCCTCTATAAAGTGGGCACCCAAAATTGGGGGTGACACACGGTTGACAGATCATTCGATTATGCCCACCCCTATTTAGCAAAGACTGGATTATTTCTTAGCACTGAAATGCAAAAGAGTAAACTTACATTATCGTTACTGTGGTTAATCGGACGATGCTACAGTGGGATTCCTTAATTTTACTTTATTAGAATGAATACCTAGCATCGCATAGGTTCTGTACCACCATGTTACGCCTCCTTTGTATTTTGTATTAACATTATTGTACTGGTTCCAGAGATAAGATGGCTAACCGGGATGTACTGAAGCTGTACGACAGACCCACCGAGCCGGTCTTCATGCCCAAAGGTCGCGACAATACTACCTTCGACATCCCTCAGGAGTTTCTGGTATGTAATGACATAATTAAGCTAGTCCTCTTTTTATTAAATGACAACATTAAACTATCCTAACCCTTCTTTACAGTCCGACCGGTTCAAGCCTCTGAAGAACAACTTGGACAACCGCTTCGGGAGCAGCCAGAAGATCTCGATAAAGAATATCGTGCTGCCAGACATCAGCCTGGTGGAGCAGTTGGGAAGGAAGGACCAGTTCTCACTCTTCATCCCGCACCACACTGCCATGGCTGGCAGGCTCATCGATGTCTTCTTGGGTATGCAAAGCAAACAAAAAACTGTATTTCTAAAATCCTAAAGGATCTTGGATTGACCACCATTCTAGGTCTACAAGTTGTAGTTCGACAGTTAGTTTTTGATAAATCATTTTTAAAAACATGGTATTTTGATTAGGTAATGGGAAGCCCGTGGCTGAGTGGCTAGTCTCTTATGCTAGAGGTCGAGAATTCGAACCCCAGACCCAGCGGGTGTTTTTCAAGCATTTAATTGAGCCTCATAGCCTCTCCTCCGGGTTTGTGAGACCCGTCAGCCAAATCGTGGCCACTCACAAAATTAGGCGTGGGGAGTGATGACCCTACACTACAAAATGCAATGAGAAACGTGAGTTTAATCTCCCAGGAGGATCTCCTATAAGGCCTGTCGCGCCCATTAAACAATTTTGATTAGGTTATAGGTTATCGAGTTTATGGATACTGAACAGTCAAGGTCATTAGTGTTCTGTTTTAAATTGATTTTTGATCACAGTTGAGGGCATATTGTATTTTGATATGTGGAGTCAAAGTATAGTTTGCACGTTGTTACAATATGTTTTAGTGTCAGAGGCATGTTACATGCTATTATTATTAGTAGTCAAAGGTCTTATCAGGTAACCTGCAGTGAATTTCTGGAGCTCCATGTCTTATTCATAGTCTAATTTGGTTAATGCATTCACATCTTGACTTTATGAAAGAATTTTTTCAGAAGAGGATGTCATGCTTTATTTCCTATGCTGGGAGCTTAGTCTCAAATTTAGTGCCATTGTCTAAATTGTTTCTTGAATATTTTAACATGGTTTCCAATTGCATTTCTTGCTTGTTTATTTATTACTGATCTATTTTGTCTTTTTTATATTGGTATTTTGATATTTCTTTTCTTTATTGAATAACTATGTGTACCGAGAAAGGCTTAAATATATGTGACAAGATTCCGGTTTTGGGGTTATGCCGATGATTGGTACTGCTAGGTGAAGACACGGAAACCATACAACTAAATACAAGTGTGTTAATAAAAACCGGTAAACAAATAGGTCTCATATTAAATACCGATAAGACGAAATATATTATTAGTAGCAGAAATGGTGGCGATCTTGATGATATTAATATTTCAGGGCATAATTTTGAACACTTAGAGAAATTCAAGTATTTAGGTTCAATGATAACAAGAAAAAATGAAATTCAGGAAGAAATAAAGTCCCGGTTAAAGGTGGGAAATGCGTGTTATTATTCAGTTGCTAAATTACTTAGCTCGCGGCTTCTGTCTAAAAACTTAAAGGTTAGAATTTATAAAACCATTATTCTTCCGACCGTTCTTTACGGATGTGAAACGAGCCGCTTACTTTGAAGGACGAAGAACGGCTTTAAGGTACTGCGTAAAATATTTGGTCCGAAGAAGATGAGGCCACTGAGGAGTTTAGAAGGTTGCACAACGCGGATTGCGGAATTTGTACCCTGTGAATATAATTGAGTTGATAGCATCGCGGAGACTCAAATTGGCGCGTAAAGTCGTTGGGCTCGGTGACGAACGGATTCCGAGAAAGTTGGTATTCGCTTAACCGACTGGTAGGCGACCGAAAGGTAGTCCGAAGCGTCGATGGGAGGATTGCATTAAGGCTGATCTCTGGGCTTGGGCTTGACCGGCGAACATTGGACGAGTCTGTGCAGGCGAAGTTTGGTGGTATCGGCATTGAACCTTCGGGTTCGGTAAGCCTATTATTATTATTATTGAATGACTATGCAACTGACTGCATTTGCATTTTCATCTGCTCATTCCCTTAAACGCGACCAAAATTCTACATTTTCCGAGTCATTTTGTACAATAATTCGTAACTATTATAGCTGAAAATTCTTACAAATTGTTTCCTATTCTTTCCATAACAACTGGTAAAAAAGGTCTTTAGTTTCCCACGTCAGCATTTTGACTTCGATTGTTTCATTATTTATTTATAAACAAAGTCAATCTTAATGTTGATCTTTATCATCGCAAGTTCATGATGATGGAGCATTTTTACTGAAAGTGGAGAACTTAAACATTTCTTGTAACTCCTTAATAATTTATTGAAGCGAAATAATGTAATGAACCATTATTTTTTTCTATTCACCTCCACCACTCCCCCCCTCTACTACTATTTTTAATACAGCCCTTCTTTATTATGATAATGTACTTGAGTCCTCTCTTGTTCTAGTTTTACAACTGAAGCGTTCATAGTGAAGAAAATAGAGTAACTTTTGAATGGTATCTTGCTACAGGTCCCAAATATTGAAATCTTTTTTGTTTTAATATCGATCTCGATAAATTGCTGTTATTCAGACATTATTTATTACTAGGAATTTCCTCACCGAATTCTCCATACCTAGTCCAACTTTGGGACTGTTATCACCCTCAGAACTTTAAGTTCAATATTTAAATAGTTTTCTCAAGGGCTCAACTTTTGGTACCAGGTGTTGCTCAGGTTTTATGATGAAATTGGATACCTACAGGGTGCTATAGTACTACCCAATTCAACTACACTCCTTCCGTAAAAAACTCAATAATACGTTTTACCCATTTTTTTACTTTCACTTACTTTATATAGTAAGGGGAAGTATTGCGATCGTGAAAATTTTCGAATTCCAGTTTTCAACGGAAATACACGTTTTAGGGTCCCCTGAGTCCAAATAACCAAGTCCCGCAAAAAGGTCTTGTGTGTGTGTGTGTCTGTGTGTGTGTGTGTGTTGTGTGTGTGTGTGTGTGTGTAGTAACTCCCGGGCGGAAACGGTAAGTCCTATGAAACTGAAATTTCATATTTAAGACAAATATACGCCGAGACGTTACAAAACCTTTTTTATCAAAATGAGCTTACCAGAAGAGCCACTTTATACCATGCATTTGCACCTTTTTTCGGTTTTCTCGAAAACGGTTCCGACGATTTTGATTAAACTCGCTATATCGATGTAAACTTTAATGGGCTTTAATATCGTGTAGGTTTTGTTCTGATTA
This sequence comes from Piezodorus guildinii, assembly GCA_023052935.1. Taxonomy (NCBI): domain Eukaryota; kingdom Metazoa; phylum Arthropoda; class Insecta; order Hemiptera; family Pentatomidae; genus Piezodorus; species Piezodorus guildinii. Next base: position 137,770,693 of record CM041297.1, on the reverse strand, counting down.
AAATGGTCTGATTCTACAAAAATAACTATATTATCTTGTTACCACTGATAAAAATTGCTAAATATGCAAGTTGAGCGAATTTGAAAAGCAATTAAAGGAGAAAAATGAAAACATGTTTTTTTAATGCAATTTTTTGTTTTTGAACATAAGAACAGTAATATACATGTATGATATACCGTTGGAAAGCTAAAGATTTTAGAAAAAATATTATCTTATAAGCAAGTTTTTAAAAGTTAATAGAGAGTGAAGGAAAGAAGATAAAACTTACTGATTATTTTAGATAATAATATAATAGATTTTTTAATAAAACACATATTTCTATATAAATTCAATTTAATTAATTCTTTAATAGTTTCACGTATTTTTATCTCTAACTGTAATTGAAAATTCTTTCATTGATATTAAAAATGTAGGTAAGTGAAAGTCGTTTGTTCTCCGCACCAGATTTTTTAATATAAAAACTCTCTATCTGATACAAGAGTCGGTCCAAAATAGCGTAAGTCTAACTTTCTATATAAGAGAGGGATTGGGTTACGCACGAAATTTTTTTCGTAAAACCTAGAGGGGCCAGAAGATTACTCTCCAACCCAACTAGACTCCGTCCGTAAAAAACTAAAAACTTTTTTTTGTTCGGGTTTTCAAGAATCATTTTTCCCATTTAAAAAAAAAAATATTACTTTGCGTATATTCAAATTTTAATTCAACTCGCCAATTTGCAGGAATGCGAACTTACGAAGACTTCATCAGCGCTGCTGTGCTGGTCCGTGACCGGATCAACCCTTACCTCTACATGTACGCCCTGTCGGTGGCCATCATCCACAGGCCCGACACCCAGCACCTCGAAGTCCCCTCCTTCGCCGAAGTCTTCCCTGCGAAGTACATGAACAGCGAGATCTTCGCCAGGGCAAAGGAGGAATCAAACATCGTACCTGAAGAACGTAGGGTATGTTGAGAGTTTTTACATTACAAGTGTCGTGCGAGGACCCAACATTGCACGTAATCGTCATTATCGAATATCGTGCGGCTGCAATGTTGGGTCCTTCATTACTACAAGCTATACTCAACTCGGATCTCTCTGTCACGCATTTTCTCAAGCGTTAAAATTTAATCTTTAAAATACGGCAACACGGTTCCGACCAAGTTTTTGGCAGGCAACGCTATATCAATGTGTTATTGTAACTTTTATATTGATATGAATTTTTTTCTATTATCAAGCCGGTGCAGATAACTCATATTTACATACCCGCTTTTACCTGACAACCGATAGTTTGTCCATTTAAAGATTAGGCAACCCAGCGGCTGCACATTCTATACCTTTGATACTTTAAGTCAGGGTAAAAGTTTTCTTTTTATCATGATGTTGCAACATTTAATTAAAACTAATTTTTTTAAAAATAGTCTGTCCAGGATTTTTTTTAGACAACCAATTCTTGACATATTTTCTAATATACTAAATTTGTTATAAAATATGTTTCATTCTATTATCAGCTCGGTGAAGGTCGTTTCAAGTTCGGATATTCTACTAATGTATATTTTTATAAGGCCATACAGACAATTGCTTGCGCCATTACTGATAACTGGAATGATTCATTTCTATTGTGAAATTCCTAGACCACAACTTGAAAATCTTTTTTAATCGAATTCTGACCTTTGGCATGTTTTTTTTATTTTATGGAATTTAAGGCTACCATTTAACATACAAAGTGTAAATGTTGATACATTTATAAAATAAAACTTGGCAAAACCTTTTGAAACGCCTGTCTATTGATATCACTTCGAAAACGATTATATGATGGGAGATCGGGTGATCATCTTCTTTTTAGAGACGCAATGGATTTTCTAAAATATGAAGGTAGCGGGCTAGTGCTTTAGGCTGCACAAGGAGTTGCAATTAAAGTATGAATATCATTTTCGTGCTGAATGTGCAACAAATAGGATATTCAGGATATTTTTATAATTGTATTTGGTTTAGTTAGGCTTAAGGTTTTCGAAAATAAGGTACTGCGTATAATATTTGGTCCGAAGAGAGATGAGGGCACTGGGGAGTTTAGAAGGTTGCACAATGCGGAATAGCGGAACTTGTATCCTGTGAATATAATTGAGTTGATAGCGTCGCAGAGACTCAAATGGGCGAGTAAAATTGTTGGGCTCGGTGAGGAACGGATTCCGAGAAAGTTGGTATGATTCGACTGGTAGGCGTCCGAAGGTAGACCGAAGCGTCGATGGGAGATTGCGTTAAGGCTGATCTTGGGGGCTTGGGCTTGAACGGAGAACATTGGACGAGTCTGTGTAGACGGAATATGGTGGTATCGGCATCGAACCTTCGGGTTCGGTAAGCCTATTATTATTATTAATAGTTGGGAGCATTAAGGATACTTTAAAAAAAAATTAATTTTGAAGATTATGATCCCAAAGAACAATTGAAATTGCTAAATAGGCCTACTGATCGTTATGTGTATGAGCGTTTTTTTTAGAACGTTTGTCGATGAAGCATTGTTGTACGTGTAATCAATATCTACTAGCAGATTCTTGTCATTCCGGTCGTTTGTGAGGATTCCAAGTTAGACGCATGTCAAGATGGTGTCCTGTTTAGAATTTATTGGATTTATTTCCTATTTAGAATCAAATTAGAAACTTTGATAAAAGTTTTAAACGCATAGACTTATTTTTTGTTTTAATTTTCCTTTTTCGGCGCCAGGAACCCTTGGAGATCCCCCTGGATTACACAGGTTCCGACTTGGACATCGAACATCCGAGTGGCCTACTTCCGCGAGGACGTCGGTATCAACCTGCACCACTGGCATTGGCACCTGGTGTACCCCTTCGATGGCCCGCGGGCGGTGGTCATGAAGGACCGGCGAGGGGAGCTCTTCTACTACATGCACCAGCAGATCGTAGCCAGGTGAGAGAGGATCAATCTAGATTGAGTGTTTTAAATTAAATTATTATTAGAAGATGCTAGGGAAATCGGTCAACAAAGAGATTTTATGCCATTATTAGAAAGAAAAACACACTAGACTCCGACTTGAGGACAATGTCACCCTCGGCCGTAGATTCTACCCACAAGTCCATTTTAACTTTAGAGTTAAAGTTAGAGGTATTAGTGCCACTTCTCGGTTTGGACACAGTCCGGTATCTGGGTTTCCTACTAGACAATAGACTAACCTGAAACCCACATACTCGGCTTAAAAGACAAGAGCTAAATAGTCTGACAGGGCTAAAATGCCGATATCTTAAATTTTCTTCCTCTAAAGTACCTTTACTTTGTAGATTCTATAAAAATAACTATATCACCTTATTAGCACTGATAAAAAACGGATAAATATATAATTTGAACGAATACGATATCCAACTAAAGGGGAAATGTGCAAAAATATATGTTTATGTAATTTTAGGTTTTTGAAGATAAGATTAGTAATATAGATGTATAATATATCGTTTGAAAGTTAAAGATTTTAGACAAAAATATCTAATAAATGGAATTGAAAAAGTTAATGGAGGGTGATGAACAGCCGATAAAACTAACTGATTGTTGTAGATAAAAATATAATAGATTATTTAATAAAACAAATGCTTCTATTGAAATTAAATTTAATTAATTCTTAAACAATTTATTTTCCTCTCTAAATTTATTTAAGGGGAGCTCGTGGCTGAGTGGCTAGCGCGCTAGTCTCTCATGCTAAAGTTGTGAGTTCGAATCCCAGTCCCGGCGGGGCTTTTATAAGGATATAATTAATGTGGGGATTCACTCACAGCCTCTCCCCCGGGTATGTGAGACCCTTCAGCCAAGTGGTGGCCACTCACAAAATTAGGCGTAGAGAGTGATGACCCTACCCTACTGCATCGAGAAACGCGACCTGTCGTGCTACTGAAAAAAAAAAAAGTATTTAAAAAATTTTAAATTGATTTTAACAACGGAGGTAAGTGAAATTCGTGTGTTGCTCGCACCAGATTTGTTTTTTAAATGTTAGCTTAATACTTAGGTGAAATATATGTCAACTGCTTATCCGTGCCGTTTTTGTAGGTCGATTATATATCGATACTTTAAAAAGTATATAAGTATATCGATACTTTTTTCAAACAGGTACAACATGGAGAGACTGTCTAACAACCTGAGCCGAGTGAAGAGGCTGATCAACCTTAGAGAGCCGTTAGAGGAAGGCTACTTCCCCAAGTTGGACAGCCTTGTGTCCAGCAGGGTATGGCCGCCCAGGTTCGCCAACGCCAAGCTTACTGTGAGTAGTATTTTGTTATAGTATTACTTTTACTAAACTTTGTACAAATATAAAGTAATGGATTGCATTTCGATCTTTAAAATATTCAAATTCTAGTTTTCACCGGAAATGCACGTTTTAGTGCCCCATAAGTCCAGAGGACCAAGTCCCGCAAAAACGTCGGTGTGTCGATGTGGTCAGTCTTTTATTCCTCTAAAGCACCTTAAACTTTGTAGATTCGAAAAAATTAACGCAACTATCTGGTTAGCACTGATAAAAAACCGGGACATATACAAGTAGAACGACTTTGATAAAAAACCAAAGAAAAAAAGAGCAGTGACATAAGAAGAGTAAGATAGATGTATAATAAACGGTTGGGAAGCTATATTTAGACATATATATTTTACAAAAATTTACGGAGTTGTATGAGGTAACGAATAGTGATGGGATCACTTGTAGCTGGGTGGCTAGCGTAACAGCTAAAGGTCACGGGTTCAAACCTGCAGGTGGTCCTGGAATTTTTTAATGGGAGTAAAAAATCCTTAGTTACGCCGTCCTTCGGAGGGACGTTAAAAGGTGGTCCCGAGCCTGTGCGATGTCAGGTACTCGTTAAAGATCCCTATCCTAATAAAACCTGGATAGGCATAGTCCGATTAGCCATAGTAGCATAAAGTGACGTTAAATAAATAAACAAACAAACAAACGAATAGTGATGAAAAGCGGATAAAACTGAGTGATTGTTGCAGATAATAATTTTTGATGTTAGATTACCTAATTTGAAATATACATGTATTGACATGTTTCCATCGAAACTCTTAAACCATCTATGAACTCATGAAAACTTCATTTAAAAGTTTTTAAATTGATTTTAGGAACGGAGTTTAGTGCAAGTAGTGTTTTGTGTACACCAGGTTTTTATTTTATCGTTATTAGTATAAATTAAATTGATTTTCTTGGGATCAGTTATTGATTGGTTCCAGATTAAGAAATTATATGTTTGGAGTTCTTCAAGGAAATTTTTTGAAAATTTATTTGAATGATTATATTTATATAATGAGTAAATTTTAATTATTGTCTTATCAAATATCAATTTCCTTGGGTATTCAATCATTTTGCAACAAAAAATATTTTTTGAGAATATGCAACTAACAATTTTTATTGAGAAAAACGTGAGATAATGGAACTCAATTCTAATCCTTGCAGTTTTCCTTGTTAACGATGTCACTATTACATTTACTGCAAGATGAAAAGTGAATTTACAGGTCTTCTGAATATGTTATACTAAGAGTTATTTTGGCTCTTATTAGTGGAATGTGTAATTATACGATCTATAGTTTCCCAGTTGTGTAAAAGTTGGTATTCATTTTATATATGACCTAGTGAGGTAGATAGAGGTCCATGTTAAAGAGGTCGAGTGGAAAATACGCGAATTACGAAATATAAAACTACTGTTCTCAGATGTGCACAATAATGAAAATCTGTGAACACTAATTATTATAGAAAAAAAAATGCTAATATCCAATATATCCTAAGGTATATATTAGTGGCATGAATTTTTTTTTTTTTTTAAATCGGCCCATTAAGATTGGAGAACAGTCACAGATTGTGGATTTTGGGATTTATATTTTACTTAATTTTTGGATTCTATTTCTTGATGGCGTATTATAATGGACATTGCACCAGCCTACTGTTATCAAAGTCCCGGGTTCTAATCCAGGCTAAGTATTACTTATTCTGTTACTTCAGCCGCGTGGTGTCCCTGGGGAATGGAGAACATCTAGCTTCTATAAAGTGGATACCCAAAAATTAGTGGGAACATCTTACGTCTGAGCATTATCTTGGTTAATATGGAAACAAGGCGAATCCCTAATGTACTAAATCCAAGAATCTCCACGGGTTTTAGACGTACGGTATTTTTTAAATTTGTAATGTAAGATCTACATCTGTAATGAGCGAGATGTGACTCTTCCTGCTTAAAACGTTTTTTGGCTTTCCTCACACACCTCATTTATTTTTCAAAATGCATAATTTCCCGCTTATTTAAATCTTCCACTGGGTATGACAAAGATACGTATATGTGTGTTAGTAACTATTTACACTTACTTACATACGCATATTTAGGCCTATGTATAAAAAAAGAAAAACGTGGTGCAAGCATCACACTAATTAATTTGCAAACTTTATATTTAGTGGCAATTGGCTATATGGCTTTCGCGCTTATCTAACACGCCAAAGGTTGTGAGTTCGAATCTCAGTCCCCGGAGGACTTTTTCAAGAATGTGATTAAATTGAGATTCACTCACAACCTCTCTCGGGTGTGTGTGACCCACTAATCAACTGGTGGCCACTCACAAAAAAAGGAAGTAGATAGTATGACCCTACCATATAAAATGTCATCGAGAATCTAGGTGTGGAATCTTAAAAAACTGAGGGTCTCCTAGGCCTGTTAGGCCAACCAATATATATTCAGTAACAAATGCTGCTGAATATATATTTTGATTTTATATATATATATATATATATTATATATATATATATATATATATATATATATATATTATATATTATATATATATATATATAGTTTGAAATTATTTCACATAAACTGAATTCCATCTAATCTAAATGTAGAAATTACGTATTCCAAAATTACTTAAGTTTATGAGTTTCTCTCCCTTTCGTTGAGCTTTTCTAACATAATATAGATAATAATGATATATTTTGATAATCCCTATTCTTTAAAAAAAAAAAAAAAATTAACCTCTACAGCCCATAAGAGTTAGGGTTGAGTACATATTGAGGATTCGTACTGTTTCTAGGCCAACAAACGTGCATGGAGGCCGAGCCTAACCACCGCTAGGCTTTCCAAAATTTTCGGGTACCCACTTTAGGGAGGCAGGGTGTACTCCAGGAGGTTATCCTTTGTCCAGAGTTGTCTTGGGGCTAAAATAACAGACTATTTAATAATTCAGCCGGAGTTCTAACTCGGGATTTGGAGAAAAATACGTACAATATGTAGACCACGGCGAACCCCCATAAATCCAGATTTCTTCCCTTTTTTGCAGAAATGTGATGCAACATGAGTAAACCCTTTTCTCATTTTTTCTATTTTGTTGATAATTCAGAAAGATTTTGTGTTTAAGCTCATACTACCAATTTAATTAATTACCATAAAACCTAGTTATTGATTGGTTTGTTCATTTAACTATTGTGCCTAATCGGACGATACTACAGTGGGAGTGCTAAATTTTACCGGTCCAGGTTTCATTAGGATAGGAATCTTTAACGAGCACCTAACATCGCTCTGACTCGGAACCACTAATTTACATCCCCTCCGAAGGATAGCATTTTTTTTTTTTTTTGTTGGCGCGACATGCCTTGGAGGCCCTTGGCCGCGCGGTATGGTTTATATTCCACACCGCGATACTCGATGACATTTTATAGGGAAGGGTCATTACTCCCTACGCCTATTTTTGTGGGTGGCTATCAATTAGCTGACGGGTCCCACATACTCGGAAGAGATCGTGAGTGAATCCCCATTTGTTTGTATGCTTGAAAAAGTTCTCCTGGGACTGGGATTCGAACTCACACCTTTAGCGTGGCAGGCTAGCGCGCTAACCACTCAGCCACGGACTCCGCTTAGGATAGCATAACACTTTAAAAAATCCTATATTCTTTACTGGATTTGAACCAACGACGTTAAGCTGTTATTTTAGCCGCTGCACCACAACTGAACCTGTTGAGTTACTAATACAAGTTTAATCTAAATCACTAAAGTCATTTTAGAAATAATAGTAAAACCAATAATACATCTGGTTTTGTTTTTGGTTAAAACGTGGTCAAAAGCAATAACCAAATGATCAGTTCCGTAAGACTTACATCAGGCTTACAGAGTTGGTCATTTTGCGAGACTTTTCTACTTTAGTTTTAAAACAACAATGCAGTTTTTTTTTGTTTTTTTTCTGTTCATTAAACTTCACCTTATGGCACTGTGGATAATCGGGAGATGTTACAGTGGGATTTTTTCTGTAATAAGGAAAGGGATCTTTAACGAATACCTGACATTGAACGGGCTCGGTACCACCATTTTATGACCCTTCCGAAGTCCACCCCCGCCAAATAAAGGATTTTATACTTCCGATAATAAATCCCAGAGCCATCTGCCGGGTATGAGCCCGCTACTGGGCCATAGAAGTCGGTTATGCCAGCCACTACGCAAGGTGACCCCATAGTGTGCAATTGAAAACTCGGATTCGACAGTTTCACAATAATATATTAATAAGATCATATCTGCTATACACTTATCAATAAAATATGTATTATATGATGGTTAATATATGTTAATATGATAAAGATGTAATGCATTAACTATCCTATTTGATGGAGATTCATTCATTATGTTGACAAATCCCTCGCTGCAACAGGAAAAAAAGGATAATATTGAAATTGAATGTAAATGAGAAAAAAATGTCTTTTTCCACGTTTCCCTTGAATGCTATTCAATGATATTCCATATTTCTTTTCACCTTCCTGCATTAAAAGGTTATTTTCACCAAATATAGGTTGTTGTTTATTCTCTTTGCATACTTTCAATATGTGGGAAGAACTTTGGTCATTCGATGTGAATGTGTAAGTTCTAGAACGATAGAGTCCTCAACCTCGGATCCACCTCTTTCTTCTGTCTCGGTCCTCAATGATTTATTTATTTATTAACTTTTGCTCTTTTTCATCAAATATATTTTAATATATCGAATTATATCATCCTTTAGCGTTATTAAGTCAAATATAGAGACTTAGGGAGGAGGGATTTCAAACATTATGCTTATAAATAATTACGTCGTTGAAAAAAAAAAAATCTGGTGCGGGCAACACACGACTTTCACTTACCTCGTTTTTAGAATCGATTAAAGAATTTCTAAATACAGTTAGAGATAAAAATGAGTGAAAACATTAAAGAATTAATTAAATGGAATTTCTATAGAAACATGTGTTTTATTAAATAATTTATTATATTATTATCTAAACTAATCACTTAGTTTTATCGGTTTTTCATCACTCTCTATTAACTTTTAAAAGCTTGTGTATGAGATAATATTTTTTCTAAAATCTTTAGCTTTCCAACGGTATATCAAACATGTATATTACTGTTCTTATGTTCAAAAAAAAAAAAAAAAAAAAAAAAAAACGCATAAAAAAAATATTTTTTCAGTTTTTTCCTTTTGTTTGGTATCGAATTCATTCAATTTATATATTTACCTGTTTTTTATCAGTGGTAACAAGATAATATGGTTATTTTTATAGAATCTACAAAATTAAAGGCAGTTAAGAGGAAGAAAATTTAAAACATTGGCATTTAAGCCCCATCAGACTATTTCAATCAGAATGAAAACTACATGATATGAAAGCCCATTAAATTTTACCTCCATACAGCGAATTTATACAAAATTATAGGTACTTTAGGTATATATGTGTTAAATATGAAATTTCATTTTAATAGGACTTACCTTTCCGCCTGGGAGGATTAGTACACTTACTATATATAGTTATATACGCGAAAATTTTCGAATTCCAGTTTTCAACGGAAATACACGTTTTAGGGTCCCCTGAGTCAAAATAACCAAGTCCCGAAAAAAGCTCTGTGTGTGTGTGTGGTAACTCTCGGGCGAAAACGAAAAAGTCCTGTGAAACTGAAATTTTATATTTAAGACAACTTACGCCCGAGACGTTACAAAACCTTTTTCATCAAAATCAGCTTACCAGAAGAGGCACTTTATACCATGCATTTTGCACCTTTTTACTATTTTCTAGAAAACGGCTCAAACGATTTTGATTAAACTCGCTATATGGATGTAAAATTTAATGGGTTTTATTATCATGTAGGTTTCATTCTGATTGAAATAGTCTGATGGGTCTTAAATGCCGATGTTTTAAATTTTCTTCCTCTTAACTGCCTTTAATTTTGTAGATTCTACAAAAATAACCATATCATCTTGTTACCATTAATAAAAAACAGGTAAATATATAAGTTGAACGAATTTGATATCCAACTAAAGAAGAAAACTGAAAAAATATTTTATTAACGCAATTTTTTTATTTTGAACTTTAAGAACAGTAATATAATGTATAATATACCATTGAAAACTTAAAGATTTTAGAAAAAAATATTATCAAATGCACAAATTTGTAAAAGTTAATGGAGAGTGATCAAAAATCGACAAAACTAACTGATAGTCGTAGATAATATGATAGATTGTTTAATAAAAAACATGTTTTTATTGAAATTCAATTTAATTAATTCTTATACAATTTATTTTTAGTTCTAAATGTATTTAAAAATTCTTTAAATTGATTTTAACAACCAAGGTAAGTGAAAGTCGTGTGTTGCGCGCACCAGATTTTTTAATAAGTATTTTAATAATATTTAAGATATATATATATATATTTGTAATATTATTTGTTCACCAACGTTTCGAAATACTTATATTAGCAGCATAAGGTCAGAATGCAGTAAGAAAGCGGAGGTAATCTCATCGGAGATAGTAATACTTAAAGCAGATGCTATCAGCAAAACCTTATCTCAATACATCCTCTTTCTTCATTGAGTTAATAGCGCATATTTCATATGTTTTTGATAATAATTAATATCTATTGTATCTAAGATGTATATTACTGGTTGATAATACTATTTTTATCATTTATTACAAATCAATACTTATTTATTCATTTAACATTACTTTATGCTGCTGTGGCTATACGGACGTTGTTACTGTGGGAGTCCTAAATTAGGACCCCTAAGGATCTTAAATGAGCACCTGATATTGAACAGGTTCGGGACCACCAGATTATATCCCTCTGGAGGACAGCATAAGCAAGGATTATTGGAGGTCACCTGTGGCTTAGTGGTGAGCTATAACAGGCTTTCATACTCAAGGTCGCGGACTCAAACTTGCAGGTGGCTCTAGGATTTTTCTATGGGAGTAAAAAATTCTTAGGTATGTCAAAGATCCCGCAAAAAGGTCTATGTGAGAATAGTTACTCTAGCACGAAAACGGAAACTCTTAACGGAACTGAAATTTTATAATTAAGACAATTTAAAGTCCGATATGTTAATGCGACTTTTTAATCAAAATCAGCTAACTAGAAGAGCCACTTTATACCATACCTTTCTACGATTTTGCTAAAAACTTCTCTACAATTTAGATTATATGTAGATTTCAGTCTGCTTGAAATAGTCTGAAAGAGCTTTAATGCCGATATTTTAAACGTTCTTCTTCTAAAATACCTTTAAATTTGTAAATTCGAAATTTGTACTCGTCCTAATTAAACTTGCATTGGCAAAATTGTGGACTCCCACTGTAGCATCGTCCGATTAGCCATAGTGGCATAAAGTGACGTCAGAAGAATAAACAAACAACCAAGAATTTTTAAAATCCATTAAAAAATCCTCTGCCGGTATTGAACCCACCATCTTGAGCATAGAAAGTTGTTATACTAGTCAATACACCACAGATGACCCCTTGAGAATGTTTATGAAACGGTTGATGGATTCAAGGACAGAATATTGTAATCTTCTTTCCGATCACACTGTTTGAAAATCTGGATGAGCGACAAATAGTTGGAAAATCGTTTAAAGGATGTGAAATGGGTTGGAAACAAGTTTATTTTTCCAAACATTGTCTATATACATATAAATTCGAAAATTAAATATGTGCCGGAAGTAAAACAGTCTTAAACCACACTTTTTATCCTAATATCTCGTTCTATTTGTATTTGTCCAAAAGTTTTTAGCATCTCTTCTGCTCCATCTGTATACCCCCATGACTACGCTAAATCTTCTGCCTGGATTTAAAATTTAGTATACGCATTATATTTTTAAGATTCGTCCTCGGTACTCCAAAGAGGTCTTATGTGATCCATTTATAAGATAAGATAAGATAAGATAAGCCTTTATTTACACATATTTACAATTTTTTAATGGTACATAAAGTTTATATATATTTTTATTTATTTTAAAACACTTTTAATGATTGATGTAAGTAAAAAGAAACAATGTGCCCAAATAGTGTATACAACTTTTTTAAATAAAATTTACTAACATCTTTTTAAATTTACTAATAAAATTGCAAAAAAAAAACTTGATTAAATAAAAATTTTTATGTTTAGATAAATAAAAATAAAATAGTTTTCTACTAATGCGCAGGCCTCTCCTGAAGGAGGAATAGTGTTGATCGACGACCAGCCGTACCTTCTGGGTTATCAGTTCGCCGCTGGTTTTTCAATATCTTGGCATTTTAATTCCCAATATTTTCGGTCTTCTGTTTTCCTATGCCAAGATATTCCTTCTTGTTTCTTAATTTCGTCCGACCATCTTTTGAGTTGCCCTCCTTGCTTACGTTGCTTCCCGAGAGGTGTCCGTTCGGTAATTGCCTTGCTCCACCTGGGGTCCTATATTCGCATTAAATGCCCAGCCCATTCCCATTTCAGCTTCCTTATACAACCCACAGCATCCCTCACCAAAGTGGTCTCTCTCAGAGTCGTATTTTTTATTTTATGCTTTAAATTTACATTTGTCATACTCCTCTCCATTCTTCTTTGCCAGACGTTTATTCTTCTTTCCTGCGATTTAGTGAGGGACCATGTCTGGCTTCCATAAGTCAAAGTTGGGAGAATGCAGGTATTGAATACTAACCTTTTCCATTTAATTTCGGTGGAGCTTTTCATTAAGTTTTTGAAGACCCAAAATTTTTTCCAGCAAGAGGCAATCCGTTTTTGAATTTCTTTGGAAAGGCGGTTATCGAATGAAATGGTCTGTCCTAGGTAAGTAATGTGTTTGACTAATTCTATTTTTGCGAGAGCATTTTCTATTTTGGATATATTTTCTGAATTTGTCATTATTTTAGTTTTGGATAAATTCATCACAAGACCAACCCGACCACACACTCTCTCCAAGTCCTTCAGCATTTCTATTAACTCGTCGTGGGTACTTGATATCAACACTATGTCGTCTGCAAAATTTAGATGATTTAATTTGTTTCCGTTGATATTAATTCCTTTGGTTTGCCATTCCAAATTTATAAGAGCGAATTCTAGGACCGCTATAAAGAGATCCATTTATACGGGGAATTGAAGTGGCTCCTTTCTTCCACCCGTAGACAATATTTCCTAGGATCATACCTTTACCAAACTATCCACTCCCTATATTACTAATCACCTCCCCATATCCACAGACTTCTGCAATTTAAATCATCAGTCCACTCCGTAGAAACAAGATCGCCTTATTCTGACCCTTACATTCCAACCCATGGAACAAAAACTTTTGATCGTTTCTTTCTTGTCCACCTCTACTACTCTGGAATTCTCGACCAACTCATATCCGCCATACTTCTCCTATATCATCATTCAAGTACCACCTGCTTCAATACCTTCTGTCTTCCTAAACAGACGCTCATCTAGGCTAATTTGAAACCAAATATCAGACCATGAATAAAAGAAAATATCTTATTTTCTGTTCAAAATTAACTTAGTTAATCAATTAATTTAGTTTTAGTTTTTTTCAACACATTTGTCTACTAGAAGTAATTTATTTATTTTACTCTTATCTTTTCTTGTACACAACTTTTTTATTTATCTCATTTTTCTACCAAACCATTAGTATTTTGGCCAGACACTATTTATCTCATCTTTCTACCAAACCATTAGTATTTTGGCCAGACACTATTTATCTCATCTTTCTACCAAACCATTAGTATTTTGGCCAGACACTCTGTATATCTTAATTGTGCATATTTTTTGTTATTAAGGGACCCTATCCAAGAATAAAACTTATTTTCTATTCTATTCTATACTTGAAAATATCTGGTGTCGCATATTTTTGCAAGAGATCAAAACGTAATTAGTGCATTTTTCAAGGACCGTAGAATGAGGAAAAAATTCACGTTGCTCATGAAATATTAATCAATGAAGTTTCATGTTTTACCGCATTCCATTGAATAGAAAAAAAAACTTATTTTTATTCTAATTCATAAAAAAATAGAATAAAACTTATCCGGTTCTTGCTTCCTATCCTGCATTTTAAATATTGTTTTTTTTTTTGTTTTTTTTATAGTATCTCATTTTTATAAATATGTATTAAATTTGAATTAGTGTTTTCATTTCATTCATAATTATTATTTTTATTTTTATAAAAATATCATTTTATTTGTGGTTACTAATAAAATGGATATTATAAAGTGGCTGTACCGGTTTGTCAATTTTGATGTAAAAGATCGAACATTCCAGACATATAGTAGGTACTTCTTTTTTTAATTTGTTTTTAATTCGTTTATTCTTTGTAATTTTAGATGATAGTCAATACTTTTAGTTTTTTACAAGTGTTTAAGCAAAGTTGAAATAACTGTACTTTTTTTTTGTTCATTTCCTTTTAGTTTAATCAAAAGCGTTAAATATTAGTTAACTGTATTGTCACCAAATGTATTTATTTCTTATCATTATTTTTATATTTACTTTCTTTTTACTTATGTTAAATCTATGAAATAATGATCATTTCTAGTTAAATTATCTGAGAGCCAAATTTGAAAATATTAATATTTTTCTATACTCTCAATATCAATATTTATAATAATAATAGTCTTTATTGATATACATATAAACATTTATAAAACATTTTTATTTACATTTTTTCTTCTCTCTTTATATACATATATGTACATAGACCTTCCTTTTCAGAAGTTTAAAGTCTTTAACGGTAACTACCCATACTTGAGTTGAAGAGTTCGCTCATCTTCATCTTCCAAAATTCTGTCCTTGGCTTTTCGTGACCATAGCACTCCTTCTGCTTTTTGATCTCATCGACCCACCTTCTTCGCCTGCCTCGGTTCCTTTTCTCATCTAATGGGATCCACTCAGTCAATATCTTAGCACAGTTTTTATCACTTTTCCTCATTAGATGACCAGCCCATAGCCATTTCATCTTTTTCACAAATGTGATTGCATCAGTGACACCACTAACCTTTCTTAGTGTTTGGCTGTTTTAGCTTTTGGCTTTTCCTTATGCCTAACATGCTCCTCTCCATTGCTCTTTGGCATGTTATAATTTTTCTCTCATGAAGCTTGTTGGGGGACCATCTTTGGCATCCATAAGATAGTACAGGCAATATACAGCTATTGAAGGCTAATGTTTTTAGAGGCTGGCTGATATTGTTCTTCATAACCATCCTTAAGCTCCAATATTTTCGCCAAGCCACAGCTGTCCTTGTTTGGATTTCAGTAGACTGTCTATCTTTAAAAGATATCACTTGTCCAAGATATTTGATTTCATCTACTACAATTATTTCAGAAAGATCTGTTTTTACTTTTGCGACACTGGAGCTGGTGATTATTTTAGTCTTTGCCAAGTTCAAAGACAGGCCACGTTGTGCACTTCTATACTTAAGTTGTTGCAGCATTGTCACTATCTCTTCTTCTATTTATACTTGTTAGCCAATAAAATAATGCTCTAATTAATTTATCATTAATAGTACTTAATCACATATAGTTCAATGATATTTACATTAAATAATTATGAAATACATTTTCAGGATATTTACAGAGAATTAGACCAAATCAAATTCGATCTTCAGGACTTGGAAAGATGGAGGGATAGAATTTTCGCTGCTATACACAGTGGTACAGTAGTCGACGTAAGTAATAAAGTAATACAAGATTAAAGATTTACATAAAGTAAGGCTTTATTCCGGGGCGGAGTGGCTGAGTGGGTTAGCGCGCGTTGCCTAGCAACCACAGAGGACCAAAATTTGAAACCAAAATAATTACGTGTGCGAGTCTCGGTCCTGAGAGGAGGGGGGGGTTTATCTCTCAGCATTTATCTCCCGCCCGAGAAATCCCGTACAACCTTTAAGGAGAGGTAGGGGTGAACAAAAAAATAATAAAAAATAAGTAAGGCTTTATCCATATTCAAAAAAGTTAAAATAACAATAAATTTAATTATTGTATTAGTATATTTATGCCATAAAATAATGCACAGAGGAAGTAAAATTCAATCGAATTGGTTTCTTATTAACCACTTTTTTAGCTTATCTGTCATCTCTACAGCCCCTCAAAAATGAGCCAGAGTCTTGAAAATATTTAATGAAAATGTAATGTTTGTCAAATTAGTGCATTTATTATCCTACTCTCACGTTGTTTCGCGGTTAATGAGGTTTTGCGCGCCTCTAAAGGAAACCTAAGAAGAGTAATTAGATCTGCATTGAATCTTTAATCTGCATTATTTATTCTCTTATTTTAATTATTAAAGTACTGTGTTGTTTTTTTCTTACCGGTTCTAGCCTCAAGGTCTTAAAAAAAATTAATTAAAAAATCTTTAGATAAATTCAAAATGCAAGTATATTTATTCTAGATTAACATAGTTAAATCTATTTTAAGGTTGCACGTTAGATTATCGTTTATTTTTTAAAATCTTGAAAATAATCAATTCATACGTACTTGTATTATTGAGCTGCAAAACGGACAATTTTAATTATACTCACTCAAAGTTTAATGGACTTTAATATCATGTAGATTTCAGTCTGCTTGAAATAGTCTGAAAGAGCTTTAATGCCAATATTTTTAACGTTCTTCGAAAAATCCTCTGCCGGTATTAAATCCACCATCTTGAGCATAGAAGGTTGTCATACTGGTCAATACACCACAGGTGACCCCTTGAGAATATGTATATGAAATGGTTGATGGATTCAATGGCAGAAAATTGTAATCTTCTTTTTAAATAATCAATTCATGCGTGCTTGTATTATTGAGCCGAAAAATAGACGAAATCAGAAATATTCAATATACTAGCTGATACGACAGACGATGTCCTAGAGAAATCGGTCAAGCCGTTCTCGTGTGATGCGATGACCAAGGGAAAAGGGGGATTCATTTTTATATTTATAGATGAAGAGGTTACCTTTAGGAAATTAAAAAAAATAAATAAAAATAACCTATCCACCCAAGTAACGTTTATCATTTTTCTTTCATAATAAGATCCTTCTCCTGATTGATATAAACATAAAAATAAAATAAATAAAATTGAGAAATCGGTCAAGCCGTTCACGCGTGATGCGATGACCATGGGAAGAGGCGATTCATTTATATATGTATAGAGCGATTATTATTACCTTAAAAATATTAAAAAAAAAAAAAAAAACAATCTACAAAAGTAATTTTTCAATTTTTTTTCTTTCTTAAGATCCTTCTCCTGATTGATATAAACATAACAAAAAAATTAATTAGAGAAATCGGTCAAGCCGTGATGAGATGACCAAGGGAAAAGGCGAATCATTTTTATAATTCATTTTTATATATGCGCGGTCTATTTCGATTAAATCTAATTCATCTGATTTTGCCATTTGAACTGTTCTCAGTTGTTGAGATATTAATGTCACTCAATTACCTGCATTATAGCTGCTTTTATGATTGGCAGTTTAATAGGCTGCCTCTTGATTTGAAACCTTTGATATGTCAGCACCGCTATTGTTTAGAAATAACATATCCTCATAGCTCATCGCCAGAAATTTTACGTTTGGGAATTACATATGACAATGACATAACTGTAATAAAATTAGGCAATTCTTTAATTAAAGTTAATACCAGCATTATTTATATTTTTTGGTTACATAGAAACTTTAACTTTCATCAGTTTTTACACTTTTTTTTTTATACTTATATCATATACCGCCAATATTTTTTGTTTTAAAGAATACAAGACATACAACTTCAGGCTACACTAATGCTCCGTTGTCCGATGTAATTTTGGTAATTAATTCATAAGATATTTTTTATGTATATTTACCGTTAATTTTATAAGATTAAAATTTACTATCATGAGTACTAGTCGGTTTTATCTACTTCAGCATTTTATAAAGAAATTCTGCAAGCTTAAAATTAATAACAACAGACACATTTGTATGACTAAAACACGCCTGATTTGTACTTAAGAAGTTGACCTTTGGAGCAATATTAAACCAACCAAATGCTTTATCTTATCCAATCCTAACACTCCAAAAAAATCCTTGGTAAAATCTTTAGTGCTCCTGCCTTTGACTTAAATAAGGTATGGGATCCACAATGATCGTAATATTTCCACATTCTTCGATGAATAACTCCTTTCCCAATTTAACCCAATAGTTAAGACAGTGGAGGAGCCCGTGGCTGAGTGGTTAGCGCGCTAGCCTGCCACGCTGAAGTTGTGAGTTCGAATCCCAGTCCCAGGAGGACTTTTTTCAAGCATACAAATAAATGGGGATTCACTCACAATCTCCCCCGGGTATGTGGGACCCGTCAGCTAATTGATAGCCACCCAAAAAAATAGGCGTAGGGAGTGATGACCCTACCCTATAAAATATCATCGATCGAGTATCGCGGTGTGGACTATAAACCATACCGCGCGGCCAAGGGCCTCCAAGGCCTGTCGCGCCAACCGAAGAAGAAGTTAAGACAGTAACAAGACCTATATTACTTTAATCACATTTAAGAAAAACCTGTACCTCTACAACTCATGATGCTCTGTTGCTCAGTACATATAGAAATTTGCACTGTTAATGAACTTTATAGTATAAAATATAATATATAATATATAGAATAGAAATATAGAATAGTTAATGAACTTATATAGAATAGTTAATGAACTTTATCACCTTTATAAAGTCAAATACTCAAAGTAAAATAATTCTGAGTAAATGAATTATGTATACATAATTATGAATTATGTAAATGGTACTTCACAGCCAACATGTGGAGTACAAACATGTATTCTTTCCGTTCTTCAGCAGTATAATTAATTGAATTAAATACTCCGTAATTTTAATTTTAGTATTTGCCCATTTCTAGTATTTAATAATTAAAAACATAAACCTTATTTTAAGGAACAAGGGAATTTCATTGAACTCTCTGAAAGTCGAGGAATCGATATATTAGGAAACTTACTGGAAGCAAGTATCTTATCAGTGAACAGAAACCTCTATGGCGATCTTCATAATTTGGGTCACGTCGCCATAGCTCTCTGCCACGATCCGGAAGCCAAGCATCTGGTAAGTTATTTTATTATTTATTTAAAATTATTATTTTTTTTAGACTTTTTATATTATTAATTATAAATGTCTTAAGGAAACATTCAGTATAATGGGAGATCCAGCCACGGCCATGAGAGATCCCATATTCTACAGGTGGCATGCCTTCATCGACGACATCTTCATGGAACACAAGAACACGTTGCCACGCTACACCACGCAACAGGTACAAATCGCGAAATTTCCTAATATATGTATAATATTATATTATAAATAATATGTATCATATAGGCTTGGCAAACACAAAAATTCGATGCCTGGACCACCAATTCGTACTTACTTACTTGAACCCAATGACCGATCGTCCAAGCCCAAGTCTCTAAGATCAGACTTTACTCAATCCTCCCATCTACACCTCGGTCTACCTCTTGGGCACTTGTCAGTCTGTTTCAAGGATTTTAACTTTTTAGGTATTCGTTTATCACTAGGCCTAGTAATTATTCACATTTGATCAACCTCATTACTATCACCTAAATGATACTGAAGTCGGAGACAAGCCCCGCAATTATGTATTGTTTAACCTCCTAAACCCCTCCCAACGCATCCCCTTCGGACCAAAAATGTTTCATAAAATCTTATTCTCGAAATCCTTAAGGCGATTTTCTTCCTTCCAAGTTAGTTACCTGGAAACAACTGCGCAAAATAGACCAACGATAATACTTTTGTCAATTCTAGCTTTAAAGTTAAACTAAGTAACCTTACAACTGTAACTAAAACACATTATTCGCATTTAATCGCGACTTTATGTATAAATATTTTCTTATTCTTCACTTTTATTTGCCAACTTTCATTCTCTTCTCAAACGAAGTTCAAAGAATTTCTTTTCATCTATCTGTCTTAATAGACATTTTCTCTGATCTCTATTCTCTCTATATCTCCATTTTTCTGCTCAGAGCATCCTTTGGTGTAATACATCAAAAGTTATATTACTTTTTCAATGACCTGTTTGTTTAACCTATTATTAAAGAAAACCCTATATAAAAAAATATATGAAGAACGAATATATGAAGGCTCAGTGAAGAACGAAGTCCGAAAAAGTCTATAAGTAGGTTCAAGTGTTGATGGGTATATTGTGTTGCCTGATCTCGGGGTCTTCAGGCTAAACGGTGATCATTAGACGAATCTGTTTAGGCAGTATATGGTGGTACAGGCATTGGTCCGGTAAGTCTATTATTATTAATAAACAAACTTAATGGATTCAGCTCGACTTCCCCGGAGTTAAAGTGACTGCTGTAGAAGTTCAAACAGAAGGACAGAACCCCAAAAACCGGCTCTCCACTTTCTGGCAGCAGAACGACATCAACCTCTCCAGAGGTCTCGACTTCTCGCCAAGAGGAAATGTCTTTGCTAGGTTCACGCATCTTCAACACAGGCCATTTACTTACAAAATCCAAGTATGGCACCATATCTAAATTATTTCCCTATATATTGTTATAGAATAAAATATTTAATATTTTGTTTTTGAAAGGTTGACAATAGCGGTGGTAACAAGACTGGAACCTGTAGGATCTTCATGGCTCCCAAGTTCGATGAGAGGGGATTACCCATGCTATTCAGAGACCAGAAGAACCTCTTCGTCGAACTGGACAAATTTACTGTCAACCGTAAGTAACTAGGGCTAAGATTGATACTTATAGAGGTGTGGGGTGGCTGAGTGGGTTAGTGGGCGTCGCTGTGAACGTGCGTTACCTAGCAACAAGATGACAAGTAACTTGACAAAAAAAAATATTTAAAAAATCGCGTCTCGGTTCCAGGGGCTTTTAACTCAGTATTAATCCCCCACCCTCTCCCCCAGGCCCGAGAAATACCCGTCTAGCCTTCTAAGGCGTTGTAGGGGGGTCTAATTGATCGAGCCATTATAGGGAGGAAATATATCCATTAATGAAAGTATTTAATGGAATTTCATAAAACTTGTACCATACCAAAGATCAAACAAAAACACTGTTTTAAACAAATCTATTCTTGTTTCCTTCTTTATCTCCTGTTCCCCTAATGTTGTTGTGCAGATGGAGTGGAACACACGATTGGCTTTCTTAATTCTATTTAAAATCTCTAAGTCGATCCTTCCATCCCTGCAGAAAATCGTTCTCGAGTACTGGTTGTTATCTAATTTTTATTATTACGTGTTACGAGAACATCTCGGCCGATGAATATCACCCTATATTTTGTAGTCTCGGCAATCAGGGTCACGTTATCTGTTGATAGAAGAACTTGTGCCTGCACAGGCATTACAATCCAGTATTTCATTGTTGCTCCGGGTGCTCTTCGCTTGCAGACCTTAGACATACTTCATCGATGCACTTAATCAGTAGTAGCGGGCTTAAGCTAACACCTTGATTGTTACCTCTTTAAAATCTAAAACGCTTGGATAATTTCTGCGTGAATACAAGGCTTTTCTACCTTAAATTGTAAGAAAGCAATTAAGTTTTCTTCGTATCAGTGATTAAAACCGTCCTCTGTACGCGTTACACAATAAAGACCAGATATGCTGGAGGGTCACAGTTTATCCGCAACCGCCCTTAAACCTATTGCACTTTAAAGGTTTACTTCTTCCTTGCAATTTTTATTTCATTCTCCCTCTAACGAGGAAGACAATGTACTGTAATGTATTGATGATACTGAGGGGAGTTCATAATTAAATAATTTTAATATTAAACAATTAATGATAACGAACCTTTGTCGGCAAAACATCAAAAGGTGTTTACCTAGCCCCCTAGATTTCCCATCGGTATGGGCCCCCCAGCGGTACCAGAAACCTCTCGTAGTTTCCCCCCAGCGGCGGCCAACAAGAATATTAAGATGGGTGTAAAGATAAGAATAATAGCACAAAGGTTATACCGCCAACCGGGGCATTTCCCATCTCGGCCCACCCGAGGTGACGAGAATGAGAGAGAAGAACCGAAGAGGCAGTCAAGTTTTATCCTCAGGAAGAGGGAGTCGGGTTCCACCTACAAGAAGAGGAGGTGGCCGTCGGGGTTCTGAGAGCAGCTGGAGGATGATGCCAAGAAAGGAGACCTAAGACTGATTTCACATTCGCCAGCCGGTTAAGTGTTTCAAAGGTATATTGTTATTTGTAAAATTGTATGGCAAAGGTAGTAAAATGTCCCTCAGTATTCTCAATCAGAGTTCTAGGCAATGGGTTAATATAACTTATATGTGTAAATTAATAATTATAGTAATGTATTAATTGAATCTTGTTTACTTTAATCTTACCCTGCATGCCACCTATTGGATTGGTAAACACGATACCTTTGGAAAGGAGATCCATGGTATCATTAAATATAGTTTATATATTGACTAAATATAGTAAGTAAGCTAGTTTTTGAAGCTACCGCTGCCTTAGAAAAGCAGCCGGTCAAAAACATAGCAGTACCTAGCCTACTCTAACAAAAGGATATAACTTTATTCCATACTAAATTCACAATCTGGTGTTCATTTTCTTGCCATAGTGAAAGGAGGTAAGAACACGATAACTCGCAAATCTACGGAATCCGCCGTGACGATCCCCTTCGAGAAGACGTTCAGGAACCTGGATGACGACAGACCAAACGATGGAGAGGACTTGGAGCAGTTCAACTACTGCGGATGCGGATGGCCCCAGCACATGCTCATCTGCAAGGGCAAACCAGAGGGCTTCCCCTGCCAGCTCTTCGTCATGATATCCAACTTCAACGACGACAAGGTAAGTCTGTGTCTAATATTATATTTCTATCTTTCTCAGTGGCGCTATAGTCCATAAAGGACCAAGACCTCCTTGGCTATTCTCCGCCAATCACCTCTATTCATTCGTCTCCAGAGAGCATAGGTCCTTTTCCAACCTACGCAGTCTACCTTCCCCTTCATTATCTTCCTGAGGAGTCTTTCCTTATCCATGAGAAATATCATGGCCATCTAATACTCCCTTTTTGGTATCTTTTTGTATTCATCAGCTTTGTAATTCATAACAGGAAAAACATCACAAGTACAAGTATCGGGCTGATGCGAAATTAATGCAGGTTTCCTCTATTGCAATATCTTAATTCCAATTGTGTAAACAAAGCTAATCCTAACATTGATCATTATTATACCAAAACAAACCTTATCTAATACCCTCTCTTTCACCATGAATTTGTTTAGTAAAATCGTTTTGTTCAGTGTGTTCAAAAGTTCTTGAATCGAAAATGTCAAAGTGCGATTTTCGTCAAATTTATTTTTACGAATTTAAATTAGGGCGCAGCGCTGCGCAAACGGCTCGTAATATTAATGAAGTGTGGGGTCAGGGGGCTATTAATGAGTGCACGGTGCAGCGTTGGTTCCAGAAGTTTCGCAGAGGAGATTTCGACCTCGAAGACAAGGAAGGTCGGGGCCGTCATCTTGCTCTGGACAACGACCAGCTGAGGTCAAAAGTGGAAGAAGACCCAACCAAAACCACACGAGAAATGGCGGCGGAACTCGGTGTGAACCAATCCACAGTTGTACGCCACTTGGAAGCAATTGGTAAGGTAAAAAAGTTGGCCACACCAATTAAACGACCACCAAAAAAATCGCCGCTTTGAAATCTGCTCCATGCTTGTGACACGCAATAAAAATGATCCATTTCTCGATCGCATTGTGACGTGCGATGAAAAATGGATCTTATACGACAACAGAAGGCGTTCTAGCCAATGGCTGGTCAAAGATGAACAACCAAAACCTTTCCCGAAGTCCAACCTGTACCCAAAAAAGGTTATGGTCACAGTTTGGTGGTATAATGCTGGTGTTATTCACTACAGCTTTCTCAATCAAGGTGAGACTATAACTGCTGACAAGTACTGTCAAGAAATTGACAGCATGAATCAAAAATTGCAACGTCTTTGCCCAGCATTGATGAATCGGAAGGGGCCGATCCTGCTCCACGATAACGCCAGACCACACGTTGCACAACCAACGCTTCGACGACTGCACGAGTTGGGCTACGAAGTTCTCCAACATCCGCCTTATTCACCTGACCTCTCTCCTACAGACTTCCACTTTTTCAGGCATCTGGACAACTTTTTGAGGGAGAAAAATTTTCAAAACCAGGACGACATTGAAAATTCTTTTCGTGATTTCATTGAGTCCAGGGATTCGGATTTTTTTTCTGGTGGAATAAGAAAGCTTTTTCAACGTTGGCAAAAGTGCATTGATTCAGATGGAAATTATTTTGATTAAATATATATGGTTAAAGTAAAGATATGGCGTATTTACAATACCTACTAAAAACCTGCATTAATTTTGCATCATCCCAATAGTATCGGTACATGGTTCACTCCACATGTTAATATTTTCTTCGTATCATTTATGATGTTGATATACACTTCTAAAAGAGATTTTTATTGGTCCCTATACGTTGGAATATCTTGATATTTCTGGAGCTTACCAAATAAATCACCTAATTTTTAAGTTTACAGATTGCAACTGGAAATATTTGGCTTCCTTTCTCCAAAGGTTTAAACTTCCTTTATGACATAATCTAAAAGTTTCTCTGAACCCTGAATGCTCTCTGTCGACAAACTTCTATCCTGGCACCCAACCTGGTTGCAACTTTGACTGACTTAAGATAACATGCAGTATGACCCCTCTTGTTTTAGCCAAAACCTTTTTTGTTTTTTATTGTTTTATATATATACTGCTTGATAAATATCATATTACTGACTTAAGATAACATGCAGTATGACCCCTCTTGTTACAGCCAACACTTTTTTTTTTTATTGTTTTATATGTACTGCTTGATACATATCATATTACTGCAAAAAATATTATTACTAAGTTTTGAAACTGTTTTTGTTATAAAACTCTAAGTTTATTCAAAAGTATCTTCCAATAAGCATTTGATGTATACCCTTAAAGGTTTCCAGGGATTACATCTTGTCATCTTCATAGTCGTGTTCTGGTTTCGACCTTGTCACCTGTTCTTTTACCAACTTATCACTAGACATGCTTCCATTCCATAAGAGAATTAATCCGGTACGACATTATTAATTCAAGAAAACTACTATGAAGACATATATTTTTTTGGATATGCTCATTTCATTATTAATGCCATAGCTAACTCCTTTAATATAAGCACGCTCTTTACTCTACTTCAGGTTAACCAGACGGGCACGGCACCTCAGTGCATGGACGCCGTCAGCTACTGCGGGATCAGGAACCAGGTCTACCCTGACAAGAGGTCGATGGGATACCCCTTCGATCGGATGCCGCGGGCGAGGGTGGACACCCTGGCGCAGTTCCTGACACCCAACATGAGGGTAGTGGATGTCACCGTGCAGCACACCAACACCACTGTCAAGCCGAAGGCAACTCAGCAATCTGGGAGGAATTGAAAGGGTGTAATACTAACTTAGATAATAGAAATAAAACATCTAATGAAACAGACATTTTTTAAATATCCTTACACCTTCATCTACAGACAGTCAGGTAAGCCACAGGACTGAGGAAGGGAAGTAAATTCTAAACGGAAGAGACGTCAGAACAAAAGCAAGCTGTGGACAAAGCGACTTTACTTATTATTACAACTGTAATTTATATACAACTAGCTATAACCCCCTGGTTTAGCTCGCTCACTGTGTAGGTTGATTTAAATTTAGGTTTAATGAATGATTTTTTTTCAAGTCCAATCACAAAAGCTTTTTCATTCACTAAAAATTATTGTAAAACGGCCAGAACAGTGTAATCGGATAAGCATATTACTAAAGTGGCTGAGATATATCATGAAAATTTGAGTTTTCTCCTGTATATAACTCACTAATGAACAATAATAAAAGAAAACGGCAAAAAAAAAGGCCATAACCGTCGTATATCATCATAACTTTTTTGCAACTTGAATGCGTATTTTCCCGAATCGTAGGTGAAGCCTTATCCAGAATAACCATTGTTTTTTTAATGCTCTGAAACAAGTCTTAATATGCTCTTGAAACAAAATGTTTTTTAGTCACCTTGATTTAATTTAAATAAAATAATAACTTAACATGGACACTATGGGATAACGATGGGACACTATACACGAAATATGGATACGATGCTCTATACGCTTAAATATATTTCTTATAAATTATTATACATTATCTTTGCTGATACTGGTCAGGTTTGCTTTGGTTTTACGCATTTAAAATTTTGATTGTCATTGCAATGAGTACTTATAGTTTTGCATAAGACCTATAGTTTTTGAGTAATTCGAAAACCAATTTTATTTTACGTTTTGAAAACATTTTTTTTTTAACCATTTAGAGGGAGAATTTTCCCAAACCCAATCTTATTGCACATCTAGACGGTAAGACGAACCTTCAGGAAAAAAATCAACTTCACAACCACAGTCATTTTTGAGATACTGTGATGACCAGAAAATCGAGTGAAATGGGACTTTCTTTTATAAATATAGTTAATAACGAACTGAATTTCGTTATGCAAAAATGTGTAACTTCACAAAACCCTGTATTACTAGGGTTCATCCATGGTGTAGTGGCTAGCAGAATACCCTTTTATGTCCAAGGTAGCGAGTTCGAACCTAGCAGGTAACCCTAGGGTTAATTAACGCAGAATGACATATTGGCGAGCGCAGCCGTAGCTTACAGCTAGTATTCATATAAAATATATATAAAATAACTTCACCCCAAATATCAGGCCAGGATTGACTATTTATCGTATTATAGATCTTGGTAGGGAATTAACTAATCTTTTTAATTAAGATAATGTAACATATGTCTATACTGAATAGGAAAAAAATATACAAATCACGTCTAGCAATGTTTAATGTCTACCCCATATAACCACCAATAAATACTACATTGATTTTAATTATTCCCTTTTAATTGAAAAAAAACGCTCGAAATTATTATACAATGGTTTATTAGTTCCTAATAACTATATTAGGGTTAACTGTTCATATAGCTGTTGATAGGCCATTAACTAATATGAAAAGCAATAAATACTTTAAGATAATGGAATATCATCGCTGTTATTTCAAAACGCCATATCTCTGCTAGCTCTGAACCAATTTCAATGATTCTTTTTTCGTTTTGTAGGAATATACAGATCACCTCTAATGATTCTAAAGTTCTATAGATATTCATTCTATTTATTTTCACAAATAACTGAGTTATGGGCGTATTTATGTATACAATTTAAATTTTTTTCTTTTCTTTTTTCTATTTATTCGCATTTTTTCGTTATAAACGCTTATAAATAATTTCTCTACCTTCACAAATAACTGAGTTATTGAATAAAATCACTTTTAATCGTCCGAAATTTTAAAAATAACCAGCTAATATCAACGTCTAGGTGTTAAGATCATTGTTGCGTGCCCTTGTATTTTTTTGGCGAATTTCAAAAAAATTGGTCCGAGAGTTTCGGAGAAATGCCGCAGACGGCGGGAAAACGGATTTTTTTTTTTTTATTCGTTACTCCGGTTCTTCGTAACTTATCTTGCAACGTAAGCCCTCAACTTTTCAGGACTGATAGTTTTTTAATTTTTTTTTTTTTTTTTTTTGGTGGATTACAAAGGTTCATTATTGAAAATAATTAACCAAAATATTGATCTACATGGAAGGCGGAAAATATAATTAATATTAAATTTTCTTGTTTGAGGTTTCCTATTGAATTTCGTTAACTAACATAACATCTCCGAAAAGGGAAAACAAAAAGAACAATTATTGTACCTTTTTTTTCTGAGACCTTGAGGAATAATAGTAACAATAATCGCGTCTAAAGTAATCACCTCAGAGACATTACCAATACTCAAGTCATTGTTTTGAACTTGATAGAGATGAGATAAACCTACATCATACATATCATTTCATTTTCTTGACTGTACGCAACGAAACCGCAGGAATACGCGAGAAAATCGTAAAACGAACTTAGCTTTCTAATGTTTAAAATTATGTGAAAATGAAACTTTCAACGAACTCTGGCTTTTATGTATACAATGTTGAATATTTCTTTTATTCTTTATACATTTAATTTCACTATACTATAAAAACGGATAAATTTTCAAGTTGAAAGAATTTGATAGCCACATACAGAGGAAAAGAACAAACATATTTTTTAGGTATTTTTTTTTTTTTTTTTTTGGACAGAATAGAAAGCTAAATATTTTAGAAAAAAATGATATCTTGTTTAGAAAATTGTATAAGGTAATAGAGAGTGATGCAAGGCGGATAAAACAAACTGATTGTTTATTCATTTAACGTCTCTTCATGCTGCTGTGGCTAATCGGACGATGCTACAATGGGAATTCTAAATGCTGCCTATCCAGGTTTAATTAGGATAGGTATTTTGAACGAGTATCTGACATTGCACAGGCTCCGGACCACCTTTATACGCCCCTCTTCTCCCCCCGAACGGCGGCATTACTAAGGATTTTTTACTCCCATTAAAAACTCCTAGAACCTCCTGCAAGTTTGAACCCGCGACCTTGAGCACAGAAGTCTGTTATGTTAACCATTAAGCCACAGGTGACCTTTAACGAGTACCTGACATCGCATATAAAAATATACGAAGTTGTATAAAGGAATGTATAGTGATGAAAAGCAGATAAAACCGAAGGATTATTGTGTATAATATAAATGTCTATTGTTAGATTGCTTATTCAGAAACACAAGCTTCTCCCGAAATTTAATGTAATTCTTCAATTTTTTCTACACTTTAAATTAAATTTAAAAGTTCCTAAATTATTTTTAACAATGAAGGTAAGTGAAAGTCGCGCGCACAAGATTTTTTTTTTTTTAATATTTATTGAAATTTACAACTGCATTAAAAGAAATGAATTAAATAAATTTTTAGAATATATTGAACAATAGCATAATTTACATTTATGGAGCGGCGTGGTCTAGTGCATAGAGCACTAGTGTAATCTTCTCCGGGTGCTGGGTTCGAATCCCGGCTGTAATAATAAATAGGCTTAGCGAACCCGAAGGTTCGATGCCGATACCACCAAATTCCGCCTACACAGACTCGTCCAATGTTCACCATTCAAGCCCAAGCTCCCGAAATCGGCCTTAACGCAATCCTCCCATCTCCGCTTCGGCCTACCTTTCGGACGCCTACCAGTCGGATCAGCAAATACACACTTTCTCGGAATCCGCTCGTCATCGCCTAACAATTTTACTCGCCCATTTGAGTCTCCGCGATTCAATCAGCTCAATTATATTTACAGTATACAAGTTCCGCAATTCCTCGTTGTGCAACCTTCTAAACTCCCCAGTGGCCTCATCTCTCTTCGGACCAAATATTTTACGCAATACTTTATTTTCGAAAGCCTTAAGCCGTTGTTCATCCCTCAAAGTAAGCGGCCACGTTTCACATCCGTAAAGAACCGTTGGAAGAATAATAGTTTTATAAATTCTAATCCTTAAGTTTTTAGATAGAAGCCGCGAACTAAGTAACTTACCAACTGAATAATAACACGCATTTCCCACCTTTAACCGGGACTTTGTTGCTTCCTGGATTTCATTTTTTCTAGTTATAATTGAACCTAAATACTTGAATTTCTCTACGTGTTCAAAAGTATGCCCTGATATATTAATATCATCAAGATCGCCACCATTTCTGCTACTAATCATATATTTCGTCTTATCGGTATTTAACTCGAGTCCTATTTCTTTACCGGTTTTTATTAACACACTTGTATTTAGTTGTATGGTTTCCGTGTCTTCACCTAGCAGAATCCCGGCTGTAGTAGAATATTATTTATTATGTTAATTCAGCCGAGGTATAAAGTGGGTACCGATAATTGGGGAAAAAACTTGGGGCTGAGCGTGATCAAGGCCTAATCACCTCAGTGCACGACCGTCGTCCTAGAAACAGTACGAATCTCTATATGTACTGAGCCCGAAACCCTTCGTGGGCTGTTGAGGTACAGGTTTTTTTTTTTTTTTTTTTTTTTTTTTTTTTTTTTTTTTTTTTTTTTTTTTTTTTTTTTTTTAGACTTTTATATTATTAATAATCGATATACATTTAGAGAAATTTCCTATTGTCAGAACATCAAACAATATTCTAGGCTAAAAGCTCTCGGTGCCATCTCCTTTTCAGACGCCTCAGATGATTATCAGGAATCGAAGAGGTTCCTATTTTACAACCCTATATCCCTCAAATGTTATCGCAACTTCTTCACTAAAATCGACTAGCCAGAAAAGCTACTGTATGCCATGCATTTTGAACGTTTTCACGATTTTCGAAAATTAAAACATTTTAATTAAACTCGCTAAATGAAATACTAATTTAATGGGCTTTAATATCATTTAGGTTTATCTAAAAAAATAAACCATTTCATTTTCTTAATATTTTTACTATCTGAAGATGAAAACTGCAGAAATATTTTTCTCCGAAGATAAGACTGTTAGAATATAAGTATTTTAGAAAAAGTGTTAACTTATATCTTCTTCCTCAGTGGCGCGACAGGCCGTGCAGGCCCTGGGCCTCGCGGTGTTATCTCCAGGGAGATTACACTCGCGTTTCACGATGAAATTCGTAGTGTAGGGTCATCACTTCCTACGTCTAATTTTGTGAGTGGCTACCATTTGGCTGACGGGTCTAACATACCCGGGGGAGAGGCTGCGAGTGAATCCCCATTTGATTACATCATTATAAAAGCCCCGCCGGGACTGGGATTAGAACTCGCAACCTGTAACATGAGAAACTAGCGCGCTAGCCACTCAGCCACGGGCTCCCCATTACCCAATCAAAATGCCATGTTTTTAAAAATGATTTTTCGAAAACTACCTATCGACCTACAACTTGTAGACCTTTAGAGATACAGTTTTTTGTTTGCTTTGCATACCCAAGAAGACATCGATGAGCCTGCCAGCTGTTAACTTATATACAAAGGTTTATAAGGAAATGGATAATGGTTTATTTGTTCGTTCAATTAATGTCCCTTTTATACTACTGCGGCTAACAAGAAAAGGAACCCGAATCCTAAAATTCCTCACTCTTAAAAATAAATCTTAAGATTTTATGCCAGTATTTAAGAAACCAAAAGATACTCTTTTGACGAGATTATTTATACTTTTAGGGCTATCACTAAGAATAAAACTTAAATAATTTAATTGTTTTTTTATTATTTCTCTTAGAAATAGAGTAATTTTGAAATCATACTTATTTTTCTACCTTCACTAGAACCAGAGGAATTTAAAAAAATGTTTTTCGCGCGCAATCTTTCCAGTTTTTTACACAACTCCTAGGAAGCGTTGGCCCCCTAATATTTTGCAGATTCTAATTGTTTAATATCTAGTTTTATCTAAAAAAAATCATCAAAATCGGTCAGACATACTCGGGATCCTCTCATTGAGACTTATTGCTGTTCCCATCGAAATTCTATGTAATTCATTAAACGTTCTGCAACTCTAAATTAATTTAAAAATTCTTAAATTGATTTTAGCAACGGAAGTTAGTGAAAGTCATGTATTACGCGGACTAGATTCTATATATAATAATAATCAACACATTGCATACACAAACCATGTACGTATAAAAGCAAGAACTTATATTCGCGTTGAACATTCATCATTCCGTGGTCAGGATTATGAAATTGCATTCTTACGAATAACATTGCAACTATAACGGCCGAAACGTTTAGTGAAATAATATACAAGTCTTGAATCTCGGTTTACCACAAAATGTCTTGAAACTAACGAATATTATCTTGGCCAGAGGATGTGTTTGTAATTAGAAAATATGCTTTCTAAAAATCTCATCTCCTTTGATAACCTTATTTAATGCCAAACCACAACACGCTTCATCTACTCGCCCTTCTTGAGATCTCTAAACCGTTCTAATTGGGGACAACCACCAGCGGATGTCTGTCTTATCAGATTGGAACCGAGTCTGCGTATTGCTGTTGAGTGTAGGTGTATGGGTTCGATTCTCGATAAGGCTGCTTATTTTGTTGTTTTTATGATATATGTAATGTTTTTTCATGTCTATTACGTATGCTATTTTGGCTAATCGTACGATGGGGTTGATGAATTTTGCCTCTCCAGGCTCAATGACGATTGGGATCTTAAAGGAGTACCTAACATTGTTTTAGTACCTCCGAAATACTGCATAACTAAGGATTTTTTTATTCCCCTTAAAAAAGCTTAGAGCTACCAGCATGTTTTTAACCCGTGACCTTGGGCATAGAAAGATGTTGTTTTAGCAACTATGCCAAAGGTTACCATTAAGTCCCTTCATGTATTATACATAACTATAACGGGGGTGTAGTGGCTATCATAAAATGTTTCTATTCCCGAGGTCGCGGGCTCAAACCTGACAGGTCACCCTACAATATTTTAGATGAGGATGATGATTGGGGGTGCGGTCATAAGAAAGAAACACGCATAAGTACTACTTGTTATCATCTTTCTAATGAACGCACCCCCAACCATCTTCCTCATCTAATATTCTCAACGGTCAATTAAAGCTCCATCTTTTTTTTTTTTTTTTTCAGTGGCGCGACAGGCCGTGCAGGCCCTGGGCCTCGCGGTGTGATCTCCTGAGAGATTACACTCGCGTTTCACGATGATATTCGTAGTGGAGGGTCATCACTCCCTACGCCTAATTTTGTGAGTGGCCACCATTTGGCTGACGGGTCTCACATACCCGAGGGAGAGGCTGCGAGTGAATCCCCATTTAATTACATCATTATAAAAGCCCCGCTGGGACTGGGATTCGAACTCGCAACCTGTAGCATGAGAAACTAGCGCGCTAGAACTCAGCCACGGGCTCCCCAAAACTCCATCATTAGAATAGTTTAATGGGAGAAATAAATCCTTAGTTATGCCGTCCTTTAGAAGGGACATAAAAAGGTGGTCCCGAGCCTAAGTGATGTCAGATACTCGCTATTGATTTCTATCCTGATTTAACTAGGATTAGAAAAATTCAGGCCAAAGAACCATAAAGGGGCGTTAAATGAATAAAAAATATGGTGCGGGCAACACTTTCGCTTACTTTCGTTTTTAAAATCGATTAAAGAATTTACAAATAACGTTAGAGATAAAAATGAGTGAAACACTGATCACTATATGGCCTCTCTCATCACAAGACATTTGTTTATTATTTGACGTCACTTTATGCTGCTATGGCTAATCGGACGATGCTACAGTGGGAGTCCTCAATTTTGTCTTTCCAGGTTTAATTAGGATAGAGATCTTTAGCGAGTACCTGACATTGGACGGCATAACAAAAGATTTTTTACTCCCATTAAGGGCCACACGGGGTTTGAACCCGTAACATTTGTTGTGCTAGCTCATCACAGTACAAATAACATAGTTTCATAAGTTTATGGACTTAAAACAACTTCCTCTTAACTTTTACGGCTTTTTTTATTGCATATTTAATTTTTTTAAATCTTGTGTTTCCCAACACTATTGAACGTTAATAATACTACTCATATTTCAGGAATATTTTTTTGATGACTCTTTTACAGAAAATTAAATTTTTCCTCCTAAGGAAAAGCTAACTTACAATGCATTTTAATAATAAACCTTTAGAAAAAAATGTTAATAATAAGCGAAATTCGAGCTATATTACTAGCTTTGCAAGCTATCATAAATATAGATGCAAAGAGAATTGTGTTGTTTGTGGATTCACAGGCGGCGATCATAGCAGCTACGCAGCCAAATGCATCTCAAGAAAATAACGTTGTGAACTGCCAATTAAAAATTGAACAGCTGCTTCAACAAGGTAGGCAGGTGGTTTTCCAATGGCTACCCGGCCACTGTGGTATTTATGGGAATGAAGTAGCCGACAAGCTTGCAAAAGAAGGTGCAGCTTCGGAACAGTTGGACAATCGAATTTCCTATCGTAGAGCTAGGGATGAAGTTAAGAGGGCATATCATGCTCTACTAACGGACTCCCAAAGGCTCAGTTCGATCAACAAGCATTGGGCCAAACTCCTTATAGAAGAAGAAAGAATACCATTAGATTTGAAGAGGAAAGATGCTGTTGCACAGTTCCGAATGATTACTGGCCATGACTACCTCGCAAAACACTTGCATCGGATCGGAGTGGTAGAGTCTCCACTTTGCTGCCTTTGTCATGCAAATAATGAAATGGTTGCAGCACATCTAGAAGTATAGAAACCCCATTCAGATCGGAGTGGTACTGGGCTGCCAGATCCCTTATGGCGGAAGTCGAAATGGAAAGGCATAATTAAAAAAAAAAAAATAGTATAATTCGTATCTAAATCCTATTGGCCGGATTTAGAAGGAGATTATATATCCATAAGGTTATGGGCTTATAAGACCTTTATATTAACCTGTCATACTTCTTTTATTGCTTATTAAATTTTCGGAAATCTTGTGCTTTCCAACGCTATATTATACGTCTATATTACCACTCATATCTTAGGAATAATCTTTTGATAACTCTATTACTGAAAATTAAATTTTCGCTTCTAAAAAACCATAACTAAAACGCATTTTACTCATAAACCTTCAGAAATAAATATCCTAAATGGTCTGAAAAACATGAAAATCCAGATACCGAGAATTGCGACCTCATTTTATAGACCTTCCACACCATACCTTAATAAGGAGGATAACTAAAACTTATTTTACCGTTTAAGCAGGTGATTAAGCCGAGGTAAAGCCCAGCCGCCAGTTTCTTCCCCCTTGAGGGTAACCTTTATAAAGGCTGAGAGCGCCACTGGAGGATATTTTGACACGAGCGCCTCCTTACGATTGAAATCATATTAATAACAGGCTTACCGAACCCGAAGGTTCGATGCCGATACCACCAAATTCCGCTTACACAGGTTCGTCCAATGACCCAAGATCAGCCTTAATACAATCCACCCATCGACGCTTCGGTCTACCTCTCGGACGCCTACCAGTCGGATCAGCAAATACCAACTTTCTCGGAATCCGCTCGTCATCGAGCCCAACAACTTTACTCGCCCATTTGAGTCTCCGCGATGCAATTAGTTCAATTATATTCACAGGATACAAGTTCCGCAATTCCGCGTTTTGCAACCTTCTGAACTCCCCAGTGGCCTCATCTCTCTTCGGACCAAATATTTTACGCAGTACTTTATTTTCGAAAGCCTTAAGCCGCTGTTCTTCCTTCAAAGTAAGAGGCCACGTTTCACATCCGTAAAGGACCGTCAGAAGAATAATAGTTTTATAAATTCTAACCTTTAAGTTTTTAGACAGATCGCGGCTTCTGTCTAAAAACTTAAAGGTTAGAATTTATAAAACTATTATTCTTACGACGATCCTTTACGGCCAAGTAATTTAACAATATTTATTAATAACAAGCATTTCCGCCCATAACAGGGACTTCCTGGATTTCTCTTTTTCTCGTTATCATTGAACCTAAATACCTTAATTTCTCAGCGTGTTCAAAAGTATGTCCTGATATATCAATATCACCAAGACCGTTGCCGTTTCTGCTACTAATCATATACTTCGTCTTATCGGTATTTATTTCGAGTCCTGTTTCTTTATCGGTTTTTATTAACGCACTTGTATTTAGTTGTATAGTTTTCATTTCTTCACCTAGCAGTACCAAATCATCGGCGAATCCCAAAACAGGAATTTTATCGCCCATATTTAAACCTTTCCCAGTACACGTCACCTTTTCTGTTACATGTACACGACTGAAATAACACAATAATAATTCATTACTCTGCCACAGCCGGAGTTTGAACCCGAGAATAGTACATAGTACTTAATACTTCATCTACTAGGACCACACAGCTTCTAAACAGTTAACATACACATCAATAAAATCAAATGGAAATGCAAGTCGTACTAATACGTCTTGCGTAATAGAAACCTTGATCTCTCCTGTTTTATTCAGAATTTTGTAAGTCATTTTATCGTATAAATTAATTTTGTACAGCATCTTCGTTATGAAACATTAATGAATGTGCATGCTAGGTGGAATATATTAAAAAATATTATTCAATAATTAATCACGAAGGCCATAAAACTAGTAATCAAATGTTTTGAAACCTGATATTATTTTTTTTCGGAGAGAATATGTTGAGTGATTCAATAGGATGTAGAAGAAAAAATAAGAAGAAGAGACGAAAAATAATAAAAAACGTGGAGGTAGGCATTTGGTAGTTATATAACCTTGTTTAAGATGCACCTGCCGAGGAAGAACTCGAGTGTATAACACTGTCTCTGTTTTGTGCCTCTATCTTTAATTAGACAAAACAACATTATATATATATATATATATATATATATATATATATATATATATATATATATATATATATATAAAATAATACCGCGATTCTTGATTTCCGCGAACTCCTTTTCAATCCGTCCAGTAGGATTTTGATACAGTTTAAACTATAATTTAGGGAATTCTTTTCTGAAAGTTTATAAGTAAAATACATTGCGAGCTACCTTTTCGTTAGCAAAAAATAATAATAATAAAATTGTCTGAAACCAAGTCAATAATATATTATTTCTGAAATATGAGTAGTAATATAAACGTATAATATACCGTCAAGAAGATCATGATTTTAGAAAATTTAATATTCAATAAAATGAATTGTACAAGTTAATATTATGTTTTTATAAGCCGATAAACTTATGAACTTGTATTACCCGTAAAGTGAGAGGTTATGATATACTATATACAGTAAGGGAAAGTATTGCGATCGTGAAAATTTTCGAATTCCAGTTTTCAACGGAAATACACGTTTTAGGGTCCCCTGAGTCCAAATAACCAAATCCCGCAAAAAGGTCTGTGTGTGTGTGTGTTGGATCCCGGGCGGAAATGAAAATCCCTATGAAACTGAAATTTCATATTTATGATTACTATACGACCGAAATGTTATAAAAACTTTATAATTTTCATCAAATTCGGCTTACTAGAAGAGCTACTTTATATCATGCATATTGCACCTTTTTATGATTTTCTCAAAAACCGTCCCGACGATTTTGATTATACTCGCTATGTCGTAGTAAAGTTAAATGGGCTTTAATATCATGTCGGTTTTATTCTGATTAAAATAGTCTGACAGGGCTTAAATGACGATGTATTAAATTTTCTTCTTCTAAAGAACCTTTAATTTAGTTGACTCTAATAACTATATTATCTTGTTACCAGTGATGAAAAACCGCTAAATATGCACGTTGAGCACATTTGAAAAACAACTAAAGGAGAAAACTGAAAAAAAAAATACTTTTGATACAATTTTTTGTTTTATAGTATAGTAATATACGTGTATAATATACCGTTGGAAAGCTAAAAATTTTAGAAAAAATATTATCTCACACACAAGCTTTTAAAAATTAATAGAGAGTGATGAAAAGCCGATAAAACTTTGTGATTATTTTAGATAGTAATATAATAGATTTTATAATAAAACACATATTTCTATAGATATCCCATTTAATTAATTCTTTAATGGTTTCACTAATTTTTATCTCTAACTGTATTTGAAAATTCTTTAATCGATTTTTAAAACAGAGGTAAGTGAAAGTCGTGTGTTGCCCGCACCAGATTTTTATTCATTAAGCACGCAAGATTTTAGAAACAATATTACGTACCAAATCGTAACTTAGTTGTTAAAATAAAATGTCAGCTGTTATGAATCTATAAACTTACATTGTTATTAATTTGTTTGTTTATTTATTTAACGTCACTTTATGCTACTCAGGCTAATCGGACGATGCAACAGTGGGGGTCCTAAATTTTGCCTATCCAGGTTTTATTAGGATCTTTAACGAGTACTTGTCATCGCACAGGCTCGGGACCACCTTTTAAGGTCCCCTCCGAAGGATGGCATAACCAAGGATTTTTTAAAAAAATCTAGGACCATGTAATTAATTGTTTCAAGTTGTTTTAAATTATTTCATGAAAACAGCCGTCTGCGCCCTAGGTTGCGGGCACAAACCCGGCCGATGACCCTAGGTTTAGATAAAGGAACCCTGTGCCATGGCCCTACTTGTTGAAGATCCCTACCCTTATTAAACCAGAGTCGGAAAAATTTAGGAGTCTCACTGTAGGATCGTCCGATTGGCCACATTCATAAGTAACGTTAAATGAATATATTATTCGATTATCAATTCGTCCTATATTAACAACGCTCTTAATATTACATATTCCCTGTAGCCAATATTGTTTGTTTCTCAATTCCGAGTTGAAGTAATAATAAGTATGTCTTTACTAGGTTAAATCGTGCGGAATAGTTTTTTGTATTACATTATTGTGAAAGTAAATGTGTTAGGCTGAAATCTGTTCTATGTTTGCGTGAGTAATTATGAGGTTTCGTAATTTTAAATATTTTGGTGACATTCCACAGATCTAATTTCACTTTTTAATAGTCTCAATACCCGTTTTAAGTGTTTAAGGATGCTTATAGAGGTCTCTCATCCAGCTCCTTTTCAGCCTTATAATAAACATTTCACCGTTGTTTATTATGTCTGTTGGGTATTGGTCGGTGTTTGTTATTTTAAGTCAGATACAGGGATTTGTTGCTTATGTACTATGAATTTTTTTTTTAAATTTATTTATAGTAATTTACAACTTTAAAGAACACAATAAGTAAGTATGAATAATAAAAAAAAAGTCATGAAAATGTCTTGAAAAAGAACTACCCAGTTGGTAGCACTTTACTAACTATTTTAAGACAGTAGGTCTTACCCGAGGCCACCTTCTTTTCAGTCGCCTTGGAGGGTTATCAGGGATATCTAAGGAAGATAAATTACGGACAAGTGGATTTGTATGGGCAGGGAGTTTAGAGTGAAAAGAGGAGTATCTATCACGGGCTATGTCTGCAACAAATGGGATGTTTAGGTCATTATGGAGGAGTTGATTTGTGACAAAATAAGGAGCATTCAGGATTTTGGATTGTAAGGACCGGATACGGCAGGAATTAGATGGTTTCGTAGAGCTCCAAAGCTCGATTCCAAATAGGTCTGATAATAGTGATGTAAATGAGTCTTTTGTAATATACTGGAAGTTTTGAACGTTTGTCTAGTAAGTGTTGTAGGAATCGGTATCTTCAAGCAGTTTCTTGTAAGTTTCAGTCTTGTGTGAGGATGTACTATGAATTGAAAATATTTTATATAAATGGTAGTATTTATTTTACTTGCCAGGCGTCAGTCTTTTGTGTTGAAGTCGGTATGTGTTCGTATTTAGTTTCTGCCTAATTTATAGTTTTGACGATTTTGGTAGATGAGAATAGATGACTTTCAGTCGTTTGCGATTGTTTATTCGTTTAACGCAACTTTATGCAACTGAGTCTCTTATATATATAGGACATTTAGCCTTTCCAGATTTAATTAATATGACAAAAGAAAAAAACAACATATCATCTCAGGAGTATTGAAAAAAAAAATGTTTATTTTTCTATTTTTTTTCATCATGCCTAAAGAATTTAACAATATAAAGAATTTATAATTATTATTGCTTTGGGGCTCTACTAAGCCACCGAATTCTTCCCGTAACCAATCCTTACGACAAAAAATCCGTCGAAAAATCCTCATTGCTCCTTATTTTGTCACGAATAAGCTTATCCATGAAGACCTTAAGGTTCCCTATGTAGCTGATTTGACACCTCTCCTTTCACACAAACTCCATCCTCACTCTAACCCACTAGATTCAATCCTTGCTTCCTCTACAATCCCTGACAATCTTACGAGGCGTTTGAAAAGAAGATGGCCGCGAGACCTTCTAGTTTAGAATAGTTTTTGGAGAGCTGCCTATGGGTAGTCATGTGAATAATGAATTAGTTAATATTGTATCACATTTACAAGATATATTTCATAATACAGTTGTAAATATCAATAAATATGTATATTTTTGAATAATAATAATTATTAATAATATAATTATTAACCAATAGTTACTCCCTGATTATACTCTTATATCGAGTCGTGGATAGACTCTTATTATTCCCGGAAAGGAATTGCGAAGACACGAACGTTAATCCTCGGACCAATCACACTCATTATAGTCACTTCCTGAATTGCCTAAAATAGAGAAAGTGTCGCCAAAAACAAACACTTTGGATAATTCACACGATAGAAATATTTTAGTGGCTATGGTTTCAGAAAGATTTTTTTTTTTTTTTTAAGTGAGGTGAATGAATAATCTTTATCTGCATTCAAATAAAATGTGCTTCATAAAAATATAAAATACAAAACATATTTCAACAGAAGAGGTAACAAGATTCACTACTAGGAACATTCAGTAATAATATTTCACAGCTAAGCTTGTAACAAAATAAAGCAATAACAATAGTTGCCAATATAATAATTATATAAATCTATATATATATACATATATATATATATATATATATATATATAATATATATATATATATATATATATAATATATATATAAATCTCGTGTCACAATGTTTGTTCGGGATAAACTCTGAAATCACTGAACAGACTTTGATCAAACTTCGTAAGTATCTGTTATTTGGTCCAACTTAAATGATAGGATAGTTTTTATTACTTATCTAAATGGTTGAAAAATATATTTTTCTAAAACGCAAAACAAAATTTGTTTAACTGTGGCAACACTGTTTAAACATGGTGACCTTCCCATATCTTCACATATGTGATTATTAATTCAAATATAAGTGTGTGTTGATTGCTTCTATGCGTTCTTATTTATAAAATATACATTCACATTATAGTTTTCATTTATAATAAAATACATATTACTATAGGTTTCCAGAAAAATTATAAGTACTGATTTGAATGACTTGCAAAGAGTTATGGTTGCAAAGGAGTTATGATGATATACAACGGTCAAGTTTAAAATTATTGAATAATTTAGGTGTGGCTACTTGGTACTGTATATATTTATATTTCTTCAAAATGTATAGTCTTGTCATAATAATGGAGTAGTTGTTGACCGTTTAGACTAGATGGTAAGGAAGTTGGTTGAGGGCGAAGCTACCAAGAAAACACACCAGTAAGGAAAAAATAAAGAAAGTGTTTTTTATTAGTGGTTTCTTTGTTACCACATCACCAAACAGCTCCATCATATATAGTTACCACTCATAAACGCACTTATGCAAATTTAAATAAAGACAAAATAAAATATTCCCGAGCAAAGCCGCAGGTTACAGCTAGTATATTATTATAAATAATACGGTGGAACATTATAAAACATTATATAATAAAGATAATAAATATTTTTATTTATTATAAATTTTATATAATTATCAATGATCTAATTTTGCAACATTACTTGGCATAATATTAAATGTTTTTCATTCGTCAATATCTTCGGTGGTAAAATTTGTACTGTTCATATTCAAGGCTCTAGGAATATGATGAGTACTGAACATCGAATAATAATCTAGAATAAGTCCTCTCTTTCTTTGAGATTACATAGAGTACAGTTTTTTCCGGGGTTTAAAATGTTAATTAATATTGTTAAATGTTAATTTGATACTATAGTTTTCGGAACGTTCAGGGACTTCAATTTCTAATATAGACTATTTGTTTATTTAACTTAATATAGAGTATATTTGGTGTAACCAGTTGTATTTTTGGTCTTTATTTTTGGGTTTATGAAATTTCTTTTGTGTATTGCAGCATATTGAAAGAAGGAGCCTTAATATCGGGATTAGGCAATAGGGATCATTAAATTCTTACCGTATTAATAAAAAAAGAATATTTTTGTTTTAAAAATTATGTATTATTTTCTCCCCATTATGTTTTAGTACACCTCAATCGTCTAAATAACCGTTATTAGCGAATTAAAGAACATTTAGTGGTAAAATCAGGATCGTGAGAATTTAAAAAAATTTTAAGATATTTTCGATTCACACAGCGAGTCACCTGTGGTGTAGTGGCTCGCTTAGCAGGTCCCTATGCCCAAGATCGTGAGTTCAAACCAGGCAGATGGCTCTAGGTTTTTTTAAAGAGGGTATAATATCCTTGGTAATGCCCCCTTCTGATGAGACGTAAAATTGTGGTCACAAGAATTAAATCTCTTATAACTTGTTGCTTGACCATATAAAATTAATTTTTTCTTTGTTCTGATCCCATTTTTTTTTTCTTGGTCAATAACAAAGGTTCATTATTTAAAATAATAGCACATTTTTCTGCATTACTAAATATTTATGCGTACAGCTTATAGCTGTCAGCAAAAACCTGGCGGTTAATTTCAAAACTACAAACGCTCATTGGTCAAATCAAATATCGTACCTTTCCTTGGCTTCCTGTTACCCATTTCCGTCACTTTTCGTGAAATTACTCCCACAAATTGCAGAAAAGCGAGAAGAAAGATGTTACACATCAATAATAAACCAAAAACACTAAATTTCTGTCTTAAAAGAATTCATTGTTAGACCTATCTTCTCTCAAATATCAAGCAAAGAAACTGAGTAATTGATCCATCAGATGGTATCTGCACCTGTATCTGTTGATCTTTATATGGATCTGTCGTTCTTGCTTAACAAAAATTATTTCTTGATTAGGGTTTTTTCTTTATGTGTAATATAAAGAATTCATAAAGAATTCGTAAAGAAACATTCAAAAGTGTTCTGATAAGTCTAACTGTAACTGAATTAAATCAAGACAGAACAAAAGTAATGCATTTTTAAGAAATATTCGTGGTTGATTTCAAGCTGATTTAAGATCACAAAGTAGATCAGCTGTTTCTTTCTTATTTAGTCACAACCGAAATGATTATCTTCGAATCCTGAACTTCAATCATTTTTCAGGTATTTTCAGATTAAAGAGTAAAATTTTATAAATTAGTATTAATTATTGGACCATTCATGTTACAAAAAAAAAATTCTAGAATAGAAAGTGTATTTATTGTTTATTATTTATAATAATAAATCTTTGTAACTGACAAAAAAAAAATTGTATTATAAAATTGTAAAAAAGTTCTTCGGGTCCCAGGTTCAAACCCTGGCTGAGGTTGAATTACTTATTCTGCTGCAAGGCCGGTTGCCTAGAAATATTGGGTTGGTTGTTTCACATGGAATGTTCGTTTTTATAGTTTCTGAAATACATAAAGGATTTTGCAGGTCTCTGTTGTTTTCTTCCGAATGTTTACATATTTAAAGTAAACAGTTACTAATCCTCTACCTTTGTATTATGAACATTAGCTTCCCAATCAATTACCCACTTTTTAGTATACCTCCAAATATGAACATGGAAACACGCGATTTTCAAACAATATTTTTGTACGAGTTTAAACTTGGCCATTCAGCAGCTGAGCCCGCTAGATATTTTTGCACGGCGTTTGGGGAAGGGAGTGTTAATGAACGGACCATTCGCCGTTGGTTTGCTAAGTTTTCAGCTGGGAATAACGACTTGGAAAACTTGCCCCGTGGAAGACCTCTGTCCATAATGGACAACGATGTCCTCAAACATACAGTAGAAGGAAACCCCTACCAAACAGTTAAAGGACTCTCAGCACAACTAAATGCAAGTGCATCTACCGTTTCCAGGCATTTAAAGTGTATTGGGAAAGTAAAAAAGCTCGATACATGGGTACCTCATGATCTCATTGAGCGGCATGTTTCAAAATATACCGTGCAAAACTTGAAAGAACTGGGCTATGAAGTTCTTCTGCACCCACCATATTCTCCCGACTTGTCTCCTACAGATTACTACCTGTTCAGGAATTTAGAC
The DNA here is from genome assembly GCA_023052935.1 of Piezodorus guildinii. Taxonomy (NCBI): domain Eukaryota; kingdom Metazoa; phylum Arthropoda; class Insecta; order Hemiptera; family Pentatomidae; genus Piezodorus; species Piezodorus guildinii. The sequence goes on along the minus strand of CM041297.1, from coordinate 137,726,821 downwards.
AACTTTGTCAAAGGAAAACTTTTTGAAAATGATGATAAAGTGAAAAGTGCGTTTTTGTTTCGCTTCAAAGCTCAGAGTTTTTCAGTTCGGGGATAAAAAAGTAGGTGTCACGTTGGGAAAAATGTGTAGAAAAAGAAGGGAAATACTTCTAATAAAATTATCTTGTTTTCATATCGTATTTTTAATAAAAGTCCTTTACCTTGAAAACGGACATTTCATGTGACACAACCCAATAGTACGAATATCTATATGTACTGAGCCTAGGACCCTTCATAGGTTGAGAGGTACAGGTTTTTTGTTTTTTTCTTTTTTTTGATTAGAAAGAAAATATACAAACACCAACAGAAATGTCTCAGCATCCGTCATTTAATACCAAGAAATAAATAACCAACCAGAGCTGTCCTTTAAAAAAAAAATCTAAATAGTTCTCTTGTGGTTAGGACCATTATTCCTGAAGTGTCTTCTTGCCCCATATTTCTTAACGCACCTCGTTCTCTTTGACTAATGAACCGTTTTCTACGATCCTAAACATAATGGATTCATTAGATCAGAATAAAAAATCTGGTGCGGGCAACACACGACTTACCTCCATTTTTAAAATCAATGAAAGAATTTTCAAATACAGTTAGAGATAAAAATACGTGAAATTATCAAGGAATTAATAAAATTGAATTTATATAGAAACATGTGTTTTATTAAAAAATCAATTATATTATTATCTTAAATAATCAGTAAGTTTTATCTTCTTTTCATCACTCTCCAATAACTTTTAAAAGCTTGTGTATGAGATGATAATTTTTCTAAAATCTTTAGCTATAGACAGGTATATCATACATGTATATTACTGCTCTTATGTTCAAAAACGAAAAATTGCATTAAAAAAATAATTTTTCTGTTTTCTCCTTTAGTTGGGTATCGAATTTATTCAATTAATATATTTTCTAGTTTTTGATCAGCGTTAACAAGATAATCTAGTTATTATTATTGAATCTACAAAATTAAAGGTACTTTAGGGGAAGAAAATTTAAAATATCGGCATTTAAGCCCTGTCAGACCATTTTCATCTAAATAAAACCTACATGATATTAAAGCCCATTAAATTTTACATCGATATAGCGAGTTTAATCAAAATCGTCGGAACCGTTTTTGAGAAAATCGAAAAAAGGTGCAAAATGCATGGTATAAAGTGCCTCTTCTGGTAGGCTCATTTTGATGAAAAAAGTTTTGTCGCGTCTCGGGCGTATAGTTGTCTTAAATATGAAATTTCAGTTTCATAGGACTTACCGTTTCCGCCTGGGAGTTACCACACACACACACACACAGACACACACACACACACACACACAGACCTTTTTGCGGGACTTGGTTATTTGGACTCAGGGGACCCTAAAACGTGTATTTCCGTTGAAAACTGGAATTCGAAAATTTTCACGATCGCAATACTTTCCTTACTATATATAGTAAGTGAAAGTAAAAATAGCCTAATTTCTTGAAAAAAAAATTTTAATATAAACAGTCCCATTAAAATTGTTAACTTTCACTTACCTATGTATGAAACATATATTAAAGGAAAATATTAATTAAAACATTATTAATCCCCAGAAGTTGCGTTGAAAAAATGTTACTCCTTAAAATGCATGATTGCAGAAAAAGGAGGATCTTCCAGCATTGTAAATTATAAAATAGAAAATAAGAATCTAATAAAAAAAAAGAATTAAAAATAAAATAAAAGAAGAAGGAAAGTATTGTGATCGTGAAATTTTTTTAATCGAATTTTCACAAGAAATACACGTATTAGTGTCTCCTGAGTCCAAAAAAAGTCTGTGCGCATGTGATAAGCCTAGCGTATATGCAACTTCTTTGACAAAATCGGCAAAACAGAAGAGTCACTAGTTTAAACCACTACACCATTCATTTTGCAACTTTTTAACCAAAATTAGCTAAACCAGAAGAGCCACTTTATACCATGCATTTTTCTCCGATTTACGATTTTCACAAAAAAATGCTCTAACGATTTTGATTAAACTCGCTATATCGATGTAAAATTATTTGGACTTTAATATAAGGAAGGTTTCTTTCTGATTGAAATAGTTTGACAGGACTTAAATGCCGATATTTTAAAATCTCTTCCGCTTAAGTACCTTTAATTTTGTATTTTTTATGAAATTGACCATATCATCTTATTAGCTGAATCATCAAATCAGCTTACCGGAAGATCTACTTTGAACTATTCATTTTGCACCTTATTAAGATTTTCCCAAAAACGGATTTTGATTAACCTAGCTATATCGATTCCTCTTCTTTTTTTTTTTTTTTGTATTTAATATTATATTTTCCCAAGCGAAATTTTTTATTTCTCTGATGATGTGACATTTTAGAAAGAAATAAGATTGATTAAAGCAAATATTTTTTTTTTCATTTATTTCTTAAATATCCATAAATAACAGAGGTAAATAAAAACAATTTGAGAAACCGCCAAAATGTTTAGATATATTGAAGTCGATTACAGTTTTCGGTATATACTTCAGTTTATGGTTTTAAAATATATTACATTTAATTGATTCATTATTGCATATATATTTTATTATCATTTTATAATTTTATTATTGTGTAAATATTGTATGAATGTTGTCTTTCACCACTATTATTAATGTCCGAATTCGGATAGATTGTAATATTAAAAAAATATTAAATCTGTACCACTACAACCCATGAAGAGTTTTGGGCTCAGTACATGTAGAGATTCCTAATGTTTCTAGGCCAACTTCCGTGCAATGAGGTGATTCGGCCGAGATAACGCTCGGCCGCCAGGTTTTTCCCCTATTTTTGGGTACCCACTTGATTGAGGCTGGGTGTGCCCCAGGATCGCCTCCCGGCCGAAATAACAGAATAAATAATATTCTGCCACAGCCTGGATTCGAACCCAGGACCCGGAGCACTGTAGACTAGAGCTCTATCCACTAGACCACGCCGCTCCCTAGATTGTAATATGACTCAATAAAAATTGTAGTATAGAAAAAAATATATATATGACAATTAATCGATATAATAAAGAAACTGAAAAATTCATTAGAAACATCTAAATTAGAACTTTACATTCATATTATTGAAGAAGTCCTAAATAAACTACTACACCAATAAATACAATGTATAATAATTGTAGTTGTGGATGTAATTAGTTGACCGTTGAGAATTAGTGGAAGGAATTAGTCCGGGTGGCGGTCATTAAATGAAACAACTAAATAGTTTCAACTATTTATTGTTTGCCAACGTTTCAACCCCCTTTGTGGGTAATCATCAGGGCGCATGGTGGGAAAATGGAAACTCAAATATAATATAATATAATATAATAATTGTATAATAAACAGTGTTTTTATTTAAAAAAAAAAAAAAAAAATATATATATATATATATATATATATATATATATATATATACATATATATATATATATATATATATATATATATATATATATATATATATATATATTTGTAATCAATGAATCGTATCATGCATGAACGTGGAAGCGAATACAGGAAATCAAATTCTTGAAACGGAAGTAGAAGAACGGGAAGAAATCGATGGTCAAAGTGGATGATGATAAGATCTAGTGAGCAGGAAAAGAGAGCCAAGTTTTAAACAAACTATTCAATTAAAATATATCGTTTGTATAATGTTATATATTAATTATTTTTCAAGTTATGATATTTAAAAGTGAACAAGTCATATGAAAATATAAATAAGATAAATATATTCCTTATACAATCGAGTCAATGTAGTAATCGATTATTACATAGAGCTATGAAACATAGACATATACGATGCTATATTAACATACATACCTTCTTCTTATGGTAGCGTGCGTTATCGAGTTGACGCGGACACAGAACTGAAAGGAGATGGTACACCACCTCACGCCCCACCAGCCACCCCTCCACCATCCTCTTCAAGAAGTAGGCTTATTTCGGAATATAATCTGTATCATTGTCAAGGGCTTATCAGCCTGTAAGACGAGCTTTTAAATTGTCTTTACTAGAAAGTTCGGAATACACGATGTTAGTTTCAGTGGTGATAGACTCACTATCACGGTAACTATCAGAGTCTATGGAAGTCTCTATTATGGTGGTACTTATAGCCTATCAAAAACTATCAGGCTTGACTATCGACTTATTTATAACCCTTTTTTGTTTTTTATTCATAACTATATCATTTTGTTTTTGTAATATTTTAAAAGATGCTATAAAGGGGGTAAAAGTTCAAGAAAGGGTCTCTAAAAATAAAAGAACGAACCAGACCCCGAATACTCATAAGAGAAGAGGAAAAGACTTGGTGAGGAAATGAAAAAATCTGGTGCGGGCCACACACGACTTTCACTTACCGCCGTTGTTAAAATAGATTAAAGAATTTTCAAATACAGTTAGAGATAAAAATGAGTGAAACTAATAAAGAATTAATTAAATTGAATTTCTATGGAAACATGTATTTTATTAAAAGTTCTATTACATTATTATCTAATCTTAGTTTTATCGGCTTTTCATCACTCTTTGTTAACTTTTATAATTGTGTGTATAACATAATATTTTTACTTTCACTTACTATATATAGTAAGGAAAGTATTGCGATCGTGAAAATTTTCGAATTCCAGTTTTCAACGGAAATACACGTTTTAGGGTCCCCTGAGTCCAAATAACCAAGTCCCGCAAAAAGGTCTCTGTGTGTGTGTGTCTGTGTGTGTGTGTGGTAACTCCCAGGCGGAAACGGTAAGTCCTATGAAACTGAAATTTCATATTTAAGACAACTATACGCCCGAGACGTGACAAAACTTTTTTCATCAAAATGAGCTTACCAGAAGAGGCACTTTATACCATGCATTTTGCACCTTTTTTCGATTTTCTCGAAAACGGTTCCGACGATTTTGATTAAACTCGCTATATCGAAGTAAAATTTAATGTGCTTTAATATCATGTAGGTTTTATTTGGATAAAAATGGCCTGACAGGGCTTAAATGCCGATATTTTAAATTTCCTTCCCCTAAAGTACCTTTAATTTTGTAGATTCAATAATAATAACTAGATTATCTTGTTAACGCTGATGAAAAACTGGTAAATATATAAATTGAATAAATTCGATACCCAACTAAAGGAGAAAACAGAAAAAATATTTTTTTAATGCAATTATTCATTTTTGAACATAAGAGCAGTAATATACATGTATGATATACCATTGGAAAGCTAAAGATTTTAGAAAAATTATCATCTCATACACAAGCCTTTAAAAGTTAATAGAGAGTGATGAAATGAACATAAAACTAACTGATTATTTTAGATAATAATATAATAGATTTTTGAATCAAACACATGTTTCTATAGAAATTTAATTTAATTTATTACCTTCACTTACTATATATAGTAAGGGGAAGTATTGCGATCGTGAAAATTTTCGAATTCCAGTTTTCAACGGAAATACACGTTTTAGGGCCCCCTGAGTCCAAATAACCAAGTCCCGCAAAAAGGTCTGTGTGTGTGTGTGTGTGTGTGTGTGTGTGTGTGTGTGTGTGTGTGTGTGTGTGTGTGTGTGTGGTAACTCCCAGGCGGAAACGGTAAGTCCTATGAAACTGAAATTTCATATTTAAGACAACTATACGCCCGAGACGTGACAAAACTTTTTTCATCAAAATGAGCCTACCAGAAGAGGCACTTTATATCATGCATTTTTCACCTTTTTTCGATTTTCTCAAAAAACGGTTCCGACGATTTTGATTAAACTCGCTATATCGATGTAAAATTTAATGGGCTTTAATATCATGTAGGTTTTATTAAGATAAAAATGGTCTGACAGGGCTTAAATGCCGATATTTTAAATTTTCTTCCCCTAAAGTACCTTTAGGTATATATAGTAAGGGGAAGTATTGCGATCGTGAAAATTTTAATTTTTAAATATTTTATAATTTTAAATTTTCTTCCCCTAAAGTACCTTTAATTTTGTAGATTTAATAATAATTTCTAGATTATCTTGTTAACGCTGATGAAAAACAGGTAAATATATAAATTGAATAAATTCGATACCCAACTAAAGGAGAAAACTGAAAAAATATATTTTGTATGCAATTTTTTGTTTTTGAACATAAGAACAGTAATATACATGTATGATATACCATTGGAAAGCTAATGATTTTAGAAAAAATATTATCTCATACACAATCAATTGATACAAGTGATTATTTTAGATAATAAGGTAATCAATTTTTTAATAAAACTTATGTTTTTATAGAAATTCCATTTAATTAATTGTTTAATGATTTCACTCATTTTTATATCTAACTGTATTTGAAAATTCTTTAATTTATTCTAAAAATGGAGGTAAGTGAAAGTCGTGTGTTGCTCGCACCAGATTTTTTCTAAACTCTTTAGCTTCCAACAACATCTATATTACTCTTTTTATGTTCAAAAATGAGAAAATGCATTAAAAAATATTGTTGCACTTTTCTCCTTTAGTTAGATTGTTTGTTTATTTATTTAACATCACTTTATGCTATTATGGCTAATCGGACGATGCTACAGTGGAAGTCCTAAATTTTGCCTATCCAGGTTTTATTTGGATAGGCATCTTTAACGAGCATCTGACATCGCACAGGCTCGGGACTACCTTTTAACGTCCCCTCCGAAGGACGGCATAACTAAGGATTTTTCACTCCCATTAAAAAAATCCTAGGACCACCTGCGGATTTGAACCCGTGACCTTTGGCATAGGAAGCTTTTATGCTAACTACCCATCTACAAGTGATCCCTCTTTAGTTAGATATCTAATTCATTCAAATTATATATTTACCTGTTATTTACAACATTTGCAGTGTGTATGGCGATTACGCCTTAGGGGAAAGCACCGTCCGTAAGTGGTATTTTCGGTTCAGAACCGGACATTTTGACTTGGAAGACGCAAAGTCGGGTCTTCCTTCAACTGTTGATGATAACCAAATTCCAAAAGCCACCTGACACATAGCATCATTTTATAGATCAAACTGGGTTACATATAATCGATTAAAAATATTTACAAGAATCTAAAGCTTTTCATGAAATCTTTACGAACTTGTTTCACAACCCAATGTTTCTCTAAACTCTAAATTGTTTATCTAAACAATGACTTCCTGTCCAATAATGATACCCCACTAGCCCCTATTGAACAGATTCGATAACTAGGACTCCACCTTGACAAACTTCTCACTTGGAATCTCCATACAAGATTGAAACGACAAGAAACTGCCCGACGTTTTCGACTACTTCAACAGTTACTGGACAAACTCTTAAACCTTTCAATTAATTACAAAAGACTCATTTATGTGACCATCATAAAGCCGATATGTAGTTAGGGAGTAGAGCTATAGGCCTCTACTAAACATCAAACTCTTCCCGTATCCAATCCTTACAATCCAAAATCCTTAACGCTCCTTACTTTGTCACGAATAAACTCAACCATAAACACCTTAATGTTCCGTATATTACTGAGTTAGTCCTAACCAGGCATCAATTATACCATGAAAAATTCCATTCCCACTCTAACCCACTAGTTTCTATCTTATCATCCTCTTCGATTCATGATAACCCTTCGAGGCGTCTGAAAAGCCGATGAAACAGAGACCTTTCAGTTTAGAATTTTTTTTTTTTTTTATTCGTATGGATTACTATTTGTCATAATAGACAATAATAATAGTGCTACAGGATCTCCAACTTGCTTATTTTTTATTAATGCTTAATTTTTCCAATTCGTTTGTGAAATAATCCAATTCGTTCCAATTCATTGCACGTCTGTGACAAGAAATCAAATAATCAGAATTTTTTTCGAAACACGCCTGTGGCCATAAATCGAAAAGACAGAAATTTGTTCCATAATTCTTAGATCAGGCACTAAAGAGTCGAATGTTTGTTCGACTCCGGCAATGACCAGAAACCAAAGAGTCAGAAATTGTCCCAACTCTTCTTAGACCAGATAACAAAGATTCAGACGTTTGTTCAGGAAAAACTTCCCTACTGTTATTGTGCTAATGTGTTAGTATTAATAAAAAATACATAGGTATAGCTTTTTTCAGTCAAATTCATAATTTTTTCAGTCAAATTCATAATTTTTTCAATCGAATTCATAATTTTTTCAGTCAAATTCATAATTTTTTCAGTCAAATTCATATTTTTTTCAGTCAAATTCATAATTTTTTCAGTCAAATTCATAATTTCTTGTACCCATTTTATACAGTCAATTTAATGAGGTTTTGCTACCAAGAACATAACATTTTTATTAAATCTTGTTGTTGTTTATCCATTTAATGTCACTTTATGTTACTGTGCTTAATCCGACGGTGCAGCGGGAGTCTTAAGTTTTGTCTATCCATGTTTACTTAAGATATCTTTTACGAGTTCCACTTTTTAAATCTTTTAAGAGTCACCTGTGGCGCACAAATTTAGGGCGATCTGCTGGTTTTGGACTTGCGACCTTAAGCATAGAAGGCTGTTGTGCTAGCCACTACTCCACAGGTGACCCTCAATGCATTCAACAAGGTGTTTGAATCTGCCGGGTTTGAACCCACGGGTCACGACCTTGGGCATATTAATCTTTAACACCTTGCTGAATGTATCCAGGGTCACCTGTGGAGTAGTGGCTAGCATACATAACAGCCTCTTTTAAAGGACGAAATAACCAAGGATTTTTACTCACTAAAAGCAAATATTGGGCCATCTGCCAGGTATGAACTCGCTATCTAGTGGATAGAAGAATGTTATGCTAGCCACTACTCCACAGGTGACCCTCAATGCATTCAACAAGGTGTTTGAATCTGCCGGGTTTGAACCCGTGACCTTGGACATATTAGTCCTTAACTCCTTTTAGAATGGATAGAGGTTCACCTGTGGAGTAGTGGCCATAACAGCTCTCTATGCTTAAGGTCGCACATTCAAAACCAGCAAATGGCCCTATATTTGTTTTTAGGGAGTAAAAATCCTTGGTTATTTCGTCCTTTAAAAGAGGCTGTTATGCTAGCCACTACTCCACAGGTGACCCTGGATACATTCAGCAAGGTGTTAAAGATTAATAGGCCCAAGGTCGTGACCCGTGGGTTCAAACCCGGCAGATTCAAACACCTTGTTGAATGCATTGAGGGTCACCTGTGGAGTAGTGGCTAGCACAACAGCCTTCTATGCTTAAGGTCGCAAGTCCGAAACCAGCAGATCGCCCTAAACTTGTGCGCCACAGGTGACTCTTATAAGATTTAAAAAGTGGAACTCGTAAAAGATCCCTATCTTAAGTAAACATGGATAGACAAAACTTAAGACTCTCGCTGCACCGTCGGATTAAGCACAATAACATAAAGTGACGTTAAATGGATAAACAACAAGATTTAATAAAAATGTTATGTTCATGGTAGCAAAACCTCATTAAATTGACTGTATAAAATGGGTACAAGAAATTATGAAATTGACTGAAAAAATTATGAATTTGATTGAAAAAATTATGAATTTGACTGAAAAAAGCTATATGTAAAAGTAATTATAATTTTTAAATTCATTTAATAATACTGGTAACATCTGCATCTGTCTTAAGTGCACACACAGTTATTAAACATTCATACAATATTTACAATATAAACAAAAGGAAAGTCAAATTACATAAAATAAAATCAAAATAAATAAACGTATAGAATATTTTTGAGTGCTGCCAATGGGTAGTGTCTCTACATGTATTTCATGACAGTTTACTATATGTTCATTTGTAAATATCTATAAATAAAATTGAAAGCTGATTTATACTTCACCACTCTTTTATTAAAAATCAAGGCACCACGTTTCGGCTAAAATGTCATCATCAGGTGCAAAGGAACAAATTTATCAATGTCCCTACTTTATACTTCACTTAAACCATTAATGAACTTCTTAAAATTGTTCCAAATTTCTTCGCTTTTATCAGTCAGCCTGTTACTGATCATTTTAATAAGGATCTTTAAGGTGAAGGTCTAATTCTATGAATAAAATTAGAGGCTGATTTATACTTCGCCACTCTTTTATTAAAAATCAAGGCACGACGTTTCGGATAAAATGCCATCATCAGGTGCAAAGGAACACATTTAAGAAGTTCATTAATGGTTCAAGTGAAGTACAAAGTAGAGACATTGATAAATTTGTTATTTTGCACCTGATGATGGCGTTTTAACCGAAACGTCGTGCATTGATTTTTAATAAAAGGAATGGCGTCCAATTTTATTCATAGAATTTGACTTTCACCTAATAGAATCTACACCTTATTTGTAAATATCAATAGATATGTTTAAAAATGTTCGCCGACGACATTGTGCTTTTAGCATCTTCACCTACTTCCCTACAATTAATGATAAGAGATTTGGAAATATATTGCAAGAAATGGAATCTTAAAGTTAACTTCAATAAATCCCAAGTTATGGTGTGCAGAAAAAGAGGGGGAAGATTAAAGAAAAATGAGAAAGGTATTTCGAAGGACAAAAAGTGAGCTGCGTTGATAATTATAAATATTTAGGTATAAACATCAATTCAACATTCAACTTTAAAATAAACAATAGAGAAAAAGTAATAAAAGCTAAATTTGCAATAAATAGTGTATGGAAAAAAATTATAGATAATAAAAATATTCCAGTAAATAAAAAAATGCAAGTTTTTAACATCGCCCTACGAGCGGTGGTTTGCTATGGAGCTCAGGTATGGGGATATCTGAATTTACCGGAAGTAGAAAGGGTACAAAAATACTTCATAAAAAGGTTCTTTTATCTCCCACAGAACACGCCTGATTACATATTATATTTAGAAACTGCAACCTCTCCCCTCTACAATTATACTTTAAAATTACATCTAAAATATATCCGTAAAGTATTAGAAAGCAACCCTGCAAGTAGATTAACGAATTTCTTAACACAAGTTGTAATAGAAAAAAAGATATCATGGTATATGCAAATAATGAAAATAGGTGACGAGCAACAAATAGAAATTAATAAATAAACCATTAAAAAAAATGAATCCGGACTACCTCATTAATAAAATGGAAACAAAAATCCGAACAGAAATGATATCCGCAGCCAGCAATAGCCAATTTCATATGTTATATGCAAAACTAGTTCCTGAAATAGCTATTTCCTACATCCACCACAACAAACTTAGTCTTTATAATAAATCTCTGATATTTAAAGCAAGAGGAGAACTGATGGGACTTAATTGTCAGCCATGGAGGAGGGATAGGATACCTACCTGTGCTATGTGCAATCTTAATGTGCCAGAGGATACCTACCACTTTTTGGCAATATGTCCTGTCTTAAAGGAGTTCAGGATGAAATACTTGGGAAAATATAAGTTAACTCCAGAAGAGGTAATAGATAGACCAAATGGGCTAGATTTGGTTAATTTTGCAGCATATTTAAATAAATCATTAAAATACAGAAAGTTTTTGGTACAGCATTTTAATTATTAAATTTTTACAATCAATAAAAATAAATCATAACATTACTAAAAATATAAATTATTATCAAAACTGAAAAAAAGAAAAGAAAAAGGGGCAACTCGACAGACTTTGATCTCAAAAAAATGTATATATATGTTATTACTATTTTGTATATTATGTAAATAAAGCATTTATTCATTCATTCATTCATATGTTTTAAAAAAAAGTTTTTCAATTTATGGTTTAATCAGTGTATAATGGTAATAAAATCACATATTATGAAAAATCTTTTACGCGACCCATCACCTGAAAATCATTTAGTATCTCTGTGATTCACCAAGTGATTTAGCAACAATCTTCTTTTCAGATCATTGTGGTCCAGACACACAATAGGTGTTCCTCTGTCAAAGAAGTTCTAAAACCAACCTTTTGGAACCTCCATTGATTCACTTCTCTGACATTTCCGCTTGAAAAGAAAATCGTTAGGTCGCCTCGACTCTATTTGACTTCAGCAGTTTTACTTTACTGTGTGAGAAACGTTTGTGATATTTCCGAGGCGGAGAATACTAGCGTGATTACAAGTTGCGAACGTTATGAAGTTTAATGCTTTCTGTGTCAGTTTTCTACCTTGACTTATTGTTTTCGTTATTTTACTAACTGTTATAACCTACTCTTATATTTCAAATGTCTTGTCCTCTCCTGGAACACTCATTTCCGAAGTTAATTATTCAAATATAGGTAAATATTGATGATCAAATTGAATAATTTAATATTTCTCAAACCTCAAAGGACCGACAACGTCAAATGGTTATATAATTCAATTTAACCCTACATTTTATTTTATTCTATTTATCAACTTGTATGATCTATCATGATTGTTACTTAAAAATTTTTTTTTTTCATAATCTTGTCACCTTGTTATGTTTACTGTCTTAATATATTTATCATAATTATTGAAACGTTGGTTAGGAGGTAGTCAGTTTTACTCTATATACTTTATCTATTATTTTATTATATAGGTTTTTACTTCAATAATTTTGTTCAAATATTTTATAGTTCTTTGAGTGGCGCAACAGGCCGTGTAGGCCCTGGGCCTCGTGGTGTAAACTCCTGCGTTTACACTCACGTTTCACGATGCTATTTTTGGTGTAGGGTCATCACTCCCTACGACTAATTTTGTGAGCGGCCATCCTTTGGCTGACGGGTCTCAAATACCCGGTGGAGAGGTTGTGAGTGAATCCCTATTTTTTTACATTCTTATAAAAGCCCCGCCGGGACTGGGATTCGAACTCAGAACCTGTTACATGAGAGACTAGCGCGCTAGCCACTCAGCCACGGGCTCCTCTTATAATCTTGTCACCTTGTTATGTTTACTGTCTTTATATATTTATCATAATTATTGAAACGTTGGTTGGGAGGTAGTCAGTTTTACTCTATTACTTTATCTATTATCTTATTATATACGTTTTTACTTCAATAATTTTGTTCAAACATTTTATAGTTCTTACAGTGGCGCAACAGGCCGTGTAGGCCCTGGGACTCGCGGTGTAAACTACTGCGAGTTTACACTCACGTTTCACAATGCTATTTTTAGTGTAGGGTCATCACTCCCTACGACTAATTTTGTGAGTGGCTACCCTTTGGCTGACGGGTCTCAAATACCGGGGGAGAGGTTGTGAGTGAACCCTATTTTATTTCCATTTTTATAAAAGCCCCGCCGGGACTGGGTTTCGAACTCAGAACCTGTTACATGAGAGACTAGCGCGATAGCCACTCATCCACGGGCTCCTCATATAATCATGTCACCTTGTTATGTTTATTGTCTTTATATATTTATCATAATTATTGAAACGTTGGTTGGGAGGTAGTCAGTTTTACTCTATTACTTTATCTATTATTTTATTATATACGTTTTTACTTCAATAATTTTGTTCAAACATTTTATAGTTCTTACAGTGGCGCAACAGGCCGTGTAGGCCCTGGGACTCGCGGTGTAAACTACTGCGAGTTTACACTCACGTTTCACAATGCTATTTTTAGTGTAGGGTCATCACTCCCTACGACTAATTTTGTGAGTGGCCACCCTTTGGCTGACGGGTCTCAAATACCGGGGGAGAGGTTGTGAGTGAACCCTATTTTATTTCCATTTTTATAAAAGCCCCGCCGGGACTGGGATTCGAACTCAGAACCTGTTACATGAGAGACTAGCGCGCTAGCCACTCAGCCACGGGCTCCTCTTATAATCTTGTCATCTTGTTATGTTTATTGTCTTTATATATTTATCATAATTATTGAAACGTTGGTTGGGAGGTAGTCAGTTTTACTCCATATACTTTATCCATTATTGTATTATATAGGTTTTTACTTCAATAATTTTGTTCAAACATTTTGTAGTACCATTATTATATTATTACTATCATATGTTTAATCTGATTACTTCTTTGCATGTTAGTATTACAATTTTACTCATTGTCAGATCCCGTCTAAAAATGCGGTACGTATTTTCCATTTTACCCAACCTTTCGTACGTACTTTCTTATCTACCTACCTACATTCCAGACTACCATATTACGTATCTCCACTCTACTCCACATTTCAATTTTTCTTATCTTTTACTCATGTAATTTTTTATATCTTTGTACATTATCTTTAGTCATTATCTACTCTGTTAGCCCTCTCATTATTATACCTTAGTCATTGTAATTTAATTAATTGATTTATTTACACATCTAGTTCCTTTTATGTTATAATATTGACATTCTCTAGCTCAATAGTTTTTAAAATAGTATATTTAATCTTATTTTAAATGTATCTCTTTTGTATTTTTTTAGCCCTGATGATGACCCACAATGAGGGTCAACACGTTGGCATAAAATAAATGGTTGAAACTACTCAATTGTTTCATTCACTGACCGCCACCCGGACTAATGCCTTAAAGTAATTCTCAACGGCCAACTTATTACATCCACTACCAATATAAACTTACTTAAATTTTTTAGAGAGTTTTGTCTAACTTAGTCCTTCTAGAACTGACCAAACATACTGAAATATACTGCTCATAAATGAAATGGGATATTTGCAATTTGTTCTTTATATGTTTATTTTAATTAAATTAGTATATATGTTTAATTTTATTACAAAATAGAAAAAATAAGCTAATAAATATTAATGCAGTTTATAATTAAATAAAATGCCACAAATTTAGCAATATCCCTTTTCATTTATAACCCAAATAATTAAGAAGAAGGACTGTAACCACTCGTCAAACATAGAACTTTATGAATTTGGTTTGTAGTAGTTAAAACGTTTGCTGAAATATAGAGATCTGACCAGAAAACCATTAGATCGTACGCAGTAAATGTTTTTCTGAAACCCTACTGAGACCATACCCACTTGTATTTGTTTCAACACTTCTGATACCAGAAATCAAAGAATCAGAAATTGTTTCCAACACGTTTGTGACCAAAAATTGAAGTCAGAAATTTCTTCCAACATTTTTAGATCAGATTCCAAAGAGTCAGACGTTTGTTTCTACACTTTTGAGACTAGAAATAAAAAACTAAGGCATTTTTTCCAAGGCGCACAGTGGGCAATATGACCGATTTAGGTGGACAAAATTCTGAAACTTGTCCATATTTAACCTTTGGGGTCCCACATTACGAAAAAAACTACAAAAAAAAACATTATAATAAAATATTATAAAAAATAATTAATTTTTTGACATGTTTGGCGAGAGCACAGTGGTCAAACATCAAATTTATTTTCTAAAATCTAAAACGTCCCTACATTTTACGTCTGAAGTCCCTGAATTTTATGTATCACCCAAAAAATTGCAAACATTCTTTGTAACATTTTAAGACTTGAAGGATTGACGAAACAAATCCTTGGGGTAACTTGGGGGTTATATAGTTTTTCGTTATTGAATAGGGACATACATTTACAAATTGGTAAACTAACTCTACAGGTAGATTGCAATGTATATTCAATAACGAGTGTGGAAATATAATGTCTTACCTGTCTCAGCAATGTTCATTGTTAAATAAAAGCAAACTGACACCTTGAACACAATAAATGACCATCGAATAAAGATAATCCCAATGCCGGTTATTAGGCACTTGTGTGAACAGGAATGATCCACTCATAAATCACTAACGAGAAATATTAGTATTAGTAGTATTAGTAGCTTCTTACCAACTAATAATAAAAAGTTCAAGCACTCAAAAATTCCCAACTTTTGACTTAACTTTTGTCTACCTAAATTGATGATTTTGCTCTGTGTGAGGCGTTCGAGACCAGAAATAAAAAAGTTACCCATTTTTTCAACACGTCTGTTGCTAGAAAGAAAAGAGTCAACAATTGAGTTCCAATTCTTCTTAGACCAGACACCAATGACTCAGACTGCACTTTTGAGACTAGAAATAAAAAAATAAGGCATTTTTTCCAACGCGTTTGTGAACAGAAATTAAAAGGTTCAGCATTTTTTTTTTCAACGTATGTCATTAGAAATCAAAGAGTATCACCAAAGAATCTGACGTTTGTTCCAACACCTCTGAGACCGGCAATCAAAGAATAACACATTTTTTCCAGTAAAGCTTCCCAATTGTTTACAGGCCACGGGATGATCTGTATAATAAATGAAGCAGTCATTGTGCTAATGTGCTAGTGTTAATAAAAAATTCATAGGTAATTGAATGTAATTATATCGACATCTTTTCTCCGAAACTACTGGACCATTTTTTTTTTTAATTTGCACAAAAATATCAGGGCCTCCAACGATGATCTTAACACCTAGGCCCAGTTGCCCCGACCGTGATTAACTATAAATTTACTAATCTGTATAAGTTAATTACGGATTAACAAAAATTCCGTCGCACCGATCATGGTTAGCCTTAACTCGATGTTAAGTAATCGCGATTAGCTAATTCAACTTCCGACCTCGATTAAATATTTAACCCATGTCAAAGTTACTTTTTTACGGTTACATTTACTTTGAAACATAGTAAGGGTCAGTTCCAGTTTGTTTTATTTTTAAATATTTTCGTGATATTCATCCCAATACATCGAGGAAAATGAATAATGAATAATTAGGTGTACCTACAGTTTTAAACCATTTCCCCTATTGAAAGGGACCTTCAATTTGTTGATTGATTCAGTACAAGGCCTGAAAAATAATCTTTTCAGTAGAATAGATACTTTGACGATTGTTTAAATCATCTTATAGATCATGATTGATGGTATCGGCATTGAACCTTCGGGTTCACTAAGCTTAATACTATTATTCTTTCAATATAGTTATTTTTAGCACAAACTTTGATGTTACAGTTATCTCAGATACAGTGTTTACACCTGACCACAAATGTTAGGGCTCGCTTCCGTTTCCGTTACCACAAGTCTCACTCACCTTTATTCCTTCATCTTTTGTTTTTATTTTCTATTCTTGACATCACGGAGGCATTTCTGTATCGAATTCCGATATAAAAAATTGTCATAGCAACAGCAATGAATGAAGAGTGAAACCTCTTTCATGAGGAGGATTGGTGACATACTCGTACCATTCGGGACAAAGGATAATTTCGTATTTACATAGCTTGAATATGCAAGAGTCACAGTTTAGATTTCACAGTACTGGGGATAGGTGGGTCATCGTGTGAGGAGTTATACTAATTATTTTTACTTTCACTAATATGTGATATATGGTAAGGGAAAACATTGCGATCGCTGAAATTTCCGAATTCATGTTTTGACCAAAACTACACGCTACTGAGTCCCTTGAGTCCAAATTACCAAGTCCCGCAAAAATATCTGTTTATGTTAGTGTGTGTATTAACTAGGCCTAGGTCGAAAACGGTAAGATTAATTTTTTTTTTTTTTTTTATTATTTATTTATAGTAATTTACAACTGTATTAAAGAACACAATAAGTAAGTATTAGTAATGAGAAAAAAAAAGTCATGAAAATGTCTTGAGAAAGAACTACCCAGTGGTAGCACTTTACTAACTATTATAACTCACTAGGTCCCGAGGCCACCTTCTTTTCAGTCGCCTTGGAGGGTTATCAGGGATATCTAAGAAAGATGAATTACGGACAAGTGGGTTTGTATGGGCAGGGAGTTTGGAATGAAAAGAGGAGTATATATCACGGGCTAGGTCTGCAACAAATGGGATGTTAAGGTCATTATGAAGGAGTTGATTTGTGACAAAATAAGGGACATTCAGGATTTTGGATTGTAAGGACTGGATGCGGGAGGAATTAGATGGTTTCGTAGAGCCCCAAAGCTCGATTCCATACGTCCTAATAGGTCTGATAATAGTGATGCAAATGAGTCTTTTGTAATATACTGGAAGTTTTGAACGTTTGCCTAGTAAGTGTTGTAGTAATCGATATCTTCAAGCAGTTTCTTGTCGTTTCAGTCTTGTATGAGGATTCCAAGTAAGGCGGATTTGCTCAACGGGAGTAAGGGTAATGTTATTAAAGGATACTGAGGGGCAGGAAGTCATTGGTTTGCCCCTTCGTCGCAAGGTGATCTGGTGGGATCTATTGGGGTTTATCTTAATCCTCCAATTTTTACACCATTCTTCAATGGCTGTGATGTGGGACTGAAGGGCTTGGGATGCAGAAGATGGATCATTATGGACGGATAAGACACACGTGTCATCAGCATAAGTATTGAGGACAGTGCGAGGATGGAGTGGAATGTCAGCTGTATAAAGGGAGTAGAGGATAGGACCTAAGATACTTCCTTGAGGCGCTCCGGCAGATTGGGAAAATATGGATGAGTAGGAAAAGTTATGGTTAACCTTAAAGGTTCTGCCAGTAATGTAGGAACGCACTAATAGGAAATATGTAGGGGTGAGGAATTGACGGAGTTTGTAAAGCAGCCCCTGGTGCCAGACTCGATCAAATGCTTTAGTTTTAAATATAAAACTAAAATTCCATATTTTAGAAGGGTATACGCCTGAGATATTACAGCAACTTTTTCACTAATACCAATTAACTATAAGATCCACTTCATATGTTCATACTAGCCTTAATGTAGACCTGTTTTCTTTCTCAAAAGTATTTTTAATTCTATTTTGAATGAACTCAATATACAACTGTAGATGAAAAAGGCACAAATATTTTTTAGATTAATTTTCACTTTCTCTTCTCTATATAAAAAATATATAGTAAGGGAATTGTACAATTTCGGGGCCCGGTATTTGCTTTACAACCGGGAGCCCTCCATTGTGTCTGAATGAGAACTAAAGAAAAATGCGTGAGTGCGTTAATTGGTTTTATTTAGGCACTGTTACAGACATAATGAGAGGGTCAAGGTCCCAAGTAATAATTTTAGTCTTATCTGATCGGCTGGCGGAGTGCTCGTCCTCGTCGTCCAGGACAGGTCTCCACAGGTGCAGTGGTTCAGCGGATATTGCGTGCTCTAGCTCTGGATGTAGATGTAGGGCTGATAGACGAAGAAGAAGGAAGTCCTGAAGAGCCATTCAGAAGTAAATTCGGTATGTAGTGGGACTAATGCCATCTGGAGCGTACTTGCCCTCTCTTCCTGTAGAGAAACAGAGACCCTGAAACATTGCAAATATACATTAATAATCTCTGGATGACGTTTAAATCCGACAGGAATGTATTGGGATCGTAAAAAAAATAAAATTCAAGTATTCACCGAAATCCACATTTTAGGATCGATCTCCTGAGAAACAGGGTGACTCCCTTTCACCTGTTTTGTTTAATATAGCCTTATAATATGTTATAGAAAAGGTGATGTGTACCGAGAAAGGCTTAAATATGGGGGACAAGATTCCGGTTTTGGGGTATGCCGATGATTTGGTACTACTAGGTGAAGACACGGAAACTATACAACTAAATACAAGTGTGTTAATAAAAACCGGTAAACAAATAGGTCTCGAATTAAATACCGATAAGACGAAATATATGATTAGTTGCAGAAATGGTGGCGATCTTGATGATCTTAATATTTCAGGTCATACTTTTGAACACGTAGAGAAATTCAAGTATTTAGGTTCAATGATAACAAGAAAAAATGAAATCCAGGAAGAAATAAAGTCCCGGTTAAAGGTGGGAAATGCGTGTTATTATTCAGTTGCTAACTTACTTAGCTCGCGGCTTCTGTCTAAAAACGGTTAGAATTTATAAAACTATTATTCTTCCGACGGTTCTTTACGGATGTGAAACGTGGCGGCTTACTTTGAAGGAAATTGCATCCGAAAGGTAGGCCGAAGCGTCGATGGGAGGATTGCATTAAGGCTGATCTCGAGGGCTTGGGCTTGACCGGTGAACATTGGACGAGTCTGTGCAGGCGAAGTTTGGTGGTATCGGCATCGAACCTTCGGGTTCGGTAAGCCTATTATTATTATTATCTCCTGAGACCGAAATGAGCAATCCCCGCAAAAAGGTTTTTGTGTATGTATCTGGTCAGTTAAGCTCTAAAACTTGTAATAAACTTAAGTTTTATATTTGAGATAAACATTATACCATGTATTTTACACTTCTTTACGATTTTATCAAAAATGGCTTAAAACTATTTTGTTTTGTTTTAAAATTAAGTCGGCTTTAATGACATATAGGTTTTATCCTCATTGAAATACTCTGACAAGGCTTAATGCCCATTTTTTTTTCTCTAATGTTTCTTTAATTTCGTTTATTCAAAACAATGAACCATTGTCTGTTCATTGATAAAAAAAAAATAGTTAGTATACAATATGAAACGATTCAATAATTCAATTCAATCTTTAGGGGCAGAAATATTTTTTAGTTTAATTTTTACTTCCACTTGCCAATAAATGAAATAAAAGCTGCGACTGAGTTCAACTGGGTATTACAGGTGCTGAACATAGCTTCAGCTTTTTGAAGCTCGCATGAATTTAGCCAGAGTTATGTTACAGGCATACAAAAGCATAAAAGAAACATCCTTGAAAAAATGGAGAACCATTTCCTTTCATTGGACATAAACAGAGCTCTGAACTCATCCAGTAACCCAGCCTATAGAACATTCAGCCACCTGGATTCGTCACCAGAAGAATACCTGACGTTCCACGAGCATATTCATAAAATACGAGTAGTCAGTCGACTGAGAATGTTTAACTCCCAAGCCATAAATATATATTTGAAAAACTCATCCTATAGTCTTCATGATAATGAAATATGTAGGAGCTGTAAACAGTACATCACTAATAGTCTTCACCATCTCCTTCTCCACTGCCCGTCATCTAATCAATATAGAAGAAGGTACCTACTCCATTCATCGAAAACTCACCACCTAGTGAAAATTTAGAGAACATTGTGAACATTAATAGCATCAAAAAATTGGCTAACATTTATCATTTTTTACTATCAGTATCAAATATATATCCTTCTAGTGAAATTAGATATTACCACTAATAAATTAATAAATTAAAAAGAAAACTATGAACCGAATCAGAAGTGTATTATTATTATTATTGGTATCAGTATTATTAGTTTTTATAGTTTGATATTTTATGTATTATGTATTTCCACTACAGGAGTAAAAAGAAATCTATTGTGTTTGAATGTATTTGTACAAGATTATTCTTTAACAAATTAATATATATATATATATATATATATATATATATATATATATATATATATGAAATAAAAGGGAAGTATTGCGGCCTGAAAATTTTCGAATTTGAGTTTTCACTGGAAACACGTTTCAGTGTCCACTGAGTCCAAATAACCAAGTTTGTATGTGGTAAGTCTAGCTTGGTAAGGGTAGTTTTTTCAAAAACTATATTATATAAAAGTTAAATGGGTTTTTAATAAAATGTAGGTTTTATCCTTATTAAAATAATCAGACCGATTTTTTTTAAATTATCGCTTCACTTTCAATACGCCATACACACATCATTCCCTACCAGAGCCCCTTCCAAAAATGAAGGTTTCTTTTATGCTCCTCCAGTTTGGAAAGATGTAAAGATTTACTTTCTGTTAGCTGATGTCAGATTTCAAACTCTTCCCACGAAGTTCATTACATTATATTATGAATTTTGCACGACATAGGTTCCGTACAATGTATTATTGCGTAGTGTTGAAATGAACATGACATATCCGGTGCTCTTTACGATAGTTTCATCAATGTTATTTTGATATGTGCCGAGAGAAATTCGCACTCTTCTAGTGTCAATACGGTAACACGGCCATGTTGCGATTTCTGCCAACCTGGTCCACTTTTTCCCGTAGAATTGACTTTTTTTTTTTTTTTTTTAATCCTTTATTGAATGAATGATGATACAATATCCCACACTCTAGGTCAATAAGTACTACAGTTTAAAAAAAAAATCCTTAAATTAAGTTTACAAAGTAAACAGAAATAAAAAAATCTGGTGCGAGCAACACACGACTTTCACTTACCTCCGTTTTTAAAATGGATTAAAGAATTTTCAAATACAGTAAGAGATAAAAATGAATGAAACCATTAAAAAATAAATTAAATGGAATTTCTATAGAAACATGTGTTTTATTAAAAAATCTATTATATTATTATCTAAAATAATCACTTAGTTTTATCGGTTTTTCATCATTATTAAATTTTAAAAGCTTGTGTATAAGATAATATTTTTTCTAAAATCTTTCTCTTTCCAACGGTATATCATACATGTATATTACTGTTCTTAGGTTCAAAAACAAAAAAAAATGGATAAAAAAATATGTTTTCAGTTTTCTCCTTTAGTTGTTAATCAAATTCGCTAAACTTGCATATTTAACCGTTAGTTATCAATGCTAATAGGATAATATTGTTATTTAAATATTTGCAAGGCGTTTGGGGAAGGGAGTGTTAATGAACAGACCATTCGCCGTTGGTTTGCCAAGTTTTCAGCTGGTGATACCGACTTGGAAAACTTGCCCCGAGGAAGACCTCCGTCCGTAATAGACAACGATGTCCTCAAACATACAGTAGAAGGAAACCCCTACCAAACAGTTAAAGGACTCTCAGCACAACTAAATGCAAGTGCATCTACCGTTTCCAGACATTTAAAGTGTATTGGGAAAGTAAAAAAGCTCGATAAATGGGTGCCTCATGATCTCACTGAGCGGCAGCAAGACCCCATGTTTCAAAACATACCGTGCAAAAATTGAAAGAACTGGGCTACGAAGATCTTCCGCACCCACCATATTCTCCCGACTTGTCTCCAACAGATAACCACCTGTTCAGGAATTTAGACTACTTCGTCAAAGGAAAACTTTTTGAAAATGATGGTCAAGTGAAAAGTGTGTTTTCGGATTTTGTTTCACTTCAAAGCTCAGAGTTTTTCAGTTCGGAGATAAAATAGTTGGTGTCACGTTGGGAAAAATGTGTAGAAAAAGAAGGTAAATACTTCGAATAAAATTATCTTGTTTTCATATCGTATTTCTGATAGAAATCCTTTGCCTTGAAAACGGACAATTCATGTGACACAACCCAACATATATATATATATATATATATATATATATATATATATATATATATATATATAAATCACTTCTGATTGGCCGCCATTTTGCTGATATCAATTGATATATTGGCCGAAATTATCAGCTAATATCAATATCTAGATGTTAAGATCCTTGTTGGATACACTAGTATTAAGGTACAAATTAAAAAAAAAAAATGGTTCAGTAGTTTCGAAGAAATGCCGCGGTCAACAAACTTTTTTTTTTTTATACGTTTTATTCGGATTCTACGTATCTTAAAATGCAAGCTCTCAAATTTTGAGGGGGAGGGGAAGTAATTTTTTTTTTTGACCGATTACAAAGGTTCATTATTGAAAATGATAAATCAAAACACCAGTTAGTTCTTATATACAGATCGACATAGCCTCAAACAGTCTGGATCTGACACCACAAGAGAGTCTACCACGTACGATAAAACAGAAAGAAGAGTCGGTCTACGCAACGACTGAGGACGAATTGCGTAAAATCGGAAGAGGAAGGATGTGGATGAGGCCAAGGTTCTCCAAGGCTAGACTAGCATAAAACTTAGGAATCAAGTACCGTATCAAAAACATCTGGTGCGGGCAACACACGACTTTCTCTTACCTCCGTTTTTAAAACCGATGAAAGAATTTCCAAATACAGTTAGAGATAAAAACGAGTGAAACCATTAAACAATTAATTAAATTGAATTAATATAGAAACATGTGTTTTATTAAAAACTCCATTATATTATTATCTAAAATAATCAGTTAGGCTTTATCGGCTTTTAATCACTCATTATTCAATTTTACAAGCTTGTGAATAAGATAACGGTATATTATACGTCTATATTACTGTTCTTATGTTCAAAAACAAAATTAGCGCGCAGTGCTTCATTGACAAGCCGCCAGGTTGCAGCACGGTCAACATGAATTTCTTTTTTCGGGAACCCAAAGAACAGTTAGTTTTATCGGATTTTCATCACTCTCCATTACCCTTTACGATTCCGTGTATCAGATAATATTTTTTCTAAAATATTTAGCTATCCAACGATATATTATACATCTATATTACTGTTTCTGTGTTCAAAACACACAAAATATGCATAAAAAAATATTTGTTCAGTTTTCTCCTTTAGTTGGGTATCGAATTTATTCAATTTATATATTTACCTGTTTTTCATCAGCATTAACAAGATAATCTAGTTATTATTATTGAATCTACAAAATTAAAGGTACTTTAGGGGAAGAAAATTTTTATCCAAATAAAACCTACATGATATTTAAAGCCCATTAAATTTTACATCGATATAGCGAGTTTAATCAAAATCGTCGGAACTGTTTTCGAGAAAATTGAAAAAAGGTGCAAAATGCATGGTATAAAGTGGTTGTTTATCAAATTCGCTCAACGTGCATTTTTAGCTGAATTTTATAATCAATGGTAACAAGATAATATAGTTATTTTTATAGAATCCATAAAATTAAACGTACTTTAATATTCTTGGGTGAGGCGATGTCCCCGACCAACAGGCATCTTTACTGGCTGGCCCGGCAAAGAAGAGCCGCCGGCAAATTGAAATACACATGGTTTAATGATGGTAAAGTGAAATGTCGGCGTGCGGATGGCCAACCAGTAATAGTCATCAACTCGCCTTCTGACTTAGAAGTTTTTGACTGACATCAGGGACTACTTTTCACCTTTCGGGATCATCGGCTTTCGACCATTCGTTCTTTAACCACTAATTCGCGATTTTCATCTCATCATTATTTTTTTCTTTATTACTGTAGCTATTTTTATTTTTGTTCAACATTAAGACAAAATTCAATTTTTTTTCTTTATTCGCAAATATACGGGAATTTTTTGTTATCTAACTCAACAAGAGTAATAATCATTTTATTTTTATTCGCTATGTACAGACTACTAACAGCTGTTGAAATTGTAAAAACCTTTTTGATTTTCTATATTATGTTTGTTTTATTTCTATTTTCTAAGAATGTTTATGTTTCTAGTTCTTATTCCACAAATAATGTCAATGCACTGCAGGTTTATTCATCTTCTCATTCCTCGCTCCCCTTTTCTCATGGCCCACCATCTCGGTTCACTACTTCCAATTTTCCTTTCCCATGACTAATGTCCTTTTAACCTGTCACGTCAACGCACAGTCACTCCTAGCCCATATTGATGAATTCCATGACTTTTTCCTCCATAACTTTTATCACTTAATAGCTGTTTCTGAAACCTGGCTGAAACCTACAATTCCGACATCGCAAGTTTCCCTTCCGAATTATACATTGCTCCGTCATGACAGAAATGACCGAACGGGTGGCGGCGTGGGTCTCTTTGTTCATGACAGCCTCAAATCCAAACAACTCATTCAATCACCCCATTCCGATTGCCCTCACCTCGAATACCTTTTCGCCGAAATATCCACAGCTTCACATTCCCTACTATTTGGAGTCATATACCGCCCTCCCAGAGTACCCTTTGAGACAGAATTCGAATCCACTCTTTACAATCTAATCCCATCCTATAACAATATCATCCTCACTGGGGATTTTAACACCAACCTATTGTTGCCTTCCTCAGACCATGCCTACTTAACCAACCTCTTCTTCTCTCTCGATCTTTATATTGTACCATATAATCCCACACACCACACCCACTCCTCAGAATCCTGGCTCGATCTGTATGTTCTGGATTCTGCTGATAAACTCCTCGCCTCGTCTCAACATCCTGTTCCGTTCTTGTCTGCTCACGACCTTATCCAGATATCCTATAATCTTCCGATCACTCTATTTTCCCCAAGAACCATTTCTTTTCGTAACCTTAACACCCTTTCCTCTGAAATCTTGGCGCCAGATCTTGAAGCTATCCCATGGAACACCATATACTCGCTTAGGACCGTAGATTCTATGGTTGAAACCCTTACCTGTCATCTCCATAATATCTTAGACAACCATGCTCCCCTTATCACAAAGAAAATCCGACACCCTCCTGCTCCTTGGTTAACGCCAGAAATTAGGGAATGTATGAGGCACAGGGATGCTGCAAGGCGACGATTCAGGCGCTCCCGTCTTCCTAGTGATTACTCCACCTTCAAACATCTCAGAAACAGTACCCAATCCATGATACGCCAAGCTAAATCCCAATATTTTCAGCAATCCTTATCTTGTGCTTCCGACTCCAAAACCAAATGGACAATCCTGCGTAAACTATCCTTAGGAAAACACACCCATAACCAACCTATTCCTATTTCCGCTGATGATCTTAACACCCACTTTGCTTCCTGCTCCTCTCATTTATCATGTCAGACGCCGATGCCTGCTACTATGCACCATTTCAATCCGGATTCATTCTTTTTTTCCCATATCACCCCTGAGGACCTCTTTAATTCTATTCGTAAATCCCGAACCAATGACTACGGACCTGACAATATCCCAGTAAAACTAATCAAAGCCTCGCTTCCTTCCATCCTTCCAATATTATATCATATCTATAACTTTTCTCTAGACAGTGCAACCTTCCCAACTTCCTGGAAAACCGCTCTGGTCCGTCCACTGATGAAAAACTCAAATCCGGTATCTCCTAATGACTTTCGCCCAATTTCTCTCCTTTCAAACCTTTCTAAACCTTTAGACCGTCTGGTCCAATCTCAGTTATCCCTCTACCTCGAGCAAAATAACCTTTTGAACCCCTTCCAGTCTGGTTTTCGGCCTGGCTATTCTACTCACTCTGCTCTCTCCCACATTTCCCAAGATCTTCACAAGGCCATAGATCAGCACAAAATAACTATCCTTGTTTTGCTTGATTTTTCCAAAGCCTTCGATTCTGTGGACCATAATATCCTCTTAACCAAACTCCATAGACTCCCAGTATCCACAGGCGCTCTTCAATGGTTTCAATCATTCCTTACCGGCCGTTCCCAGTATGTTGTAGTTCCCAATAAACCCCGCTCCGACTCACTGCCACTAACAAAAGGTGTACCCCAAGGTTCCTCGTTATCTCCTACCCTTTTCTCCATGTTCATAAATGATCTTCCGCTCTCCATCAAGCACTCCCAATACCACCTCTATGCCGACGATATTCAGATTTATATTTCCTTTACCCCAAATGAATTTCCTGATGCTATCTCTAAACTTCAGGAGGACATAAATAATATAAGTGCTTGGTCAAACAGCAACAAACTCCTGCTAAGCGCTGAAAAAACAAAAGCCATCCTGATAGCATCGCCTGCTCTCCTTAAATCCTTTCCCAGTTCCCCCAACCTTTTCCTGAACAATACTCCTATCTCTTTTCATTCATCTGTCAAGAACTTAGGTATTACTCTTGATCAAACTCTCTCTTGGAAACCGCACATCTCTCAAATATCCCGCCAAACCATAACAACCCTAAAGCAATTCCGTCGCCTCCATCACCTCCTACCATTCAATATTCGTAAACTCCTTGTTTCTTCCCTTGTCTTTCCCCACTTTGACTACGGATGTGAGGTGTACAGCGGACTTTCAGGTGAGCTCGAAGCAAAAGTTAAGCGTATTATGAACTGTGCAATACGGTTTGTATTCGGAATCACCAGAGACACGCATATAACCCAGTATTACACCGAGTTAAGGTGGCTTTATCTTCGTTACAGATGCCAGTATTTCCTAGCCTCCTTCCTCTACCAGGTTATCAGAACTCATCGTCCCAGCAACATCTTCCAATCCCTTCAATTTAAATCATCAATTCAGTCCCGTTCTACTAGATCCCGTCTTTCTGACCTCTACCCTCCTCCTCACCGTACTGCTGCCTTTGACAAGTCCTTTCTAGCCAAAGCAACCACTCTTTGGAAATCTATTCCTCCTGAGATCCGTCATGCAAGTACTGCTTCCTCCTTCAAATCGCTACTTTTCAACCACCTTCTCCTTACCCAGTCAAACAGACAATAACTTCAAACTGCAGATGCTATAAATACCAATTATTATTATTATTATTATTTTTTTGTGTGTTTGTATTACTCAAATTATCATTGATGAACCAGCTATTTCTGTTTTGTTTTTTTTGTTTTTCTTATTCCGAAAGTCTGACTTGTAAATATGTACATATATTACTACCTTAATTATTTTTTAGTTTAGTGTTTTGTTATTCTAAATCATGACCACACTGTTCCGGTCATCAATTATGTATTTTATTTTATTCTTAAGGGACTTTAGTCCCAGGATAATAAAGAAGTTTTTTCATTTCATTTCATTTCATTTACTTTAGATGAAGAAAATTTAAATCATCGGCATTAAAGCCCTATAATTCTATTTCAATCAGAATGAAACCTACATCATATTAAAGCCTATTTAATTTCACATCCATATAGAGAGCTTAATCAAAATCGTTAGATCCTTTTTTGAGAAAATTATAAAAAGGTAGCACTTCCGGTCAGCCGAATTTATAAAAAAGTTGCTGTAACATCTCAGGCGTATAGTAGTCTGAAATATCTAATTTCAGTTCCGTACGATTTTTCGTTTTCGGGCTGGACTTATCACATAGACCTTTTTGCGGCCTTGGTTATTTGGACTCAGGGGACCCTGAAACGTGTATTTCCGTTGAAAACTGGAATTTTAAAATGTTCACGATCGCAATACTTTCCCTTACTATATATTTCATACATAGGTAAGTGAAATTAAAAATCTGGTGCGCTTAACACACGGCTTTCAGTTACCTCAATTGTTGAACTCGATTTAAGAAATTATAATTAAAGTTGGAGTTGAAAAATGTTTATATAATTACGATGAGTTTTTAAGGCAATATTTGTTATAGATTAAATAATCTAACAATAGATATAAATTATTATCTGCAGCAATTGTTCAGTTTTATCCGTTTTTTATCTCTCCCAATTACCTTATACAGCTTTGTATATAAGATAACATTTTTTCTAAAAGCTTTGATTCTATTACTTTATTACTATTCTGAAGTTTGCAGAAAAAAAAATATTTATCTAGAAGAATACTTAGCCCTTAGCCTCAGTTGGTTATTAAATACGTACAATATGTAATTTTATTAATTTAGCATTTTTACATCCCTTACTATATATTTCATATATAGTAAGGGAAAGTATTGCGTTCATGAACATTTTTGAATTTGAGTTTTAAACTGAAATTCCATATTTAAGACAACTATACGCTGAAAATATTACAGCAACTTTTTCATCAAAATCAGCTGACCTGAAGAGCCACTTTATACCATCCATTTTGCACCTTTTTTCGATTTTCTCCATAACGACTCTTACGATTTCGATAAAACTCGCTATATCGATGTAAAATTTAATAGACTTTAATATCATGTAGTTTCATTGTAATTGAAATAGTCTGACAGGGCTTAAATGTCGATATTTTAAATTTTCTTCCTCTAAAGTACCTTTAATTTTGTAGATTCTATAAAAATAACCATATCATCATGTCTTATTTGATAAAAAAAAAACAGGTAAATATATAATTTGAAAATTCTTTAATTTACTTTAACAAGGGAGGTAAGTGAAAGTCGTGTGAATAAATGAATGAATGAATAAATGCTTTATTTACATAATATACAAAATAGTAATAACATATATATATATACATTTTTTGAGATCAAAGCCCACAAGACAATGGCGTTAAGCCGTCTGTCTAGTTGCCCTTTTTTCTTTTTTTCAGTTTTGATAATAATTTATATTTTTAGTAATGTTATGATTTATTTTTATTGATTGTAAAAATTTAATAATTAAAATGTATTTTAATGATTTATTTAAATATGCTGCAAATTTAACCCAATCTAGCCCATTTAGTCTATCTATTACCTCTTCTGGAGTTAACTTATATTTTCCCAAGTATTTCATCCTGAACTCCTTTAAGACAGAACATATTGCCAAAAAGTGGTAGGTATCCCTTGGCACATTTAGGTTGCACATAGCACAGGTAGGTATCCTATCCCTCCTCCATGGCTGACAATTAAGTCCCATCAGTTCTCCTCTTGCTTTAAATATCAGAGATTTATTATAAAGACTAAGGTTGTTGTGGTGGATGTAGGAAATAGCTATTTCAGGATCAAGTTTTGCACAGTTAAGCACAGTTAACAAATTTAGTACAGCATATTCAATGGGATTTGGACATTATTATTAACTATAACTGCATTAGAATTCACTGATATAGATAAAATCTTTGTTGGCTTATTAAGGGGTCTCATTAAAAAACATCTCGTGCGCGCAACATACCATTTTCATTTACCTCCTTTGTTAAAATCAACTTAAAAATTTTTAAATACATTTAAAGATAAAAACAAATCGTTAAAGAATTAATTTAATTGATTTTCAATAGAAATATGTATTTTATCAAATAATATATTATATTAACTTTTACGATTTTGTGTAAAAGCCAATATTTTTTCTAAAATCTTTAACTTTACAACGATATATTACAGATCTATATTAATGTTATTATGTTTAATAGTACGTAAATTTCCAAAAAAATAAATATTGTTTTGACTTTTTCTCCTTTGGTTGGATGTCGAATCCGTTCAACTTATATATTTACTTATCTTTTATCTACGCTAACAAGATGGTATGGTTAATTTAATAGAATCAACAAAATTAAAGGTACTTAAAAAAAAGAAGATTTAAAATATCGACATTTAAGCCCAGTCATACTATTTCAATCACAATGAAACCTACATCATATTAAAGCCCATCGAATTTCACCTCGAAATACAGAGTTTAATCAAAATCGTTAGAGCCGTTTTTGAAAAAAATCGTAAAAAGGTGCTAAATGCATAGTATAAAGTAGAAAGCTGACCGGAAAGCCGGTAGTTGTCCTAAATATGAAATTTCAGTTTCCTAGGGCTTATGGTTTTTGCCCGGAAGTTACCACACACAGACCTTGTTATTTGCGGGACTTGGTTATTTGGACTCAGTGGACCCTAAAACGTGTATTTCCGTTGAAAACTGGAATTCGAAAATTTTCACGACCGCAATACCTTCCCTTACTATATATTTCATATATAGGTAAGTGAAAGTAAAAAAAAAGTATCAATAAAATGTATTTAATACCATGCATTCATTCAATTTTATAGGCATCCTTTCGAATAGTACCTATTAAAAATAGGTTGAATTAACGTATTTTACAAGAATAAACAATTCTAGATGTTTCAGGATTAAAAAAATGGGGTCTGGTTCTGAGAGACCCCACCTCACCAATTTTTAATATAAATTTCACCTCACCAGTTAAAGGTAAAAATCGGTTATTTGAAAAATTATTATATAAAAAGTATCCCCAATTGAGTACAGTTCACAAGCTGGAAAAAGGCTACATGTTGTAACCTATTGAGCGTAACGACCTGAAAAATACCAGTAAGTTGTCTTGTAATAATTGAAGACAATACGTAACGTAGGTGCCATCAACACCTAAACTACCTCAGGACAAAAGGTACTAAACCCTCTTTATCCAACCCACGTAACGACAACTGTGTCACAGGTTTGCGTGGAGGATACAATTGTTTTAGATTAAGCAACACAAATCCTTCTCGAATTTCAATTTAAATATTTTGAATTTCATAATATCAATTGTATTTTAGATCTTATAATATCTTGGCTTCAGATTCCTTATAATTTATTGTAATAAATTCATACTATTACATAGAATGATTAGTTTATTATTGCAGTGGCTGATCAGAGGATGCTACAGTGAGAGTCTTAAATTTCACCTGTCCAGATTTAATTAAGATAGGGTTCTGTAACTGTCTTCATGCCGCCTTTTTATGTCCCTTCTTAATGAAGGAGTAAGTAAGGATTTTTCCCTCTATATAACATATACTAGTTTCATCTGCCGGGTTAGAACCCGCAATCTTAAGTATAGAGGGCTTTAATACTAGTCAGTTGACCACAGGTGACCTTTACACGGAGTATTGGGTTGTCCGAAAAGTTCTTAGAGAAATTTGGAGAAAAATTAAAATTGTAGAACAGCTTAAAATTTATTTATTTAATCTACAAAATAGTTACCACCGTTAGCGATTACCGTTTCCCAAAGGCTTAGACGGTCCATTATCCCTTTTTTCCCAAAATCACTGTTCTAACTCCTGAAGAACAATAAAAGGTCCATTTTGAAGTCATCTTCTGAAGGGTAGGATTTCCCTTGTAGAAAATTTTTGAGGGAACGGAAAATATGGAAATCCGAAGGAGCAATGTCAGGAGAGTAAGGCGTTAATATAACTATAAAACCAACGAAGGAAGGAATTGAAATAAGCATAAATTAACTAGATACAGCGAGCAATATCACAAAATATGAACACGCTTAGTGCTAGGTTGGTGTCGAGCGAGCACTAATACTAAACTGACAAAAAATCAGCTTGTCTCTAATTTCTTCCGACACAAAACCTTCATTGCCTGGACTATTATGACGAGAATTTTGTGGTGAAATGTAAGGTTTGAAAGTTTGTCTGGTAAGTGTAGATGTTATCTTCGAAAATAACTGAGTTATTTAAAAAAAAAAATCGGTATTTCTTTATTAAGGTGGAAAATTCTCTCTAATGCCTTACTATTAACTCTGAGTGTAGACTTCTTACCGTAAAAATATATGAACAACTTTTTAAAAGCCCAGTAGATTGCGGTAGCGTGGCGATCTAATTTAATAGATGTGCAATTACTGAGTTACTAAAAAAAACAATTTATTTTAAGCTTCTAGCAATACATTTTTTTAAATCACTTTGAAGACGACTTCTTCGAAACCCAGACGTTAATACAAACCTCCATTAAACATTTCAGCTTCATAGGAATGGTCATTTCTGAGATGTAGCAATGACCATAAAATTATATGAAAGGTGACTTTCTTTTATAAATAAAGATAATAATATGCTATATTTGCTAGTTATAAACAATAATAGATTGCAATAAAAAACAAATATAGTTCATAAACATTAGTTTAATTAAATAAAGTTGCAACTTTTGCCACGGATCGCGCCACCTAACCTATTTAGCAGCATAAGTTAGAACTTGCGCTGGGTCGTTCATGATTCTGAATATTCAGAACTGTTATCAGTTTACATATGAGATAAGGTTTTAAGTGCCAGTACTGCAAAGTCTGTTCTTATCAAGAAATGAGGAAAATTACTTCGTTATCAAAACTCTATTCAGATTTAAAATACATTAAGAACAATGCTCACTGCGAGACAGGTGAGAAACAAAATTATCTAAAGACATTGCTTTCTCTAGTTGTAAAGAGATAGCAGAAGCATAGACTATTATGTAAAGTGGTACACGGAGAAAATGCCTAGGTAGCGCCTTAACATGGCGGATATGCCATTATAATTTACAACTCGATGACAAAGCAAAGGAATTCTCATAAAGGCACCGAGTCTTATAAATTGCATAATGTTATCCTTCCGTAATCAAAATGATTCTGGAATTAAACAAAAAACATTTTAATCAACCTGCTAGAGACTTAATTATAACTAAGTATTGATGTCTGTAGGCAAGTAAATATAACATGATTTTGTAAGAAGTTCTAAATGTTATAGTAGTAACCCGGAAAAAAAATATATTTTTTTAAACCTTTTTAAAAGATGTCACTCAACGAATATTGAGTGTTAAAAATTAAAAAATGATTTTTTCTCTGAAATCTTGCGTTTTAATAAACTTATAGTTTTTAGATTATCGAAAAATGTGTAGAAAAATATTTTTTTACTGAAAATACATCCTCCATAGAGAATACCCGAACAAGCGAGATCTTAAAAGAAATGATTGATAGTGGCTAAATACACGCTATCGTGGCTATAATAACAGTATCCAATGCCGAAGGTCACAGGTTCATACCCGCATGCGGAGTAAAAAATTCTTAGTTAAGCCGTGCTTCGGAGGGAACGTAAAAAAATGGTCCCGAGCCTATGCGATTTCAGGTACTCCATAAATATCCCTATCCTAATTAAACCTGCATTGACAAAATTTAGGACCGCTTTAATAGCATCGTCCGATCAGCGAAAACAGCATAATGTGACGTAATATAAATAAACAAATGACTTCCCCATATTTATTAGGTATCACGTGTAGAAAGATTGCTAGCATAACAGCCTTCTATGCCCAAGGTAACGGGTTGAAACCCGCAGATGGCCATATGATTTTTTAATGAGAGTAAAAATTTCTTAGATATGCCGTTCTTCGGAGGGGACGTAAAAAGGTGGTCCCGAGGCCTGTGTGTTGTTAGGTACTCGTTAAAGATCTCTATCCTTAATTAAACCTGGATTGGCAAAGTTTAGAACTCCCACTGAAGTATTGTCCAATTAGCTACAGCAGCATAAAGTAACATTAAATAAACAAACACAAAAACCCACATATCTTCTTGCCATATTTTCCGTAAATCTCATTTTATGGCTAAAACTATAAAACCCAACAGATGATCCGAATAAACGTCCGAGCCTTTATTATTATTCTGACTTTTGAAAAATTGTAAGTTAAAGATTTACTTCTCGACATGCCCTGATAAGTTAATAGGTAACCTTCAATAATGGGATCATCGCGTGGTGCGAATGTATGTGAAACATAGCTTGGGCAACTCCTCGTTTCTATAGCAACCTTATCGTACAATTCTTTTTATAGAACTAACTTAAATTTATTAAAATAGTAAAATAATTTTTAAAGAATTATCAAATACAGTTAGAGATAAAAATGAGTGAAACCATCAAAGAATTAATTAAGTGGAATTTCTTTAGAAACATGTGTTTTATTAAAAAATCTATTATATTATTATCACTCAGTTTTATCGACTTTTCATCACTCTCTATTAACTTTTAAAAGCTTGTGTATGAGATAATATTTTTTCTAAAATCTTTAGCTTTCCAACGGTATTTCATATAAGTATATTACTGTTCTTAATTTCAAAAGCAAAAAATTGCACTAAATATATTTTTTGCTGTTGGATATCGAATTCGTTCAACTAAAAATCGTCGGAACCGTTTTTGAGAAAATCATAAAAAAAGTGCAGTATGCATGGTATAAAGTGGCTCTTCTGCTTAGCCGAGTTTGATAAAAAAGTTTTTGTATCATCTCGGACGTATAGTTGTCTTAAATATGTAATTTCAGTTTCATGGAACTTTTAGTTTATGCACGTTTAGTTTATGAGTTACCACACACACACTGACCTTTTTGGGGGACTTGGTTATTTGGACTCAGGTGACCCTAAAACGTGAATTTCCATTGAATACTGGGATTGGAAAATTTCCACGATCGCAGTACTTTCCCTTACTATATATTTCATATATAGGTAAGTGAAAGTAATACAATATATTTCATATATAGGTTAATGAAAATAATAAGTTAAAAATAAATAAATAAAGACTTTTGTAATAATAAATTCTTAATCAAGTTGATTGAAATATTCCCAACGCATTGACGTGACATTCTGTTTAATTCAAGAATCTGGTTAATTGCATGAAGCAACTTAATGCAATATTAAATATGCTTTGTTTTTATGAGAATTCCTTCTTGCTGTTGGTGCCAGATTTCCTTCATACAGTTGCAGTTTACCATTAAATCATATTTAAGAAGTTTTTTTTCTTTCAGCCAGTTGAAACATAAAATATATAATTTATTTGTGAAAGGTAAAGTCTTGTACAAATTCACTATATGATATATAATTATAAAACATAACCTGAATCTAGTGCACCATTACAAAAACAATTAAATAATCTATTATATTATTATCTACAACAATAAGTTAGTTTTATCATTTTTCCAGCACTTTCCATCAACTTTTATGATTTTGTGTAAAAGAAAATATTTTTTCTAAAATATTTAGCTCTCCAACGATATATTATACATCTATTTTAATGATCATTCCATAAAGTTAGAATCCGTCATCATTCCATAAAGTTAGAATCGGTCATCATTCTATAAAGTTAGAATCTGTCATAATTACTCCGAGAAATTTGAGGTGCTATCGGGTTTGAAACAGGGTGACTCCCTTTTACCTGTGTTATTGTATTTAATATAGCTTTAGAATATGTCATAGAAAAAGTGACGTGTACCGAGAAAGGTTTAAATATGGATACGATTCCGGTTTTGGGGTATGCCGATGATTTGGTACTGCTAGGTGAGACAAGGAAACCATACAACTAAATACAAATGTGTTAATAAAAACCGGTAAGGAAATAGGACTCGAAATAAATACCGATAAGACGAAATATATGATTAGTAACAAAAACGGTGGGGATCTTAGTGATATTGATATATCATACTTTTGAGTAAGTAGAGAAATTAAAGTAGTTAGGTTCAATGATAAAAAGAAAAGATGAAATCCATGAAGAAATAAAATCCCGGTTAAAGTAGGGGAATGTGTGTTATTATTCAGCTGCTAAATTACTTAGCTCGCGGCTTCTGTCTAAAAACTTAAAGGTTAGAATTTATAAAACTATTATTCTTCCCACGGTTTTTTACGGATGTGAAACGTGGCCGCTAACTTTGAAGGATGAACAACGGCTTAAGGTTTTCGAAAATAAGGTACTGCGTAAAATATTTGGTCCGAAGAGAGATGAGGCCACTGGGGACTTTAGAAGGTTGCACAACGCGGAATTGCGGAGCTTGTACCCTGTGAATATAATTGAGTGGATAGCATCGCGGAGACTCAAATGGGCGAAAACTGTATTATTAAGTGGTACACCTCAGTGAATACGGAATACCACACTAGTCCACAAACAAAATGGGTGGCTGAACCTCACTGGGTTCTTGGAAAATGACGGAATAATGTTTCATACCACCGCACAAGAACCAAGTACGATTAAGAGTAAAATTCTCGTATTTTATGTTTTGTTAATAGATGGATGAGTAAACCTTGCAACCAAACTGAAATTAGACTAGATGTATATGTACAATTTATGAATGGAGAGATGGTTCGGGTGGCGGTCAAAATAAGATAAGAATAGTAAAAAACTATTTAACATCCAATGTTTCGACCCACGTTGCGGGTCTTTATCAGGGCTAAAAAACAAGATGGAGTGTAAGTGTTTGATAATAACAGAAAAGATCATAAAAAATTAAAATCAAGTTAAATTGATAACAGAAAAATATAGTAATAAAGAAAGTGAGGTACAACATCCTTTTATTTTACTTTCTATTATGTATCAAACATTATCGCATATCATGCAATTAGACTTTTTGATGTTCACTTTATATACTATCTCCTTAATACTTATATTTACTTCTTAATATCTATACTATTTTTTTTTAGTTTACTGTACTTAATATTGGGTTGTGTCACATGAAATGTCCGTTTTCAAGGTAAAGGATTTTTATTGAAAATACGATATGAAAACAAGATAATTTTATTCGAAGTATTTACTTTCTTTTTCTACACATTTTTCCCAACGTGACACCAACTTTTTTATCCCCGAACTGAAAACCTCTGAGCTTTGAAGTGAAACAAAATCTGAAAACGCACTTTTCACTTGATCATCATTTTCAAAATGTTTTCCTTTGACGAAGTTGTCTAAATTCCTGAACAGGTGGTAATCTGTTGGAGACAAGTCGGAGAATATGGTGGGTGCGGAAGAACTTCCTAGCCCAGTTCTTTCAATTTTTGCACGGTATGATTTGAAACATGAGGTCTTGCTGCCGTTCAGTGAGATCATGAGGTACCCATTTATCGTGCTTTTTTACTTTCCTAATACACTTTAAATGTCTGGAAAACGGTAGATGCACTTGCATTTATCTGTGCTGAGAGTCCTTTAACTGTTTGGTAGGGGTTTCCTTCTAATGTATGTTTGAGGACATCGTTGTCTATTACGGACGGAGGTCTTCCTCGGGGCAAGTTTTCCAAGTCGGTATCCCCAGCTGAAAACTTAGCAAACCAACGGCGAATGGTCCGTTCATTAACACTCCCTTCCCCAAACGCCTTGCAAATAATTCTAGCGGCCGCAGCTGCTGAATGGCCGAGTTTAAACTCTTACAAAAATATTACTCGATAATCACGTGTTTCCATGTTCATATTTGGAGGTATACTAAAAAGTTGGTAATTGATTTGGAAGCAAATGTTTATAATACAAAGGTAGAGGATTAGTAACTGTTTACTTTAAATATGTAAACATTCGGAAGAAAACAACAGAAACCTGAAGAATCCTTTATGTATTTCAGAAACTATAAAAACGGACATTTCATGCGAAACAACCCATATTTATTTTTCATTTTCAATTTCATTATTTTGTTTGACATCTGGCTTTTAATTTACTTATGTTACCTTACATACCTTAGTTAACTATATTTACCTTATATTTTTCTATTTACTTTTGTTGATATATTAACTATTTATTTAGTTGTATTTATTAATTAACTTACACACACGCGCGCGGATTTTATTTACAATTGGATGTTCCCATGGTAACTTCTGAAATAAGTGGA